>JAZHRO010000014.1:27060000-27802500 GCA_037157565.1 Thalassia testudinum
GTTCTCCTAGCTCTCGTCTGTGCCGTGCTGTACCCGCCGGCGCCCTCCGCCTGCTTCCTCCTCGCCGCACTCCTCCTCCAGGGCCCTTTCTTCCCCAACTCCGGCAGGTACGAGCCGGTGGCTCCGCCCTCCCCCTTCATCCAAAACCTAGGTAAATAGCTTCCTCTCCTCCTCCCTTACATTTTCCCTCTCTCAATTTATCTTTTCGCCTCACCGCACACGACTTCCACCTCCGCCTGCTCCGTCTCTGACCACCCTCTCTGGCAAGCTCATCCCACCTCCACAGACCTTCTCACCCCTCGCCGACTACCCTAAAAGCTTCCCCTCACTCCACTCAACAAATCCCCCCTTCCCATCCACTACCAAACGCCACCCGACAACCCCCCAAACAAACCCACCTCTCCGACCATACTCCGACCTAGGGCTACCACCATACGCCGCCTCACGCCTCGCCACCACCCGCACTGCCTTCGTCGCACTCCGGCGAAGCTCCCTGCATCCTCTGATTAGGCTGAGAGGCCGTATTCTTGTTTTCAGGTCGACGCCCCTTCACCGCCATTACCGAGCTTCTGAAGCTCCTTCACCTGCAGCTGTAGGTGCTCTCTCGCCTAGGTTCACGCCCCAGGACGTGCGGCTTGCCTCCGCGAAGCATCCCAGGCCTGCAGCTGGGGCGAAGGCCTCGCACGCTGCTGCAATTGCCTGCAGCTTCCTCAGCTGCTGGCACCAATCTGGGAGGTGGGACTTTAGTCCCACCTCGGAAGTGCGTGGCTAAGTGCCCGCACATAAATTTGAAAAGTGTTCAAGGCTATTCGCCTTCGAACACAGGGGTCAGGTCCCTCACGCATGCCGCACCTCACGCGCTCGCCCTCGCCCACGCTCACGCCCGTAGGTCTGGGTCGGATTCGATTAACCAAAACCGCGCACTCCTCGCCCACCACCGCACGCCGGTGGGCCTGGTCCCGGGCACGACACCCGTACCCGAATACCCGGCTCTAGGAGAGCTATCCTATGAAAGAAATCTGAGAGAGAGAGACACGGGGAAGGGTAGGGGTAGGTTTTGCTTTCTAATCCTTGTGTGAGCATGCAGGAGTAGAAGGAGAAGGAAGGAAGGAGAAGAAGGAAGGAAGGCGGCCGAAGCCTTAGCCACTCAGGGCAGAGAGGAAGAAGGAGAAGGGAAGAAGAAAGAGAAGCAAGAGAGAAGAAACAGAAGAAGAGAAGCACTGTAGCAAACCTACAGTTAAGTCGTTTGACCTCTGCATCAGACGACGGTTGAGCAGCGACCAGAAGAGAGAAAGCAAGAAAAAGAAGGAAAGAAGGCTGAAGAAAAAGAAGAAGAAGAAGAAAAAGAGGGAAGAAGACATAGCCACCAGAGCAAAAGAAAGAGAAGAACAAAGAAAAAAAGAACAGAAGAAAAGAAGAAGAAGAAGAAGAAGAAGAACTCTGCGGAAGAAAAGAAGAGAGAAGACACAGCCGTGAGTAGAGAAGAAGAGAAAGAAGAAAAGGAGAGCAGCTGAAAGATAGAAAGAGAAGGAGAAGAGAAGAAGAAGAAGAAGCCAAGACAGACTCTCTCTCTCTCTCTTATTTTTGTAATCTAATAGAGAGCTTTTGTATTTCTAGAATTCCAGTAGCTCCCTGAGTTCGACCTCAGGAAAACCATTTCCGAGTAAAAAATTTTGTAATGATAACCTGGTAGCTGTCTGATTACTACAACGACTATAACTTGACAAATATCAAACACAAACAAGCGAACTGGACAGCAAACCCAGACCGTCATCAGTTGACTTGGGGGATCTTTAGCATTCCTACATGCATGCGTGTGCCAAGGCTTAGGACGAAGCCGATACCCACTAACATATGATAGGCGAAAGACAAAAGTACGTCATGCTTGGAGGAAGGAGGACAGAGGGGGCGATCCTTTGGTCAAGATGGGTGTCGAAGCTGGGGAATGTGACCTTTGATCAAGGATTGGAAAGGTGGAAGAAAAAGCTCGAGCTGGATGACAGAGTCTTTGTGCAAGTTGTATGTGGTGAGAGTCGCACATACGATAATGAGGGGGGTTTGCATTTATACAAGTTTTGTTGTGGTTGGGCCTACCCACCCTATTTGTTCCATGATCTATGTGTCTACTTGAGCTACCCACTTTGATCAATTAGTCAAGATTTTGACTGGATAAGAAATCACTAGTGCTCAATCTAGTGGTATTTTAATGGAGATTCTATCTATTGTTGTAGGATCCCTATTCAAGATCACCACAATTCCTCTTCGGGAGGCTTTAGGATGGATGACCACCTATAGATGTATGGGTAGGATGGGTGGTACCGCTCAAATTGCAGCCAATCTTCCTAACTGTGCGCGAGTCAGGCTTAAAGCGTGTGAAACTCATCACTACCTTGTAAGGGCGTTGAGGCCATAGCATGTTACACAAAAGCACTACTTTTTCTGAAGTGTTGTGATGGTAACGCCATTATTCATCATAACTAACTTGAATTAGTTGAAATCCAGTGATAAATGCTCCTAAATGATCATCTGAGGATCGTAATTCCAGTTAAATTGAAGGTGAGAAGAAGATAAGAAAATATGGTTAATTTGGGTATTTTAACATCTAACTATAAATGCAGATTAACCAAGGGGTTGATAGGGGTAAATTTAAGATCAAATGAATTTAAAGGACCAAAAAGTGAGCTTATACTGAATGAATCAAGGTTTCACGTATTTCGGAGATTAAAATATTATTGAAAACCCTAATTATCAACCCTACTTAAATTGAAAGGGTTCTAGTCGAGATAAATTCAATCTAAACCTTGTAAAAATCATTGAAAAATATTCTAAGAGGTTTGTACCTTCACTTTGACCATCTGAACCCATTTTAACCAAGAGCAAATATTCAAATGGGAATTTGCCCTAATTTGGGATCCTATGCAATTTACCTAGTCAAACATGGTTAAAACACAAATCCAACTTCACCATTAGATTTTTTAGGTCTAAGTTAGGTTAACACCAAAATTTGGGCCCAATCAGAGTCTATCTTGACCTAGTTTACATTTAGCCCCTAAAAACTCTTTCTCACAGGGAGAATGGGTGAAAGGGAGAGCGAGTGGGGGTTCGCAAGGCGACTGGCGAGTGGGGTGGGGAGAGACGACCCTGATTGGACGGTGGTGAGGAGGATGTCACGGAGGGGAGTAGAGCCGGTGAGGTGCTTCAAATGCCTTTGGAGGGGGCATGTGGCGACGGACTGTAGGGACCTGGTGCGGTGTTTACGCTGTGGCGGTCTGGGGCATCGGAGGTCGGGTTGCGGGCTCCGAGGGTCGGGTGGCGGGGTCTCTTTGAGGCAGGAGGGGATGCCCCCGCCCCCCCCGGAGGGGGCGCCTCTCGTGGAAGTTGAGGCACCTTGGTCGGAGGAGATCGGAGCTTTGGAAGGGAGGCTGGCGTCAGCTCTGGTGGCGGTGGTGTTGGAGGGGGATGTGGAAGTGGGAGCTCTGAGAAGGGCAATCGCCGCCTTCTTGGGGAATGGCGGGAGACCCTTTGGGGTGGCTTCCCTCGGAAGTGGGCGGTTGGTGCTGCTGGGACTTGGTCGGGAGGAGCTGCGGCGGCTGGCTTTGAAGGTGTTGCGGTGTGGTCAGGGAGTGGTGCGGTCTTGCTGGCCGGTGAGGTCGGATGGTGCGTTGACAGAGAGATTGCCAACTGGCGTGAGATAGAAAGTGCTGATTGACGGGGTTCCCCTTTTCCTCCGCACGATGGAGGTGGTGGCAGCGGTGGTTGCCCCTTTTGCGAGGCTCCGAAGTTGCGAAGGCTTGGGCTTGAGGTCGGTAGATCTGTCACGTTTCAGAGCGTGGGTGGAGATGAGGCCGGGGCGGCAACTTGTGGAGAGGATGGTACTCAGGTGGGGGAGCTCCTCCTGGCTAGTTCGCATCTCGTGGGGATCCGGCAGCTTTAGGTCCTTCGTTGAGGCAGTGGCTGGCGGTGCAGTGGAGGTGCTTGGAGGCAGAGGTGGCGGGCGAGCGGAGGAGGGGCGAGCTGCTTTTGGGAAGCCCGAAGGTCGCGGCGTGGATTGCGGCAAGGATCGTACGGCAGTTACGATCCCCGTGGCGTAGTCTGTGGCAGGTGAAGGGGCGGGGATGAGGGAGGCCGGTGCGGGTCTTGCGGAGGGGTTGAGGGAGGAGTCTGCGGCGCTGAAGCTAGGAGACTCTGCTGATTGCGGGTGCGATCGGGGCATTGAGGTGGCCCGAGGTTTAGTGGAGTGCGACCGTGGCGAACCCAGGTTGGGTGGGCCTGACCTGATTACGAGGGATGATGGCTTGGGTGATGTTATCAGTTCGGGTCTCTCTTTGCAGGAAGATCTGAGACATCGGACCTCTGAAGCTGGCGAGTGAGGAACTGTGGTGGGTGGTTCGCGACACGCCATTGAAAGACCAGACCGGGCGGTGGGGCGTGGTGCGGTAGGAGAGGTGGGACATGAGCGGCAACGAGAGAAGAGGTGGTTTGGCCCACAGCGGCTCACCTACAAGCCGCGGTGGTCCTACCGTAGGGGGCACGTTGCGAAGGCTCCGACTGGGAGCGTGGTTGGGGAGAACCAGTGTCGGACACAGGTGGAGCTGGGTGTCGCTCCGCCTTCCGGGGGAAGAGGCGTGGTGTCGACGGCTGCCCTGGCTGGGAGCGATGACAGGGCGGTGGCTATTCCGGGGATCCCTGCGGTGGAGCGGTGGTGGCTGGGGGCGATGGCTGGGGGCGGCAAGCGGTGGGAGCTGGTGGTGACACTGGGGCTTTGGAGGATGTGGAGAAGGCGCGAAGGGCTGGCGCAGTGGCTGGGCTGCCTGTGGGGGAGGTCCTGACGCAGGGGGACACACAGGTGCTAGTTGCAGACAGATGGGAGAATGCGAGGCAAGGAGGATCGAAGGGTGACTGTGAGGGGAGTTCGCATGGTCGGTGTGTGATGTTGGAAGAGGGAGAGGTGGATGAAGTGGCTGCGGTGATGGGGTTTAGGCGGTTGATGCAAGGAGGAGGTTCCCGGAGCTTTACATGACCAAGGTCCTATTGTGAAATGTGAGGGGTCTAAATAACCCATCGAGGCAGGCGACTCTGCGGGGGTATGTTCAGAGATGGGGGCCTGACGTGATCTTTCTCCAGGAGACGAAGTGGGGGAGCTGTGATGGGAGGCTGTGGAGGGAGGTGGGGGGAGGTGGTTTTGGGGGGTTCTTGGCCCTGGATGCGGTTGGAAGTGCGGGGGGAATTGTTGTGGGGTGGAAGGATGATGATTTCTCCTTGTTGGACTCGTTGGTTGGGTCCCATGTTGTCACTATCAGGCTTCAGAGGTGCCGAGATAATACGTGTATGCTCTTTTCTTCAGTCTACGGTCTGACGGAGGGTCAAAGGAGGCAGGCTTTGTGGGAAGATCTGAGTCAGGTTGCGGCAACTTTTCAGGGGATACCTTGGTTGATTGGTGGCGATTTTAATGTCACTCTGCTGGCAGAAGACAGAGCAGATGGCCGTGGTGGATTGGACCAAGGCTCTGAGCCATTTGCGGGTTTGTTGCAGAACAGGGGCTAGTTGACATGCCACCTTTGTCCTGTCTTTTCATGTGGAGGAGTTCAGGAGGACAGCGATCCCGGATCGACAGATTTTTTGCCTCAACAGCGATGGCAGAGTTGTTCCCAATTGCGGAGGTTAGACCCCTGGAGCGGCCATTCTCGAATCACACTCCCTTATTGTGGGCGTCGAACAAGGAATGGAGGCATGGTACGTATTTTAAGTTCGACAGGGCCTGGCTCCTGGAAGAAGGGTTCAGGGGGCTAGTAGAAGAGCGATGGAGGTCGGTTCATGTGGATGGTTCGGCGACTGTCAGGTTGGAAACTAAGCTGCGAGATTTGAGATCTTTCTTGAAGGTCCATATGAAGCAGATTAGAGAGGAACGTGGGATGAAGAGAGAGGAGGCTCTTGGTGAGATTGCACGTGTGGACATGGTGGAGGATGTTGGTCTCCTTTCTGACGCTGACAGGGTTTACAGAGCAAGGCAGATACAGGTGATACAAGAGGAAGACTGGAAGGTGGAGATGCAGTGGAAGGTGTGGTCTAGGCAGAGGTGGCTGAAGGAAGGCGATTCCAACACCCGATTTTTTCATATGGCTGCATCAGGAAGGAGGAGAAGGAACTGGATTGACAGGTTGGTGGTGGATGGGGAGGAGTTTATGGGAAGGGAGGTGGTGGGAGGGGCAACTGTGAGGTACTTCAGAGAGTTTACTGGAAGAAGACGGGGGGGAAGATGGAGATGGTTAGGGTCTGAGGTACCACGGATCAGGGAGGCAGAAGCTAGCTTCTTGATGGGTCCTTTTGAGGAGGATGAGATCCGCAAGGCAATATGGGGGATGAACGCAGATGGTTGTCCGGGGCCGGATGGTTTTCCGGTTGCCTTCTATAAAGAGTTCTGGCCGGTGGTGAAGGAGGATGTGATGCGAGTTGTGCAAGAATTTAAAGCTGGAAATTGGGTTTCAATAGGCTGAACAAGTTCTACATGTTCCTGCTGCCGAGAAAGGAGGGTGCTGAGGAGATCCAGGAGTACAGACTGACAGCCCTCTCAAATGCTATCTACCTGATAGTGGCGAAGCTTCTGGCGAATAGATTGAGGAGGACGCTGGTTGGGATTGTAGACTCAGTGCAGACGGCTTTTGTTCCTGGCAGAAATATTTTCGAAGGTTATGTGTTGGCCTCGGAGGTCCTTTCGTCCTGGAAGAGAAATAAGAAGAAGGCCTTCCTGTGGAAGGTCGATTTCAGCAAGGCTTATGACTCGGTCCAGTGGTCATTTCTTTGGGCATCCTTGGTGAAGAGGGGTTTCCCGCCGGTGTGGATTGACTGGATGAAGAGATGTGTCACCACGACGCCTTTCTCGATTCTTATCAATGGAAACCCAGCAGGGGGTTGGATTCAACCGTGGAGGAGGGTGAGGCAAAGATGTTCGTTGGCCCCGATGCTTTTTGTGATTGCAGCAGATGCTCTTGCGAGAGCAGCTAAGAGGTTGTGTGAGAGGAACTTGGTGAGGGGTTTCTCCTTGAGAGATGGGATGAGTATCCCGTTACTACAGTATACGGATGATATGATTTTCTTCATTGAAGGTGGGGAAGTGGAAGCCAGAAGGATGCGGATCCTAATCTTCTTGTTTGGTAAGGCTTCAGGACTGCAAATCAACCTGTCTAAATCTGATTTTATCCCTTTCAATCTGACTGAGGCAGAGGCGAGGGGGTGTAGCTTGGGTCTTGGCACAGAGCAGGTGAAGCTTCCGATCAGATATCTGGATTTACCTTTGACGGATGGCAGGATTCTGGTGAAAGATTGGGCTCCCCTAGTGGAGAGACTGGAGGGGAGATTGGAAGGGTGGGCGTCCAGGCTTTTGTCAAGGGGTGGAAGGTTGGTCTTGTTCAAGGCGGTTCTGGTAGCAATGCCATCGTATTTCACTTCTGTTCTGAAGATGCCTCGACAGGTTGTTGGGAAGATAGAGAGACTTACGAGGAATTTCTTTTGGTCCAACCAGGGGACGAATAGATCGGGTGCCAGGTTGGTTGCGTGGGAAGAGGTCTGCAGGCCGTTGGAAGATAGGGGGCTCGGGGTGAGGGACCTGGGGAGGTCTAATGACAGCCTGTTGACAAAATGGGTAGGAAGCCTCTTGGAATGTAGGGAGAATTTGGTGGGCAAGGTGTTCGGGACGGCTTATGGTGGCCCGGTGCGGTGGGATCTCCTGATATCTCCACCGAAAGATGCTTCTCATTTTTTGAAAGGTCTGTTGATGGTGGCTCCTAGGGTGCGGAATTGCTTTGTTCCTGTGGTAGGAACGGGGGAGATTTTCATATTTTGGCAGGATGATTAGACAGGACAAGGAGCGCTTGCTAGAAGATTTCAGAGGTTGTTTGCTTTGTCCCACAATAAAGAGGCATCTGTGGTCGAGGTGTGGGAAGATGGGTGGTAGCCGCGCTTTGTAGAAAACCTGTCAGATGCGAGAACTCATGATTTTCAAGTTTTGCTTGAAGAGTTAGAAGGGCTACAACCAACCTCTGGTACGGATATGTTTGGTTGGGATGAAGGTGAGTTCTTGGTAGCGACTGCCTACAGGAGATTATCCACTGGAGATCCCATGGTCGAGCTGGATCTGGTGAGGGACTGTAGACAGATTTGGAAGGCCGCGTGTCCTTTAAAGGTCAAGATTTTTGTCTGGCTTCTTAGGAGGAGAAGGCTTGTGACCAAGGTTTGGAGGGCGAAATGGGCCCCTGGAGAAAGTAAGGTCTACCCTTTGTGTGGAGGTGGAGAGGAGATAGACCACCTTTTTTTCACTTTCC
Source organism: Thalassia testudinum (assembly GCA_037157565.1). Taxonomy (NCBI): domain Eukaryota; kingdom Viridiplantae; phylum Streptophyta; class Magnoliopsida; order Alismatales; family Hydrocharitaceae; genus Thalassia; species Thalassia testudinum. The sequence continues at coordinate 27,068,319 of JAZHRO010000014.1, forward strand.
CATTTGTGGTGCAGATATGGTGCAGGGTGGGAGAGGGGTGGTGGGAATGTTGATCTTTCGAAGATTTTTGGCACGGCTTCAGAAGCAGAGGAGGTGATGTTGGACAGATCATCTTCCATACAAAGAAGGAGAAGGCCAGACCATTAGCAGTGCTATGGGGCATCTAGTTGGGTAGGAATGCTGTGGCCTTCAGGGGCCAGAGACCCTATGTGGAGAATGTTGTTGAGTCTATTAATTCCTTGTTTAATCTTTGGTGTGGTTCCTTGTGAGTAGGGGACCTTGGGGTCTGCTTGTTGTATTGGCGGTGGCTGTTGATTCTATAATTTATATATTTGGGTAGTTATCACTCTGGATAACTACCTTTTCCTTTTTCAAAAAAAAAAACTCTTTCTCACATTTAGACTCCTAGGTTTTAAGTTTATTACCAAAAGGCCCTAACTTTGTCGTCTTCTTCGCAATTTAGTCTCTGTCGCTTGCAACTCCTAATCCAGCAAGTCAACCCAACAAACCGCATGTTTGGTTGGAGAAATCTCTCTCAAATCAACACCAAATCCTTCCAAATTTGGAGGGATTGGTGTTCATACTATTGAGAATCAATTCAATAGGATCTTGGACCCTGATTTGGAGCGAGAAGTTCCAACGAACTCAAAGAAAACGTGGGTTTTCCTTGCTTCCAAATCCTAGTCCTATGCACTAAATCTTCCAATTTGAGAACCTAATTGAGCTCTATATAAACTCCATGGTGTTCGATAGTCAAGACGAGCCCGGTTTAGGCCACAAAATGTCTTCTCCTTCCTCCAGCAGCCTTCAACCGCGGCTCTGGCCACCCATCTTTCACCTCAGACCTCCTCGACCTCCATCTTCTGGCCACCCAATGACCAAATTGGGTGGCCCAATACCTTCACTACGTTCGTCCGCTTCTCGCACACCAAAGCAGGAGCTCCTACCTCCTCTGTCGCCGTCGTTCTCCCCCACCGGGGACTTCGTCCCCTCCGTGTTCGATAAGCCATGCTGGCACGGATTTCTCCTCTCTTTGTCCAATTAGTTAGGCCTTTCTCCCCCTCTCTTTCTCTAGTTTGGAATTACAAACTTAGGACCTCAAAACAACCACTCGCTCGCCCTCTCCTTCTCCGTCTTCTTTGCATCTGGCGAAGCTTGCACCTTTACACGAAGCCACTCGCACCTTCAATTGAGTAAGAGAAGCACAATAATTGCTTCAATTTGAGAAGATCTGCTGCAACATGCGAGAAGATCTCTAGCAAGTAGTGCCACATCGTGGCCATTTAAATCTGAAATTGGTTTATAACGTTTTGAGTGCGTAGTCTCAGTGCCTCAAGACACATGGGGTGAGGTCCCTCTCACTTGCCCACGCACACTTCGCTCATGTCGTACTCATGTGGGCTTGGTCCCCGGTTCTGTTTACTCGTGTACCCAATTTAGAGAGAGAGAAAGAGGGAATTTCTGAGAGGAGGGGGGTTTTGCATTGTGCTACCTCAGGATTCGTGCTTACACTTAGGCAAATTCTATGGGTGTTGCACTTGAAGTCTAAGGCATTTGAGACCTTGGCTCGACGTACGATTCATGAAGGAAATTGGCTCTGACTTGGCTGAATATTTTAGATTGAATTGGGAATTGTGTTGAGTATTAGTAGCGTTTAATTGGTGGTTTCAACGACCACTTTTTGGGCTCTATTATCTTTTTGTCATTTGATCCTGGAGATACATTTTGATTCTTATTGAATACATTTTTAGTGGATTAATTATTCATTGCATACCATTATTATGAATGGATTATTGTGCTCATTTCTATTATTTCGATTAATGGATTGAGTTGTTATATTTGTTCCCTGCGAACGACCTCGGAACTTACGATTTTTCGAGCAATTACAAATTTAAATGTCGATTTGATTTTCGTTGCTATATTGCAATGCGATACTCTCCTAAACTACAATAATTTTCGAGCTCAACATGTTGTCACATAGCTTCCCGATTAGAAGAGCCACTCGCTATGTAGTGTTGTAACACAAGGTAAGCACACCTCCTGCCTACTGGTTGGGTGAATTGAATTCCTCTTTCAGTCAACTATCCACCCAGTTGAACTGCAAAAAACACAATGGTATCACGCAAGGCATGTAGCTAGTGTGCTTCCTGCCCACGAGGAAAGAAAGAAAAGTACAAAGCGAGGGATGTTTGCAGCATGGGAGTTGATTACCCAAGAAATCCCTGGGAAAATCAAAAGAAATCTCAGTAACGAAAACTATAGGAGGTTGTATTGGTGAGATTCGATGAGTTTGCATCCCCCAAAGAACAACTGCCTGGAAGTCCGAGGACCTATAGTACCATACCCTATGCCCGAACCAACAGCCTTCGTGCCAAGCTATGACTGCCCTTGTCCCTTTCCTTTTTCCATTCATTTTACTTTGTCAGCTTTGTTCCAAAAAGAGTTTTGAGGCAAATCCCAAGCCCTCTCTGAGTAAGCTTGAAAGGGAATGCACTTCGTTTCCAAGTTTATGGATGGATTCTGTCGATCCCCCCCCCCCCCCCCCCCACCTTCCTCTGGTTCCCCCCTACCTTTTCGAGCAAGCTTTTGTCTCCTCCCTCTTAGGATCGATGGGCTTCCCCTTGGATGTGGGCGCGGGAGGTACATTTGGTCCTTTTTCTATGCAACATAGGAAAGTGCTCTCTTTTTGTCATCCCATGACACTTCCCAGAGGCCTCCTTTTGTATTGATCGCATGGCAGTCACTGGTACTATCATTTTTTTTCCCTTGCAACAACCACCCCAGAAAAGTTCTAGGGTCAAACTAGAAAGGCTCGATGAAGGGAGGGACTATTTCTTTTTCATCAAAGATAAAGAAGGTGCGAGTTGTAGGAGATGAAGACGATGCAAGTCGGATGAGCAAGCTGTAGCTATGAGTCGTAGGACATAGAGGACAAAGATGAGCTTCGTTGAACTTGGGGTCATAGTCATCTCTAAGTAGTTCAATAGCTTACTCATTCATGTTGAGATTTAAGATACACATATATGACTCTACCATTTCACGAAGTTTCACTTCATACACTCTGCTTCACACACTTCAAAGCTCATGGAGCTTGGGGTCATAGTCATCATCTCTGAGTAGCTCAGTAGCTCACTCATTCATGTTGAGATCTAAGATAAACATGCTAGCTTCGAGCACCCTTTTCTTTGAAAGAATTCCGGCTCGGCCCAAGAAAGTGTTGGTAATAAAAGAAAGGAAGGGGTCCATGTAGCTACTACGCTCACCAACTGAGCAACAGGTTCGATATCTACTACTACAAAAGAGAATCCACTGAAGAAAACTACGCCTCCTCCCAACGTGTGGAATGGTCGAGAGCTGACCCTTTTGGATATATAATCCAAGTCGAGAGTGGAGTTACGGAACAACTATCTGATGGAAAATCACTTTCACGTTCAGTTCAAAGAGATGATCGAGTGATCGATGACTCTTTACCTTTTGTGTGAATGACCCAACGATGAATTCACAACTTGTGGGGCTTACTCCGTACCATCTCTCGAGCCTCAAGGAAACCCCCTGGCCCCAAGCCCTAGTATTTTGACTCATTATATGTGGGTACATGATATCTATGAGGGTTCACCCACCCTGGTGAAAGCATTCCTTTCTATTGTGCCTAAAATCTCTATTTTTGCAAATATGTAACATCTTTTTATTGTTGGTTCCCTAGTCGGTACATTGCAGCAAATCCTTTTTTTCTGCAGCATTGCTTATATGATCTTAGGGGCACTGGCCGCCATGGCCCAAACAAAAGTCAAAGACTTCTAGATTATAGTTTGATTGGACATGTGGGTTATATTTGTATTGGTTTCTCATGTGGAACCATAGAAGAAATTCAATCACTACTCATTAGTATTTTTATTTATGTAGTAATGATGATAAATGCATTAGCCATAGTTCTGGTATTGCGACAAACCCACGTCAAATATATAGCAGATTTGGGCGCTCTAGCCAAAACGAATCCTATTTTGGCCCTGACCTTCTCCACTACAATGTTCTTATACACAGGAATACCCCCGTTAGCTAGCTTTTTTAGCAAATTCTATTCGTTCTTCGCTGCTTTGGGTTGTAGGGCTTACTTCCTTGCTTTAGTTGGAGTAGTGACTAGCATTATAGGTTGTTTTTATTATATATGCTTAGTGAAAAGAATGTTTTCTAATAGACCTAGGACATGGATTCTATATGAACCATTGGATTGTAACAAGTCTTACCTACTAGTAATTACTTCCTCTTTCATGATCGTATTCTCTTTATATGCCTCTCCTTTGTTTGATCTGACTCATCAAATGGCAATCAGTTTATATTTGTAACGATCATTGATATGGTTCAAAGAAAGGGCCCTAAAAAGAGGCGAGATAGGAGGGACAGGCCTGACGCTCCTTTCCTCGTCTTCCTTTATGCTCCGCAAGCTTCTCGCTTGGGATAAGGAAAGGTCCTGAAGGCCCAGTTTTGGATTTTCGGCCGACGGTGAAAGTGAATGGAAGAATGGTTTAGGTATCACAGGGTCATGCAATCCATTCTTCATTCATAAGTGGTTCAAGGCCCAATGCATACTCCTTTAAGAGTAAGCTTCTCTTATCAATCGTTTTGTGCCTCGTTGCTACTGTCACCTCCACTTGTTCCTCCCTAAACTCAAAAAGGCACCTCAAAATATGAAATCATGGGAGGAGTAATTGCAACGAGCCTCCCTAGAAGAGCAGGATTCACAATTTGGTGTCAAATAAGCAAGTAGGTGTCACTGTTGAGTAATATGGCTGGTGAGGAACTTCTCTGCCTAGTGAATCAAGGTGCTAGATGTGCAGGTGAAATGGATCAAAACCTTTGAAATTGATGCTTTCCGTAGTTGTTTGAGGGCTTTTAGACATGCTACATTGGATTGTCTCTTCCTTTCTTTTTCGAGTGCATTAGGTAGGTTTGTGCTGCGACCGTTGTTCAAAGATGTTTTTGATCGACCAGATGCCCAAGTGGAATGAAAAGTAGAATAGCCAAAATTGGGTTGGTGAGAGATCCAACTACTCATTTTCAAGTCAGAAAATATTGACATTGCTCAATAATGCATTAGATGAGTTATAGGCTTATATGAGATTACTCTTAGGCTTAGAACATTTTACTTCAGCTAAATATTCATTCTAATAAATCAATGATTTGCTTCGTATTCTTTCTTTTCTTTCATCCGTGGAGCTATCTCTATAATTGGAAACTACTTGATGGAGGTTCCTACATTCGACGGATTGGTATCGACCAGGTTGGGGAGATTTTGCTAACAAAATATACGGAATACTATCACCATCTCTAACTACACAAGTGCTTTTTTTCATCGAAAGAAGGGGAAGTCCATTATTCAAACTGAGGATACAAGTCAAGTGAACTAGATATGGAAATGGTGATTGAAGTTGCAGTTGCCATTTTTAGGGAATTCCAAGATCATGGTGGGTTCACAATGGAATAGAAAAGTTCAATGATCTAATGCAATAAGGTTTATAGCTAAACAAACCATTGATGATACTTCCAGATCACAAACTATTATAGGAGATGGATTCAAACTTCGGAGGTGAGCAAGATGAACTATCAGGTGTTGCTATGGCTCCATTGAGACTCTCCTTGGTTTCGAAGGTGAGATCGATGCACATTGCAACCCCTTGCACAAGTTCTAGCCAGATAGTGGGTGAGCTGGCATATTATCAAAGAGAAAGAAATATTCTAAGTAGTGGTAGTGGAGCGGGGCTTTCTAATTGTATTGAAAGATAGGTCCTTTAGGTTTGCGCAATTTGGGGGAGAGTGTCAATGCTGCCTTAAGACTCTCAACATTCATATCAAGTTGGTGGGACAAAGAAAAATGTTTTCTTTCCGACATATGGTCCAACCCTTAGGCAAAAGTGATCGAACTGGCTCCTCGTGACTCATTAGCGTGGGGGCTCGAAGTTTAGTCACCGATAGCATAGTTTACTATGTGTGGTATTTCCCTCTCGATGTTGTTCTACATATAGCGGATCTCTCTCTACAACGAGTTCAGAAAATGTTGACCAACGAGACTATTTTTTCTATCAAATGAAAGAAGACCACATGCCTAATGCAAGTCTACTTTCTTTAGGGGGAAAAGAAAGGCGTGGCCTTTTCCCATCCAAGAGATTGAGTGATTCCTGGAAGGTTTGCCTAAGCGCATTTCTTGTAGGTATTGGGCTATCCTTCATAAGGTCGCTTAGACTTTCAGTGCGAGGCCAGTCAAGCTACACTCATTTATGAAAAAGGAGACATTTGATCTTATTTCCAGCATTCATTGCTACTAGTTCATTAATTATCTAAAGTATCTCTATGAAAAAGGAGACATCTGATCTTATTTCTGGCATCTGAAAGACCTTTAGATGTCTTACTCTTTTGATCAGATGTTCCTAGAGGTCCTCTTATAGAAAGTTGATAACTTTCTCAAGTTCCTAACTCCAATCTCTCAGATGTCTAAATCTAATTTCAGACGTCAAAAACAAATCTTTAAGGCATCTAGATTTTTTGATCAAATGCCCTTGGACACCCTTTTCATCACTTCTTGAGTCTTGTAACTCAAATTTACTCTTATCCTCTTTTCAAACATCTTTGAAAATCCCCATGCATCTGTAGCTGATTTTAAGATGACTTCTTTATTTATTCAGATGTCTCCGGCGAATCGAATGTTACTCAAGTTTTTTGGAATGTTGGACACCTTTTTCAAACATTTTTTCTTTAACCTAGGTCATCTCTCTAAAGACAAACATCCAAATTAGGGTTGGGAGATATTTATAGGGTTCCAAACTAATCTGAATATGGTGTGAACTCTTGGATCTCCATCAAAGGGTTAGGATTTAATTCCACTTGATTTTGCATGATTGGCTCTTAAAAATTTATGGGTTGTTTAGATTTGGATTCAATCCCAAATTTACTATCCATTCCATCATAGGTTATATACATTTTACGTTCTCCTTGTACTATTGGGACGAAAGTGAAGACCAGATCCTTTCCCAAAGGACTCTCTTCTCTTCAGATGTGTCTGACTAGGACCTGTACTACCATGCATGGAATTTCGTATTTCTAAATATACGTAGAGTGAGCTTGAATCTCTCGATCTGTTACATACACACCTACAACAACGGACCTGTGTGATCCCTTTGAGAGATCATGTGTCTCCTGTGCCCTCGTATACACATCATCTTTTTAGTTTCAACACCAAGGTGGGTGTATTCCTTATCGACCCACCAAATGTGCATACTCAGACACAGAGACATGTCTTTGGTCAAAGGATATGCCTTTTTCATGATAGTGATAAGAGGAGGACTTCTACATCTTCATCTTGTTGAGTCAACTTTTTGACTCTACTTGCATGATAGTCTTTGATCTCTATTCTTATGCAGAGGATGTGCATGAAGGCCATCAATTAGACAACAAACCTCTAAAGAAGATCGCTACTCTTCTCATACTGGAGACAATGGTTGGATATCACAATGGTTCTTGATGACTTGTTGAAATTCTCAATCCAAACCATTTGGATCCTTCCATACCTGCCATTAGTATATCTAACATGGCATAATATATTATCCTAATTGTATCGAGGGACCTATCTCAATCGTATTAGTGTGTCTACATGATCTATCACTCAGATTTAAATTATCGATCGAATGGTTTGATTCACGTTGGTTCTCTCAGGGCACATAACTTCAATAGATAGATTATTGTACAACGATTATTCGGTATGTAGGCAAGGATGTGGGAGTGATCTTGTATTATTGAATGACTAAAAGTTATAACATAAACACCATGTACCATTAATCAAATCAAAACACGAGTATTTGAATAAAAATGTAAACTTTAATACTCAAATAATCACATTTTAGAAAAAAGTTTATGTATTAAAACCAAAATATATTACCATAAAATAAAGCATGAGTAAAATGTTCTTATATAACAATATATTGTCTTAATATATAGGCGTCTAAGGTTTAAATATCATGCCTGGATGCCTACCATAAAGTCTCATGCAATGATCACAAAGTGTTTAATGCTTTTAGGCATCACATATTGGATTTAATAAAGAATGAAATTCACCTTATTTGAAGAATTGAGTGAATATTTGGATGATTATGTGGTATGATTGGGCTGCATGCTCCTGTAATTGTATATTGCCCTGTTGATATGTGTGTAGTGTAAAGATTGCTGACTATGAATATGCTGCTAAGCACGTTGCTCACTCTACCAACTTTCTAAATGCAGCACTACTTTGATGCGCTTGTGTAGATATCAAACACGTCAATTAACAAAAGGAAAAAGAATAACTCTTATCCAAAATTTCATGTAGAATCATTTAGTCTTTTGTATTTCTTAAGTAATTTTACTTACGTCAAAAAGTTCTTTTTTCTTACGTATGACTCTTATAAAATAATTTCGATTTTCTTTTGAATGCAAGAATGGTTTAACATGTAGAATAAGCAACTAACATGACGTAAAGTGAAAAAGACATGACATTCCCACTAAGATGTTGAAACTAGATGTATACTTGTGGACTGGTAGAGGTAAAAACACCTACATCATGTGGGACAAGGAGCAAATTACAAACGAGATGACTTTAGGAAAAACATGGGGTAACTCATTCTCGAATAAATCCCTTTTTGTCGGGATAATCTTGTCCAACTTACAAAATCTTAAGAGTTTAGACATCTCCCATCTTTTTGGAACACTTGGACAATCGAAATAAGAAATCGAAAATCATAAAAATTATCAAGAATAAATTAGCTTTAAAGATTGCTAGTAGGCTTGATTTGTAATGGGATGAATAATAATAATAATAATAACTCAAAGGAAAGTTTGCACCCATAGAATCATGATTTTTAACTTGAATCATCATCCCAAGTCGAACTCAAAATACTCAACCTCACCCGCATCATAAACATCGGCTGCACCAAGTCGCCTCTCTCCACCCATTGAACCCATCCGACCGTTAGAGATCCCCTCTCCCAACATTTCCTATATCTTCATCCCCGTTAACACCACCGTCTACACAGAGGGAGATACCGAGACTCAACTTGAGAGTTGCAAGACAGAAGAGAGAGAGAGAACCCTCGCAACCAAGGTCCCCCTCCTCTTCCCCTTTTCACCATCGCCTTATGCGCTAGATCCACCTTCACCTCCTATTGTCGGAGCCCACCGCCGCTGGACCACACTCTTAGGATTGTCGTCGGATCATGTTCGAATGGCCCTCCATTTCCCTCGAGCTTCTCCTTAGGTATGTGACCTCCCTGCTTGGATACCAACTTTCGTGTGGGTGCGTGGTGTGCGTGTCCATGTGTGTTGTGTGTGTAGATGTGATTTGGGTTTGGGAGGAGTTGGAATGGAAGAATTTTCCTAAGCATGGTAATTAGGGAATAATATTCCTTAATTACCCTATATGGGAATTATATTCATTAATTACCGTGGGAAATTCACCTCTTCAAGAGGCGAGTTTTGCCCCTCATACTCCCCCCGTCCTTCCCATCCTTCCCCTTTCAGTGTAGCCGGTACTTGAGAAACTTGCCTTTTGTAGTGGCAAGTTTCTCCTTCCTCAGATCAGACGTCTTTTGCTATGTCAGACGTCTAACATGTCATCTGACACTTACACACTAGAACCCTGTTTAAATCCAATGGAATCAGGGAAAAATAGGAAGAAAATCGGATATAATAGGAAATTGGACATTTGACAATGTCAGTAGATGTTTGATTCTGCTGGTGGAGTATAATATGAAACTCGCATCTTCAAGAGGGGAGTTTGGGGACTTCCAGTTTGTACATAACTTGCCTCTTCAAATGGCGATTTTTATGGAACTTGCATCTTCAAGAGGTGAGTTTCTTGGTTTTTTTTCTAACGTGCTGACTGCTGCTACTATGTGGTGCTAGACACAGCTGCAGCTACTACTGCGGGGCAGGTGGTCTGCGGCAACAGCGGGGGCAGAGGATAGTCATAGCAACTGTCGGAGGTCACCTACACTCGCAGTAGTAGCAGCAAGCACATATGGCAGGGGAGGAGAAGGGGAAGGGCGATGGTGTGGTGGTATAGAGGCAAACTCACCTCTTCAAGAGGTGAGTTATGTGTAAACAAAAACTTGCCTCTTGAAGAGGCGAGTTTCTCAACACACTAGGCTAGGGAAGTGGAAGGCAGGTAGGGGTGGAAGTGGGAAACTCGCCTCTTGAAGAAGCAAGTTTTGTATAAAATGGTCCTTCTGCAAACTCGCCATTACAAGAGGTGAGTTTCCCACGGTACTTAACGAATATAATTCCTCTGTACGGTAATTAAGGAATATTATTTCCTAATTACTATACTTAGGAAAATTTTTCAGTTGGAATGGGAGTGTGTTTTTTGGCTCGGAATTTGGGGGAAGTGATCGCTAGAGGGATTTAGCGGGGGGTGGGGGGGTGGGAGGGGATGTGGCAAGGCATTCGCTTTCTAGGGTTTAGTGGGGGGATGGGTGGTGGATTTGGTGGTGGAGTGTCGCTCGAGTTAGCAGATGGGGTGGGTGGACAAGTTTGGTAGTTTGGAAAGGGGAGGACTTGGAGAGAGGTTTTCATCGTATTTGACATTTAGAATCAGGAAAATATAGGAGGACCTTGTTAGGAGGCATAGATAAAAGAAAACATGTTAAGTCTTTAGTTTCTTGATGATGTTATCTTGTTTTTTCTTTTCTTCCTTTTCTTTGCTTTAAAAGGTACTGGTTTTTGACGATGTAAATTTAGTCATAGGTTCTAGACATAGTTATAAGCCAAATGCAACCAAGGGAGATGGAGGAAGCAAGATCTGAAGCCATATCAAATTTATGCTTGATAAATGCAAATCTTGAAAAGCTATGTGATGGTCCTGGTTCGTGGCATAATGTGCATCCATTGCATAGTTTGGTGACTTTGGTGTTGAACGATACATTGCGTGAACATCGTATAAAAGCATCTAGATCTTGACTAATTCATTAATTCAAGGAAAGATGAAAACTCGTTATGTGTGGATTTGCCCAATTTAGGTGAGCACAATGGTAGAGCCAACTTTGAATGAATTTTATTCACATCTTGAGTACTAGAATATGGAAAAATTGTCAATGTCCCTTATTGGAAAAAGAAGCAATGCAATCAACTAGGACTTGGCAACATATTGATAAAGATGCTGAACATTCATGGAACCATGTGGTACATGAATGTCACTCTTGATAACAAGTTGCAAGGTGCTTTCCTTTCTTGGCAATAAGTTTGTGTAAGGTTTGAACTATCAGGCATCTTTTCATTAAAAAAAGGCTAGTGGGGCATGGTGTTCATAGTCTATACTTGAATATGGAAATACTTGCATGTATTTAGATCTCAAGTTCATATACTACCAGAGAAAATTTACTTTGTCTTTGAACTCAATTCTTCTAAACTTTGTAGATGTTTCTACCAAATGCTTCTACTCAACTAGCTATTATCCTTTTAACTGATTACCCCAGGTTTTCCTCATTTTCTCTTTCTGAAAAGAAAAAAACATTGATAATGACTCAACAATGGGCTCAACATGTATGGCACCGATGGAATTCAGAATAAATTACTCTCCAATGACTATATGTACATTAATAGATGGTCCAACCATCCAAGTAAAGCCAAAATCATACCTGTCTAATTATGCCTATAATTTGACCTCTGAAGCAATGAGATTTAGATTTTAAAAATCTCACTGCATCTCATTAAATGGAACTGCAGTATAACAGGCTTTAGTATTGTTTCCAGTAATCTCTACATTAGTTAACTAGAGGAACATAAAGATATTTGTATACTACTTCAATCTTCTCTCAGACTTAACAGGCATGTACTTTTTTCACTCATCTTTTTTCAATGGTTTCAAGCACATGCAATTTATTGGTTGTAGGATTCCTCTCATACCTTGAATGACTCAAGGTATGTTGTATGCATCCCTTTCATCATAAATGACCTGAATCTAGTAGGGACAACTGGAATTGGCATTAAGTGGCCAAATCAAGATGATTAGGGCTCAAATGATGTAAATAGAGGCCAAGTACTTGCTTGGACTAGCCTGAAATGTAATAGAAATGCATAAGATGGCTTTAGTCATGCTAAGAAAGGGGAAAGTTGGATGGGCTAGCTAGATTAGGGCATATGTCCTAGCTTTTAGTTAGAATAGGATGTGACTTATTGTAAGAAACAGGTTTGGTACAGTTTGAGGTAAATCTCTATCTGGGAATTGCTCATGACCTCGCCAACCAGGGTGGTCAGGCATTCAGGCATAATTCGATGCAAAGACCCCAAAAAAAAAGAGCCAAGTTGATGAAGTGAGGTTAGTAGATGCCTACTCCTATTGGTATTGAAGGCCAACAATCTATATTTGATATGGAATTGCATAGGGTTCATCAACCTGTCAATCCTACCCTAGGGGGCATTGTTGGGATTAGGTGAATTGATATCGATAGAGAGAAAGAGGAGTTCCATGAATCTTTTTTAGCTCCTCCATGTATCACTCAATCGGTCCCTTCTCCTCTGATGAGCAATCAAGGTACTCATCCTCTTTTAAGCACAGATAGCTGACTTCTTGGACTATTATGAATTTTTGAGGTGTTGAGTGATGAGAAGGGGATGGAGACCTTCTGTGCCTTTGTCCTTATCGGGTTTTTCATCGTAGTGATACACGGGTTGGCTTTAACTGGACTCTTTCTTATTAGCATACATGGTTGGATGGATGTCTTCTTCTTTCTCTATGTATGTACAGGTCTACCTAATTCTTGGATGGCGTTTGATTGCCTAAGATGAGCCAAAATGAGGTTACTTATGCTGGACAAGCTTAGATGATTCCAATCTAGATCAGGATATCAAAACTTTTATTTCAATAACCTTGTAAACTACAACTGTGAGGGATTTTTGTGTATCTTGTGCCTTGGTTTGAGAGATGTTGACATGTTAGGAATCAAGGATTCAAGGGCTTGTGTTCTGTCTGTCTGATGTGGGAAAAACAAGAAAACAAGATTTAGTGACAGTTTGGACTGGAAAACGATGAAGTAGAGCACCTGCTCATCTATCAAAGCAATTCAGGTCTCCAAGGATATCCTATGTAAGATGAATATCTAAAGACATGGTATTGGGATTCGATCATTTTTGAGTTATGTTTTTTGTATGGGGGCATTTGTTATTTTATTTTTTATTTTTTATTTTGGTATTGGACTCAGTTTGTTATTTTTCCCTTGTCTCTCTCTAAATAAAGAGACATAGGGACGACTTGGTAAAAATAAGATTCACTTTTCACTTCAACTTAGTATCATAGCCAAGGTTGAGGTCACTACCAAAAACAAAACCCTAACCCTACCTAAGCCCTCTCGCCAGAACTACCGCCACCACCATCGGTGGCCACGTTGGTGCCGAACCACCGCCGCAGCAGCAACAACACCAACTGTCGTCGCTGTTGTAGCTAGCCCTTCGCGCCTGACCGGGGTGCAACCGGCTCCTCGCGTCGCAGCATCCCCACTACCACCGCCGCCAGCAGCCCTCCTTGCTACAGTGACTCTCCTCGTGCCGCAGCACCCGGTCACGACCCATCTGCCGTCGCCAACAGCTTGATTGAGGCGCAACCGGCCCCTCGTGCTGCAACACCCCTGCTACCATCGTCGCCAGCAGATCTTTTTACTGTAGCGCCTCTCTTTGCATGGCAGCACCTCGTTACGATGATCCTGCTGCGGCTTCCACCAACAGATCTCCTTACTGCAATGCCTCTCCTCGCACCGTAGCACCTCGTGATGGTGCTGCTACCGCCCTATCACAGCTGCAGAACACTCCCCCTATCCAACCACCCCCTGATTGTCATTGGTGCCGGTTGCTCTTGATTTCTCTCCGTGAGATGAGGGTTTGAAGAAAAAATCTCTCAACAGGGTGGTATGAACTTCTTGATCTTTTGACCTAATTTGGGGTGTGTATTCCCCGTAGTGGATGATTTTTGGGGTGTGTATTCCCCAGTGAAGTGCTGTTCTTTAGCTTGTGAGTTGTGGGGTGTGTATTCCCCAAGTTTGTTGGTGCTGTTTATCCAGGATTTCAGACCCGTTGTTTAGGCTTACTCTTGTGTGTTTGGAGTTACAATGTCTGCATCAGATGGTTTTGAGCTGTCCTCAAGACAGAATACAGAAAGTGAGGTGTATAAGAGCCCATTCTTTGTTCCAATTATGAAATTAGATGATACTAATTACCTCCGCTGATCTCAGACCTTTCTTGTTGCTATGGAAGGTCAGGAGAAGGAGCATGTGCTTATTGAAGCACCACCGGAGTAGAAAATCGGAAAATATGTAACTTGGAATCAGGATGATGCTATGGTAAGAGCCTAGATCTTGAATAGCGTCATTCCAAGAATTGGTGATGAAGTTATGTACTACAGCACTGCCAAAGAAATGTGGGATGGCTTGAAGACGACATATTTGCATGAGTTGAATTCAACTCAAGTATTTCAGATCTACTATGACTTATGCCATCTCAAGCAAGAAGAGATGAGTCTATCTCAGTATTACTATACTATGAAGGGATTATTGGAGAAATATAATGCGTGTAGATCGATGTGTACTTCTTCTCCATGCAGGGATCACAGGAAGGAGTTTGCAGCCACATGTTCCTTTCAGGGCTAAGTGATTACTATTCTGCGGCTCGTTCATAGATTCTGACTCTCTCTGAGCTTCCTCCTATTGAGGAGATTTACAAGAGTCTAAGTAGGATGCAATTACAACCTACTCATGATACTGTTGTCGCCAATACGTCTTCAGCTCATGTTGCTGTTAGCACTCGTGGTGGTTGTGGAGGCTTCTTTTGTGGCAAAGGTAGGGGCAGGATTGATGGTGGTCGGGGCAAGCTTACATGTTCTTACTGTGGTAGGCTTGGCCATGTTGAGGCTAAGTGTTGGAATAAACTTGGCCGTCCTACTGTTTCCAACCAAGTTTCTATTATATCTTCAGGTGTGAGCACTAGGGCAATATCTCTTACAAAGGCAGACTACAATGCAGTTGTGCAGTGACTAGCACAGTTGACTCATGAGCAACCACAATCCTCCAGCACTGTAGCTTATGCATCTACATCAGGTACGAAAGGGTTATGGTTGATTGATTCTAGTGCATTTGATCATTTGGCAGGAAATTCCCAATGTTTTGGGGAATTACAGAAGCTACCACAGGAACACTCAGTATAGCTGGTAGACGGTAGGCCTGCTCCCATTCGTGGTAAGGGAGGGGTACCTGTTACACCCTCCATGTATCTTGTTGATGTATATTATGTGCCGGACATGGCAATGAAACTGTTATCTGTTAGCTTTATTACCAAGCAGTTGAATTGTCATGTTATTTTTGATGCTGTTGGATGCATCTTTCAGGACCGCATGACGAGGAGGACGATTGGTGGTGGCTATGAGGAGGGGGTGTGTATCAGCTACTTCAAAATCCAGTTGTTGCAACCTGTCAGACGACTACTGTGGGGAGTGCCTTGTAGTGGTACAGAAGACTAGGTCATCCTTCATTGGACATGCTACGCCGTGTCATCCCTTACTTGTCTCCAATCATGAAGATTCAGTGTGATGCATGTCAGCTGCAAAAACATCACCGTGCCAGTTTTCCAGCATCATCCAATCTACTAGTTCTGTGTGCTTTGATTTGCTGCATTGTGACATCTGGGGGCTGAGCCGTGTCGTAGACCGTCAAAATTATAGATATTATTTGCTATTTATGGATGATTTTTCACGTTTATTATCGACCTTTTTGATGAAAAATAAATCAAAAGTTGGTTCTTTGATTCAACAGGTTGTGATGTTTGTGAAAAATCAATTTAGTGTATGCATTAAGAAAATTCGAATAGATAATGCATTAGAATTCTATACAAATAAACTGGTAGACTTGTATTGATCACTGGGTATTGTACATCAGGCCTCATGTCCTCATACATCGTAGCAGAATGGGATAGTTGAAAGAAAACATTGCCATATTCTGGATACAACTAGAGCTCTACTTATTCAAAATAGCGCTTCGCATAGTTACTGGGAAGATGCGGTTTTACTTCCTGTTATCTGATCAACAGGCTTCCTTCCTCTGTTTTACATGAGTAAATTCCATGGAATATCATATATCCTGATGCAGACTTATTTCTCGTGCCACCAAAAACATTTGGGTGTGTGGCATTTGTACACCTCCTTGGGCCTGGTCGTGACAAATTAACTCCAAGGGCAATTAAGTGTGTATTTCTGGGATACGCACGTAGAAGGGATACAAGTGTTTTGATCCCATACATCAGAAATACTATGTGAGTGCGAATGTGACTTTTCATGAGTCTATCTGTTATTTTTCTACCTCTGGTCATCAGTTGAGAGAGATAGAGGTGGATGCTCCTATGCCTGTACCTCCTATAGCCTTGGAGGACTTCTCTCATAATAGTGATGTATCCACTATAGAACATACTATAGGCGATTTCATACCTGTACCACCTGATGAGAAGACATTTAAGGGTGCTACATATTAGCTGCCAATTACATACAAAAAGAAAATACACCCCTCTTCTTCAGTACCCAATGAGCCACCATCGTCCTCTCCTCAGATATGTATTAGAGATACTGATGATTCTTCTACTCATGTGTTTTCAGGGTCCCTCTCTTTGCCTACAAATGATGATATTCTCATTGCTATCGGGAAGGCTCTGAGGTCTTGTGCACAATATCGTGTCCCTGGTAGTGTTGTCTGTACAAGATCTCTTGGTACCAAATTTCAGGCCTTTACAGCTGCAATCTCTAGTACAAAGATACCTACCTCCTACCGGCAGGCTCTTCTACACCCACATTGGAAGGCGGCTATGGAAGAGATGTCTGCACTTACTGATAGAGGGACCTGGGAGTTAACTGCCCTACCTTCTGGTGCACACTTAGTTGGGGTTAGATGGGTCTTTACCTTGAAATACAACTCTGATGGGTCTATTTTTAGGTATAAGGCTCGCCTTGTAGCCAAAGGATTCACCTAGACTTAAGGGGTAGATTTCTTTGACACCTTTTCCCCTGTGGCACGACTCTCCACGATCTGTATCCTTGTTTTTGTTGCAACTCATTATGGATGGCATTTTCATCAGCTGGATGTTAAAAATGCCTTTCTATATGGCGATTTGGAAGAGGAGATATACTTACAGCAACCACCTGGTTTTGAAGTTCAGGGGGAGTGTGTATGTAAACTTCGTAAGGCTATTTATGGCCTTAAGCAGAGCCCTCAAGCCTGGTTTTAGCATCTATCTGAAGCACTTTCTATGTTTGGGATGCAGAGATCTTCTTCTAATCATTCCTTGTTTGTTAGGAAGACCAGTACTGGTATAGTGGCTTTATTGGTATATGTTGATGACCTCATTCTTACAGGTGATGATGTAGATGGTATTACTCTGGTAAAGGAGTATTTAACTTTCTAGTTTGTTATGAAAGATCTTGGTAAGCTGAGATACTTTCTTGGTATTGAGATTGCCATAGGCAAGCAGTGCATTGGAATGTCTCAAAGAAAATATGCACTTGATATTCTTCAGGAGACAGGCATGCTCGGATCCAAGGAAGCCAACATTCCTATGGATCCTAAAGTTCATCTATTTGAGGATACAATGAGGATAAAGGACAAAAAGGTCTATCGGTAGCTTGTTGGGAAGTTATTGTATCTAGCCATCACCAAGCCAAACATTAACCTTACAGTGGGTAAGCTAAGTTACTTCTTAGACAAATCCACTGATGCTCATTGGCAAGTAGTTATGCAAGTGTTGAGATACATTAAGAGTTGTCCAGGTAGAGGCATTCTATTTCAGAAGACAAAGGGCCCTATGTCTGTAGTGTCTTACTCTGATGTGGATTATGTAGGAGATGTGGGAGGTAGACGATCTACTACTGGTTTTTGCACATTTGTGGTTGGAAATCTGGTGACTTGGAGGAACAAGAAACAAGGTGTTGTCTCATGCTCTAGTGCAGAGTCCGAGTATAGGGCTATGGCTCATACTGCAATCGAGATGATATATATTAGCTCTTTGTTACGAGATCTTCATGTTGAGATTCAGGAGCCTATGGAGATGCATTGTGATAACCGGGTTGCAACATATATTGTTAATAATCCCATGCTTCATGAGAGGACGAAATGTGTTGAAGTAGATTACCATTATATCAGGAGCTTGATTCAGCAGGGTCTACTTCGTACGACATGTCTTGCCTCTACTGATCAGACTGTTGATATATTTACCAAGCCATTGCTTCGCCCCTAGTTTGAGAAGTGTAGAAGCAAGCTAAGCATGGTGGATATATATGCTCCAGCTTGAGGGCGAGTGTTGAGTTATGTATTTTGTATGAGGGCATTTATTTATTTATTTATTTTTTGGGTATTGGACTCAGTTTGTTATTTTTCCCTTATCTCTCTCTATATAAAGAGACATAGGGATGCCTTGGTAAAATAAGGTTCCCTTTTCACTTTAACTATCATGTCACGAAAATAGTCTATATTATGCATGGGTTTCACAACAACTGACTCTTTCTTAATTTGAATAATTTAGGTAAGTAGCTCGGAACAACCCCTCAACAAAAAAAAGTCTAGAACATTTACCTTGGTGTCGATGTGGTTGGAATTTGAAATTGAATCTTACAATGTGGTCTTTCTACTTCTTAAGCATGTGAATATTATTTTTACCATGAGGGAATCTCTAACCACATTATGTTCACATGTTTGGACTTAAACATCCTTTTTGAACTCAAATTTCCTCTCCCCAAATCCTGATATATTGAGAGCAATCTAGATGAAGTCGGACGTCAATCATGATGCTTGGAGACCTTTGAGAAGGACCATTGACACCTATAGAGTTCGTTGGTGGTCAGAAACTAGTTGGAGCGATGCAATTGGTGTTCTTTATTTATTTATTTATTTATTTTGAGAGGTGTTCTTTAAAAGTTGAGGGATACTATTTCTGTGTTTGAAGTTTAGGATCACACTGAATTTAGGATGAAAGTTACATTAGGGAACTTTTGTGAATTACTTTTCAGTGTTTGAATGTGGAAACATTTTGTTAGACAAAAACCGTCTTTTTATAATTAGCTGTTGGTTTTGCTGGGTATGAACAGAAAGAATAAGGGATAAGCAGTAAGCCTTTGACATGGTCTTTGATGTTTAGTTGGCAGATCGGAGTGGAGATTATTTTGTTAGATGATGTTTCCCTTGTTCCCTTTTTGTTGGGGGATTTACCTTGCTTTTAGCTAGGATATTCCTTTTTTGGCTATCCCATCTCGTCAGTGATGCTTTTGTAGGGTGGAATCATGTAGATCATCCCATGTGTGAATCACTGGTTGAAAAATAATTTGCAACTATGTTTTTTGAAAGGTGAATTTCCAACCTTATTGCTTTAAATAATGGACAAGTGATTCGTGATTAGAGTTGTGGACATTTAAATGGTATTGGATAATCTTAAATATACACGATGAAAGGGTAACAATTTTTTTAAAGAAGGATGATAATTCTTGGAAACACTTTTGAATTTTATAAGTAGATTCATGATGAAAAATACTTCAATGAAGGATAAGGTCCTTTCAAGAGGCAAAGAATAAATCTCCCTCCCTTTCAACATGGTCTAAAATGTTGCAGGCATACACATATTTGGATATGAATTATGTCCAAAATAGACTAGGATATCCTACATGTATATGTGTCACTTTGACATGAAAGTGAGCCTTCCAATACGCATCCCCAAAAAAATAGGTGAAGTATAGTGACGGTGGCATTGGCATCCATTTGTGTCCCCTTGTGGATCCCTATGAACCCATGATATGAAATCGAATAAAGGAGATGGCATGGGGATAAGGGGAACTCCTTGATAGTACTTCAAACTTTCCAAATATGTATGGAATAGATTTTTTGTAATTTAGCCTCCAAAACACCATTTTGTTTTGGGTTTCCCTCTGATCCTCAAATAAGTAGGAGGCTACATTTCCATTGGCATGCACCCATGCAACCCACTTACATTTATGGATTACACAAGATCAAAAAAGAGCATCTATGTCGCTCCTTTGTAACCCCTACCAAATACCCTCATCTGACTCATCAAGGGGATCCCACTCCCATGTATCTTACCATTGTTCCAATCCTTGCCATGCCCTCCCGTGCAAAGTTTCACCTCTCTAAGGTTTGATGGGGGAGTTCGATAGGGGGATTTGTCAGTCATTCAAAAAAACAACTGCAATGTTATGACACAAATATGCTTCCATGGAGGTTATGTTAATCAAGTGCAAGCAATACTTGTTGTGTTGAGTTGTACGGGTTAGATGGGTCTTCATTATATTTCTTTATTGTATGAGGGTGTGTGTTGTTATTTTTTTCTTTGTCCTCTCTATATAAAGGCACCTAGGGTCCTATGAAATAAATAATTTTTTCATTTGGACCCAATGTTGAAGTGATCTATCGAGGGTTTATATTATCGTCGTTGTAGTTTAAATTCTCAATTGATCGAACAACAAATACAATTTATAACTTAGAATCAAGAAATGAAGTTCGAGGTTGAACATAAGGAGCAAGTATTGTAATTCATGTGCCATCAAGATGAATATGTAAATGAGCACCAGAAATCAAGCCAATAATGATGTTCAATGTATAATATCTACTCAAAACTGATATTTAATGACAAGCATGAGTACCTCAAGAGTTAAATATGACAAAAGAAAAGCTAAGGCAAAATAATGGTGATTTAAATCACTAATTATTAGTCTTAAGTATATGTATACTAATTACTCAATGAATCAAATAAATGTATAGTGGCCTGAACCACTTAAATCATAATTCCACGCATCAAATGTATCCACGGTGCTGTGCTCAGAGCCAATTAGACGTCGGCTCCTTGGTTCAAATGACTTAAACACTGCCTACTACAGTGCTTTTCCACTGTTCTTCAATTCTTCTCTTCAGCCTCTTCTTCTTTCAACCATTACCTTCTTTCTTCGTAGCGACTGTCGCATAATGCCTACAGGTGCAAAACCCTCCCCTTCCTCACTCTCTCTTTCCTTCCTCCTCTCCTCTTCCTCAGATAACCGGGTAACCAATCGGGTATTCGGGTCATGCAGTATCGGGTCCAGGCCTACGTGCGTGGTGTCGCAGGCGAGGAGTGAAGGCTTGGGCGGGTTTGATGTGCGGGTGAAGCGGGGACCTCACCCCCAGTGTGTCGAGGTGATAAAGCCTTGGCACAAAAATAATTTAAGTGTGGTTGTTGTGTTGGAATCCCACGATGTGGGACTTTCCCACATCTTTTTTGCTCGTAGCTGCAGAGGACTCTTTGTTCAATTGCAGCAGCTGCAGAGGGTGTGGCTCTGAATTGAAGACCTGGGAGTGTACTTGGGATGTATCCACTCGACCTGGAGGGTGTATCCTGGAGCGGAGGAAGATGGAGGTGAACGGTGGCGTCGGGGGCTAAATTGGGGTTTGATATGTCTTAAGCTAACCTATGACAATAAAGAAATCTAACCTAAATCTAATGGATGAAAGGGAGGATCCATGCTGGTTTTGTCAGGCTGGCAATGGAGAAGATGAAATCTCTGGTGGTGAAGGAGCGGCAAGGAAGACAAGATAGAGGGCGTCTACCGGTATTGCGAGACGCGGATGAAGGTGGGGAAGAAGGATCCACCCGCTGTAGTCTGTGAGGGTGGATGAAGAAGGTGGTCGGAGGGCTCGTCGGAGTTGGCGGAGGAGGTCGGGGAGAAGGGAAGAGGGGGTATTCGGCCTCTAAACCAAGCTAAGTTGAGAAATTTTGCATTCAAGGTCTTTTTATAGGGCTTTAGTCAGGCTCTAGATTAGGAAGGAGCTTGATTGAGCTTGCAACTTCAGGGAATAGGATTCTTGAAATCTTAGTGTTCGCATGGTGTGTAGGGTTAATTTAATCTCTAAAAAGAGGTTGAACGGATTCCTAATTGCCTAAACATTCATCCCTCCAATTTTGGAAGGATTTGGAGTTGAAATGAGAGAGATCTTCTCTCTTGAAGCTTGGATCTTTGGGTTCACACCTGCCATGGTGGCAGGGACCCAGATGTGAAGGTGATGACAAAAGTAGGGGGTTTTTGCAATAGATTTAAAAAGCTAGGGATTTAAGCGAGAGTCTGACTGGACTGAAATGCAAACTAGGTCAAGATGATCTTTGATTGGGTCTAAATTTTGGTACAAACCTAATTTGTACCCATGGAATCTGATGGTGAAGTTGGATTTTGGTTTTGACCAAGTTTAATTAGGTAATTTGCGTAGAAATCAAAATTAAGGCAACTGTTTATCTGAGACTCTGTGTTAGGTCAAAATGGATTTTGATGGTCAAATTAAAGGTACCAAACGTTATAGAATATTTTTCTATGATTTTTAGAATGTTTATGTGAATTTTATCCTGACTAGAACCTCAGTTAATTAAACGGATCTGAAATTAGGGTTTCGGATGCCCATTAATTCTCGAAACGTGTGAAAACCTATTTTTGTTTGCATGGACCCTCTTATTAGACATTTATGACCATTTGACCTTCCTTTAACCCCTGAGAAACCCCATGATTGTTCTGCATTTATGATTTTTTGTTAAAACTGCATATTTAACTTTGTTTTAATGCATCTCTCAGAATGAATATGTAGTGAGTTATGGTCTTTTGGCGGTTATGTAGGAGCATTTATATGTTGATTATGACTAATTAAAGTTATGGCTAATGATGACGATATCATCATACCTCCATGCCAGACTTTTGCTAGTCCCTTAGCAAAATCTCATGGAATTTAACTTGAATTCTAGACCATGCATTTGATGCTCAGCTCTCTGATGTGTGTTTCTTTTCTCTAGAGACTAGGTTAGAATGCCAATAATAAGCCTAGAGGTACTCAAGTACCAACCAAGATCTAGACCTGAGCACCTTTAGCCTCAATCTGCCATGAAGGTTTTTAAGGCCTGCAAAAACTATTCTAAGGTTTGTTGAACCCAGCGGTTAAAGCACTCGTGCTTTTAACATGGTTAATCCAGGTTAAGTTTGCAGTGTGTTTTTGTAAGAGAGGGATAGAAGAATTTCTTTGCATTTTTGGAGACATTTCTCTCTTTTTCTTGATTATTTTTTTAGCCTCGGATTGACTAAAAAACACGGTCTGTATCGGATTCCTAGTTCCCACTATCAATCCTTGCAGGGTCCTTGCAATCGATGCTTCGGGATAACACCGCCCATAACAACCCTCAGAACCCTAGCTTTCGACACTTTAAGAGAGTGCCGCCTATGGCATTCTGTAGCTAAATTCAGGCCCTGGCAATAGACATTTTGGGTTAATTCTGCCCATGGCACCTGAACCAGTACAAGGTGCTTACATGCCTCTGGTAGGATATTTTGATATCGTAAGAGACAAGCACCGAGGAGACGATATGTTATTGCGCATCTTCGAGGGAAATTTCCCACCTCTCCGCATCGGGAACTCGTCCAAATCAACTTGTGTTTTTAAGTCGCTCCTAATCTAGGTAGCTTTTTCATAACAGAATAAACGTTTTTGCGTAATTTTGATTGATTAAGTGCACTAAACTAGACTTGTGTGTGGATTAGGGTGCTTAGGTTACTAAGTCTCGCAAATCAGGGGTCAGTTAACGGGGTCGAATAATCCTTAAGCCTTAGACCTAATACATAAGCTTCGCATTTTCCTCAACCTCTCGAGGACTATTCAGATCTTAACGAATACTTGAATGTTTATGCCCTAAAACAAGCCCAAGAGGCCTAAGATCAGCACTCATACTAATCTCGTGTCTCTTTAGCACTTTTTGACTTTTATTTCTTTCTTTTGATTTGGTCTAAAATTTTAAGTAGGTTCCATAATCATTTGCTAAGACTA
Source organism: Thalassia testudinum (assembly GCA_037157565.1). Classification (NCBI taxonomy): domain Eukaryota; kingdom Viridiplantae; phylum Streptophyta; class Magnoliopsida; order Alismatales; family Hydrocharitaceae; genus Thalassia; species Thalassia testudinum. The sequence continues at coordinate 27,092,189 of JAZHRO010000014.1, forward strand.
ACACTTTTTGTTTCAAATTGTGGCTCCTTTTTGACATTTAAATCGCCTCTTCTTTTCCTCCTCAAGAATGATATGCAATGATCTCTCAAAATTTCCTCCCCTATCTCCATTTTTTGTTTTTATTTTTTTAATTTTTCTGGTTTTTTTGGATATGCATTTTTTTTGTAAGAACCCCTCAGAAACTTTAATTTTTATGTGTTTACACTTTTAACACTCTTGCATGCCTAAGTTTTGTAATGTCCTCATTGTAAATCGAAGGGTATGAAATCAACTTGGTTCAAGGATTAGAATAGGATCAAAGGGTGGGTGAACGGTCGGGATGACTGTTGTGGATGATTTCAAGCTCTGGTACATGTAATAGAGGTGGAGTCGATTGTTCTAACTTTGAGCTCATAGTGCAGTAGATGTGTAGCTCAAAAGGATAATAAGAAGGGTCCCAGGTTTTTGGAATGACGGGTTGTCTCCCGTTAAGCACTAAATTCAATGCCTTCAGCCGAGCAGAAGGTGATCATGGAGTGGTCAAATCAGCGAAATTTTATAAAACAAGTACCTTGATCAATTTGTAAAACAAGCACCTTGATCAATAGCCTGGTTGGTCCAACCTGGTGCTTGTTCAGATCAACAGGCTAATGATGCAGCCCAGACCCAATCAATCTGGTGGGTTGATAGATGTGAATCAAGAGATACAGAGCCCACCAGATGCTTTGAGGCTCAAATGGATGTAGAAGTGAGAATCTAGGGTTTGGCTGAGTCGATTCAGCCTGGTCAGAGTAGGGATCCTCAAATGCAAATGGATTTGTGGAGGATGTGAGATCCATACGAGAGTGATTAGAGAAGGATGGGATGTGATTTGTAGTTAGATTGATGTTCGAAACCCGATCAAAATACGGAGAGGAATCATATGAGACTGAATTAGAGAGAGGTGAATCAGAGTAGAAGTTGATTTCGATGGCAGGTCGGGGTTGGGATCAATTTTGAGAAGGCTCTGAATGCGGATCAAAATAGGTGGCTTCTTTGAGAACTGTGTGTTGAGGGCTCCTCTAGAAAGGATTCAAAAGTAGGTTCATCTAGAGAGTCCTCGTAAAACCCATCAAAATCAAATGTAAATGCCTAGAGAGTTCTTATGGGATCATGAAATTTTGAGTCAAGAAAAGATTCGAACTCGGGATTGCAGACACTCTTGGCACTTATTTTTTATTTCTGCAGATAAAAAAGGAATGATTCCATCTCAATGGAACCTAATTTTGAATCAATGACCTCAGGATCTGGGACCTTAGAGTCAAAGTTGAAGAATGGGCCATGGATGCTGAGGTCATAGATTGGTCCATAGTTGTCAGGAAATGAAGGCTCTCCGAAATCAGAGTAAGATTCGAAATCGTCGAAGAATTTGCGAAGATCACGTTCTGAACCTAATTCCAGATCAGAAGTTCCACCACAAAGAGAATTGAGATGTGTAGAATCAATAACCTGACTTGGGTCTAACCTAATTTCTGATTCTGAGCTTAAAAGGTGTCCTTATTAGGTATGGGCTTAGGTTCTTGGTTCCTCGGATAAACCCAATCGAGTCCCAGCTCTTCCAACTCTTCAGTTTCTTTATCATAAATTGGCGTGACTTTCAAGAAATCAATTTGTGTCTCAGAGGAGGTTGGAGAGGTGTATTCATCAAATATAGGCTCAGAATCGTAATTCACATTCAAAATCTAACTCTTATCACTTTGGGCTTCATGATTATCCCAAATAGGCTTAAATCTAGATTCTAGGTTAAGTGTAAGGATTGGATCATTAGAATCTAGGCTGGGCTCTATTGGGATGTCAGAACCATTCTCGAGAATCACCTTAACAGGATAAGGCTTAGGATTTACACTCTCGAGAAGTTCTGTTTTAAGCTCATCATCACAAGTGTCGGAGAAATCTAAGCTCGATGGACCAGGTTCCTAGTTTCCTAGGGTTGGTTCGGAATTGTGAACACCTGCAATTGGATCTTTTCAACCCTCATTAAGATCAGATATGTCAATTGTTATGAAGTTTGAATCTAGATTCCTTTGGGTTCGAGGTCCACAACAATCTTGATCCTCAAACCTGGGATTTGGGAAATTATGTAGATCATTGGAATCACTCCAAGATGTTTTATTAACTTCTGATTGGTATTTTTGACCAATGGTTCTATATAACTTATTCAGCAATTTTTCCCATTTCTCCAAAAAATTCTGGTGTTCTTTCGAAAATAAAGGATTTGACCAATATTGTTGACAATTGTTGTGTAATTTCACCAATTCAATGTGTTCTGCTATAAGCTCATCCCAGGTTGAACTGTGGTTTATTCGTGTCCATCTCAATACAGTTCATAATGTGGTTCATTGTTTTCTTAAATTTATCCTGAATATCGCTATTAAAATATTCCTCGTGGTGTCTGTAAGCAGCCTCAATCATCTTATCCTTGATAGTCATTTGGGACAGGTTTTCTAATTATTTTTCCTAACATGTCAGGTTGCATTTTTGAATCGGGTGGTGGAATCAAGATTTAGAATCAAATTCAGGATCAGATTGAAGTTGATTAGATCAGAAAGAGATTCCCAAGAAGATCTAATGAGGTCTCTTAGGTTAAAAACCTAATGACCTTCTTGTGTATGTGCTTTATAGAAGGGATGAGGGACTAGATATGAATTGGACCCAATCAAGGCACCCAAAGATTTTTGGATAACTAAAGCTATTTCGAGGAGGATGATACCTGTGAATCAGAAATTCGCACACCTAAGAATTACCTGGGCAGCTAAGAAGAGAGAGTCCCGCAAAGACCCCTACATGGTAGAGCGTCCCCACGGGTTACAGGGTTTCCCCCACCCGACCTTCCTTGTCACTGCAGTTCCAAGTAGACGGGAATGTACGAACTTAAGACCTTAAGTCTACCAAGTTTAACCTAGTTTGTGCCTTGAATTTTACTTAATTAGAAGTTGATTTGACTTGTGACCTAATTTGGAGGTTGTTTGGCCCACAAAGTAGACCAACTTCACCTAACCTGTCCTAAAAAATGGAGAATAAAATATAGGTCAAGACTCAGAAATCACCCTGATTTGACTTTCAGGTTATTAGGTCCAAGATTTTTAAGGTTCAAGTGAATCTTAGAGCATGATTTTAGGGTTCTTCTTGATTAGATCTTTTCAATCAAGGGCTTGGGTAGCACACAAATGCGGGCGAGTAAATTTCCTTTTATGTGGGCAAAATGTGACCTAACACTTCAAAACCCTATTGTTGAAAACCCTAATTGGCTCTATTTCAAGTCCAATTTGATCTTAAAATGTTCGCCTAGGGCTTTAAGTAAAACATGTGTTAGCCCAAAGTGATTTAGAAATTAAGCGTAATCCCTAATAGGTACAGGCAATCAAGGTAGGGATTTCTAAACAAAATCGCCTCAAGTTTCAATCAGATATGAGAATTTTTCTCAAATAAGGAAAACTTGCCTTCTAAATGATGTTTTACTGAGAAAATAAGGCAGGTAGTTTTTAATTGATTGTTTCCTTTTTTATCTTCCCAAGATTAGTAGGAGATTGATTAGGGAAGAAGAGAGTTATCTACCCTTGGAGTGGTTGACTTACGCGGAAGATGTCTTCGTGATGTACCTTGCAAAAATCACAATCAAAGCAAAGAGGGCAAGTTAGTGCTTAGATATAAGTAAATAGAGAAAAGAATAGCGGTGAATTGTGCGTTGCTCATGGACAACGGCTCCAGAATGTTGACAACGATCCATCAAGGGTTTATATTATTGTTGTCGTAGTTCAAATCCAAATCCTCAATCGATCGAACAACAAATACAATTTATAACTCAGAATCAAGAAATAAGGTCCAAGGTCGAACACAGGGAGCAAGTATTGTAATTCACATGCTAATCAAGATGAATATGTAAATGAGCACCGGAAATCAAGCCAATAATGATGTTCAATGAATAATATCTACTCAAAACTGATATTTAATGACAAGCATGAGTACCTCAAGAGTTAAATATGATAAAAAGAAAGCTAAGGTAAAATAATGGTGATTTAAATCACTAATTATTAGTCTTAAGCATATGTATACTAATTACTCAATGAATCAAATAAATGTACTGTGGCCTAAACCACTTAAACCGTAATTCCACGCATCAAATGTATCCATAGTGTTGTGCTCAGAGCCAATCAGACGTTGGCTCCTTGGTTCAGATGACTTAAACATTGCTTGCTACGGTGCTTTTCCACTGTTCTTCAATTCTTCTTCTCTTCAGCCTCTTCCTCTTCCTTCTTTCAGCCAGTACCTTCTTCTTTTCAGTGACTAAGTGTCGCACAATGCCTGTAGGAGCAAAACCCTCCCCTTCCTCGCTCTCTCTTTCCTTCCTCCTCTCCTCTTCCTCAGATAACCGAGTAACCAATCGGGTATTCAGGTCATGCAGTGTCGGGTCCAGGCCTGCGTGTGTGGTGTCGCAGGCAAGGAGTGAAGGCTTAGGCGAGTCGGGTGTGCGGGTGAAGCGAGGACCTCACCCCCAGTGTGTCAAGGCGATAAAGCCTTAGCACAAAAACAATTTATGGGCGGTTGTTGCGTTGGAATCCTACGATGTGGGACTAACTTTCCCACATCTTTTTCGTGCGTAGCTGCAGAAGGCTCTTCGTTTAATTGCAGCAGCTGTAGAGGGCGTGGCTCTCAATTGAAGACTTGGGCGTGTCTTGGGATGTATCCGCTCGACTTGGAGGGTGTAGCCTGAAGCGAAGGAAGATGGAGGTGAACAGTGGCATCGGGGGCTAAATTGGGGTTTGAGAGGTCCTAAGCTAACCTACGACACTAAAGAAATCTAACTAATCTAAATCTAATGGATGAAAGGGAGGATCCATGCTTGTTTTGTTAGGTTGGCAATGGAGAAGAAATCTCCAGTGGTGGAGCAGTGAGGAAGACGAGATAGATGGCGTCTGCCGATTTTGGGAGACGCGGACAAATGTGGGGAAGAAGGATCCACCCACTATAGTCTGTGAGGGTGGACGAAGAATGTGGTCGGAGGGCTCGTCGGAGTTTGCGGAGAAGGAGGTCAGGGAGAAGGGAAGAGGGGGTATCCGACCTCCAAACCAAGTTAAGTTGAGAAGGTTTGCATTCAAGATCTTTTTATAGGGCTTTAGTCAAGCTCTAGATCAGGGAGGAGCTTGATTGAGCTTGCAACTTTAGGAAATAGGATTCTTGAAATCCTAGTGTTTGCATGGTGTGTAGGGTTAATTTCAATCCCTAAAAAGAGGTTGAACAAATTCCTAATTGCCTAAACATTCATCCTTCCAATTTTGGAAGGATTTGGAGTTGAAACGAGAGAGATCTTCTCTCTTGAAGCTTGGATCTTTGGGTTCACACCTGCCATGGTGGTAGGGACCCAGATGTGAAGGTGATGTCAAAGTAAGGGGGTTTTTGCAATAGATTTCAAAAGCTAGATGTTTAAGTGAGAGAGAGAGTCTAACTGGATTGAAATGCAAACTAGGTCAAGATGATCTCTGATTGGGCCTAAATTTTGGTACAAATGTAATTTGGACCCAAGGAATCTGATGGTGAAGTTGGATTTTGGTTTTAACCAAGTTTGATTGGATAATTTGCATAGAAACCTAAATTAGGACAACTATCTGTCTGAGACTGTTTTAGGTCAAAATGGGTTCTGATGGTCAGATTAAAGGTACCAAACCTTATAGAATATTTTTCTATGATTTTTAGAAGGTTTAGGTGAATTTTATCTTGACTAAAACCTTAATTAAGCGGGTCTGAAATTAGGGTTTCGGATGCCCATTAATTCTCGAAACGTGTGAAAACCTATTTTTGTCTGCACGGACCCTCTTATTAGACATTTATGACCATTTGACCTTCCTTTAACCCCTGGGAAACTCCATGATTGTTCTACATTTATGATCTTTTGTTAAAACTGTAGATTTAACTTTGTTTTAATGCATCTCTCAGAATGAATATGCAATGAGTTATGGTCTTCTGGCGGTTATGTAGGAGCATTTGTATGTTGATTATGACTAATTAAAGCTAGTTATGGCTGATGATGACGTTATCATCACCCAATATGGTATCATAGTAGTGGTCCTAGATTGGTGCTTGGATGCCCCACTAAGCCCTCGACACATCTCTCTCCTTCTCTTAGGGTGCCGCTTGTTTATTTCCCTCTGACTCCAACCTGTTGCATTGTCACTACGGCCCCAACAGCACTGTTAAGGCCCCTAACGTTGTCGCCAACATCGTTGAGACCTGCCTCTTGTGAGCTGATTTGGTGGCCAATCTGATAAATGTCGTGTGACTCTCCAGCTTTGGAGGGTCCTCCTGTAGGTAGGGGTGAGTCTATCGCACTCTTCTCTTCAGTGCTTCACTACAAAAGCCCCAAAGGGAGTATCAACATTTGCTGGGGCTCGTTGTTACTCTAGGAGGTGGCTGCTACACTTGACACACGGATTTTTAGATTTCCTATGATCTGAAACTTCATGTTCAGAACTTTTTCTTGCTTCCCTTGAGAGGCATATGAAATAAAGTTGTGCGTGATTGTGCTTGGAAGACTATTCCACGAATTAGGCTTTCATGGGAGACCACAAAGAGTCCTTTAGTGACTCGATGGGGAAATTATCTACTACAAGTGCCTCTCCACATATGCGGGGAACTTCCATTAAGTTGGATAGATCCAATTTTCTACTTTGGTCTATCCTTTTCCTAGTTCGTGGGATCACACAGGAAGAAATATATTCTCACATAGGATGAGCCTGCTGTGAAATTCGTCGATTGGGAGGCAAATAATGATTGGGTGGCCACATGCTTCTGGACAACATGATCCAGACTATTGCCAAGCAGGTGATGGCTCATGCCTCGACAAAGAAGATGTGGGAAGTTCTACATGAGATATATTCTCATAGGAGCAACATAACCTGTCTTTATAGAGTTGTTAAGGAGCTACACAAGCTCAGGAAGGGTACCATGCCCTTGGTTGATTATTACGGTACTAGGAAGAATATGTGGGATAAGCAGGACATTCATCAGCCTATGTACTCTGATGTAGTTGTCATGATGAGACAATGGGAGGTGATCCGATCCATATAGATGCTCTCTGCCTTGGACTAGAGTATAAGGCAGTTAAGGACTAGTTCATGACTTTGGATGAGATCTCTACGCCCACTCAGATTTATGCTTGCCTCTCCAGATTAGAGACTTTTGAACTTGTGCCCACATCTGATTACTTTGCCATGGCGACTGTTGGCTGTGGTCGTGGGAATCCTGGTTTTGGAGGCCGTAGTGGCCGTGGCCATGGTGGTGCCCGTGGTGGTCGTGGTAGTGGATGGAGTAATCTCTTCTATGAGTGTTGCCACACAAACGGTCATAGAACTGATAGATACTGGGTGAAGTAAGGCTACCCTTGGGGGTGGACCCATGTGCTCATCAAGTCTCTACAGAGGATACTACCTAGGCTTAGGAGGATGACAGTTAGGTTAATATCTCTAGGGTAGTGTATGAGAGGTTTATTGCCTCCTAGGATTCCACTTCAGCTAGGGCATCTGTTTTGCAGCCCACAGGTACCTTTGCGTTGTCTGCTAGGTCCTATGCTTCGGCCTAGATTGCTGGTTCAAGTGCTTTTTCTCACATCATTGGTAATGCTGGTCTTTTTTATTCCCTTCAGGATCTTGCTTCCCCCCTCTAGGTCAAGGTAGCATATGAAGGCTTATTACCTGTTACAGGACTTGGGAATATTTTGTGCCATCTACTTTGCCTTTTTTTAATGTGATTCATGCAGCAAGATTTACACTTAACCTGATATCTACTAGTCAGATTATTAGAGATCTTCAATATTGGGTTGTTTTTATGGTTAGTATTTTTTCTTACCGGATCTCCAAATGATGATGTGGCTTGGTGGACTTGAGCAGAATGGCCTATATTAGCTCCACATTCCACCTCCCTCCTCCGTTGTTGCTATGTGTGCTACCGGTGCTCTTTAATGGCATCTTTGTCTTGGCCATCCCAATCTTTCTATGCTCTGTCTCCAGTTTTTAGATTTGTTGTTCCTGGGTTATTTTCAGTTTGAGGCTTGCCAACTTGGCATGCATGACTTGTCCTTTCTGTCCCAGAATAAATGTATTGAGTCTATTGTTGGTTTGGTTCATGCAGATGTGTGGGGCCCATGTAGGATCCATAGTGTTAAAAGGTTTTTGTTACTTTCTTTTGTTAGGTGATGATTGTACCTAGATGTCATGGATTTTTACGATGAAAGAAAAGTTTGAGTTTCTTGTTATTGTTCAAAACTTTTTCCAAGAAATAAAGATTCAATTTTTCATAGTTTTAAAATTTGTTAGGAATGATAACGGGTTTGAATTTGTGAATACCAAGATTACTTAGTTCTTTCAGTTTGTGGAAGTTATTCATTAGATGTCTTACATTCACACCTCCCAACAAAATGGAGTTGCTGAATGTAAGCTCCATCACCTTCTAAATGTTGCCCGTACCATCATATTTTAGATGAATGTATTGTATTCTTTTTGGGCGGATGCGGTCTTGACTTCTACCTTTCTGATCAATCGAGTTTATTCCTTTATCTTGGCTGGTAGAACCTCCCACTCAGTGTTGGTCCTTGGTATAGATTTATTTTCCATCCTTACTCTTTTTGGTTGTGTTTGCTTTATTCACTTGTTCAAGGTGGATAAGATTTCACCTCGGTCTATCAATTGTATTTTTGTGGGGTACTCTAGGATATAGAAATGATGTCGGTGTTATGACCCTCTGGCATAGTGGTTTTATGTCTTTGGAGACGTTACCTTTTTTTTTAAAGAAATCCCCTATTATCCCTGTAAGGAATAAAAGGCCAGGTGGCAGTGCCATGTGGTAGTCAGTTGGTCAAGGTGGGGTTGTTGACCCTAGTTGGAGTCTTCAGTGTCTAGTCTAGTTGCTTTGAGTTCAAGTTTACTTATTTTAGTAAGTTAGGTTTCAAGTAGTTTGGGTAATTAGAGGGATTTAATTTGTTATTAATTTGGTTGATTGGAGATATGGTTAGATTCTATTTTCTTGTTTTAGATATTAGGAATGTCTCTTTATATAAAGAAAGCCTATGTAATCAATTATTTCTTGAGTTGCAATATTAAAGAATCATCTTCACAACTCCTTTCCCTCTCTTCTTCCTTTCAGTTGGCTGCACTTTTCCACTTTCTTTGTTTCTGCATGCAACATAGTAGCAGCCACAACAACAGTTGGTTGCTACTTCTTTCCTCTACATGGAAGAGCCTCCATGTTTCAGTAGCACACAAATCTTCACATAGTATCAGAGCCATTGGTCTTGGTGCTTCTACTATTCCAAATCGTTGTAAAAAGTAGCTCTTCCCGGGCTCCGAGGGACAAGCCAATTAGGAGCATCTTCCTGCCTTCGAACTCTGTGACCTGAGGCCTCTGGTCCAGAGATCACCTCCTCAATCGACCTTGGTGAGGCCCCACCAGTGAGGACCTCCCTGACCAAGACCGAACATAGGGATGCCTCGAGCTCCTCGAGAGGCATCACTTGCACTTTGACCTCCACAATCAGGATGGTCGGCAACAGCGGTGGTAGTGGTCGCATTCCATCGATGACCACATGGCCTCCTGACCCCCCACAATGTTGTGCTCGATGACCCAAGCGGCCACACCTCCAACAACACATACTCTCCCGGCACTCCCACGCCTAGTGGCCTCCACCAAGACATCTGAAACACCAACCTTTTCTCTCACTCGCATTTTTCTCACCCTTCCCACAGGCCACAAGATAAGATACTGTAGATTCTTATGACTTTTATTGTCTCACTGTGTATTGTAAAAAAATTCACTTTCAGTGGAAAACATAATCATGGTGCTTAAGGCCCCATCATCATACTAACGGGTCTATTTTGGAATTTCGTTGAGTTTTATGATGAGATGTAGCATTCACGGGCAGTTCTTTGTTGTGGTGCAATTTCTATGGTTAATGTTCAGTCAGACTCCTTGAATTGATTTCCTTTTGCTATCTTATTGTGCCCACACTGATGTTGAAGGCAGTATGCTGGTGATTGAAGGAAGAGATGCATAGGTATTCAACTGCTAGTTGTGGTGGAGTGGGTAGTAATTCTATTGGTGGATTCATCTTTTGCTTGATCAAGTTTTATTGTGAATTCGAGGTGAAATATTCTTTTCTAGTCAACTTTAGTTGCCTTGCTTTTTTTTTCTTTCTTTTTTGTGGATTAATTGTTGCAATTATCCTTCAAAATCTATTTCTTGCTTAATGTATTTTGAATCCGTTGTGGTTATGTTGGACTTGGAATTGATTAACTACTAGTGTTAGATCCCACTTGCACTTTGTGCAAGCAATTTTGTTTGCACACGATCTGTCCTCCCAAATGTATCAAAAAGAAAACAGTAGAAAGCATGTGGAACTATCTGAATCTTTATAACTTCAATGGCTAATCACAATCAGTATTTTTCAAGTGAATCAAGTCACATTCTACATATTAAGGTGCTAAAACCTACTTTATATTTAAAAATGTTAATAATATCATAGTTAAAAGAAATGTCAATGATATCATTAGCAAGTATCTCATCAATCTAATACGTTAGGGATTTGGTTAGGCATGCATGCGCGTGTGCGCACACACACACAGGGGTCCTATTTAGAAAGTACTATGCTCATAGACCCATATGAGCACCGATTCATATCCATTGGATGTACATTCCACAGAAAAGATCAACTCCACTGAAATGAGTATTGGTGGTTTTGTAACCAACGCGGAAATAATGGAGTTGCCAAACAAACATCGATCCAAACAAATCTTACCCTATAAACACGTAATAGAATAAATTCGTAATTAATATATGCCATAATTAGAATGTAATTACAACTATTCATGTAATCTAAATAACAAACATGATAACAAATCAACTCACAATCAATAAGACTGATAATGTTACAAACCAATTGAAAAACATTGTAGCAAAATAGTAGACGTTTTGTAATGAGAAATGGAGTTGTTTGTAACCACGATGCTTTACCGTTGTAATGTATATGACGAATATTGTAACAATATCAAATACATGTTGTAATTGGTTAAAAGTAACATAACCTTGTAACGTCTATGAGTGACTGTTGTAACGATGTCGATATACAATTGTAACCAAACACGAGTAACAAAGATACGTAAAAAAACATAATTTGTAATGAATTTATATACAATTATTATAAGCATTAATATTAAATATATGTAATTAACGATAGTTGTAACGTATACCATTGCTTTTGTAATATAAGAGGAGTGCAATAATAACTATCATTGTATATAGTTGTATTACAATATTACAGCGTAATTCTAATGCTACAAAAAATATAGAGGTGTAAAAATTGTTGTAACGAGAACACCATCTAGTTGTAATATCAATCAATTATAGTTGTAATTAATGTACAAGATGGTTGTAATCTATTACACTGATTTTGTAATATGAGTAGGGGTGTTGTAATAACAAAAATTGAATATACAATTGCAATATAATAATAAAGAGAGTTGTAATACAATACATAATAGTGTCATATTCATGCAAAGATGTTACACAATGCATCGAAAAAAAATAAACGGCATCACAAATAATTAATATGGAGTATAATTACTTTTTGTATAAATGAACGAATGAAAAATATAATAATAAAGAGAGTTGTAATACAATACATAATAGTGTCATATTCATGCAAAGATGTTAGACAATGCATCGAAAAAAAATAAACGGCATCACAAATAATTAATATGGAGTATAATTAATTTTTGTATAAATGAACGAATGTGTATTGTGCAACTTAAAAGATTTTGTATAAAGAAATAAGTATCAACAACCTTTCCAAATATAAAATAAAGCTTTCTGTGAAAATGTAACATTAGTAGCGGATTTGCGAAACCATCGGCTTGTAATGTAAGCAGTTTCATCAACTTTGTAATGGATTGTACGGTAGTAAAAGGAGACTTATTTGTTAGTTTTTTATCACAGTGCTCAGTGGACACATTTTCTATATATATATTGAAAAGGATAAGGATGGTTAACAAGGTCGATTTCATTAAAAAGGAGAGCTTAGTGCACCAATGGATACAAAGCATGTTGTAGTGATGTAGAACCTCAACAACAACCATCCCTTCTAAAGATTACTCCATTACATGCAAACCACATACACCACAAAAGGATGAAGGCTCTTTGAATGGTGTCCCCATCAACAAGGGCTCCATGTATGCTAGACTAGAAGTCTTGGGAGGCAAAGCCAACGGACTAATCACCAGCACTTGTCCCATGAGAAAGGGCAAAGGAGCAACCAAAGAAAAATGTGGTTTCTATCTTCCACCGTTCACCACAAAGAAGACAAGTTGCATATGTTTTTGGTGCTCAATGTCTCCTATAATCTCTAATTGCTAGTCTTCCTCTCCTTAAAAGCCATGAGAAGAATTTCACCTTAAGGGAGACTTTGCACTTCCAAAGTTTCTTGTAGTCAGTTGCCAATCCCTATTCTATCTAAGTTATACTCTTCATGTACTAAAGATATGCCTTCCTAACATGTTAGATGGTGGTGTTATGTCTTGTTTATTTTATGTTTCTTTATTTCTTATGGATTATGGTGTTATTTTCCCACACCTTTTCTCTTTATAAAGAGGTGTAGGGTTCTCATAATGAAGTTAACGAATTCTATTATCCTACTTGGTATCAAAGCAATGGTCCTAGACCGGGATTCTAGGTATCCCACCCTTAAGGCCTCCAAAACCCAAACACCAAAACCCTAACACCTCCACCGTCTCCACCGCAGCCACTAGCGGTGAAGCCATAGCAACAGCAGTAATGCTGCCGCTGCACTATAGCGCTGCTACTATGCACAGTAAGGTAGGCTGCTGCAGCAGCAACAACAACCACCGCAGTAGCCACAGTCATGAGCAGCAGCAACAGGGTTGCTGCAGAAACAGTAGTAGTGCCGCCGCAGCACTGTAGCGCTGCTACTGCGCTTAGGGGCAGGTCAACCTCGCTCAGCTATCGTGAGTCTCTCTCTAAGAGTTCTAGGAAGGTTCTTGGTACTGTGGTAATGGATTTCTAGATCAAGAACCTTCCTGTGGTATGATTTTTTCTCCTAGATCTATGATCTAATTTTTTTTTCGATTGTGTATTCCCCTTATTGGATGGATATTGGGGTGTGTATTCCCTTGTGGTATTGTGTGCGGATTACGGGGTGTGTATTCCCCGAATGTTGATGTTTGATGTAGAGATTTAGATCTGTGTTCTTGTTTCTCTAGGTGTGGTCTGCTTGACATCAATGGTAGAATATGTGAGTTTGGTGCACCAAGAGCAGTATAGGAGCCACCATGGAGCAGGGTGGTTGGTCCCCTCTAGTGCATCACAGCATCTGTGCGGTGATCAAAGCTACTTCCGCTCGTTACAGTTTGTTCCTCTAGGAAGGACAATACAAGTAGCTGATGGCATATACACTCTAGTTAGGGTAAGGGGGAGGTGCCAGTGACCCCCAGTTTGTAGCTATTTACCATGTTGCACGTGCCAGAATTCCTGCTTAGTCTATTATCTGTGAGCAGAATCATGAAGGATCTCAACTGCAGAGTGATCTTCGATGATGTTGGATGCGTTGTTTAGGATAAGCTCACTGAGAGGATTGTTGTCAGAGGTACCGAGGAGAATGGCGTTTATCACCTGGAACATGAGCCATTTGCAGGAGTTACTTGATATGGTAGCGGGAGTGTTCTACAGTGGCATGTTCGTCTTGGCCACTTGTCTCTGGATTGCCTTAGGAGGGTGATACAAACATTTCCTCAGTTGCTACCATATAGTGTGATGCTTGCCAATTGGGTAAGCATCATCGGTCCTCTTTTCCAGTTAGTAAATCTCATGGATCTTTGACGTTATTTCAGTTACTTCATATGGATGTATGAGGACCGAGTAGAATCTCAGACCGAATGGGACACAGGTACTGCCTGGTTGTTGTAGATGATTTCTCTAGAGTCACGTGGGTGTCTTGTTGAAGAGTAAGGCAGAGGTTGGAGGATGCATAGAGGCTCTTCTTCTGGAGATCAGCACATAGTATTCAGCCATAGTGGAGATGGTGTAGACTGATAGTGCTCTTGAGTTTTGCACTGTCAGACTTAAGGAGTTCTACAGGACCCATGGAATTGTCTACCAGACCACTTGTCGTCACACTTCACAGCAGAACGGAGTCGCAGAGTGGAAGCACAGACACTTGTTGGATGTTGCCCGTACATTATTGATTTATCATAATGTGCCGTAGAGATACTGGGGGGACGCAGTTCTAACAGCGACTTATCTCATCAACAGGATCCCTAGCTCAGCACTTCACGAGCAGATACTAGTCTTGCATCCAGACGATGAGTTATTTCATGTGTTTTATAAGACCTCTGAATGTGTTGCATTCGTTCATGTGCCGTCACTTGGTCGTGACAAGCTGGTTCCTCGCGTTATCAAGTGCGTATTTTTAGGGTACTCTAGGACACAGAAGGGGGACCGTTGCTATGATCCTCTGCAGAACAGACATTATGTTAGCACCGATGTGACTTTCCATGAGGGTACATCATATTTCTCAGTCACTGGACAGAGGAGCTCTTGTGATGATGTTGCCTTTCTTCCCTTGCCTATTCCATGTGTAGAGATTCAGGTGTCTACTTCTCAGTCTAGACCTCCAGCAGATAGACAGATGAGCTCTTCCTCCCTGGATGACTTTGAGAGATTGCATGGGTCATTACGTACCTATGACAAGCATTACATTACTTTTCAGAGGCCTCCTCCCTCACCAGCGGCTGATGGTTCATAGGTAGTTGAGAGTGTTCCTAATGCCAGTGATAGTTTGGTTAGACCTGATTCTGCTGCCAGTGCTGATCATCATAGTAGTGAGGCCCCTTCTGCATTGACTCAATCTGAGATACTTGATGATTTAGATCTCCCTATTGCCATTAGGAGGGCACCACATACTTGTGAGTCCAGATATCGGGTTACAGGCAGTTTGGTTACCGATGGCCTTGCTCCTCAGTTTAGTAGCTTTTGTCAGGCACTTACAACGTCGCACATTCCGTCTACATACTAACAGGCCATGCTTGATCCAAAGTGGTATCATGCCATGGAGGATGAGATGGCAGCAGTTCAGAGTAGACATACTTGGGATCTCACCTCACTTCCTACTGGCGCACGACTAGTTGGCTCTCGATAGGTCTTTGCTTTGAAATACAACCCTGATGGGTCTATTTCGAGGCATAAGGCCAGACTAGTAGTAAAGGGGTTCACCCATACATATGGAGTGAACGTTTTTGATACTCTCTCCCCCTTTGTGCAGCTTGCCACTATCCAAATACTTGTTTCTGTTGCTGCTCACAGAGACTGGCCATTATACCAGCTTGATGTGAAGTACACCTTTCTCTATGGCGATCTTCAGGAGGAGGTTTATATGCAGCAACCCTTGGGTTTCAAGGTTCAGGGGGAGTGTATGTGTAGATTGAGGATGGCAATCTATGAATTAAAGCAGAGTCCAAGGGCCTGGTTTCAGAAGTTATCAGAGGTGCTCCACCAGATTGGTCCGAAGTGTTCTACTTCAGATCACTCCTTATTTACCGGGAAGACTGACAGGGGGACTGTGGCGCCCCTAGTATATGTTGATGATCTTATCATCACTGGAGATGATAGACATGAGATAGACGAAGTCAAGAGGCACCTATCAGAGAAGTTTGTCATGAAGGTTTTGGGACAGTTGAGGTATTTCTTGGGCATAAAGGTTGCATGTGGCAGGGATGGAGTGATACTCTTGCAGAGGAAGTATGCTCTTGATCTTCTTCAGGAGATTGGCATGTTAGCAGCTAAGGCTGCAAATATTCCCATGGATCCCAAGGTCCATTTATATGATGAGAAATCTGAGGTGGTTGACGGTAGGGCCTACAGCCAGCTGGTTGGTAAGCTCTTTTACCTCACAATCACTTGTCCAGACTTGCCTTTTTCTGTTGGTAGGCTTAGCTAGTTTATGGATAAGCCAACTAGGCAGCACTATGAGGCTACAATGCAGATGCTTAGGTATGTGAAGAAAGCACCAGGACAAGGATTATTATTCTATAAGGGAATGCCCATAGGGATTGTAGCATACTTTGATGCTGATTATGCTGGCTGTGTTGGGGAGAGAATCTACCATAGGGTTTTGCACTTTTGTTGCAGGCAATCTGGTTATATGGAGGAGCAAGAAGCAAATGGTCGTATTTAGATCTAGTGTGGTGTCAGAGTACAGGGCTATGGCCCAGATAGCCGCTGAGATGGTTTGGGTCAAGTCAATTTTGTCAGATCTTCATGTTCCTCTGGATAGCTCTATGGAGATGCGATGTGACAATAGAGCAGCGACCTACATTGCAAATAGCCCTATGTTCCACGAGAGAACAAAACATGTAGAGATTGACTGCCACTACACTTGGGAACTCATTCAACGTGGGATGTTACATACCACAAGTGTCACTTCTGAGGAGTAGGCTGCAGATGTCTTCACAAAGCTCCTGGCGAGATTTACCTTCAAGGCGTGTTGTTCTAAGCTGAGCATGATAGATATTCATATTCCAGCTTAAAGGGGAGTGTTAGATGGTGTTATGTCTTGTTTATTTTATATTTCTTTATTTCTTATAGATTATGTTATTATTTTCCTATACCTCTTCTCTTTATAAAGAGGTGTAGGATTCTTGTAATGAAGTTAACAAATTCTATTATCCTACTTAACAAAAATAAACTCTTTCTCTTGACGTAACCATCTTTATCTTGACCAGGTTGAAAGTCAAGAAGGGTTTGTGGCAAAAGGGTCAACACCTTGGTCTTAGAATTAGACAACAAAGTAGGTAGGGTAGGCAACTAGGCTCCCTCGGAGTAGCAATTTGCCATTGAAGCCATAGGGTCAGATGCTAAAGCAACAAGTCTTTGATAGGTGACGACAATGACCCCAATCGGGGACCAAGCATGGGTTCCAAATCTAAACTTGGAGCCATCACTCAAGCAATTTCTACAATGGGGCTTAATTGAAAATCTTTTGTAGCCCCATCCAAAACGAAGGTGAGCTTCGAACTGGTAGCTTCTCTCATCTCAATCCATGACTCCACGGTATCATTGTAAGGTTTATAGAGGATCCTTTTCCAAGGGGGAAGATTGGGACCCATAAGGTAGAACACTCAGTTTTCAATGCATCGTTCATCACCTTCAACTCGTAACTCCTAAGACGACATCTTCCTTCAGCTTGCACACCTTATCCTAAGAAATCGAAGATAGAAAATTATTACCCGTATCATAAGCTCATAGGAACCACCACTTGATGGGGTCAACACGTTGCAACATTGAAACTGGAATCTTTAGGACCAATAAGAAGGATAATGGCAATGTTGAGAAACTAGGGGGCCACTCTTGGATGGAAGATTGGAAGCCTATCTCTGTAATCGCTTTTCCATCCTCTCAATAATCACTACAAAAAAAGTCATTAGTGACAAATTGAATAGTGGTATATAATACATTTACCACTATTATTTTAGATTTAGCGTCAAATTTTTTGTATGACAATTAATGCTAATGGCAAATGTATATGCCATTATATATATATTTAAGAGCAACAAGTTATATGCTATTATAATTAACATTAGTGATAAAAATAATTACCTAAAAAATATACAAAATATATTATCATTTTAATCATTTAAAAGTAACCAACGATAATAAAAATTTATGTAACTAAAAATAATTTGATAAATAACAATTAATATCGACGACAAATATATGTGCCATCACTATTAAAAAAATTAATTTTAGTCATATTTGTTTGGTCATGACTTATAAATTCATGACAAAAAAATAAATTATAATTATGATTTTAGGTGAAAGTATGATAAGAAAAAAGAAGAGAACTTTTCATTACGACTCTGAACTGTGACAAAATAATAAGCTATCGACCGAAAAAAAATGAGCACTTCAATCATGACTTTAAAATCATGGCAAAAATCCCATGGCTACGATTCCACAGGCCTAACGAAAAGTTCTTTTTAATTTAAAAAAAAACATATTTTCCCTCTCCTTCGCCTCTGCATCCCTACCCCTTCTGGCAAACCCTACTTTGTTGCCTCGCCCTCCCCATCCTTCTCGCCTTCACTCGCCTACTCGCCCTCCACTACCTGTGCATCATTCCTCTTCACCCTTCTCCTCCACATCCCCTCCCCTACCCCCGACCCAAACCTTTCCTCGCCCACCACTTTGCACCTCCTCCACCATACCGCCATCCTTCACCTCCTCCACCACCCCGCCATCAAGATAGTGTACCTCCACCTCTTTCACCACTCCCTTGCCCCCCACCGTCCAGCACGTGGCTCCTCACGCCCCCCACCTGCACGACCCACCATTGCCACCACCAAGTCCCTTCCTGTAGAACTAGTGGACCGTGAGGGTCTTCCCCAAGGCAGGGGAGGGCTACTCGCTCTCCTTCAGGGAGGGGCAGGTCATCCTCGCCAAGGCCAATCACCTTGACCCTTACCAGGTAATTATATTGAAAGATCGAGCCATGCAAATTGAAGGTTGGTTCGCTTTTTGCTGCGACTTGGGTATGTAGTTGTTGGTTTAATTAATTTTCCCTCATGGCATGGGTGTTGGGTATTAATCTTAATTTAATTTGTATTAATGTCTCCTCCTCAGATCAAAGATGAGAGGTACATCACGAAGGTGAAGGACAAGGAGGACCACCCGAGCTTCGCCCTCGTTAACAAGGCTACTAGGGAGGCCATCAAGCATTGCATTGGGGAGACTCAACTGATTAGTTGTGGAGCTCCTCCCAGCCTTCCTGGATTGTTTTTGTCTAGTCAGTTTTAGTTCCTCTTTAATTGCGTTGTGATTGACGAGGAAGGGTGAAAAGAAGGGAGGTTAATTATTTCGGAGCTTTACGGAATACACGAAACCCTTCTCTGCATCCCACAAAACCCAGCTCGCCCTCGCATCCCCACGTTGTTGCCCCCTCCCCGTCCTCCTCTGCTACCTCTACATCACCGTCCTCCGGCCCACCTACAACCTCTGTCACTGCTACATCTCTGCCACCTTTGTTACTGCTATGTTGCTGTTGCTTCACCACTCGATGTTGCTGTTTTATAGTATGATTCCTAATAGCACCAAACCATTATTCATCTTGCTACTTATCTTGTTTCACAATTTTAGAACCATCGATTTTATCAATATTCAAGTGATGATTCTCTTCATTAATTTTATCTTTTTGCTTCTGTTCTACATCCCCATTCTTTGCAAATATGAATAACTGGGTTGCCACTCTTCAATTCTCTTACTCTATTCAGAGCCATACTCCTGTTGAATCCTCTGCTGCTGCATAAGAAACCCATTAGTTTGCTGCCCAATTAGCTGTTGCTTCACAACATTCTTTCGCAATTGCTGTTGCTTGTGCTCAAAATTTGCTTGTCTCTGACCATATTGTTCTTGCTGCCGAATTTGCTATCTACAATTATTCACATGCTCTTGCTGCTTTCCATAAACTTGAAAATCAAGCTACTGCTATCCAACTCCCTTTTTCTGCAATTTTGTGTTGCTGCCCATGCTAATTTTTTTGCCCAATTTCAGATTATTGCTCACAAATGTTCACATGCTCTTACTGCTACCCAAGTCCCTTATGCAGCCATTTATGTTGCTACCCATTCCCCTTCTCATTAACGTGCTTCCCAACCTGCCTATCCATCCCATTTTTATGGCCAAATTGAAATGGCTGCTGCTACCAATTGTCAGATTTATCTCCATTTTGAAGTTGCTACTATTGCCCATTAGTACCACTATTGGAAGTACCAAAGTTCTTATCCCCTCCATTCTTCTTCCTACAATCCTCGTATGTGTGACCAATCATGGTACAATAAGAAGAAAATTTGGGAAGCTTCTTGTAGACAATTTATTATTTAAAAGTCTGCTTGTCACCATTGTTGATCCATAAAACATCTGGAAGAGTTTTAGATAAATCAATCTCAACTAGCATTCTTGGATACCCAGATCGTACTAGATCAAATGTCTGTATAAAGGCCAGTAAAATTTTCAATTACATTAGCAGTGGATTGCATAGCACATCTATTGCACAAATGCAAATTTAGGTAGGCAAACCAACTCAAATTGGATATACGGACAATCTTTTGTAATTGAGATCCTTTTACCATCAATTGTGCAACCATCCTTTGAAAAGGCTTGAACAATATATCTAATTAGAACATGTCTTCAATCAATAGGTCCAAGAGAGAAAACTCCTTTCGATCCCTAATTTGCTTTGATTTCATTCGACATGTTAGTCAAATCTGACCTGACAGTAGAATTGCCCAATTTGCTTAATTGGTCAGAATTCCTCATTTAAGGGGTGATTTTGTGCATATTCTTTTTATTTTATTTTTTATTGGCATGTTTTTGTTGCTGACAAAGTTGATTTGGTTTTTCCAACTAGCTTAGCAGGATTTCTAGTTTGATTGCTAAGCACATGGAAGATATGGGAGCTGATGTTTAATTACCACTGATTTATTCCACAAAGAGGTCATTTTCATCCAATTTATTTCTTTTCGTTTGGCACTAGTTGTTTCTTAAATTGTGGGATGGACAATTATTCTATCAAGGTAAATTCTATTGGTGTAGTATGTGGTACTCGTGGAGATGGAAAGGAATCAATTGTACTTATAACTCCATATAATTCACATAAGATTGAGGTCAATGATGCCATATCTTTGGGTCTTGGCTATGCAATCTTCTCTCTTCTTAGCAAACTTACATGGCTTGCAAAGGACATTGTGTGGGTAGCTTCACATTCACTGTTTGGAGAACATGCTACAGTTAATTCTTGGCTAATGAATACCACAATCCCAATTATTTTGGCGAGTTTAAGAATGCGAAGTCAATATGTGCAGTGAAAGTATGCTGCAGAGCAGTTGGTGAATAATCCATCTGAAATAGGAATATTCGATGCTTTTAAACGTGTTGGAACCATAGCTGTCGGACATGTTATTAAGGTTGTTGATAAGAAGGAAGCAAGTGATAGTGTTACCATATATTCTGAAGCTTCAAATGGACAAATGGCTACCTTAGATCTAATCAATATTATTTGCTATCTAGCAGTTCATCAATAGGCCTTCCATGTAAAGGTTGGTTCTATGAGTGCTCTATGTAATTGGGCTTGGCTTAATTTTCTTGGTAGATCATTGGACTGGTTAAGGAATATGGCTGCCAGTTTACATGCCAAATGGATTTTGGCATCCTGGCTTCATATTATTTTGAGGGAACAACTACAATTGCAAGTTCTATTTGCAATCAGGTGATCTTAATCAGCATCCTATGAACTCATCGTTTCTTTCTTTTCTCGTTTTTGTCTAGTGCGTAGTCCAAAGAGCCTTGTGATAATGCTTCATGCACTGTTTTAGCAGGCACTTGGTGTGCTTATTGTTCCACATGGTGCTTTCTGGAATTACCAGGTTGATGCAATTACCTTAGAAATTTCTCCTAGGATTCCACTCTACAAGGACCTTGGACAACTGGTAGTGCTCCTAAGAGGTGGCAGGTCAGGGATAAAAAAGATATATATGCATTGAGTATTCTTTTAGTTTTTCTATCATTTAGTAGTTATTCTTTTCTTTTTGCTCAAATGAGTAGTCTCCATAGCAAAATATGATCATGTCTATGGGTAATTAGATCTTCATAAGAAGGTTCAGAAATCATCTTTCTTTTTTTTCGTGGGAGCCAAGATATAATTTTTCTTGCAAAACATGTGCATTTTCTATTGTCTACTTGGAGATTAGCATTTTGCATTAATGGTTATTCCCTTGCATTCACACAGAGAATCATGCGTGATGCTTTGGACAATCTCAATGAATGTTGTATGTTCTTTGTGTTATTTCCCTTATTTATTGGTAATACTCCCTTCTTTACTAAGCAAGTATGGAGAAGAGTGGATGCTAAGAGGAACTCTATGGGTAGAAATATGGGGCTTTGAAATGATAATGCTACAAGTTGTTAAGAGTTTGAACAACAAATGAATGATGGGTAACATCAATTCAATGGCAGCATCAGATTGAAGAAAAAACAGTTTTTTTATGAGTAGCAACACCAACAGTTTGTTCGAAAGAAGATTTCATCTCTTGACAAGGAAAGAAATTCATGGTAGAGTTCTAATTCAAGGATGAATTCTCTATACATCAAACAAAACAAATTGAATAACTTCAGCAGGTCATTTTAACTTCAAGCAACACTAATGCCAAAATAACACTTGAATATTCACTACAAAAAGGAGCTATATTCTTATTATTGTGTATGCATGTAGCAAAAAAAAAACCATGTTACATATTTTAGAAGCTTGTATTTGGAAAGAATCTCTGATTTCATGGCCATAGATCTTCAATTTGTTGTAGTGCGTAGTTCAAATTGGCGACATGGCTTGAGGGGTGTGCTCTAGATCTGAAAGCTTGTGCTAAGGATGAGCAGTGATACTAGCATGAATAGCTTCTGATCAGGTGTGGCAGTGCTTGGTTGGTGGCACATCTAATCAGGCTAGATCTGTGTGGGTGCATGGTCTAGGGCCGATGATCAGCTTTGACTCCCTAGAGCATATTTGAGAAGCAGTAGGTTGATGATGAAGATCTGAAAGTGTTGCATTGAATCCAGCTTTGAAGTTCAAGTATGTTCAACTCTGGTGGTTTTGTTGCGAGAAGATTGATGGTTTTTAATTGGACAATGATTGTTCAATTTTGGTTGCTGCAATAGGTTGTTGCATGAGTTTGGGAATATTTCGGATCTCTTGATTCTTGTTGTTGGAGTTGTGTTTAATGGGTTCCATGAAGAGGGTAGGGATAAGGAGATCTTTCTTACAATAATCTCTCAAGAAGCCTACCTTCATGGATCAAAGAGAGATTTGAAATTGTATGAAGCAAAAGGAAAACTTGAACGGTCTTAAGATCTAGCGTTTCTATACCTTAGCATTTGAACAACCATATGCACTTGAAAATTTTATAGATATGGATATTATATTGATTCAAATGTGAACAAGTAAATTGAATTACCTTTTTTTTTGTTTGTTCTCCGGAATCTAGGAATCTGATAGCGAACAACTTTATCTTTGATGATTCTAAAAGTTGAACACAAGCACTTCTGCTTGATATTCAGAACTCATATTTCCAGTCATTAGCATGCGTCCTTCAACTAGCATGCCTCAGCATGCGACCAATAATAGGGGGGAACAACTTTATCTTTGATGATTCTAAAAGTTGAACACAAGCACTTCTGCTTGATATTCAGAACTCATATTTCCAGTCATTTATTATTTTCACTGACATGTAGTTTCAGCCATTTTGCATTTGTTCTTCGTGGAGTTGGTTGGCCTCAGGCGCTTACAAAGCAATTTTTCGTGCTTCCTTGGTTCTTTAGCATGTAAGTTACAAGTTGTTTAGTAGTCATGATCCATTACTTTAAAAAGCTTCTATCAAATTTAATAATTTTAGTGTGCTTACATATTAATGTAGTCTGTTTTGAAGACTTTGACGTGCTTTTTCAGTAATTGTTTCTTTCTCTTGCTTTTTCGTATTGCATTATTTTATACTTTTGATCATTGTGGTGAAGGTATGCTTTCTTTTCGATTTTTTTTCTTACTACTATTTTACTATTTGGCATTTTTATTGTCCTCCACATGAAACCTCTTTTGACCTTCTTAGCTAGACCCCAACATGAAGAAAATAGTTTAAGAAGTTTTCTAACACCTGTTTGTTGGCAATCACTCAAAGTTGCTAGTTTCTTCTCATTGCTTTTCTTGGATCTTTTTTTGAAACACCGAATTGCTATTTTTTACTCTAAGGAGTTGCTAGTTTTCCTTTTAAGTGGGAAGATGGCTAGTGGAGTTGAGAATGGTTCTATTGATTTGATCATGAAACTTAGGATGGGATGAAAATTGAGTAGGAACTTGATATGGTTGTTGTTGCTGAAGTCTTAGAAGATGTTATTTGTTGCTGCTGCAATCATTAATCCTAAAGTTCCGAAGGATTTTGTTGGAATTTTTAGATTAAAGATGTCCGTTGAACCTTGGAGTTGTGTTTTTCATTAGATTTTTATTTTTGCTTGTATTTTTTTTTCTTTTCTCTTGTATTACCCTTGAGAGGGAAATTTATACTTTGATGATTTCGAAGGTCAATAAAAAGGATTGTTGCTGTACTTTATTACTTGAGTATTTAATACTTGAGGATCAATAAATTTAGGGTTGCTCAGGTCTTATGCTTCAAAAAAAAATCTTAATAAAGAATATCAATAGTGAAAATTAAGTGATATAACAAGGCATCATTAAAGTGAATCAACAGTGGTAATTAAATGGATAAGGAAAATGTCATTAAAGTATATAATTAATGATGATTTAATGACAAAAAATGCCATTAAAGCAAATAATAGTAGCGATTAAGAGACAAATAATTATTGCTAAGTAATATCAACAGAGGTAATTAAATGACAAAATAAAGTGTTACTAAAGTAAATCAATAGTGATAATTTAGTGACAAAAAAGTAATTAAATGAAATATAGAACGACACTAATAGCGTCAATTAAATTGCAACTAATATTAATCAATATTGGTAAAATAGTGGCAAATAAATTATCATTAATGAAGATTATTAGCGACATTATTTGCGATAATTAAAGTGACGTTAATATCATTGATTTAGCAGTAATTGTATAATTGGTTTTAACCTTTTAGTGACACCAACGAAGGTGATAATTAATTGATAATTATTTTAAGTGTTGCTAATTACATATAGCGACAAATAGAAGGCCTGTAGTAGCAAATATTAAATGTCGTTAAAGATTTTTTTTTTGTAGTGAATGGAAACCCAATCTCTAGTTGCAATATAATTTGTGGAAATCTGAAAGCCCAGGTAAGTGAAAGGGGTATGTAAAGGCCAAACCCTTGATATCCTCCAATTTGTGCAGACATGCCAAATGGAAGAAACCTTGGTTTTGTAGCCCAAAGATCTCCAACATCAATTTAGCTTTACTCACCTCATCCAAAGAGCCCTCAATAAAGATAATCGTATTCGTTTGCATATTGTAAAATAGGGAAATTCAATGTCCCCCCTTTTAGAATTGAAACCCTTTATGCCTCCCACCTAACATAAGGCATGGTAAGTATTGACTAGGAAGTCATCTACAATGACAAAGAATATTGACCCAACGAATAACTTGTTGTACTCTTTGAGGTTGAATACAACTCTCTAGCTTTCCATTCAACAAGTTGGAGCACGAAGTCGATGTTACATTTTCTTCCAATGGATTCATAGTGGTGTAAATCCCCTTGCTCTCAAAAATGACGAAAGGAACTTCCAATCTAGGTTATAAGCTTTGGAAAAATACAACTTCCAACAAAAAGCTTGGTTATCGGATCTCTCCCAAGCAGAGAGAATCTTAAATGTAGTAATGTAGTTTTCCATCATAGATCTCCCTTGATGGTCGTAGATTACACTGATTTGATAAGATATTCCAATATAATTGCTAGGTGCTGAGCAAGAGTCTTGGCTACCACCAACTAGATAGAGTTAGAGAGGGCAATTGGTTTATGGTTGTTAGTAGTCTGTAGTAGAAATAGGAAGAATTTATTAAGTTTTGGGAAGCCATCTCTTGTTGTCAAAGAATTAGAGATTGCCATCACCTCTTTTTTTGACCAAGGACCAGAACTTTGTAATAACTAGGACTAGAAGATCATCAGGTCTAGGCGACCCTTATTGCTTCATAGAGTGCATAGTGGCCAACATTTCCTCTTTCGTGAAAGGGTGAGTCACAAAGGCTACATCTTCCTCTTTGAGTCAATGTGGAGGATATCCTCCCAGATGCCACATCCTTCCTTGCTCCCGATAGAAAAGTAGGTGGTAGAAATCTACAAAGGCTTTTTCTATGTCTTGCATCCTAGAGTGCACAATTGATCCAATTCCTTCTTCCATTAACATATGAATGGAAAAACCTTGTGTAGTGTTTGAGCCTCCCTCCCTTAGCTAAAGCTGCCTGGATCTTTGTTGCTAAAAGAATATGACATTGAATCAAGCTCAAGAATCAAAGCAGGTGGGATGGATTGATGTAGTGTTTTCTTGTGAGAGATGAAAGTGGAGCACAAGTGTGAGCAGTAGACTTATAGGGAGAAATTCTAAAATGTGTGTACTTTAATTACAAGTGTAGGAATGGTGTGTATAACCAAGTGTCTTAGGGCCTTTATGGAATGATTAGGAACACTTTTAGAGGAGTCTTAATGGCTTCTCGAATGGATAGCTCAAAAAAGAAGGAAAACTAACAATTATTAAACAAAATAGTCAAAGTAATAAGATGAGTCTTTAGATGGCTTATGATAGCAGTAGGTTAACCTTAGATAAGGATCATATTAACTTACTAAGAGAATAGTGATCTTCAATGTTACTGCAAACAAGTAAAACGAAATAAGGTTGGCTTGTTAGAAGCATAACATGACTTAAACAAGAGTTAAGGCTATTTGATCATCTTGTATAGTCACCCTAAGAAGACGAATTGCGAGGAAACACTCGATGCAAGTGTAATGTTGAAAAGATAAAGGTACTTGTATGGTCACCCTAAGAAGACCAATTGTGAAGAAAGACTCAATGCAAAAGGGGTACTGTAGCAAATGTCATTTAAGACGTCTGATTGCAAAATCTGACATCTGATTTCATACTCTCTTTTAGTAAATTTGAGTAATTATTCTATGTATTAGACTTATAATTGGTGATTCAAATCACCATTATTTTGTCTAAAATTCTTTTTACTCTTTATATACTCATATGCTCTACATTGCAAATTAGTTTTTGAGTAATATTTTGTGTTCAAATTACATTAATTGTTGAGATTAGTGTGAATTTCATTTGCTCCTTGTGTTCGACTTCGGAATCTTTTCGAGTAATAAAAATATATTTATTTTCAAAGCGATTTCAACTATATTACAATGCTTTATTTTAAACTTGATTTCACTGCATTAAACAAAACCTCCTAAAATTCATGAAAAAATATTTTAAGAGGTTTGATACCTTTGGTTTGACCATCTGAACTCATTTTGACCTAGAACAGAGTTTCAGATGGAAATTTGCCATGATTTGGGCTTCTGTGCAATTTGCTTAGTCAAACGTGGTCAAAACTTAAATCCAAGTTCATCATTAGATTCCTTGGGCCCAAATTAAGTTAATGCAAAAATTTGGGTCAAATTAGAGTTTATCTTGATCTAGTTTACATTTTAGCTCCTAAAATCTCTATCCTTCACATTTAGACCCCTAGGTTTCGAGTTTATTGCATTCCGGTCCCTAACTTTATCGTCATCTTCACAGATACGCCCCTGCCGCCATGAGCAGTGTGAACTCCCTCAGGCCAAGATTCAAGAGAGGAAATCTCTCTCAAATCAGCACCAAATCCCTCCAAATTTGGAGGGATTGGTGTTCAGACTATGGGGAATCCATTGGACTTGATCCCAAGTCCTAACTTGCATCCTAGAACCCTAGAGAACTTGCAAAATCAACGAGGGTTCCTTTCTTCAATTGCGAGGAATTCGCACTGATTCCTTGTAATGGAAGGCTTGGAACTCCTCTGTATAAGTTCATCCCACGATCAAATTTAGCCCGGTTACGGCCAAAAACCACCCTTTCTTCTCCTCTCTGGCCACCTCCGCCGCGGCTCTGGTGACCCTCCTTTGTCCTCCTACGGCCTCCCAACGGCCAAATTGGGAGCATCTCCTTTTTCCTCACCTTCGTTCGCTTCTCGTTGATTAAAGTGGAAGCGTCATCCCTCTTTCCTCTTCGCTGCCTCTCCCACCGGAGAAGTTTGTCTTCCCCGTGTCTGGCAAGCCATGCCGACATGGTTCCGACCCCCTTCCGTCTAACAGTTGGGTTCTTTCAGTCCCTCTCCCTCTCCCTCTCCCTCTCTAGATTAGGTTTAGCCCCTTTTTGACCCCAATTCAACCGACGTATCACGATTGCCCTCTCTGGATTATTTTTGATATGTGTACATAATGCATTTGTCTCAGTGGTTGCTTGCCTTAACACAAGGGGGTGAGGTCCCCTCACTCACTGTAGACACCTCACCCGCCACACCACGCCGACGGTCTACTCTCTCTACCCAGGTCCAATTACCCAACCTGCCTCTCACCATCCTGCCACCGTCATCGAACTCCCTACGTGACGGCCGACCTTCCTCTAGAGTAGCTTTGTCGTCGATGCTCTATCTCGCACGTGAGGAAGAGAGAGAGCAAAAGCTCTTCTCCATCTCAATTCTATTTACATGTGTTGCCATTGTTGAACTTTCATTTTTTGATTTAATATTTGATTAATTGAATGAATTTGCAGCTAGCCCCTTGAGTTATTGCTATATTATCTGATTATCTCGTTGTATTCCTCTCTAATCTATTAGCCTTACATACATTGAATGTCAAACTATAATGGTGGGCAAATTTTTGACATCATGATGGAATAATAAGATGATAGAAAATTATTTGTGAATTTTATTGGCTTAGTTCCTCCCTGTGGATACGACTTAATCCATTGTGGTTAGATTTAATGAATTTTTGATACGAGATTTTCACCACATAAAGTACAACAACGATAAATTATTTTATTATGACTATCTTAATTAAGTGAAAATCTTGTTATCAAATGGTGCCGTTACTGGGGAGGCAACAGGCTTAATAAACTCGCATGTATTTTTTTTCTGTCTGCATTGTTTTCTAATTGGGACTATATATTCATTGATCTATTTCTTTTTCCTGTGTGTGGTACGTCTTTTTGGAGGAAGTGCACGCAATGGACACTCATCTTGGTGGACCTTGCTGCCACCTTGAAGATAATTGCAGGTGCCCGTGGACCTTGATTCCACAAACAAAAAGGAGTCTTTGAGGAGAAGAGGAGAGAAAAATAGAGGCACATTTAGGAGGACTTCTCTTCGTATTTTCCCATTTTCGTTCCCATAGATTTTTAGAAGATTTTAGACTCTTTAGACTTTATTTGATTACTTTCTCGCCCTTGTAATTTGGGGCTAGTTTTTGAGGGAGTGTCCCCAATTCTATAGATTCTAGGCTTATTCTTAGTTTCTTTTGATCGTGCATTTATATATATAAAAAAATCCGAACTGCCTGTCGCATATCTATAGGCCGATCATCTAGGATTGAATGAGTAGTATCTAGTTTATCTTAATTGCATTGCGTGCATTTTTACATTGTAGAGTGCTGGAGCAAGGTACGCACTTTCTATCTTTCTACATCAGTTATCTGCACTTGCATTGCATTTGGCCATAATTTAAGAAGACCACTTAAGATGCTTTGAAAAGATTAATCAAGTGGTCACATTACTTCCCGAAAAGAAAGTAAGATATGCAGGAAGTGTTTGAATAACTTGATTGCGATTTTCAAAAGAAAATCACTTTTCGTGGTGTGTTGTATACTTCCTGCATTGAGCACGCACTATAGACACCGCACTAGGACTTGGTCCCTTAAGGTTATAGCCATCGATCTCTTTATCGATGCAAACCCTCTTATCTTACTTTGTGACGGTGGTATTAACTTTTGCCCAAGTGATTTGATACTCTAAGGAGGGGGATACCCCTTAAAGGAATTCAAGGATAGTTAAGAGGCATCGCTAACGCATCGCCTCAAAGGAAGGGTTCGCTCTACTTGCATCCCTTAGTTCCATCCTTGGAGTACCTTTTTACTTGAGTATTTGAGAATATCATTGCAATAAGGTGTACGTCTTTAGGGCACTTGAAGGTCAATTTAGGGTGCGTAATTGCTTGACAACATGATTGGTCACCTAAAAAGGATTAAAAGTAACCTCAACCTTCTTAACAGACATTGACAAGGAATCTCAAGTGCCTCATTTCTTTTATACCACTTACGTGCGAATTGAGAAACACTGCCTTGACTTTATTTGGCCAAGCTGGAGAGTTGGAAGATGACTTAAAGTATTTTAAATCAACAAAAGACCTGTTGCCTTGTGTTTGCTTGGTGTATGCTTGGTAGGCACTCTCTTAGAAATAGTCTTCTTTTCAACCCAGAACCTGAGAGAATTATTAGAAAAGCCAACCAAGAAAGAAGAAAAATGGTAGAAGAAAGACCTGAAGAAGAGATTAGGGTTAGTGAAAATGAAAGAACCTTGAGAGACTATTTCCTTCCTACCACTCACCAAGCTCTACCTATCCGGAGACCTGGAGTGGATAATCCTTAAGAGATCAAGAGCAGCACCATATCTTTGCTCTCCGCTTTCTATGGTACTGCTAGGGAGGATTCCTATAGGAATCTTGAGGAATTCATCGAGGTCAGTTCCACGGTGAAGCTCCAAGGCTTTACTGATGAAGCCCTTATGAGAACCCTATTTCCTTTCTCCTTAAAAGATAAGGCCAAGCACTGGTATCATACCCTGGATTCAAGGGGAAATGATTGGGCTACCCTTAAGGGAGAATTCTTGAAAAAGTACTTTTCGAATGAGTATGACCAACCATTACAGAAGAGAGATTATGGGTTTTACTCAACAGGAAGGGGAGTAATTTCATGAAACTTGGGAGCATTTTAATGACCTTCTTAGGTTATGCCCCCACCATCAGGTGCCAAGATTACAATTGGTCGAAAGGTTCTACAACAGATTATCTGAAAGGCACAGGCAAACCATTGATACAGCTTATGCAGGAACATTCATAACCAAAACTGAGGATGAAGCCTGGGCATTATTTGAAACATTAAGTGATAATTCCATTCACATGTCCTCTGCTTATCAAGAAAGAAAACCATCAATCTTGCAGAGGAAGATAGAGGCCCATGAAGCCGAGGCTACTCAGGATTTGGCTTATCAGATTCAATTGTTGAACAAAAATTTTGATAGGCTTTTAGCAAACCTCGGCATGAACATGCAAGCAGCCTCTATCTTTCAGGCTTCAAGTGAATGCTCCATTTGCTAAAGCACGATACATGCTACTACGAAGTGCACCCAGGAAAATCAATTCCTTGAGTTGATTCAAGTTTCTGACCACCCCCTCATAATAACCCCTATTCCAATACTTATAATCTGAGGTGGCAGAACCATCCAAACTTCTCATGGAAGCAAGGTGATGCTTCCAATTCAGGGAATACAAGACCCCAACCTCCCCAACCCGTATATCTGCCTTCCTATACAAGCCCTCCTCAGAATAAGCCTTCTGAGATGGATGAACTAAAAGCCATGATGAAAGCGATGTAAGAGCATCAGAATATGGTCATCCAATCTCAGGGTAACATGATCACTGATATGCAATCTGAAATTGCTCGTCTTACTAAGGCAGGTAGTGGGATTCGGGGAAGTTGCCTAGTTCTTCTGAAGAGAACCTAAAGGGTAAAGGGGTCATATTCAGGGAGCACGCTCAAGCTATGACCGTGCTGAGGAGTGGAAAGAAAATCGACAAACCTGATAGCACTCCTACGATCACCTCTCAGGATTCCCCTCCAACACCGAACTCGACTTACACCCTCATCGAGGAAGAGCCACACTGCTCTCCCTCACTTGAAATCACCCACCTAGAGGATGTCGTTATTCCGCAACCCCTTTCCTGACATGACGACCCCTCTACCCAGAAGCTGAGGGTGCCTTATCCCAAGCACCTATCCACTCTTGGGGAATCTTCTATTGGCTCATTTGGAGCCAAGGATAGGACGGATGAGATTATGGACACTTTCAAGCAAGTCCACATCAACTTGCCTTATTGGATGCTATTAAATAGATTTCGTCCTATGCCAAGTTTCTGAAGGACCTGTGCACCCAGAAGCACCGATCTAGGAGATAGTTCCAAGTTAAGGTCATCCTGCCTGACTATGTTAGCTCGGTACTCCAACATGGAACACCCCCTAAAATGAATGACTCGGGGGCCCCATATATTTCAGTGGTTATAGGTAACCAACACATTAACGAGGCTCTGCTTGATCTGGGCGTAGGGGTGAACATTTTACCTAGCTCTGTTTATGACCTCTTGGGAGGAGGCGATTTAAAGCCTAGTCCAGTCATCCTCCAAGTCGTAGATAGATCGCTTAAGACACCACGGGGATTGCTGGAAGATGTCCTGGTGAGAGTGGAGGATTTCTTCCCTGTTGACTTTCTCGTATTTGACACTGACCCATCTAATAAGCCCACCAAGCCATCTGGGATGCCCCTTCTTGGCCACAACCAATGCCTTTATCAATTGTAGATCAGGGGTGAAAATGGGCTTTGAGAACAAGAAGATTTGGTTGAATGTTTTTGATACCTACAAGCAATCTGGATTTGAAGATTGTTCACAAATTGAGGTAGTTGATAGAATCATTGAAGAAACTACTCCAACACTCTTATGTAGAGATCCCCTTCAAAAGGTCATATCTTAGGACCATCCTCCGACTATTGAAGAGAATGAAGGGGATATGCTCGAATTGGAAGAGTTGCTGGGAGTACACACAGAGTCTCTGTCCCCACACTGGACCCTGAAGGTAGATTTTGCTACCTGAGGCGGGGACATCTCAACTTATACCCTCATTCCAAAAGGCTCTTAAGTTGGAGCTTAAACCCCTCCTAAGCACATTGAAGTATGCTTTCCTTGGCCCTAACGACACGCTCCTCGTCATTATCTCGTTTGGGAGCTTTGCTTGAGTGTTTACAAAGGCACAAGGAAGTTATTGCTTGGTCGATAGCTTACATTAAGGGTGTTGAACCCTCCCTCTGCATGCATCACATATACACAGATGAGTCCGTGAAGCCCTTTCGAGACATGCAAAGAAAGCTCAACCCCAATATGCAGGAGGTTGTCAAAAAGGAGATTATGAAATGGCTGGATGCAGGAATTATCTATCCCATTTTATACAGTAAATGGGTCAGTCCAATACATGTGGTGCCCAAAAAGGTAGGAATCACTGTGGAGGAAAATGACCAAGGAGAGTTGGTGACCATTAGACCCTCAACTGGCTAGAGGGTCTGCATTGATTATCACCGTTTGAATATGGCTACCCAGAAGGACCATTTACTCTTACCATTTATTGATCAGATTTTGGAAAAATTGGTGGGGAACAAGTACTTCTGTTTCCTTGACGGGTACTCTGGGTATAATCAGATAGCTGTCTTCCTTGACGATCAGGAGCGTACCACCTTCACGAGTCCTATGGCACATTTACTTTCCGTTGAATGCCATTCGGGTTATGTAATGCTCCTGCCACATTCTAACGATGTATGATGGTTATCTTTTCTTACATGATCGAGGAGTTTGTAGAAATATTCATGGATGATTTCTCTATTTAAGACTTGTCGTTTGACCTATGCCTCTCGCACCTTGATAAAGTCTTAACCCATTGCAAAGAGGCAAAGTTGGTGCTGAAGGTTCCTACGGGAGAGGGTGAGATTTGCGGGATATAATATAAAATGCAGAAGCAAAATAAAACAATCTCACAAATGATACAATCACACAATTTGTACAAATGATTTTTAGGTGGAAACCCAAATCAGGTGAAAACCACCACTTATCCCTCTCGAGTTATAATTTTCCAATCGAGCAAGTCGATCAAAATTCACTAACGAACTACTTTAACAAGGGTAGTTCAACCTCTTACAACCGATGCTACTTTGAGCGAGGGTAGCGTGTCTCAAACCCCTTCTCTTCACGAGAAGGTTTTTGTCTCACGAAAGAAATGGAAATTCACAAAGCGAATATCCAACCAAATAACAAAGAAATATTATAACACAAACCTATAGAGCCACAAAGTAAATGATTGAATCTAGCTACTATAGGTGGAGGAACTTTCCTTTGCTGGGTGTGCGTCGACTTGACAACGCGGGTTCGTGAACCATGCATAGGCACTGTGTCGCTCTCATAATCGCGAAGTGAGAGCGGGTGCATAGTTGGACAATGCTCTCAGGTGTGAAACGAATGCTTGGAGAGCTAGAGCTTCTTCTCAAGATCAAAGTGACATAAAAGATGTGGAAATGGTATTGTTGCGTGTATGTAAACAAGGGAGGGCTTCCCCTCTATTTATAGATGGCTTAGGAAGTCTTAGGTAGCCATTGGGGATCATCCTAAGGCAAATCAAGCCCCAATCAGAGTCATTAATGATTCTAACAGGGTCATCAGATGTCTAGGAAAAATATCAGACGTTTGGAGGTCATGTTTAAGACGTCTGGAAACTATATCAGACTTTTAATTCTAGATGGGTTCCCTTACTGACTTTCATCAGACCTAAATAGGGTTCTAGGTCAAAGTGATCAGACGGCAGGTTGGTCATCTGACACATGATCTGGATGTATGGAAACTAATAACTTTGTGGGAACTGATTCCCAAGAGTGCTTAACAGCTATATCCATCTAGGAAAGTGATTAAGGGTCAATCAAGGAACAACGGCTACATATCAGATGTCTGGAGTCCTCTATGGACGTCTGATAGAAGATCAAAGGTCAAAACCTCAACGATCATTTTCTATGCCAACGTTCCATTAATTGGACGTCTAGCCAATATATCAGATGTCCTCTAAGACGTCTGGACTAAGGGTTGGCTGTTTGAAATTGGTCGACAGAAGGTTCTAAGACCAGTCCTAAATGATTGGCCGTCTGATTCAACATTCAGATATCTTAAAGATCACTATTAGACGTTTGATATTTGTGTTAGACGTCTAAAAAGGCTATCTGAAACTTATTTAGGTTTTCTAAGTCTTCTACGGAAAACCTAAGTATCCTAGGATTGTGCAAGTGTTTCAAGGACTACTATTAGGTAACTTTGAGGTTCTTTAACAAATATCTAAAAAAATGAAAGAGCAAAGAATGAAAACAACAATTACAGAGTACAAAGATTAAAGAACATCTATCATATTCTTCTATCTTCAAGCTCTCACTCCTTGTGAAGCTCCTTCTCATTTAATAAGCTCCTCCAATCCACTATGGACGTGAGCTCTGAGGTTCTTCACACTTGTATCCATTTGTATTTTCCTGAAATCTAAAGCTCAAATACAAATGTTAAAACATAAGTGTTTTGTTATTATCAAAATTGACAATCGTGGTGTCCTTGCATCAACAATCTTTCCTTTTTTGATGATGACAAAACTATAAATAATAATCCATAAAATCCTCTTCCTTTTTGACATTATCAAAAAGGGATTACAATTTTTAATTATCCTAAACTCCCATTTAAAACTTGCTCTTCTAATTTTATCTTTTCATAAAAATAAGATAACTATGTTATTACCTCCCCCTTTCTGAAGGCAATATAGTTATGTTATTTTTAAAACCTCCCCTTATGTAGATGGACAAAAAGCTTCATAAAGTTGACTCCCTCTATCTAGATGCTATTTATCAAAAATAAGGTTGAGAAACTTACCTCACTTACCAAGGCCAATAGAGTGGCCCATATGGAGGTGGATGCAAAATCGGATGGGGTTCCTATCCGTAGCTTAGAGGTCCGGGCATCGACGTCGGTCTCCAAACGAGCGATCGCCGCGAGACGGTTCAGATATTTGTTCGTCTCGTTGGTCTCCTCTTCTTCCTCGGTCTACTCCTTGGTCCTCCCAATTCGAGTTGGCCGTTCTTGAGCTTGTAGGTCCAATCTTGTATGTTGAAATCATTGCAAAACAAGAGTCTAGTTGACTTTTCGGTATCCAAGTTAGCTTGGATCCGATTTTGTTAGTGGGTCCCCTTGACGGAGATCCTTTCTCAACTTTAGCGCTATAAAAATTATCTAATTTGTTTACCAAGTTATTTGATTCTTCGCTAAGGCATGCAAGTTCTTTTTCTATAGCATGCATTTTTATTTTTAAACTAGAAATTTCTAATTTTAAACTAGTGTTTTCCTCAATCAATTTATTGTTTTCACTTATTAGGTCTCCATTTTCTAACAAGTTATTATCCTTAGGACTAGAACTAGTTTCTAGATTCTTAAGTTTAATTTCTAACCTATCATTTTCAGATTTTAGAAAATTAAGATTATTTTTAATATTTTTATTTCTATTTTAAGTGATTTACTAATTTCAAATAACTCATACTTCATTGTCGCTGTTGTCGCTGTCGCTTTCTGATATTGCCATGAAACCCATGCAAGCGGCTTCATTCTTCTTCTCGGGATCTTCCTCTTCTTCCTCCGACCTCGAGTCGTCCCAAGTTGCTTGGAATGCCTTTTTCTTATATTTCTTTTCCTTCTCCTTCTCCTTCTTGAGAAGAGGGCACTTGGGTTGTAGATGCCCTTTTTTGTTGCAACGATAGCAACGTCTTGGGCTTCCTTGATGCTTCTTTTCTTTCTCTTTCTTGGAAGCTCTATAAAAGTTGGAAAATTTTTTAATTAAAAATTTAAGTTCTTCATCGTCGGAACTTACCTCGGTGTCTGAAGTGGCTCTAAATGTTAGACTTCCTCGATCTTGGTTCTGGTGCATCCTTCTTCTGCTTCAACTTCGTCTTGTAGGTCATGACATTACCTAGGAGATCCTCCATGTTAAGTTCCTCCACTTCGTTCGCCTCCTCAATGGCGGTGACCTTCTGTTCTCGCTCTGGTCTAAGGAAACGAAGAAGCTTTCCTTGAAGCTCCCTCTTGATGAAGGTCTTTCCTAATGCCTTTAGATTGTTCACTATAAGAGTGAACCTAGAATTGTTCGGCGCGTGATCGCAATTAAAAGTTGTTCAATTGTAGTATAATGCGAAAATACGATGACAAATAATATTTATAAAACTGGTGAGTACTGGGCCGCTCGCAGGGAGGCAATCTCGATTTTTAACGGAAGCTTTTCAATGAAACTAGTTCTAATAAGATATACATGTATATATGTATAGAGATGCATCAAATATTCATAAGATCAGATTTCATTACATTGATAAAGAGTTTTTCATGATAAAAATTGCTATGCAAAAAGTAAAGATAGAGAAAGAGAGGGAGAGAGAGTGAGATAGAAGAAAGTGGCAGAGAAATACGTCGCTTGCGGGATGCTTGTGCGAGATGCGGCAGCACCTCAGATCCAGAGCACTAGGATGGAGTTGGAGTGGAGTTGCAGAGGGACTGAGAGTTGCAGAGAAGATGGAATATGTTTGAAGTTGATGGAAGAGTGAGGTTCTAAGTGGATGCCTTCAATTGGAGGCCCTGGGCCTTCTTCTATAGCTTTTGTGGAGGGCAAAAAGGGTATTTCAGCCCGTAATCTTGTGCAACAAGCCCTTGGATAATCAGATCCGTTGATCGGGAGATCAACGGCTCTAATTTGGCCTAAAAATAGCCTTCAAAAGGCCTTCGATACTCGGATTCGTTCTGGTGGCGACATGTGGCACATTGTGTGTCGTCTGATGATGATCGCACGTCTCTGGATCCCCCTCGCCCGCGCCTTCATCTTTTCCTTCTCGCCGCTCAAGCCTTAATCCCTCAACGTGAAAACATCGGACGGCTTAAAGCGTGTGTCACGCTACATTTGTTTGAAAAATGTGTGGGATCGCGCGTTATGCGCACGTTCGGCCGTGGCGTGCTCTAATCGCACCACGTGGCCTCACAATCGCGCCATCGCGCCCGTACGCAGCCGCTTCAATTTCGCACAGTGCACGGGCTTGATCCTACGTCCCGCGCCTACACACGCACGCGTGAGCCAATGCGCTGCGCAAACCTCTTGTTATATATATGCGTTTTTTTATCTTTATTCTAATCCGGCCTGGGCGGGCGACATGGCATGCTCGTGGCCATTGGATGAAGATCCAACGGCCCACAACGTCCGGTGCGGCCTTCCTAGTTGGGGCGGTGGTGAGGGGGTGGCTGTGATGGTGTCACATGGCATTATCATGGCCGTCCATCTTCTTTTCCTTGTATCTGGTGATGTAGACCTTTGATCGAGTTGACTTTTGCGCAGTTGGACTACGATCGTCGATCCGGATCCATCCGTGTGGTTGAATTCTTCATATGAGGCTCGGATCTTTATCTTTTGACTCCATGATCTTCGTTCTTCTATGGACTGCACATGATGCTCTGGTTGTTTGATTGGGACGATTTCGGAACTGTTGGACTTCATCATCATTCTGATCAGATCTGTCTTGTCTGATCTGGCATCTGCGGCTTTGAATCATCTACGATTAAAATTATCTCTCTTTTAGGCCATAAAATGATGATATTATCTATATGACTAATAAACTAACTGGTATGCGAATTACGATGTTTATGCATGCATTGACTCGAAGTTATGTTAGAATCTAGCTCAATTCAGGTGTTTTAGGTTGCATGATTGATGTGCAATCACACCCCCATGCTTAATTCTTGCTAGTCCCTAGCAAATGCAAATCTAATTGCAAAGTGGTCCTACGTGACAGATTTCTATCAAGAGTTTGACTAGAAATTTATGTCTTTTGTTTTCATCCAATACTTTAGTATTCAAGATAATCGTGAATGTGTTTTGTTGGAGTCTATGCAACGGATCCTAGTGAAAAGTCAATCCACATCTAAAGCTAGTAGTTGACCCTTAGTAAAAATTTATTGGGATAGGTAAACTTTTCCCCTTGGGGTTATATGGTAACCTGTATATTCATCCCCGACTTTTGGGTTAGGTAGAAGATTATTTTCTTTGAGTCAAGTGGATTTATTTTTGGTGGTTCACACTTATCTGGTGCTACATATAGACTATTACTTTAGAACCTAGATTTTCAGATTATTAAATAATTTAACTTAGAGGGAGGTATGAAACTGTGCTCTCTTTAATTCCTTTGTACTCGTTCTCTCTTTCTTTCTCTTCCTTTTTCTTTTCTTTCTTTTTAACCTTACAATCTTACCAGATTTATCAGTATATTTGGTGGTCTCTCCTGGCACTAACACTTTGATTAAGTTCTGATAACTCCACGATTAAGTTATCATTCCTCAGCCTGTATTCAGGTAGCCAGAAATACAGAAAAGTAGGTCAAGGCTGTAGTTGGTGGATCATGAGGGTGATAGGTGTTGTTGCCTCAATACACTTGAAATAAACTCTAAAAACACTTATGAACTTTTTTCTTTCAGACATCTACTAACGCAACACAGTTAACACATACGACTTTTATTCACAAGATATTATTTAGGATTGTAAGTGTTCAAGAGGATATCAGGTGGCTTATTTGATGGAAGTGCCTATTCTCGGCACCGGAAAAGTAATGGATAGGATAACGTATTTTTGACCTTGACATTAATACCCTCCTTCAACCGAGGTTTCCGTAAAGGACGGTCATGGCTATCCACCTTAGTTATAGTTTTATTAGAGCCTGCTCTTTGCGTATTTTGCCTTATTTGGCATCTCTTAAAAGCTGTTCGCACTAAGAACTTGTATGCAGAAATCGAGAGCGAAAACTATGCCTAACTCTGAGTATCATTATGTCATTGTCCAGAAGTTAAGATTCCTCATACTAGCCTTAGAGCACCAGTAAACTTTCTACTCTCATCTCACATGTGTTTGGTGAATATGTTAGAAGATAGTTTGCCTGACTCTTTAATTACTATCCAAGGGCTTAGGAGAAGAAGCACTGCTTCTTCTCGACAAACTAAAGATGTTTATCGGTCTTCACAGATGCTCCATTGCCAATTCTACGTGTAAGTGTGAAATTATACTGGATTCTAAGCTCAGGAATCAACTTAAGAATAAATTCCTAATAAAACCTTAATAAAAATTCTTTATGCCTAAATGTTTTCCTTTTTTTTTAGACATAAAGATAAGACATGCAATGTCCACACCCCATGCCTATTCATTATGATGTCCTCATTGAAATGTATGCATGAAAATCAAAATATAATAAGCAAGAGGGGATGTCGCCTGATTATGTTTGTTAATCCAGGTCAACATGGATGCAGAAGATGTAGAGCTACCTGTAATGAATACTGGGTTGCCTCCCAGCTAGCACTAAGTTTAACGTTATTTGTCAGACTTAAACCTAAAAATATGTAGTTCAATACTGTGGGTTAAGAGAAGTAATAACAGTTGCAGGGGAATTCAAGATTAATAGAAAGATATGATCATTTGGTCCCAGAATCAGTGATCCACAAATGCGGACCAGCTGATGATGCAGCCCTATTCCACAGAGTTTCTGATTTGGAATATGAAATAGGGTTAGGTGGATGAGGTTGAAGATGCAGAGCCTGTTCGTTAATCCAGTTCTATAGATCAAAAAGAGGTGGTAGAGGGTCTGGATCGAGATCATGATTGAGATTTAGTTCTGGTTCCAAATCAAAATCATAAGGATCTTCATAATGGTAGTTGATATCGAAAATCATGAGTTCTCCAAGCTCTGGGTCATATGATGATATGGGTAGAGTTGTGTGGAATTCATCAAAATCTTCATCAGAAATTTCTTCTTCCTCATCCAAAGTCACTTCTTCTGAGTCAAGCCATCCATTTGAACCAGTTGGTTTATAAGTTCTTCCCCAGTTCATTATGTGTTGAACTTCTGAGGTTGCTTTTTGGTTCATGTCCTTAGATTACCCATTTTCTTGAACTCCCTTAGAATTCAAAAGTTCTTGAATTTCAGGGTGGATGTATTGAGGATTCTTTAAATTATCATCTAATTCATCATAAGTTACTTTTAGAAGTTTCTCAATCTCACTAATGTCATGTTGAATTTAATTTTCCATGGGAGATGGTAGATCAGAATTATCCTTAAGTACATCCCCTTCTTTCCCTTCGTGCTGGTCTTGAGCTTTGGCAGGATTTGGATCATCTTTAGTATGGATTGGCAACACTAGTTCAATTGTTCCTACAACCTCAATGGAACCACAATTCATCTTATTCTTTTGGGAAGTTTTAAAGATATTGAGTTGACAATTTTTCCTTCCAGAGGTGATGTGCATAATCCCCGTCTCATAGTTGATTAGGACCTTGGTCGTGGCCAAGAAAGGTCTCCTTAAGATTATTGGGGTGTGGTTCAGGTTTTCTGATGCCTCCATATCTAGACCAAGGAAGTCCACAGGGTACTCAAAATTCCTCATTTTTATAATCACATTCTGTAAAAGGCCCTTCAGAATTTTGGTTGACCTATCAACAAGCTGAAGGGTCACATCAGTGTGTTGCAAGGGGCCTAAATTCAATTCTTCATATAATTCTGTGGGGATTAAGTTGATGGAGGCACCAAGGTCCAGTAAGGCTCGATACAAGATGAATCCATCTATTTCACATGAAATTAAGGGGATCCCTGGATCTTTCCTTTTAGGAGGGAGCTTGTTTAGGATGATGGCACTGGCTTGTTCAGAAATCACTACCCTTTTTGATGATTTGGCCTGGCATTTCGGTGGGCATATTTCCTTCAGAAATTTCGCACAGGTTGGGATGTTCTCAATAGCCTCAAGGAGTGCTATATTTACCTGGACTTGCTTTAGAATCTCAAGCTACTCTTTGGATTGATCAGTTTTCTTTTCTTTGGGTTTGATCAAGGCTTCAAGAAAAAATGCTTAAGAAAAATCATGAGTTTTCAAATCCTGAGTCTTATTTTGTAAATTAGTTTGGTTTCCCAGGTCAGATTCTGGCTCCTCAAGATCTTGGAAAGATTTTGATGTAGAAGGATCTTGGATGTTTCCCACTTCTTAAAGTGACAGCATAGGCATGTGCATTAGGGTTAGAAGGGTAAGGTGGGTTTTGCAAAATGGGTTGAGACTAGGTTGGGTTAGGGTTAACAAAACTTGGTGGGTGTTAGGAAGCAGGTTGAATTAGATGTGCTTGTTGCTCCTGTGTGTTGTGCTGATTAACCCTATTGAAGGTTCTTGGGTTTGGGATAGGTTGGGATGGCAGCATCTCATGTTGTCTAGCATATACTAGTTGGTTCAATTGTCCTGCCAATTTTGTCCTCAATTGATTCATTTCTTCCTTATTCTCAAATTCATCTCTCTCATTTCTTTGAGGACCAGATTCAAATCAGAGGGTTGGTTTTCCTCAGTAGGTTGTGGTTGATATGTACGTGGTTGTGTATACCTACTAGGTTGCCCATAAGTGTTTGGTTTAGTCAAGTTAGGACCCTGGGTGAGTTTCTGACTTGACCAAGCAAAGTTAGGATGGTTGCGCCATCCTGGGTTGCAAGTGTTTGAATAAGGTTCATTTCTAGTGTAACCCTTGAGTACATTCACATCCTCAGGATAACTAGGCATTGGGCTACCTAGTTTTGAATTCGAGGGCATCAAGGTCCCTTCTTGGTACCTAGAAAGAGATGGGTCCAAGCATAGTTGGCTCATAGGTGGAGCCATTGTTAGGTCATTAATGTTGTGCATTGATTCCTGACCTAGTGGGTTGGGGAATTGGTTGTGGGTTAATATAGGCACTCCTTGGGTAGGCATAGGATTTAATCTGGATTGTGTACCTAAGGAATTCCCGCCCTTTAGAAGGTTATCCAGTTTCTTATCCAAATTCTCCACATTCTTTCCCACGAGTTCCACCTTATGTAATCGTTGTGCAATCAGCTCTAAATCAACCAAGTTTGACTGGTTGTTAACTTCATAAACTCCGCTTCTTGGTTGATTAGCTCTGTTAAAGGCGGACATTGAGGCATTGTTGAGGAAATTTTCATTCATATCCTCAAACAATTGAAAGGCTCCCTCAACATCTCGACTCAGGAAATTACCCCCCACAGGCCGCATCAATAAAATTCTTTAGATTATCACTCAACTCATAATAGAAAATATTAGCCAAGTGCCACTTCGGAATCCCATGATGAGGGCATTTCCTAGCTAAGTCATTGAACCTCTCCTAAGCCTCATGTAGTTGTTCCCCAGGGTTCTACTTAAAGGTTGTTATGGCACATCTAAGGGCATTAGTTTTTCCTACGGGGAGGAATTTCTTTAGGAATGTGCTTCTCAGGTTTTCCCAAGTTAGGATTGGTCTACTAATTGTCCTCAACCAATGTGCAGCTCTATCTTTCAAGGAGAATGGGAACATTTTCATCATTAGGGTGCCTTCATTGATGTTCCTAGGGCTAAAAGTTCTTATGTGTAGGAGCTCTTCAAGGTGGTGAAAGGGCTCTTCTTATTCATGGCCATGGAAGTGGGGAATCAAGTTAATGATATGAGGTTTGAGTTCAAAATCTTCCCCATCCTGAGGTACCCTAACAAAGGGTTCAGGTTAGGCATTAGGAGGGTTATAAAAGTCACGGAGGGGCCGGTCTGCCCTTCCGTTTTGGAGTCGAGTGATGGTCTGCACTATAACTTCCATCTGTCGGTCATGATGCTGGCCCTGCTTAGTGATCTGCCTTTGTAAGAGAGTTATAGGATCTAGATTTTGTTCATCGATCTCTTTTTCCTCGTGATGACTAGCCATTGCAGAGGGTTTAGATTCAGATCCTGGATAAATATGTCTTCTCCTAGGATTTCCTTTTAATGGTGGTAGCAAATCAGGATTTTGAGATCTTCTACCTTGCATGTACAAGAAGAATGTCGGTAGATGAGAGAGAAGATAGATGAGAGAAACCCTGCCCGCTCAATACAAGTAATCAAACTGGTCCTTAGAGTGTCAACCCTAATTAGACCTGATCCTGGCTCCCCAATACATGATTGGGTTAGATCAACCCTTGAATTACTTGGCTGGCCAGAAGGGTGGGACCCCTTAGGACACCCCGCATGGCGGGACACCACTAAAGGTTAACGCGGTTACTGCACCAACCTTTCTTGTCACCAGTGGATCCAAGTAGACAAGGCCTTGACCTTAGCGCAATCTAGTTTCAAGTCCCCAAGTCTACTAATCCTGCCTAGGGCACATCTATTCAATTTTAGGTTTGGATTTGATGTGCTTTTGGAATATTATGGGTGTTAAGGGGGTGTTTGCCCTTAAAGTTGA
The DNA here is from genome assembly GCA_037157565.1 of Thalassia testudinum. Taxonomy (NCBI): domain Eukaryota; kingdom Viridiplantae; phylum Streptophyta; class Magnoliopsida; order Alismatales; family Hydrocharitaceae; genus Thalassia; species Thalassia testudinum. Next base: position 27,135,952 of record JAZHRO010000014.1, read on the forward strand.
ATTCAGAGTTGTAAAATGCACATGAAAAGGGTTCACAAGTAAATTTTTATGATGAAGTATCTTTTAAGATTCAAATGCTTGTGTTAGCGTATTTTAGGGTTCACTTGATTAAATATTTTCAAAAAAGGTTCTAATGAGGCACACAAAAGTTTTGCAAATTCCAATTTGTTTGATAGATTTCTTTTAAGTATGGAAATGCAAGTGTGTTCTATCCTTAGCGTGAAACCCTAAGCACAGATTGTTCTAAGTGATTCTTTTAGGTCCAAAATGATGAGTGGTGCGACTGAAGCAATGCAATCAATTGATCTTCTTGCACTACTAATTAGGCACTTATAAAATATTTTTTTCAAGAATTTTAATGCACGTTTTCTATTTTTTTCAGATTTAAACTGTACTGGGGGTTTTGTAGTCTGTTTTGACCCCCAGTTCGTGATTAGATAATTCGTGCAATCAAACAAGCAAAACATATTTTTCTCAGACTTTTCTAAAATTCTTGACTTTCTTAGAAATTCAGTGCTGCAAATTTCTCTTTAATTGGAGTTATATAGAAATTCTTATGATATTTTTAACTCTGAAAAATCAGAAACAAATTTTGTATTGATAACAGTTTAGTGTGTAAATTTTTAAAAATTTTTTATAACTCTGATTGCCGTGAAATTTGGATATGTTGTTCCTGACTTTGAAAGCTACGTCCAGTAAAGATTTGAGAATTTTTAGATGTGTGGATCTTCAAGAATTTAATTTTTAAGATAAAGTTTTATTTTAGCCTTAAATCAAGAGAAATATATTTTTTTCTTTTTTCTTTTTATTTTTAATAAGCAAACAAATACTAACTAATCTTAAGGTTCAAGTAAATCCTAAATCTAACTAATCTAAACTACCGGTACTTACCTGAGGTTCGAACCCGCACTTTCTCTGTTGTCGTGTTTGGTTCAGATTTCTTCGTTTCCTGCAAATACAAAATCAACGAAAAATGTAGCGAGTTAAAAATCTCAAATGCGCTCCGGAAAGCTTAAAAAATTTCCATTGCCTCCTCGGCAATGGTGCCAACTTATTCTACGTGTGATCGTGATTAAAAGTTGCTTAGTTGTAGTATAATGCAAAAACACGACGGCAAATAATATTTATAAAATTGGTGAGTACCAGGTCATTTGTAGGGAGACAATCTCAATTTTTAATGGAAGCTTTTCAATGAAACTAGTTCTAACAAGATATTTATATATGTATATATATATAGAGACGCATCAAATATTCATAAGATCAGATTTCATTGCATTGATAAAGAGTTTTTCATAATAGAAATTGCTATGCAAAAAGTAAAGATAGAAAGAGAGGGAGAGGGAGAGAGAGTGAGATATGAGAAAGTGGTAGAGAAACGACATTGCTTGCGGGACGCTTGTGCGAGATGCGGTAGCACCTCAGATCCAGAGTGTTGGGACAGAGTCGGAGCAGAGTTGCAGAGCAACGGAGAGTTACAGAGAAGGCGGAATATGTCTGGAGTTGATGGAAGAGAGAGGTTCTAAGTGGATGCCTTCAACTGGGGGGTCCTGGTCCTTTTATAGTTTTTGTAGAGGGAAAAAATGGTATTTCAACCCTTAATCTTGTGCAAAAAGCCCTTGGATAATCAGATCCGTTGATCGGAAAATCAACGGCTCTGATTTGGCTTAAAAATAACCTTCAAAAGGCCTTTTATACTCGGATTCGTTTTGGTGGCGACACGTGGCATGCCGTGCGTCGTCTAATGATGATCGCACGTCTCTGGATCCCCCTTACCCGCACCTTCATCTTTTCCTTCTCGCTGCTCAAGCCTTAATCCCGCCTCAACGTCAGCTACGTTTGTCACGCTACGTTTTGATCGGACGGCTTAACGCGTGTCACGCTACGTTTGTTTGAAAAACGCGTGGGATCGCGCGTTATGCACGTGTTTGGCCGCAGCGCACTCTGATTGTGCCACGTGGCCTCACAATCACGCCATCGCACTCGCGTGCGCCTGCACGCAGCTGCTTCAATTTTGCACAGTGCACGGGCTCGATCCTGCGTCCCGCGCCTACATGCGCGTGCGTGAGCCAACGCATTGTGCAAACCTCTTGTTATATATATGCGTTTGTTTATCTTTATTCTGATCAGGCCTAGGCAGGTGACGTGGCACGCTCGTGGTCGTTGGATGAAGATCCAATGGCCCACAGCGTGCGGTGTGGCCTTCCTAGATGGGGCGGTGGTGAGGGGGCGGTTGTGATGGTGCCACATGGCATCATCATGGCCGTTCATCTTCTTTTCCTTGTATTTGGTGATGTAGACCTCTGATCGAGTTGATTTTTGCGCTGTTGGACTGCGATCGTCGATCCGGATCCATCTGTGTGGTTGGATTCTTCATCTGAGGCTCGGATCTTTGTCCTTTGGCTCCATGATCTCTATTCTTCTATGGATTGCACAGGTTGCTCTGGTTGTCTGATCGGGACGATTTCGGATCCGTTGGACTCCGTCGTCGTTCTTATTAGATTTGTCTGGTCGAATTTGACATCTGCAGGTTTGAATCATCTACGATTAAAATCATCTCTTTTAGGCCATAATATGATGATATTATCTATATGACTAATAAACTAACTAGTATGCGAATTACGATGCTTATGTGTGCATTGACTCGAAGTTATGCTAGAATCTAGCTTAATTCAGTTGTTTTAGGTTGCGAGATTGATGTACAATCAAGTATACATCTTACCTAAAGATTCATTAGGTTTCATGGAAAGACTCAAATTCTTGAGATAAGATATTGATTTTAGAGGCTCTTACCTTAGACGTACCTTCATGTGTAACCTCTAAAGTGTGCCATACCTCATATGCAGTGGCGCACTGCGATATCCAGTTGTACTCCTCCAGGCTGTGCATGTAGTACAATGCGTTCATTGCTTTCACGTTGAGGGAAAGCTCGTGGGTTTGCTGCTGCGAGTAGCCTTTCTTTGGTCTCGCTGGGACTTCGTATGGGGTTTCGCAATGTCCCAATAGTGCGAAGTCGGTGTCTTGAAGGCACATCTTCATTTGCAATTTCCAGTATGCATAATTGCTTCCCTCGAAGTAGGGCGGTTGGACTATAGGCTGCCCCTCCGATTGCCTTGTTGCTAAAATGCTCCCCTCCATGATTTGATCTTCCGCGGATGTTACTCCTTAAAAGCGGAAATCTTGCTCTGATATCAAATGAAGATTCCTACAGGAGGGGGTGAGATTTGCGAGATATAATATAAAATGCGGAAGTAAAATAAAACAATCTTACAAAAGATACAATCACATAATTTGCACAAATGATTTTTATGTGGAAATCCAAACTAGGTGAAAACCACCACCTAACTCTCTCGAGTTAGGATTTTCCGATCAACCAAGTCGATCAAAATCCACTAATGAACTACTTTAACGAAGGTAGTTCAACCTCTTACAACTGACGCTATTTTGAATGAGGTAGCGTGCCTTAAACCCCTTCTCTTCACGAGAAGCTTTTTGTCTTATGAAGTAGACAGGAATTCGCAAAGCGAATACCCAATCAAATAATAAAGAAATATTACAACACAAACTTATAGAGCCACAAAGTAAATGATTGAATCTAGCTACTATAGGTGAAAGAACTTCCCTTTTCTGGGAGTGCGTCAACTTGACGACGTGGGTGCGTGAATCATGCGTAGGCATTGTGTTGCTCTCGTAATCACAGAGTAAGAGCGGGTGCACTACTGGACAAAGCTTTCAAGTGTGGAACAAATGCTTGGAGAGCTAGAGCTTCTTCTCAAGATCAAAGTGACACAAAAGATGTAGAAATGATATTGCTGAGTGTATATAAATAAGAAAGGGCTTCCCGTATATTTATAGATGGCTTAGGAAGGCCTTAGAAGGCTTTGGAAGCCTTAAGTAGCTGTTGGGGATCATCTTAAGGCAAATCAAGCTGCAATCAAAATCATTAATGATTCTGACAGGGTCATCAGACATTTGGAAAAAATATTAGATGTCTGCAAGTCATGTTTAAGACGTCTGGAAACTAGATCAGACGTCTAATTCTAGATGGGTTCCCTTTCTGACTTTCATCAGACCTAAACAGGGTTCTAGGTCAAAGTGATCAGACGATAGGTCGGTCCTCTAGCACATGATCTGGACGTTTAGAATCTAATAACTTTGTGGGAACTTATTCTCAGGAGTGCTTAACGACTATATTCATCTAGGAAAGCAATTAAGGGTCAATCGAGGCAAAACGATTACATATCAGACGTTTGGAGTCATCTAAGGACGTCTGATAGAAGATCAAAGGTTAAAACCTCAACGATCATTTTCTAAGCCAATATTCCACTAATTGGATGTCTAGCCAATACTTTAGACGTCTGCTAAGATGTCTGGACTAACGGTCGGTCGTCTGAAATCTGTAGACAGAAGGTTCTAAGACTAGTCCTAAATGATTGGATGTCTGATTCAACATTCAGACTTGGGCACTCTTCCTATGTATCCTTCAACTGGTGGCTAGTCGAATTCCATTTCTATCTGTCTATTTGATGCCTTGTTGGACTATTCTCTTTTTCCCCCAACAAACACATCTTTTTTATGTGTTCCAACCGATGCCATCTTGCAAGCAAAGCAGTAAGGTGCGTGCTGCGAAAGTGATACCAGGATCTTATCAACGTCTAGGGTGTTAGAAGGGCAGGATCAAAATTGATATAGATGACACAAAATTGATCCTCATGGTATTTGTGTTAGACGTCTGAAAAGGCTGTCTGAAGTCTATTTAGGGTTTCTAAGTCTTCTACGGAAATCTTAAGTATCTTAGGGTTGTGTAATTGTTCTTAGGACTACTGTTAGGTAACTTTGAGGTTCTTTAACAAATATCTAAGAAAATGAAAGGGCAAAGAATGAAAACAACAATTACAAAGTACAAAGACTAAAGAACATCTATTCTATTCTTCTGTCTTCAAGCTCTCGCTCCTTACAAAGCTCCTCCTCTAACGAGCTCCTCCAATCCACCATGGACGTGAGCTTTGAGGTTCTTCACACTTGTATCCATTTGTATTTTCCTGAAATCTAAAGCTCAAATACAATTGTTAAAACACAAGTGTTTTGTTATCATCAAAATTGACGATCGTGGTGCCCTTGCACCAACAAGTGCTTAGATGGGAGAAGAGCCACTTTATGGTCCAGCAAGGCATTTTTTTGGGGCATGTAGTCTCCGAGAGAGGATTAGAGGTGGATATAACCAAAATTGATTCCATCTCTAAGCTTCCACTGCCCACCAATGTTCGTCAAGTTAGATCTTTTCTTGGCCATACTGGATTCTATAGGTGCTTCATTAAAGATTTTAGTAAAATCTCCAAGCCACTTTGCGACTTGTTAGCGAAGGATGTTTCCTTCGATTTCGATGACAGATGTGGCGAGGGTTTCCAAGTCTTGAAGAAAGCCTTTATTATCGCGTCGATTCTCCAAGCACCAGATTGGACCCTCCCATTTGAGCTGATGTGCGATGCTTCTAATTTCACAGTGGGAGCAGTCTTAGGTGAAAGAGTTGATGGCAAACCTCATGTTTTTCATTATGTAGCAAGACCCTTACGGATCTTCAGCAAAGCTACACGGTCACTAAAAAGGAACTTTTTGCTGTAGTATTGCTTTGGAAAAGTTTCAGTCTTATTTACTGGGATCCAAGGTTGTGGTGTTCACTGATCATTCTGCTTTAAAGCACCTTCTGGCGAAGAAGGACATCAAACCTCATTTGATTTGTTGGATTCTACTACTCTCAGAGTTTGACCTGGAAATAAAAGATAGGAAAGGAGTTGAGAATGTGGTAGTAGATCATCTGTCTAAGATTCCTATTGAGGTATCAACCCCTGCTGGCGATATCCAAGAGACTTTTCTTGATGAGTCTCTAATGACTGTGGAGGCCAAAACTCCTTGGTTTGCTGACATAGTGAACTATCTGGTCATGGGCATTACTCCTAGTACTTGAGACAAGCAGAAGCAAGATAGGTTTCTTGCCAACTCTAAATTTAATCACTGGGAGGAACCCGAGCTTTTTAGAATAGGCCCTGACCAGTTATTCCGTCGTTGCGTCCCTGACGAAGAACAAAGGAGTATTCTGAGTTTCTACCATGACCTCCACTGTGGAGGACATTTTAGTGGGAAAAAGACTGCCCATAAGGTTCTTTAGTCTGGCTTTTGGTTGTCCACATTATTCAGAAATGCACATACATACGTGGGCGCATGTCTACGTTGCTAGTAGACGGGAACCATTGGAAAAAGGGGTGAGATGCCCCTGCAACCCGTTCTCCTTGTTGAGATCTTTGATATTTGAGGTATCGACTTCATGGGTCCTTTTCCTTTTTCCTTTGGATATGAGTACACATTTGTGGCTGTGGACTATGTATCGAAATGGATAGAAGGCATACCCACGCAGACCAATGACCATTTTGTGGTCTTGGATTTTGTTAGGGCTAATATTATTTCTTGATACGGGTGCCCACGGACTATCATAAGTGATGGAGGACCTCACTTTAAGAATGTGTACTTCACATGACTACTCCAAAATTTGGGAGTCCACCACATGTTAGCCACATTTTACCATCCCCAAACAAGTGGACAAGTTGAGGTGTTTAATGGGGAGATTAAACAGATTCTAGGAAAAACTGTTAGGCTCGACCGCAAGGATTGGTTGAAAAAATAAATGATGCTCTGTGGGCCTACAAAACAACGTATAAAACTCCCTTGGGCTTGTCTCATTTCCGTCTTGTGTACGGAAAAGCATGTGACCTTCCCGTTGAAATACAATACAAAGCTTATTAGGCTATTAAAAATGTTAACTTAAATCTAGAGCGGGTAAGGCATGCATGTTGGAGTTAAGTGAGCTTGAGGAGCTTCGCAATGAAGCTTACGAAACCTCTTAAGCTTACAAACAACGTACAAAGGTCTTCCATGATAAGCACATCGTTAGAAAGACCTTTGAGCCTAACCAGTGGGTATGGCTTTTCAATTCTAGACTTAAAGTATTTCCGAGAAAGCTCAAGTCTTGCTAGGATGGGTCGTATGTTGTTATCAATGCCTTCCCTCATAGAGCAATATAAATTTGGAACCTTACTTCTGGTGCGAGTTTTAAGGTAAATGACCATCGACTTAAACCATATGTTACTCTTTCATATGGCTAGGTTTTGGGCGCACTTTGACTTGAGGAACCTTAGCTCCTCCCACTCTCCTCCTCAGGTGATATTCTTCTATGTCTTTATTTTTCCAATGAGGACATTGTCAATCTTAGTCATTGGGGGGTATAACCTGAGGATGTTTATAGCATTTATAAATATTTGCACGCATATAGGATAGCATTAGTTAAAAAAAAAAACTCTTGTGTTTTCTTGAGCTGAATTGGTTAGTCCTTAGAAGAAGATTTTTATTAAGGATGTGTCATTAAAGATTTTATTCTTAAATATCTTTTGAGTTTAGAATCCAGTATAATTACTTCACTTGCACGTAGAGTGGGTAATAGATGTTTGTAGAAAACCAAGAAGCATTTTTAGTCTGCTGAACCTTGGACAGTTTGAAGGGAGTCAAGCAAACTATCTTCTATTTAGTTTGCTGAATCCTTGGATAGTTTGAAGGGAGTCAAGCAAACTATCTTCTATTAGATCCACCTAATATTAGTGAGGAGAAAGTAAAGAGACTACTGGTGCGCTAATTCTAGTGTAAGGACTCTTAAGTTTTGGATAATTAGATGATGATACCTCAGAGTTAACCATAGTTTTCGCTCTCTCTTCCTGTGTGCAAACATTGTGTAAATTCCTGAGAGTCACCAAATAAGATAGATACACAGAGATTGAGTTCTAATAAAACTATGACTATGGTGCATGGCTACGATCGTCCTTCATTGAATCCTTGGCTGAAGGAGGGTAGTGGTGTCAAATGTCGGAAATATGCTTGTCCTATCCATTCTTTCTCGGTATCGAGAGTATGTACTTTCACTAAATAAGCTACACAATATCCTCTTGATCATCATCCCTAATAATCCCCTTGATTATTCTGGCACCTACATGTGAGCATATGCCTTGCCATAAGGACATTAACCACTTAAAGGCAATATTTTCTCCACCAAAACTCCATCCCACCAGATCTCCCATTTGCTGTTTGTTGAAGCTACGGCTTACTATGCTATCGTATTTGGTTTTAAAAAAAACCTGTCGTAGTTTGAAAGCGAAGAACTGGTGTTCAACAAATAAAATTTGTACCGGAATAGAAATCCGAGTCGAACTTAAGGAGGCGGACGTTTGATTAGAAATACGCGTTTGTTTTATTGTCATGAAGCAGAATAGCTGATTGGAAAGTATCTATATATTTAACAAATAATAAATAGAAGAGAGAGAGAATATTACAAATAAAAGCAAAAAGGGATGTAGAATAAATATGGATTTCATTATCAAAAAGTTGTTCGTTATACTACTCATTACAATTAGAAAGCGGGAAATGATTACATTAGAAAGTAGTAAATCTACTCTTGAAAGCAGTAAAAAGAATGGAGAGAGAGATATCCTCCTCAACGATTGCTTGCAGGACGAGCCGGACGGGACGATGCCTGAAAGATGAGGAATGGAGCAGGAAGAAGGAGGACGAAGCTGGAAGAACGGGAATGGGGCAGTACATAGTTGTCGTTGCGGGATCCACTTCCAAAATGGGGGCGAAAATTTGACTTTATTTCTTGAGAAGCATCCCAGGTGTGGGACACTTGAGCTTTGGAGAGGGAGAGAAGAGAAGGGATGAGAATTTCGTATGGAGGGGGTTTCCTTTTATAGTTGCAAGGAGTGAGGGCAATTTGGTCTTTTTATGTTGAAAATCATTAATTCAGGACCTTTAGTGATGGATAAATCCGTCACTAAAGGCCAGAACGTGGTCGTAGTGGGGCGGCGTGTGCGCCCGCTCGTCTCCCCGTGCTCAACGCCTTTCCACGTTCTCTAAATCTCAGCCGTTCGATCGTGAGATTGAATGGCTGAGAGCACTCCTCGCCGCGCCTCCTCAGCACGCGCATACGCATGCGATTCCGCGTCATGCGGGGGCATGTGATGGCACGTGGACTTGATTGGGCGTGCATAGCCGTTCGATCCGCATTGCGCGATCAAGTGTGCCCGCTCACTCACGTCCAACTGCAGCGCCTCGTAGATTCGAACCCGCTCCTTAAGGCGACCGAGGCCTTATCCACTGCGCTGCGCACGTGGATGGGCAAGCGGTGCATCTTTGTGGCGCGCAATCTGGACCGTTGGGTTGAGATCCAACGGTTGAGGTCGCTTCTTCCTTTGGCTTCAAAGAATGAAGGCGTCGGTCTGAGATCCACTCTCAGCCGTTGGATCTTGATCCAACGGCAGAGAGGCGTGGGCGCTAGAAGCTTCAGAGGTTGAGGGCGGCTAGTTGGGCAGCTGAGATGGTGCCATGTGGTGTCATCTTGGTCGTCCATCTTCTAGATGATGTAGATGGTGCCACGGGTATCGGATTGAGTCGATTTTTGCGCTGTTAGGTAACGATCGTCGATCCGAATTCATCCGTGTGGTTGGATTTGTCGTCTGAAGTGTGGATTCATACCATCTTGGCCCTTGATCTTCTAGGGTTCCTTAGTCTCTGTCTGATGCTATGAATATCCGATTAGGGCGATCTTGGAGTCGTTGAACTCCAATAGTCTCTTTGATCAGACTTGTATGGTTGGATTTTCGATCCGAGGTCCCGATAAAAAGTCGCCCTATCCCTGAACATAAAAGGAGACAATTAACCTCCATTTTATTCAGACTAATCTAAATGTAAGGTGATGCATGCTATGCAATATTTATAGTATGTAATGCAATTCTATGCTTAAGAACATGCATAAATAGACATATTATGTTATATAAACATGGCTATGTCATAACCCTATGCCTATCTTTTGCTAATCCCTAGCAAATAGTATATGCTATTTATAAAAGAATTATGTTGGATTATTTGGACATAAGTTATTTTCAATCATTAAGAAAATGTTTACTTAGGATCTGAACTTTCAAGGACATAACTGTGCCTGGGTATCTGCCAAAATGCCGACTACCTTAAGCCCTTGCCTTATTCAAAGAAAAAAATTTCTCTCTTTTTCTTCTTTTCTAATTTTTTTTGGATTTTTAAATTTAATGTTAAAGAGTGGCTTTCTACGGTCATTAAACTCACCCAAGATTTAATGATAATGCTAAGTTCTAAGCATCTTATTGTGAATGTGATAGACTCGTTGATTGACAATTAGAACAGACTTCGGATTTCTACACCTCTAAGTGACCTTAAAAATAGAGTTCTGCCTAAAGGTGTATCTTTACAATCGGTAGCTTTTTCCCTACTTTTATTTTTATGGGGTCAACACACGGGTGAATCCAGTGTATATGTCGTTAGTTTATTCTACTTCTCCGCTTCTTCCTAAGTGTTTTGGGAATTTTAAGTGCATTTCTTGAGTTGGGTTTCGGATAATCGATCGATGAGCTGTTTCCACCGACAACTTGCCAACTATACTTGTGCGGCGAAGTGTGGCTTATTTCCTTTGTTTTCTTTTTCTTTTCTCCTTTTCTTTTTCATTTCTTTTACACTTTCTTTTTCTTTTTCTTTTTAAGTAGGTGGCTTCCTTGGTTTAGGATTTACCTAAAGGCAGTAAGAAGAGAATGGCCTAATGATTGGGCTCTGGACAACCTACCTATGGGCTGTTACCCATGATAACTTGCTAGCCATATCACCCTAGAAGGTTCATTAGCTACCAAATTTCCGTTAAAATCGTCGATCAACAAGTCAGTGAAAAGTTAGTATGTTGATGCTTTAAACTCAAAGTTCCCTCAAATCAGAGGGTGGGTTGATAAGTTGTGTACTTATCATCCAAACTTATTTACTCAAATTAAAATAGAATTCAAGTTGGCGCGGGCTCGAAAAATAAATCCACATTTTAGTGGATACACGGGTTGATTAAGCCCAAAGACTTGAAGGATCTTTGTGTTCAAATCCTAATGTAATATTTCCTAAGATTGAAAATTTTCTTAAGCCCAAGTTCTCTTTCCTAATTTCACAATTTTTTTTTAATATATAAATAAAAGAAGATAAAACGAATCTATGGAGCTGACGAATTAATTTAGAGATGAATATCCACCCCCTATGCCTATCTAATGTAATGTCCTGATTGTATTAAAATGACATAAAACAGAGGAATGACGAGTCTGCTCCGAGATAAAGAAAAACTGTATATGTGCTGAATTTAGTGCCTTCAGCTTGGCACATTATACAAAGAAGAGAAATAAAGAATTCACAGGTGCAAGTCAGAATCAGAATAAAAAAATGAAACCTCTGACCTGCCAGCAGATGTCCACAAATGTGGACCAGATTATGGTACAGACCTATACCCCATAATCGAGAATATCTAAGGTTCTGGATAAAAATTACTCAAAACCTGAAATTAGTATGCAGGTGGGGTCGGGTCTGCAATTTATGCGGATGCAACCCAAGACCAAAGAGTCGGGTTACAGAGAAATTAAGCTCCAAATGATAATCAATGAATGTGTGCTTGGGTTGGACATCTTCATAACAAATGTCGTAAGGGTCCTGATTTGATGATTTCAACTTAATTGGAACCCTTGGACTTGGTCTTTTACTTCCTCCAGAGTTTGCTTCTCAAATCAAAATTTCCCATCTATCCTCCTTCAGAATGTCAAATTCCGGGATCTCCTGCATATTAATCACCTCGTCCAAGTTTAAAGGATGTGACTGAATCAAAATTGACTTGGGTCTAATAATCTCAAAAACAGAATCGTTAATAAGCTCAATGGGGTGTAACTGACAATCAGGGCATTGGATTGAATCCTCCAGAAAATGTGATTCTGGATCCATCATGTGAGCCCCAATAAGATTAGTTTCCTTAGTTATTGGGCTATCAAATGATCTATCAGATTCCTCAAGCCCAATCGTCTCACAGAAATCGTGTTTTGTAAACTCACGTGTGACTTCGCAAATTGAATCTTCACCATCAGAATCAAAGAAATCAAAATCCTTATTAATGTATGTCCCAAAAAAATCACTTTTCGATCCATGGAGATACGTTTCCTCGTATCTTGGCTCAAGGATCTCAGGTGAAGAAATCAGATCATCCTTAATTGGTTGCTTTAATTCAATCTGGTCAGTCTCGTAACGCGTGTCCCCCCAACAGGTGTCTGAGTGGGTTCTGACATTAGCTCTCCTGAAGGGGGTTCATCCTGGGAATCATCCCGCGATTGAACTAAAGCAACCACAAATCTCATTCTCAATTTCGCTAACTTTCCAAGTAGAAACTCACCTGGGTTCTTATTCTTAACATCCTGGAGCTAATCTAACGAATACTTGTTCAAATCATTAATCATCTCAATAAGGGGATCCAATTTTTCAATGCAAGGTATTAGCTGAACTTCTAAAGATTGTATGGTATTCCTCAAGTTAGCTAAAACCTTAGCTTGAACCTGGTTAGCCTGAACCAAATGACTTGTTTCAAGGCTGGGCAGGTTTGGGATCAGTGCAGAGGAGTTAACGAATTGAGATTTGTGATACCCTTCCTGATAATAGGTCATTTCGGATTGTTCAAAAGGTGGTGATGGCTTAAAGGCAGTGTATTCAGATGATGGGTAAGAATCAGTGTGTCCTCCTTGATTGTAGATCGTATTAGGTTGTCCATGAAAGGGTAGCGATCTATAATCGATATGGCTCTGAGAAGGATAGAAATCACAATTGTGTTCGGGGTTAGACCCTAAACACGGAGGTCCGGAACTGTATCCCTAATCCGAGTTATCCCAACTAACCAATGGTTGATTACAGTACGAGTCGGGATAATCATCATGTTGGGAATAAGAGGGAAAGAGTGGGAATGCGTGTAAAATGTGGAAGGATTTATGATAGACGGGAGGAAGAAAGGAGCCCTGCAATACAAGTAATCAAACCTGTGGTTAAGTCGGCTAGCCTAAAGTCCTACAGACTCCCAGAATCCGTCTTGAGGTAAAGAAACGATTTGATCTACTTCTGTCTGTTCAATCCAACCAATTAGAAGGAAGGACTGGGGAGAAGGTTCTTCCTTCGGCTTATGCCTCTGGTTCCTAGTGTACCCCCAGCTGTAATCGTTTGATTCTGCTCCTCTTGCTAGACATCAGATTGAATAGTAGAGACAGACTAATTGAAAATAATCTCGTTCTCGGCTCCGAAGAGCGAGTCAAATCCTTAAGGTCAACGTCTACTCTGTTTTATTTAGGGCTAGGTTTGAATGTGCTTTGGAATGTGATGGGCCCTTTATCTGGGTTGTGCCCTTAATGATTGATTGATGTGTGCGTGCGTGCACAACCAATGATTTTCAAGCAAGATTATTTTTGATGCGGTGGATTTTAGGGTTCAAATCTTACTTAGTGTCTTTTAGGATTCAACTTTAGGTATTTTCAAATAAGTTTTGTTTACACACCAGGTTTTGAAAGCACAGGTGACGATGTTTTCCTTTGAAACTTAAAAGAATGTGGAGTGCCTGGTAAATCCCTACGAGTTGAACCTATGCGGCAGTTAGTTGATGAGTTGACTTTAATTGAAGTGGTGCGGCTCAATCAACTCAAACAATTGGCCCATTGCACCACTTAGTTAGGCATACAAGTGATTACCTAATCTGATTTCTACTCAATTATGTGTTTGGATGTGTGTACCAGTTCTAATGATCGGCTTACCGGTTGAGTTTGAAAATTAGATGAGGTTGTGTACCTCTGTGAGATTTTTTTATTTTTTTCTTTTTAAATGTGGATGTTGAGGTGGGTGTAGGTGTCAAGCAAACAAACAAAACTAACCTTAGAGTTTATAAGAATACTTAGGTTGATTAATTTTTGTGTTATTACGTGGCGGAATGAAAACTAATGGGTGGGAGGTAGGGGAAAACTTACAGAACTTTTAACAGTACTTTACTCCAATCTATCGCTTTTGCTCATCTCAGAAGAGTACCTGCAATCACAATAAGAAAGGAGAGTGAGGTAAATGATTCGTAAGTTGGAAAACGTGAAAACAAAATCATAGAGCGTTGCCTCCCTGGTAACGACGCTAAAATGTTGAAGCTACGGGTTATTACGCCATCGTATTTTGTTTTAAAAAAAACTTGTAGTTTGAAAGCGAAGAACTCGTGTTCAACAAATAAAATTTATACCGGAATAGAAATCCCGGGTCGAACTCAGGGAGGAGGATGTTTGATTAGAAATACGCATTTTTATTTGTCACGAAGTAGAATAGTTGATTGTAAACTATCTATCTATTTAATAAATAATAAATAAAAGAGAGAGAGAATATTACAAATAAAAGCAAAAAGGAATGTAGAATATATATGGATTTCATTATCAAAAAGATGTTCGTTACACTACTCATTACGACTAGAAAGCGGGAAATGATTATACTAAAAAGCAACAAATCTACTTTAAAAAACAGTAAAAAGAGTGGAGAGAGAGATATCCTCCTCATCGATCGCTTGGAGGACGAGTTGGAAGGGATGATACCTGGAAGACGGGGAACGGAGTATGAAGGAGGACGGAGCGTGAAGAATGGGAATGGGGCAGCACGTCGTCGTCGTCGTGGGATCCGCTTCCGAAATGGGGCGAAAATTTGACTTTATCTCTTGAGAAGCATCCCGGGTGTGGGACAAGCTTCTCTTAAGCTTTGGAGAGGGAGAGAAGAGAAGGAAGGGATGAGAATTTCGTATGGAGGAGGTCTTCTTTTTTTGTTGTAAGGAGTGAGGGTAATTTAGTCTTTTTATGTTGACAATCGTTAATTTAGGACCTCTCCTTTTATAGTTGCAAGGAGTGAGGGAAATTTGATCTTTTTATATTGAAAATCATTAATTTAGGACCTTTAGTGACGGATAAATCCATTACTAAAGGCCTAAACGTGGCCGTAGTGGGGCGGCGTGCGCGCACGCTCATCTCCCTGCGCTCAATGCCTTTCCACGTTCTCTAAATCTCAGTTGTTCGATCGTGAGATCGAATGGCTGAGAGCGCGCCTCGTCGTGCCTCCTCAGCATGCGCATACGCGTGCGATCCCGCGTCACGCGGGGGTGTGCGATGGTGCGTGGACTTGATTGGGCGCGCATAGCTGTCCAATCCCGATCGCGTGGTCGAGTGTGCCCGCTCGCCCGCGCCCAATCGCAGCGCCTCGCGGATTTGTACCCGCGCCTTAAGGGGACCAAGCGCCTTATCCACTGCGCTGCGCACGTGAATGGGTGAGCGGTGCTTCCTCGTGGCACGCGATCTGGACCATTGGATTGGGATCCAACGGTGGTCGCTTCTTCCTTTGGCTTCAGAGAACGAAGGCGCTGATCTGAGATCTACTCTCAGCCGTTGGCTCTTGATCCAACGACGGAGAGGCGTGGGCGCTAGAAGCTTCAGAGGTTGAGGGTGGCTGGTTGGGCGGCCGAGATGGTACCACGTGGTGCCATCTTGGCTGTCCATCTTCTGAATGATGTAGATGGTGCCACGGGTATCGGATTGAGTCGATTTTTGCGCTGTTAGGCTGCGATCGTCGATTTGAATCCATCCGTGCAATTAAATTTATCGTCTGAAGTGCATATTCATACCATCTTGGCCCTTGATCTTCTAGGGTTCCTTAGTCTCTGTCTGATGCTACGGATATCTGATTAGGGCGATCTTGGAGTTGTTAAACTCCAATCGTCTCCCTGATCAGATCTGTACGGTTGGATTTTTGATCCGAGGCCCCGATAAAAAGTCGCCCTGTCCCTGAACATAAAAGGAGATAATTAACCTCCATTTTATTCAGACTAATCTAAATATAAGATGATGCATGCTGTGCAATGTTTATAGTATGTAATGCAATTCTATACTTAAGAACATGCATAAATAGACATTTTATGTAATATAACTTGTTTACATCATAGTCAAAGCAATGTGATTAGCTTTGCTAGACTGCAAGAGCACATTCCATACATCATCAGACCCCTCCTTTAAGTGTGTCTCTTGAATAAGTGCACAGTCAATTTCCCACTCCAACAGATATCTTGAAAAAGAAGCTCCTCACATTGTTGCGCATCCCACGCACGTTCTAAGATAAGATTCTCATCCCTTAAATTGCATTCCCCTTTGTGCTACCTTCTCCACACATTCCACCATGAAAGTCTTGGCAATAACACTCTCATCAATAAGTTCCTTTCTCCTCCTTCTGAGCATATAAGGGGATCTCCCAAACCCTTTCTTTAGGCATGTGACTTTCCCAAAGTTATGGTCTCCAGGAGCGCAAAAAGGTACCTGATTGTGATCACCCAGAATACTTATTTCCTTACTGTTACCAACTAGCGTAATCTCCTTAGTAGAAGCCTTGTCAAATGCCTCCCTCATCTGTTAATTGTCCACTCTAGAATTTTCCCCTTCCATGTTCTCTATCTGACCCCCATCTGATACAGCATGATGATGGTCTTTCCTCTTCTTTGATTCTGGTGCCTCATCAGAAGATTTGTGGCCATCCTGCCTCAAAATCTATTCATCACCTGCCACTTCCTCATACGTCTTATCGTGGATTTGCTCTTGATGTATTGTCTCGAAAGCACCAAGAGCCAATCGAATAAGCTAAGAGCTTCCTCCGCATCTTAGTATAATCCTCTCTAGCACAGATCCACTTTTGAAAACTTCAACGGCAACCTTCAGACCTTCCCAGATGCCCACATCAGCACCATCTAATAATTTGGCGAAACTAGCAATCATTGAGGCTACCACACCTCTTGATCTCAAATGCAACGACAGACCTTTAATCTCGAGATTAACATGCCTGGTTCCTATTCTCTAAGGAGGTCGATCCAGCAATGTACCATCAAAAGGAGAAACCAATCTCCACAACACTGTGATATTTTAAAAGCTACTTGATCGAAATCTAAGCCTTTCTACATCAATCATCCCCAACCCGAATACATGATCAACACATAGAAAGATTCAAGAGAAATCTAAGCCTTGCTCATTTGTTGTCCGATTTGAAAGATTCAAGAGTTCTTTTGGGGCTTTTGAGCATTCTGAACCTGAATGTCAATCATATCACGTCAATGTGTGATAGACATTTGACGTACATAGGGGATCATGGTTCTTGATAAAAAAATACGACTTCTCAAGGTGATGCAACCTAATACTATTCTTGCCAAAGTACACTTAACTACGAAGTTCTAATGGGATCTGATGCATTAATTCTAGTATAATCCCACATATTTGATTTTGTTTATCTTTTTAGTGATAGGACAATGTCCATCCATTTTGTGTGTATCTTTCTTATTCATTATTTGACACAAGGGATCGAAGAGTCGATTTTGAGATTTTTAGGACTTCTGAATACGTAAATTGATTAAACACCACAATTTGTGACTGATAATTAAGGAACAAAACGAATGATTGTTTTCGACTGAAAAAAAGAATGCAACACAGGGACTTCTTAAGAGGTTACCCAATGAAGTCTACTCCTACCAAAGCGCACTCATCTTCAGATCTTGATGTGATCTTATGCATTTGTGTTGGTATGATTACATGCATTAAGCTTTTGCTTATCATTAAAATATCTCTGCGTTCATTCGTTTCGTGCATATCTTGCTTCTTCGTTGTCCGATTCGAAAAATTGAAGAGTTCTTTTTGTAGCTTTTGAGTCATTTGCATGTAAATGTCGATCGCATCTTGATACGAAAAATACATGATTTGTTAAATGATGTAATTAGTGTCGTTGCAACATGTAAATCCACAATCAAACTTATACATTTATAATACGTAGATAGTGGAGTATCTAGGGTCGTCCAAGGAGGCTAATTTGTTAATCACATGAGTGGTTCTCTTTCTTGCCTCTCAAATCCGCACTTATGTTTTTGTGATTTCGATTTATATTGTTTTTAGGATTTTTTAGAAACAATCGGGTTTTGTGATGCGAAGATTAACTACACTAACAACTACACCTATCAACTAACCCTAAGTGATAATAATGAACCCTTCTCCTCTAAGCTCACCTAGGCAAGTGTGCCTAGGGTAATTAGAAGAGAAGGGTGTGTGGTGCACTAAGCTAGAATAACATGAAAAACACACTAAGATAAAGACATGAACATGGATGGAAAAGAAAACTTGTATTAATTAGCAAAGTAGATGTAATGTAGCTGAATGCTTGTTACATGAAAGATAAGGAAACACTAGCTAATACAAGAAAAACATAAAGATAAAGAAGAAAAGTGTCCTCCAAAAATGATGAAGGAAGAGGTAGGTCTTGCTCCAAGCGCAGTAGCTCCTCTGCTTGAAAAGATCTCCTCCTTGCCTTCAAGTTGATATTCCTCCAAGCCTTCCTCCAAGGTGGGTGTCAACCACCTTGCTCCTCTTCTTGCCTGGCCATCCTTCTTAGATGAAAGTTTCCTCGTCCTTGGTGTGGCACAAGGGAGAGGAAGAGAGAGGAAGAAGGCACCAAGGGGGTGGGTAGGTTACCCTCTTGATCTTCTTCTCTTCTTCTTCCTTGGCCTTAGGTGTAGGTGGATATGGGTAGAAATTAAACTAAGGGAGGATGGGAATTATGTGGTGGTAGGGTAGGGTATTTATAGGATGGGAAGGGGGGTGGTTATGGTATTTTTTTTGTGGGAAATGAAGGGGTGCTTTGATATTTTTGGAGGGAAAAATGGGAGGGAAATGAAGCGGTGCCTTGGTTTTCCCTCCCAAAATACCTTCCAGAAGGTGTTGATTTTGGAGGGAAAAAATGGAGGGTGAAGATGGGTTGAAGGAGTAGGTGTAGGGTTGGATTTCAAGGGTTTTGGAGGGAAAAGGTTGGCACCATTTCTAGGTGATTTTGGAGGGAATTTAGTGGTGTCTTTTGGTGGTAGAGAGGGGTGAAGGGATGTGTAGGGTTGGCACCAAGATTGAGGTGGAGTGGTGGTAGCTTAGGTGGACTTAGGTAAGGTTAGCTGGTGGAGTTAGTTAGGTGGGTTTTAGGGTTAGGTTTTGGTGGCCAAGGAGGTGACTAGCTAAGATAAGCTAGCTTAGCTAGGTTAGCTAGTAGGGAATAGTGTAGATAGGTAGAGGGAGCTGGGGTTTTGAAGGTGATGAGCTGGAGGTAGCTGGAAGGAGCTGTACAGGAGCTGATGTTTGCTGAGGGTAGATGAAGTAGAACTCAGTAGCTTGCCTAGCTAGCTAGTTCTTTGCTAGCAGCTAAGCCAAGTTAATCTGAGTTGAGGTGAGATGGGTTTGGTCTTTCCAGAGAGTACCTAGTTAGCTGGAGTAGCTAGCTTAGGTCTAGTAGCTCAGCTAAACTAAGTTGAGCTGAGTTGAGCCTTCGGGAGCTGGACCTGAGTTGGCCTAAGCTGGTTAAGGTCATCTTCAGTTGACTAGGTCTAGCTAGTAGCTAGTCCTCGTTAGGTTGAGCTTCCAATAAACTCTTCTGAGTTGGAGGAGCTGGAATGGAGCTGTGATCAACAGACTTGAGCTAGTTTGAGTTGTCATCCAGCTAAGATGAGTTGAATGGAGCTAAGGTGAACTAACTAGAGCTACCATTTAGTTGAGATGAGTTGAATGGGGCTAGGGATGAGTTGATCCAACTAGAATGAGCTGGGATCTAGTTGGGATGAGCTGGATCTAGCTGGAATCCAGCTGAAATGAGCTTCTTCTTCATCTTTTGCCTTCTTGAGTGCCAAGGTATGTGGGGTTTGACTCTCTGCTTATCCTTGACACTCAAATAAACTCATCAAAAAGATAATAAAATGCAATGCATACCTATCCTAAGTAAATGCCTAAGTGCAGTCTGAAAATCCGTTTGCGGAGTTAAAATCTTAAGAACTAGATCTATTTTAGGGTATAAGAATGATGATAAACTAACGTTTATCACATCTTTTAAAGTGTGATAGATATTTAACATACATTGTGGATCACGGTTCTTAATCAAAAAAATGGCCGTAAGACGAGCACTTCCATGGAGGCCACCCAACATAGTACTACTCTCGCCCGAGCACGCTTATGTTCAGAGTTTTGATCGGATTGGTTGCAATAATGCTCGTATGATTGCACCCGTTGAGATTTTAGTTATATTTGCTATAATAGACTTGCATCTGTCCTTTTTCTGCCTATCTTGCTTATACGTTATCTGATACGATCGATTGAAGAGTCTTCAACATTTCCAGACCATCTGAACACGAATATCGATTCAGCATTGCAAATTTTTGGTAGATATTTAGGGAAGAAAACGAATCAATGTTTTTGATCGAAAAAGTGGAAGCAACACGAACTTTCCAGAAGGTCACCCAATCTATTCTACCCCGGCCAAAGCACACTTATCTTCGAATCATGATGAGATCCCATGCATTTGTGTTGGTTTGATCACATGTGCTTAGATTTTTCTTATGATTGTCAAAATATCGCGATGCCCGTTCATTTAGCGCATATCTTGGTCCTTCATTGTCCAATTTGATCGATCTAAAAGTCCTTTCTGGTGCTTTTACCCTTTTGAACATGGATGTCGATCGCATCCCATCAAAATGTGACAGATATATGACGTATGTAGGGGATCATGGTTCTCGATAAAGAGAAAGGCATTGGACGAGGGCTTCCCAAGAGGTCACCCAACCTAGTACTACTCTCGCCCAAGCGTGCTTAGTTTCAAAGCTATCAAGGGGTCCAGTGTCAATGCTGGTACCATCAATTTTACTTATCTTTTTCATAATAGGACCGCGTTTATCCATTTTCTACGTATCTTGCTCATTCCTTATCCGATATGAGCGACCCAAGAGTTATTTTAGGGATTTTTGGACCTTTTGAACTTGAATATTGATTGACACCACAAATTGTAATTGATATTTAAAGAACAAAACTCATAAATGTTCTCGATCGAAAAAATAGATGCAACACAAGGACGTTTCAAGGCTTCCATCTATTTTTTGCGTTTCTTTCTCATTGTTATTTGATACAAGGGATCGAAGTCATTTTCGACATTTTCAAAACTTCTGAACCCAAATATCAATTCAGCACAACAATTTGTGATTGATATTTAAGGAACAAAATGAATAATTGTTCTCGATCGAAAAGATGGATGCAACACATGGGCTTCTTAGGAGATTACCCAATCAAGTCTACTCCCGCAAAGCCCCTTACCTTTGGATCTTAATGAGATGTGATGCATTTGCATAGGTTTGATCACACGCACTAAGATTTTGCTTATCATTCTTAAAATATCTCTGCGTCCATTCATTTCGCGCATATCTTGTTCCGTCATTGTCCGATTTGAAAGATTAGGAGTTCTCTCTAAAGCTTTTGAGTCATCTACACCTGAATGTCGATCGCAACTCGTTTGTGACAGATATTTGACGTACACTTAGGATCACGATTCTCAATTAATAAAGTGGGTGTAACATGAGAACTTTGATGTAGGCCACCCAACATAGTACTACTCTCGCCCGAGCACGCTTAAGTTCGAGGTTTTGATCGGATCGGGTGCAATAATGCTGGTATGATCACAACCATTGAGATTTTATTTATATTTGTTATAATAGACCCACATCCATCCACTTTTTGCCTATCTTGTTTGTTTGTTATCCGATACAAGCGATTGAAGAGATGCCTTCTACATTTTTGAACATTCTGAACCCGAATATCGATTCAGCACCTAGAATTTTGACAAATATTTAAGGAAAGTAACGAATCAATGTTTAAGATCGAAAAAATGGATGCATCACAAGGACTTCCTAAGTGGTCACCTAACTTATTCTGTTCCCACCAAAGCACACCTATCTTTGGATCTTGATGAGATCCCATGCATTTATGCTAATTTGATTGCACACATTAATATTTCTCTTATCATTCTTAAAATACTGCAATGTCCATTCGTTTCGTGCATATCTGGGTCCTTCGTTGTTCAGTTCGATCGATTTAAGAGTTCTTTCTGCTGTTTTTTAGCCTTTTGAGTACGAATGTCGATTGTGTCCCGTCAAAATGTGACAGATATTTAATGTACCCAGAGGATTAAGGTTCTTGATAAAGAAACACTGCATGAGTACTTCCCAAGAGGTCTCTTGATGTTAACACCATCATGGACCCTAATTAGTTACACTTAGTCAGGTTCAATTGGTAAAAGCTCATACTTAATCATCTAAGGGTGACAACTCCGCAATATTCTGATTTGAGAAGAAAATAGGGAAATATGGTTAATTCTGCAGTTGTAATAGCATGTCACAAATACAGATTAACCATGGGGTCACTCGGGGGTGTATTAAAGGTCAATTGAGCACAAAAGTATAAAAAGTGGGTTTAGACTGACTGAAATAGGGTTTCATGCATTTTGAAGGTGAAAACAATACCAAAACTTTAATTATCAACCCTACTTTAATTAAAGAGATTCTTGTCAAGATAAAATTAATCTAAACCTCTTAAAATTCATAGAAAAATTAGTTTAATACCAAAATTTGGGCCCAATTTGAGTTCATCTTGACCTAATTTGCATTTAGTCCCTAAAATCTCTGTTTCTTGCATCTAGACCCTTAAGTTTTGAATTTTCTTACATCCATGCCCCTAACTTTTCGTCGTTCTCACAAATATACCCCTGCTGCCATTGTTGGTGTGAAAACACCTATAGTGAGATTCGAGGGAGGATTTCTCCCTTA
This sequence comes from Thalassia testudinum, assembly GCA_037157565.1. Classification (NCBI taxonomy): domain Eukaryota; kingdom Viridiplantae; phylum Streptophyta; class Magnoliopsida; order Alismatales; family Hydrocharitaceae; genus Thalassia; species Thalassia testudinum. The sequence continues at coordinate 27,158,558 of JAZHRO010000014.1, forward strand.
GTTCAAATCCAAATTTGGAGGGATTGATCTTGAGGAGTTCCTAATTGATTGAACCGACTTGAAGATCCTAAATCCGACCCTAGAGATTAGGCGAGCTTGAGATTTTAGGGGAATGTTTTCTCCTAAAACCTTGGCACAATCAAGTCTCTTCCTTGGTTTAAAGCTCGGCTTTGAGCTCTATAAAGACCCCCCTGTGCTCCCAGCTTCCTCCTTAGCCAAGGATAGGCCAAGAATCTCCTCTCTTTTCCTTCTTCAGCCATCGCACCTTGAGCTCTGGCAAGCTTCTCCAACTCCATCTGGTCAGCCAACGGCCAAATTGACTGGCCTAACGTCCTCCCCTCTTCTTCGTGACCACAAGTAGCCAAAGTTCATCTGCTCTTTGCGTCTTCTTCCTCGCCGACACCTCGTCGTCGACTTCATCTTCTTCGTGTTTGGCTTGCTAACATTGGACGCATCTCACCCTCTTGCTTCTCCCTAAGTCCCTTAAACGCTCCCTCTCCATCTTTAGACTCCTACCCCCTTAGACTCTAGGACCAACCACCAGACCACCCTCACCCCACTCCATTTTCCTTAACTCTGACCACTCCTTCGGCGTGGTCGCACAACCAGTACACCGGACAAAACCATCTAGCACGACCACCCACACCTCCCCCATACTTCACTGATCAAAAGCCCCAACCTAATTAGGCTTATTGATCACCCTCCTCTACCCAGCACATACTAGTCCACACGTCCCCTCTGACTTTGACACACCACCACACGCTCACAAACCCACAATCAACACTACCACCGCACTCTCCATTCTCCGGTGACTCTCTTTAGCTGCTTTAATTGGGCCACAAGGCTGTATCTTATTCTTCAGGTCTTTGCCAAACATCTGCCGCCGCCACTATCTTCTCTGACCACGTCCGTGCCACTTCGGCCACCATCCGCCCAGTTCTGCCCTAAATCAAAGCGGTTTTAGTGTGCAAAGCCAACTGCACCAGCATTTGCGAAGGAGGTAGGGAGGTGGAGCCTTGATTTGATGAAGTAGAGCTGTAGCAAAATAGTTGCACAGGAAATCGTGGGCATCAAAAGTTGAAAGGCGGATAAATTGATTTGCTGTTGATTACTGGTTGCCTTAGCACTCACTGGGGTGAGGTCCCGCTCTCACGACCCACACACGTGCCCTCGCTTGCCACGCACTCCAGCAGGTCTGGGCTTGGATCCATTTTCCTTATACTGTTCACTCGGGTTTGGTTTGAGGGAAAGAAAGAGATCTAAAGAGAAGGGAAGGGGGTTTTGCACTGTAGCACATTGGGATTCGTGCCCCCCCTCCTCGCTTAGCACTTAGCCTCTGCTGCTTTTGCCTTTTGCTGTGTTTCTAAGGCTGTGTTTCTAAAGCCTTGAAGGTTAAGGCATATGTGCTTCATATTCGACGTCTGACTTAGTTATGTTATGAGGTTGCTGTGGATCCATTATGCTGAAGTGGATATTTGGATTAAGTGGTTGTGGGTTACTGTTCAAATATTTGATTCTGATTAGAGCTTAATTGTAGGGTTAATTTGATGATTTCATCCACCTTTTTTTATCCCTTTTCTTTTTATATTTTGTACCTAACATTCTGAAATACATTTTGCTATATATTGAATATCATTTTGATTTCACCTGCATTATTAGTCTTGATACTTGTGATTAGTGAATTGATTTGCTATATTTGGTCCCTTCGATCGACTTTGGACTTACATTTGATTTTTGAGTTTATAAATTTAAATGTTGCATTGATTTTTGTCGGTATACTATAACATTATCTTTTTACGATGATTTTCGATGCAACATTTTGGCATCGTTGTCAAGGAGCAACGTGCATATCATTCACTAATTATAGTTTTGATTTGGTTTTAACTTGCTTTGTTTGATTTGTTGTGATTTTGCGAGTTGAATTTGAAGATTGGCTGGACAATCAACCACACTAGGGGTAAGTAATTTCATTCCCTTTTTCTTTAAGCCCCTTATCTCTTGGAAAATTTGGAAAAGTAAATAAATTTGGATCAACTCGCTTTATTTCATAGTAATCAATCATTTGAGTTGCCTGATTTGATTTGATTAGAGATCCCCATCTTGATACTTGCACTTATTAGAGACTTAAGGTGCCTTGGGCTATTTACCTTCTTGATTGAGCCCTAGGTACCAACTTTGGAAAGAATTGGACTTGGAAAGTGGAGCCAAATTAGGGTTTTAGGAATACACACTTGCTTGATTTAAAGAGAACATATTTCTTGTATCGTGTGCTACCTAAGTCTAAGTTGAATTGATCTAATCAAGTGAATCCTAAAAGTAAGGCTCTAACAATCATTTGAATCATGAAAATTAGGATCTAATAACCTATTCGCAAACCACTTCAGGTTGATTTGGGTCTTTGACCCAACTCATCCTCAGTTTTAGGGTAGGTCAGGTGAAGTTGGTCCACTTGTTGGGTCAACCAACATCTAAATTAGGTCATAAATCAAATCAACTCTAAAGTTCAAGTGAAATTCAAGGCACATAATCAGGATTAAAATTGGTAGACTTAGGAGTCAAACTTGCTCATTCTAGTCTACTTGGATTCTTAGTGACAAGGAAAGTTGGGTGGGGGAAACCCTGTAACCAGTGGGGATGGTCTACTGTGTAGGGGTTTTTGTGGGACTCTCCCTTCCTGGCTACCTAAGTAATTCTTGAGTGAGTTTCTGATTCGGAGGTATCATCTGCCTCGAACTTCCTTGGTCATCCAAAATTTTTGGGTGCCTCGATTGGGTCCACTACACATTCTGCCCCTCATCTGGTTTCCTAGTGCATATTCGGGAGGAGGTCCTTGAGACCAAACTTGAGGCCTCCATTAGCAGTTCATTCTTGTCGAGGCCAAGCCTCGACTCACTTGTTTGTGCTCCTACCTGATTAGATTGAGATCTCTTCAGACACTTCCACATTTGAGCCCAGCTCTCCATCATCTGTATTCATGGAGAATCCAGAAGAACTACTTAATGAGCAGAATCAGGTGTAGCGTCCTGTGGATCTATTGCACGCATTCATGAACCCTCCACTGTAGCCACAGATGCGAGATCACTACAATCCCTTTACGGTGGCGATCGAACACAAGGTGCAAATCCTGGCTGGAGGACCTAATACTAACTTGAAGCCAAATCTGATTAATGCTATCCCCAAGTTCCACATCTTAAACTTCGGAGATCCTTTTGTTAATTGCTCTGATTCAGGTTTAAAAATCGTGTTGTAGTATAGATTGAATCAGTGCAGAAAACAAATAAAATTTATTACTCGAATGAAAGTCTAAAGTCGAACATATGGAGCAAATAGGAATTCACAAACTAATCTCAAATAAGATGAAACTGAGCACAAGAACTTAAACCAAATAATGATATTCAATAAATACTAATATGTCACATTAGATATTCAATGAATTCTCATATATCTTTGAGGCAATAAAAAAGTAGAGAAGCTAAAATAATGGTTTTTTAAATCATTAATTACACTTTAAGCATATATATCAAGCATTTAATCAATTTAAATATCTCAATAGCAATTCTAAAGTATCAAGCCTCAAATTAATCGTCGGGTCTGATGACCAGACGACTTAACCGACAAGTGCTACAGTGCTTCCCTAGCACTGTTCTTCTTCCTCTTGCTTCTTCAGGTCTTCTTCTACAACTCCTCTTTCTTCTTCTCTGCTCTGTAGCTTCTCTTCTTTGAGGCAATAAAAAAGTAGAGAAGCTAAAACAATGGTTTTTTAAATCATTAATTACACTCTAAGCATATATATCAAGCATTTAATCAATTTAAATATCTCAATAGCAATTCTAAAGTATCAAGCCTCAAATTAATCGTCGGGTCTGATGACCAGACGACTTAACCGACAAGTGCTACAGTGCTTCCCTAGCACTGTTCTTCTTCTTCCTCTTGCTTCTTCAGGTCTTCTTCTACAACTCCTCTTTCTTCTTCTCTGCTCTGTAGCTTCTCTTCTTTCTTTGCAGGGCTTCTTCCTTTCCTCCACTTCAGCGAAGGCTTTCTTCCTTCTCTTTATGCACAGGGGGCAACTCTCAGATTTGGCTAAGTGTTAGCCAATACACAGGGAAGGAAAACCCTCCCCTGCCCCTGCCCTTGCCCCTGCCCCCGCTCTTTCTTTATCTCCTCTCTTTTGGATCCGCCCTCCCAGGGCCACAGTCAGGGTATTCGGGCAAAGAGGCACACACGCACTCGGAGTAAGGCTCACCGATAGTGGGTGGTGAGCGAGGTGTGAACAGGCTTAGGCGGGTAATCGGATGCGCACCAGACTTGCGAGTTAGGTGTTGCAAGTGAGGCATGCATGGAGGGGCACAGGGACTTGTCGGCGAGGAGGATGGAGTGGTGTAGCGAGCGGAAGTCCTCGCTGGAGTGTTCACCGGAGGTGGAAGAGATGAGGGTGATTCACGGCGTTAGTGGTTGAGTTGGGGAAATAAGAAGAATAGAAAACGTAGGGAAGGAGAGGAAGCTAGAGAACCTAATCTAACGGTCGAAGGAGGTAAAAAACCCACGCCGGTGTGATGGCCGGACATGGGGAAGATGAGTCCTTCGTGAAGGGGACGGCAGCGAAGAAAGGAATTTGGATGCCCTGGCTTTGGCCCATTAGGTGCAGACGAAGATGAGAATGGAGGACAGGCCAATTTGGCCGTTGGCCATTCGTAGGAGGACGGGGGAGGATGCTCGCTGGAGCTAAGTCGGAGGAGGACCGGAGGGAGAGTTTCAAAGAGGTTTTTGGCCCTAAAACTAGCTGAAGAGCACGATCACGCATTGGGCATGCTTAAATAGGGCTTAGGATGTGGTTCCAAGCTTGGAAACAAGCTTGGGAACCTTGGAACTTATGCAAAAATAGGATGCCCATTCCTTCAAAGTGTTCGCATGAGCTTTTGGGAAGGAGTTGGGATCCAAGGTTGGTCCCATTGGAAAGAGGATTTCCTAAAGAGTCTCCAGTTTGATTTTGGAAAGGTTTCATCAATCAATCAAGGAGAACTCTCTAAATGAAGCTCGCCGGAGTAGGATTCTTAAGCGATAATGGTGGAGGGACCTTTTTGTGAAGAAGACAAAGAAGTTGGGGGGCTATTTGTAAAATATTCAAAAGTTAAGGATTTGAATGAGATAAAAGGAGTGTAACTGGACTAAAATGCAAACTTGGTCAAGATGATCTCAGATTGGTTCGAAATTTCACTACAAACCTAATTTGGTCCCAAGGAATCCAATGGTGAAGTTACATTTATGCAAAAACCTAAATTAGGGTAAATGTTTGTTTAGGACTTTATTTTGGGTCAAGACAGGTTCTGATGGTCAAATTGAAGGTACTAGACCTTAGAGAATATTTTTTTATAAATTTTAGAAGGTTTAAGTGAATTTTACCTCGACCAAAACCTCAGTTAATTAAGCGGGTCTTTTTTTAAGGTTTCAGAAGTCATTTAACTCTCAAAACACGTGAAAATCCTTTTCTATCTGTTTTAACCTACTTGCTAGACTTTTAAGATCATTTGACCTTTATCTATCCCCTAAGAAATCCTGTGGTTTTGCATTCAAGATATGATGGTAAAAGTACAGTTTTAACCCTAGTTTCTTGTCTCTCTCAGAATGATTATGTAATGAATTAGGGCTCTCTGGTAGTTATGTAGGAGCATATATTCCTTGATAATGACTAAGTTGAGCTAGTTATGGCTCATGAAGATGTTCCCATCATACCCCCTTGCCTAGCTTTTGCTAGTCCCTTGGCAAAATCTCTTGGAATTAACTCAAATTCTAAACCATGCTTTTTTTTAATGCTTAGACTTTTGCTGTATGCTTTTTTTTGTAGATTAGGTTAGAATGCCAATAGTAGGCCTAGAGGTACTCAGGTACCAACTAAGATCCGAACCTGACTAGCTCTAGCCTTAATTCGCCGCGAAGGTTTCTAGGGCCCACAGGCGCTAACTTAAGGTTCGTTGAACTCAACGGTTAAAGCACCCGTGCTTAAAACATTTTTAGCCTCGGTTCAGTTTGCATTGTGTTTTTTTTTGTAAAAGAGATAGAGGAATTTTCTTATTTTTAGAGAGTTCTCTCTTTTCTTTTATTTCTAACTTCGGATTGGCTTTACAATACGGTCTGTATCGGATTCCTCACTCCCATCATCAATCCTCGCAGGGTCCCTAGCAATCGATGCTTCGAGATAGCACCGCCCATGGCAACCCCCGTAACCCTAGCTTTCGACACTTCGGGATAGTGCTGCCTATGGCGTTCTGTAACTAAATTTAAGCCCTGACAATCGACATTTCGGGATAATCCCGCCTATGGCACTTGAACCTGCACAAGGTACTTACGTGCCCCCGGTAGGATATCTAAATATCCTAGGAGATAAGTACCGAGGAGAAGGTATGTTATTGCGTATCTTCGAGGGGAATTTCTCACTTTTCCACGTTGGGAACTCTTCCAAATCAACTTGTGTTGATCAGCCACTCCTAATCTAGGTAGCTTTTCAGAGCAGAATTAACACTTTTACGTGATTTTGATAATTAAGCGCACTGAACTAGATTGTGTGTAAATTAGGGGGCTTAGGTTATTGAGTCCCGCAAACCAGAGGTTAGTTAACGAGGCTGAATAATCCCTAAGTCTCAGACCTAATACTTAAGCTTCGCATTTTCCTTAACATCTTGAGGACTATCCAGGTCTTAATGGATACTTGAATTTTTAAGCCTAAAATCATAGCCCAAGAAGCCTAAGATCAGTGTTCATACTAATCTCTTTTGTCCTTAGCACTTTTGTCTTTTTATTTCTTTTTTTTAATTTGGTCTAGAATTAAGTAGATTCTTTAATATTTTACTAATGACTTTTTTTTATTTCAAATTGTTGCTCCTTTTTGACATTTCAAAATCACCTCCTTTTTTCTCCTAAAAAATGATATGCATTTAATTCACTCAAAATTTCCTCTCTTCTCCATTTTTTTGTTCTTTTTCATTTATTTATTTATTTATTATTATTATTATTTTGGTTTTTTTAGACTTTGTATTGTTTTATTTTTATTTTTATTTTTTGAGAACCCTTCCAAACTATGAATTTTTGTATATTTGCACTTTAACACCCCCCATGCCTAAGTTTTGCAATGTTCTCGTTATAAATAAAGGGTATGAAACATTTAAAGTTCAGTGATTAGAATAGGATTAGCGGGTGGGTGAATGGGTCAGGATGACTGTTGCGGACGATTTCAAGTTTTGGTATGGGTACCAGAGGTGGGATCGACTGTTCTAAAACTGAAATCAGAGTGCAATAGATGTGAAGTACAAAAGGATAATCAGGAGGATCTTATGTTTTTTGGAATGACGGGTTGCCTTTCGTTAAGCGCTAAATTGAATGCCTTCAGCCGAGCAAGAATGGTAATGGAGGAGTGGTTAAATTAGATGAGTTTTGTAGAACAAACACCTTAATCAAAAGCCTGGTTGGTCCAACCAGGTGCTTGTTCAGATCAAGAGGTTGATGATGCAGCCCAAACTTGATCAATCTGGTGGATTGATAGATGTGGATCAAGAGATGCGGTGCCCACCAGATACTGTGGAGCTCAAAAGGATGTGGAAGTGTAAAACTAGGGTTTGGCTGAGTCGAATCAGCTTAGTGACGGTAGGGATGCTTAAATGAAAATGAATTAGTGGAGGATGTAGGAACCCTATGGGAGTGATCAGAGAAGGATGGGGTGTGATTTGTAGTCTTATTGATGTCCGAAACCCAATTGGAATGTGGAGGAGAATCATCTGCAAGTGACTCATTGAGAGGAGAATTAGATTAGAAATTGAGTCCATTTGCGGGTTTAGGTTGAAAATGCGTTTAGGAAGGTTCTGTATGTGTATAAGAGGTGGCTTCAAGAATAATTGTGTATGAGGGCTCCTCTAAGAAGGATTCAAAGGTGGGTTCATCTAGAGAGTCCTCATAATAACCATCAAAATCAAAGGTAAATGCCTAAAGAGTGTTTATAGGATTAAGGAAATTTGAGTCAAGATTCGAACTCTGGGTTGTAGACACTTTCGACAATTTCTGTTTCTAATTCCTGAGTATCAAAAAGAAATGATTCTATCTCATTGGAACCTGATTTTGAATCAATGATCTCGAGATCAGGGACTGACGTGCTATGGACGTGTTTATTTAAAATGATCGTTATAGTTTGCGTTCGCAATGTCGATTTTAAATGAAAAAACGGGCGTGAATCCGAGTGTCGAACTCAGAGAGGCGTGAAAATCGAATTTTTCTTGTCACTTAGTGTCACGGAAATGACGGGTTTTTGCTTGCGAGAAGATGCGAGAGAAAAGCGAGTGAGCAAGAGAAAGAGAGAGAGAGTAGGGTTAGAGTCTTTTAAATCATGGCAATCACTTAGATCAAGATGGAAAACATCAAAACTATATTTAACATGCAATTCAAGTTTTACAAATACAACGATAGCTAAACGCTTAAACAAAAGGAAAGTAAAGCTAGAGTAAAGGGAGAGAGAGAGAGGGGAGATGGCGAGGCGGCCACGGTGATGGAAGAAGGCTCTGTCGGTGGCTCGTCGACTCCGTTGACTAGAAGAGATGCTAAAGGAGGCTAGGAGGGTGATACAACACTTGCTAAGTGAATTGAATGCCTTCCATGGGTGGTTGGAAGGGGTTTAAATAGAGAGGTCTTTCCAAACGAGGAAGGGGTTTTAGCGACATCCGGGACATCGCTAAAAGCCTTCCCAAAGTGTCGGTGAAGCACCCTACGCAGCGATCGCACGCGCGCGCTGTTCTTCCTCTCCCGCGCAATCCGCGTGGTTGCCTTGAGGGCCGTCTGATCGGAGATCGGACGGCTGTGTTCTCGCGGAGGGTGTGCTCGCAAATTGCTGCTGAGGCATGCGCTGCTCGCGCGTCATCACACGCGTTTGGCCGAACGCTCCTGATTGCACCGCTTGGCGCTGTCGCGGCTGCTTGAAGGTGATCGGGCGGTCTAATTTGATCGTGCGGTCGATTTCTGCGCTCAAGCCACTGCGGGCGCTTCGAATGCGTGCCTTCTGCTCGTGTTGCGGGGGCGCGATTGCTGCGCTGCCCTCCGTAAATGGTCGTGCTGAGAAGATTGGGTGCGGCTGTTACCGACCGTTGGATGGGGATCCAACGGTCGGATCTTCGTGTGAGGTCGGGTGTGTAGATGCGGAGAGCGCGGGCGAGTGTGATTTTTAGCTGTCGGATTGGAGATCGGACGGCTTAAAGTGTTGCCCTGCTGTGCTGCGCGATGAAGGGCGTGGGGGCGGCTCCACGTGGCACGCTGTGGGTCGTTGATCTGATAAAGGATCTGATGATCAACGACCAGAACTTCTTAGGTTGATAAAGGGAGCTCCGAATGTCGGATTTGGCTGATTTCGAGTTTGTTGGACTCCGTTCGTCACTCTAAATCCATCAGTGCGGTTTGATCACTCATCTGAGGCCTGTTTTGACATGCACTTGTACAAATGGCCATTAATAATGCACTATAAGTAATCTCAATGTGTGATGCATGCAATGCTCTCATTCCTATTTATGATGTGTCATCTGTGCATTTTACCCTTAAAACCGACCCCTTTTGGCAGAATTAACATTGTAAAATGTAGTGTTATCATGCCCACGTGCTTACACCTTGCTAAAAATATACATATGTACATGCCTTAAAAAAAGGATTCAGGCGATTCATATTTTGGCAGACACCCGAATGCTGTTTAATCTCTGTAAATCAAGATCTTAGTATATTTCCTCGTGTTGACAAGTAACAAAATGTCTAAGTAATTACTTCTTAGATTCTAACTAAGAATAATGGTCAGAATAAACCTTGCTAGTCCCTAGGAACGAACGGATTTGTCGGATCGAGCTCAGTGGAGGAAGTTTGGAAATCAAATCAACTTTAGCTTGATCCACCTCAATGCCCGTATGTGATACGATGTGATCGAGGACGATTCATTCTTAAACCATAAAATGGCTCTTTTCCCAACTTAATACCAAATTAACCTTGATACTTCGTTTTAAGATTTTCTCCAAGTTGCTTAAACACTGGTCGAATGAATTCCCAAATACTAAGAAGTCATCCATAAAGACCTCTAGGTATTCACCCACCATCTCTGAAAAGATGGCTAGCATGCAATGCTGAAAGGTAGCAGGTGTGTTGCAAAACCCGAACGACATACGACGGAATGCAAACGTGCCATACGGGCAAATGAATGTGGTCTTCTCTTGATCTTCAGGAGTAATTGCGACTTGGTTATATCCTGAATATCCATCTAGGAAGCAAAAATACTTCTCCCTTGCCAATCACTCAAGAATCTGGTCGATGAATGGCAGGGGGAAATGATCTTTCTTGGTTGCTTCATTGAGTTTCCTGTAATCAATACACACCCACCATGCGGTGGTGGTGCGGGTGGGGATGGATTCGCTACGCTCGTTGGTGACAACGGTGAGCCCAACTTTCTTCGGAACCACTTGAGTGGGGCTCACCCAGGGGCTATCGAAGATGGGATAGATGATGTCAGCGTCAAGCCATTTGATAATTTCTTTCTTAACGACCTCCCGCATATTTGGGTTTAACCGTCTCTGCATCTGACGGGAGGGTCGCGCCCCATCTTCTAAGTAGATCTTGTGGGTACAATAGTTAGGGCTAATTCCTCTCAAATCTGAAATTGTCCAGCCAATGGTAGCCCTATGTTTTGATGGGGTCACTGTCAATCTAAGTTCCTGATCCTTGGTTAGGTTGGCATTGATAATTACTAGGAAGGTCTAGTTAGGTCCCAGGAAGACATACTTGAGATTCTCGGGTAGCAGCTTTAGTTCAGGTGTGGGTGGATCATTGTTTGATGGAAAGGGGAAAGGCAGGAGTTGATCAACATCAATCTCCTCGAATGGCGTTGGTTGATGGTAATCAGCCCTACAAAGGTCCATGGACATAGATGGTGACAGGTCAGAACAGTCGTTATAGGATTGGTAGTCCGAGATAGAACTAAGGGTGAGGCATTCCTCGATCAAGGGCTCCATGGGATCGTATTCCTTGATACAGTCGCAATCAAAAGACTTGGTCGCCTGGAAGATATCCAACTGCATCTTCTTGTCTTCGAAGGCGATTTCCATACATCCCATGTCACAATCGATGTTTGCCTTAGCCGTAACTAAGAAGGGTTTACCTAGGATGATGGGTGCGTTCTGTAGTTGTTTAGGGACTTCCATGTCGAGCACCAAGAAGTTGACTGGAAAATAGAAGTCCTTGACCCATACAATCACGTCCTTGACAACCCCCTTTGGGGTTTTCACAGATCTATCAGCCGACTGGATGGTAATAGGTGTGGGTGTCAATTCTCCGAATCCAAATTGCTGGTACAGGGTTGTTAGAATCAGATTGATGGAAGCACCTAAGCTCAAGAGTGCTCTATCAAATGTCATGTCCTGGATATTGCAGGATATCAGGGGTGCTCCTGGGTCAGTTCGTTTGAGCGGAAGGTTACTTGATATCACGAAACTTGCTTGCTCTGAGAGCACAACCTTCCTAGGTGCTTGAGGTCTTGGCTTACGTTTTGGTGTACAGGCATCCTTTAGGAACTTGACGTATGTTGGAATGTGCTTGACGGCTTCGAGGAGCGGAATATTAATCCTGAACCTGCTTAAAGATCTCCAAAAGTTCCTCAGTTTTCATAACACTTTTCTTTTTCTTGATTGTCTCCAAGGCCTTGGGATATGGTGTCTGAATGTGGATAGGGTCTATTTCTGGGTTCTTGGGTTTTTCTTGCACCTCTTTAGAGTCGGGTATTTCAGAGGGTGAAGTCACGGGAAGAGTCGGTCATTTGGGATCTTGGGTTTTGGTGCCGCTTCTCAAGGTTACCGCATTTGCAGAGGCATTGGGACCATGGGTTGATCCTTGAGAAGACGAGGAAGAAGAAGCACCAAACCTAGGGGGTGTTTATGGGGTCGACTAGACCATGTGAGTCTGCCCGCGATTGCCTTGGAACCCTTGCAAATTGGGGCCTCTATTAATCATGTTTCGCGGGTTCGGTTGTGGCTGGAATGGTAGGGATGCTTGTTGTTTACAGTCCAACAACTGGCTTAACTATCCCTTCACTAAAGCCATTTCCTTCTGGTGTTTTTGGTTCATTTCAGCTATCATTTTTATCAGGGTGTCCATTTGGTTTTGTGGGGGAGGGGCCGCCTATTAGGATTATAGGGGGGTCTGACTGGTGGCCCTTGCTGATAGGGGGTAGGTTTGGCTGTTGATTTGGCCTGGGTTGGTTTTGAAATTGAGGTGGTTGCTGATTTGTCCAAGCAAAGTTTGGGTGATTACGTCAGCCGGTGTTGTAAGTGTTGGAGAAAGGGTTAGGTTTGGAATAACCTTGGATAGCCTGTACATCTTCAAAGATAGTAGATGTCGAGGGGGAGGGAAGAGAGTAATCAAGGGTTGAGGGTGCAAAGGTCCCTCCCTGGAACGTGGTTAGGGGTTGTTCTGAGTTCATTTGGCTTAGTGGTTGGACCAGGTCAACATTGTGAGCTCCCTTTGCTAGGGAGAGGGTCTATAACGGGTTCTTGGTTTGGTTCAGTTTGTTTATCTATCTTTTTATCCACCAATTCCACTCGATCCAATTTCTTAGCAATGATATCCATGTCAACCATTCCAGAATTTGCTTGTACCTCATAGATCCCACCACGGGGTTGACTGGATCGACTAAACTGGGTCATGGAGGCATTGTTGAGCGAATTTTTGCTCATACACTCAAAGATCTCAAATGCGCTCTCCTTGTCTTTGTTTAGGAATTTTCCCCCGCATGTGGCATCGACGAAGTTCTGAAGGTTGCTGTCCAGACTGTGGTAGAAGATCTGGGCCAATTGCCACCTTGGTACTTCGTGATGTGGGCATTTCCTCAATAGTTCAGTAAATCTTTCCCATGCCTCAAGGAACTGTTCCCCACTCTGGAGTGTAAAGGTAGTAATGGCTCTTCTGAGGTCATTGGTTTTTCTTGTGAGGAAGAATTTCTTTAATAATGCATGCCTCAGTTCTTCCCAGGTGGTGATGGGTCTTCCTAGGGTTCTAAGGCAGTGAGATGCTTTGTCTTTCAGTGAAAAGGGGAACATCTTAATCAAAACAATGTCTAGGCTAATGTTCCTAGGTTTTACAGTCCGGGCGATCCGGTCAAGATCCTCTAGGTACTGGAAGGGGTCCTCATTTGAGCTTCCATGAAAGTGGCTCTGAATCAGACTCAGGACGTTTGGTTTCAGCTCAAAATCATCTCTCCCTTCGGGGATCCTAAGGTGTGGCTCAATCCGAATCGCAGAAGGATTGTAGAAGTCATGGAGGGGCCTAGGTTGATCTTAGAATGGTGGTGGATCAAGTGGTGGTTGTCCTTTCGGGTCCTAGAAAGGTGGTGGTGGTTGCCCATGTGGGTTCTGCAACCGGTGTATGGCTTGCATGATAGTGTGGATCTGTTGCTGCTAAAGTAGGTGGTTTGCGTTGATTTGGGCCTGGATGATGGCCATTGTGTTTGGTGGGGGTTGGTCCTCAACCTCATCTACTCTAGGTTCGACCATGTTTCTAACAAGATTAGGTCTCTTGAATTCTTGTCCCAAAATAAACTCGGGATGAAGTGATCGTCTCCCATGCATACACTAGAGAAGAATAGGAGGGGATGCAGAGAGTGACAGATGCGAGAAGTGTATGTGCACAACTAAGCAAGCAAGCCTAGTCCTTATAGTGTATTTCTTAGGGGACCTAGAAATCTCGAAAGGAGTGATCAAGTCCATAAGCACTGGATTGTCCTTTCCAAAGCTAATCTGGCCAAGTTGATTACGAGGGGATTGTAGGGAAGGTTCTTCCTTTGGCTTGCGCCGCCGGTTCTATAGACCCCACAATCGCGGTCATTTGACACTTCCCCACAGCCTAGTCACTAGATTCTATTAAGGGAATGAAAGTCAAGTGCCCAACGAACAAAACCACACCTCTTGAGACTTAACCCAATCTTGCCGAGGGCACGCCTACTCTATTTTAATGGGGCTAGGACAGCGCTTGTGCTTGGGTTATGTGATGAGGCATTGATTGGGGTGGTGCCTCTTAGTTTTCCAATTCCATTGTGTGTGCTCCTATTAAAACATGGTTTTTAAGCAAGGATTTTAGGATGTTGTATCTTTTAATGTTTATCCTTACTTTTGTGTCTTTTATGGTTGATGTGTCTTAATGTTTTCAGGCAAGTTTCAAGTGGGCACGCCAAGTTTTGCACACAATTGGTGAGAGTAGATTTCTTTTAATGTGAAGAGGCTCTAAAACCCTAAGGTGCTTATCCTAGTGTTCATGCAACTTCTACCAGATGAGTTGATTTTAGGGGTGAGTGGCGTGACCCATGTCCATTCATGGTGAGTTCGCAAATACCACTAAAAAAAAAGAAAGAACATTAAAAAAAGATTGTCTTTAAGAATGTTAGAGTGTATATTTTTTTTTGTCGGGTGATGCGTTGAGGATGTAGATCAGGCAATCATTCACTACGCCAAATTTTTTGATTTTAAAATTTTTTTTAGAGTTTTTAGGCAAGCAAACAACCACGGATGAAGAACTACTCACAATTGGTCCTTGCTGTGCTTACTCCATCTCTATCGTCATGAGTTGTGTTACTTCGTCATCTAAGCGCCGAGTTCCTGCAACCATCAAGTCGAAGAAGAAAATGCGTTAGATGATGTGAGCATGGATGCAAAATGGAAATGACAAAATAAATCCGTTGCCTCCCCGGCAATGACGCCAAAAATTGACGTGCTACGGATGTGTTTGTTTAAAAAGATCGTTATAGTTTGCGTTCGCAATGTCGGTTTTAAGTGAAGAAACGGAAATGAGTCCGAGTGTCGAACTCAGGGAGGTGTGAAAATCGGATTTTTCTTGCCACTTAGTGTCACGGAAATGATAGGTTTTTGCTTGCAAGAAGACGCGAGAGAAAAGCAAGTGAGAGAGAGAGAGAGTAGGGTTAGAGTCTTTTAAATCATGGCAATCACTTAGATCAAGATGGAAAACATCAAAACTATATTTAACATGCAATTCAAGTTTTACAAATACAACGATAGCTAAGTGCTTAAACAAAAGGAAAGTAAAGCTAGAGTAAAGGGAGAGAAAGAAAGAGAGGGGAGATGGCGAGGTGGCCACGGTGGTGGAAGAAGGTTCCGTCGGTGGCTCGTCGACTCCGTTGATTATAAGAGATGGTAAATGAGGCTAGGAGGGTGATACAACACTTGCTAAGTGAATTAAATGCCTTCCATGGGTGGTTGGAAGGGGTTTAAATAGGGAGGTCTTTCCAAACGAGGAAGGGGTTTTAGCGACATCCGGGACATCGCTAAAAGCCTTCCCAAAGTGTCGGTGAAGCACCCTACCTAGCGGTTGCACGCGTGCGCTGTTCTTCCTCTCGCGCGCAATCCGCGTGGTTGCCTTGAGGGCCGTTCGATCGGAGATCAGACGGCTGAGATCTCGCGGAGGGTGTGCTTGCGGATCGCTACTGAGGCACGTGCTGCTCGCGCGTCATCCAAGGCGTTTGGCCGAATGCTCTTGATTGTGTCGTGTGGCGTTGTTGCGGTCGCTTGATGGTGATCGAGCGGTCCAATTTGATCATGCAGTTGATTTCTCCTCTCAAGCCACTGTGGGCACTTCTAACACGCACCTTCTATGCATGTTGCGGGTGCGCGACCGCTGCGCTGCCCTCCGCAAATGGTTGCGCGGAGGAGATTCGGTGCGGTTGCTGTCGACCGTTGGATGGGGATCCAACGGTTGGATCTTCGTGTGAGGTCGGGCGTGTAGATACGGAGAGCGCGGGCGAGCGTGATTTCCGATCAGACGGCTTAAAGTGTTGCCCTGCAGTGCTGCACGATGAAGGGCGTGGGGGTGGCTCCACGTGGCACGCTGTGGGTCGTTGATCTGATGATCAACGACCAGAACTTCTTAGGCCGATAAAGGGAGCTCCGGATGTCGGATTTGATTGATTTCCAGTCAGTTGGACTCCGTTTGTTGCTCTGAATCCATCCATGCGGTCTGATCGCTCATCTGAGGCCTGTTTTGATATGCACTTGTATAAATAACCATTAATAATACACTATAAGCAATCTCGATGTGCGAAGCATGCAATGCTCCCATTCTTATATATGATGTGTCATCTATGCATTTTATCCTTAAGATCGACCCCTTTTGGCAGAATTAACATTGTAAAATGTAGTGTTATCAGGGACCTCAGAGTCAGAGTCGAAGAATGGAACATGTATGTTGAGGTCGTAGATTGGCTCATAGTCGTCAGGAAACAATGGTTCTCCGAAATCAGAGTAAGATTTGAAATCATCGAAGAACTTGCGAGAATCAAGTTCCGAATCTGATTCGGGATTAGAGGTCCACCATAGAATAAATCAAAAGATGTAGACTCAGCAACCTGACTTGGGTCTAGCCTATTCTCAGATTCTGAGCTCAAAAAGGTGTCCCTATGAGATTTGGGCTCGGGTTCTTGGCTTGTGGGGAAGACCCAATCAAAGTCCAACTCTTCCAAGTTCTCGGTTTCTGTATCGTAGATTAGCATGACTTATGAAAAATCAATCTATGTTTCCAAGGCTGTTGGAGAGGTGTATTCATCAAATAAAGGTCCAGAATCATAATCCAAATTCAAAATTTGATTTTCATCATACGGGGCCTTATAATCATCACATGAAGGCTCAGATCCAGATTCTACGTTATGGGTGTGGGTTGTGTCATTAGAATCTAGGTTGGACTCTACAGGGATGTCGGAATTATCCTCGAGGACTACCTTACCAAAATAAGGAGCGGAATTTACGCCCTCGAGAGGTTCTGATTTAATTTCATTATTACAGGTCTAGGAAATCTAAGCCTGGTGAACTAGTCTTTTGATTTTCTAGGACTGGTTCAAAATTGTGATCACTTGCAATTGGATCCTTCCAACCCGTCTCAAGATCAGGTGTATCAATCTGTATATAAGTTGGATAATTTTCCATTTGGGTTGGGGATCTAAAACAACCTTGATTCTTGAACCTGGGATTTGGAAAATCAGATTGATCCTCAGTATTGTTCCAAGATGTTTTGCTAACTGTTTGGGAAATGTACGGGTATTTTTGATCGATAATCTGTTTTAATAATTTTATCATATCTTCCCATTTTTCAAGATCATCTTGGTGTCTTTCTCAAAGTACATGATTTGTCATGCATGGGAGATATTCAAAGTTATGTAATTTCTCTAACTCAATGTATCCTGTCATGAGAATATCCTGGGTTGATCCATTTGTTACTTGTGTTATAATTAATTGGGCGCAGTTTATGATGAAAGTTGTTGTTACTGGCACATTAACCTGAATGTCGTTAATTAGATTTGAGGTTTTGTCATCAATCTCATAAAATCTAAGGGCATCCTCAATCATTCTATCTTTCATGGATATTTGAGATTCGGGTTTCTTCAATGGTATTCCTAAATTGCCAGGCTACATTTTCAAGTTAGGTGGTGAAATTAAGATGTAGAATGAAGAACTCAGGTTGGATTGAAATTTATCAGATCTGAAAAGAAATCCCTAAGATGATCTATGTATGTGCTCTAAAATAGAAGGGATGAGGGATTGGATGTGAATTTTTGACCGAATCAAGGCACCCAAAGATATTTGGATGACTAGGGAAGTTTCGAGGTGGATGATACCTCTGAATCTGAAATTCGCACACCTGAGAAGTACCTAGGCAGCTAGGAAGGGAGAGCTCCGTAAAGACCCCTACACGGTAGAGCATCCCCATGGGTTACAGGATTTCCCCCACCTGAACTTTCTTGTCACTAAGGGTCCAGGTAGACCAGAATGTACGAACTTAAGTCCTTAAGTCTACCAATTTTAGGTCCTAATTTGTGTCGTGAGTTTCACTTGATTAGAAGTTAATTCAACTTGTGACTTAATTTGGAGGTTGGTTGGCCTACAATGTCGGCTAACTTTACCTGACTTGCTCTGAAGATGGCAGAATGAGATCTAGGTCAAAACCCAGAAATCACCCTGATTTGACTCTTAGTTTATTAGGTCAAAGGATTTTAGGATTCAAGTGAATTCAGAGCCTGATTTTTAGGGTTTTGTTGATTAGCTCTTTTTAACCAAGGGCTTGGGTAGTACACAAATGCGGGTCGGTTTGTTTCCTTTTGTGTAGGCAAGTGTGAGCTAGCACTCCAAAACCCTAAAAATTGAAACCCTAATTGGCTCTATTCTGCATCTAATTTGATCTTAACTTATTCACCTTGGGCTTCAAGCAAGAAATGTGTTAGCCCAAAGTGATTTAGAATTTAAGCGTGGTCCCCCTAATAGGCACAGAAAATTTGGGGTAGGGAATTCTAAACAGAATCGCTTCAAACTTCAATCAGATTTGAAAAATTTCTGCAAATCAGAAAGCCTGCCTTTTAAATGATGATTACTATGAAAAGTAAGGCAGGTGATTCCTAATTGATTGTTTCCTTTTTTTATCTTCCCAAGATTAGGAGGTTGATTAGGGAAGAATAGAGAAGCTACCTGCCCTGGAGTGGCTATTTTGTGCGGAAGATCTCCTCGTGAAGTACCTCGCAAAATCACAAGAAAGCGAACAGGGCAAGTTAGTGCTCATAAATAATGCAGAGAATAGCAGTGAATTGCACGTTGCTCCCCGGCAACGGTGTCAAAATGTTAATCGCTCTGAATCGAGTTTAAAAATCGTCGCGTTGTAGTATAGATCGAATCAGCGTGAGAAACAAATAAAATTTATTACTCGAATAAATGTTCGAGGTTGAACATAGGGAGTAAATAGGAATTTACACACTAATCTCAAATAAGATGAAACTGAGCACAAGAACTTAAACCAAATAATGATATTCAATACATACTAATCTATCACATTAGATATTCAATGAATTCTCATGTATCTTTTAGGCAATAAAAAAGTAGAGAAGCTAAAACAATGGTGATTTAAATCACCAATTACACTCTAAGCATATATATCAAGCATTCAATCAATTTAAATATCTCAACAGTAATTTTAAAGTATCAAGCCTCAAATCACTCGTCGGGTTTGATGACTAGATGACTTAACCGACAAGTGCTACAGTGCTTCCCTAGCACTGTTCTTCTTCTTCCTCCTGCTTCTTCAGGCCTTCTTCTACAACTCTTTCTTTTGGTTGTGCCTTCTTTCTTCTTCTTCTCTGCTCTATACCTTCTCTTCTTTCTTTGCAGGCCTTCTTCCTTTCCTCCTCTTCAGTGAAGGCTTTCTTCCTTCTCTTTATGCACAGGGGGCAACTCTCAGATTTGGCTAAGTGTTAGCCAATACACAAGAAAGAAAACCCTCCCCTACCCCCGCACTCTCTCTATCTCCTTTTCTCTTTTGGATCCGCCCTCCTAGGGCTATAGTTAGGGTATTCGGTCAAATAGGCACACGCGCACCCGGGACAAGGCTCACTGGCAGTGGGTGGTAAGTGAGGTGTGAACAAGCTTAGGTAGGTAATCGGATGCGCACCAGACTCATGGGTTAGGTGTCGCGAGTAAGGCGTGCGTGGATGGGTGCGGGGACTTGTCGGCGAGGAGGATGGAGTGGTGTAGCGAGTGGAAGTCCTTGCCAGAGTGTTCGCCGAAGGTGGAAGACATGAGGGTGATTCACGGTGTCGGTGGTTGAATTGGGGAAATAAGAAGAATAGAAAAACGTTGGGGAGAGGAAGCTAGAGAATCTAATCTGACGGTCGAAGGAGGTAGGAAACCCACGTCATTGTGATGGCCGAATGTGGGGAAGATGAGTCCTCCGTGAGGGGGGCGGTGACGAAGAAAGGGATCTGGATGCCCTGGCTTTGGCCGACCAGACGCAGACAAAGATGAGAAAGGAGGACAGGCCAATTTGGCCGTTGGCCGTCCGTAGGAGGATGGGGAAGGATGCTCGCTGGAGATAAGTTGGAGGAGGGCCAGAGGGAGAGGTTCGAAGAGGTTTTTAGCCCTAAAACTAGCTGAAGAGCACGACCACGCATTGGACGTGCTTAAATAGGGCTTAGGATGGGGTTCTAAGCATGGAAACAAGCTTGGGAACCTTAGAGCTTATGCAAAAATAGGATACCCATTCCTTCAAAGTGTTCGCACGAGCTTTTGGGAAGGAGTTGGGATCAAAGGTTGGTCCCATTGGAAAAAGGATTTCATAAAGTCTCCGATTCGATTTTGGGAAGGTTTTATCAATCAATTAAGGAGAGCTCTCCAAATGAAGCTCGCCGAAGTAGGATTCTTGAGCGATAATGGTGGAGGGACCTTTCTGTGAAGATGAAAAAGAAGTTGGGGGGCTATTTGTAAAATATTCAAAAGTTAAGGATCTGAATGTGATAAAAGTAGTCTGATTGGACCAAAATGTAAACTTGGTCAAGATAATCTCAGATTGGGCTCAAATTTTGGTACAAATCTAATTTGGACCCAAGGAATCCAATGGTGAAGTTAGATTTAGGTTTTGACCTAGTTTGACTGGGTAATTTATGAAAAAACCTAAATTTTAGAAAATGTCTGTCTAGGACTCTGTTTTGGGTCAAGATGGGTTATGATGGTCAAATTGAAGGTACCAAATCCTATAGAATATTTTTATATAAATTTTAGAGGGCTTACATGAATTTTATCTCGACCAAAACCTCATTTAATTAAGTGAGTCTGTTTTTAGGGTTTCAGAAGTCATTTAATTATCTAAACACGTGAAAATCTTTTCTACCTGTTACTTTTAAGGCCATTTAACCTTTATATAACCCCTAAGAAAACCTGTGGTTGTTCTGCATTTAAGATTTGATGGTAAAATTACAATTTTAACCCTGATTTCTTATCTTTCTCTCAGAATGATTATGTAATGAATTATGGCTCTCTAGCAGTTATGTAGGAGTATTTATTCCTTGATAATGACTAAGTTGAGCTAGTTGTGGCTCATGATGGTATTCCCATTACCTTTCCAGCACATCAAACAACTGAAGCATTTGGCCCAAACCTTTAGACCACCTGTTCAGAATCGGGACATCCTGCTCATGAAGATGTTCTCCTTCTCCCTTATGGATAAGGCTTCCCATTGGTTTTAGACTCTGACTCATCCGATCAATACATGGGAGGAACTCCAATCTGAATACTTGAAGAAATTCTTCCCAGTTGGTCGCACCAACGCCTTGAGGCACTATATCACGCATTTCATGCAAAATGCGGGAGAATCACTTCATGAGGCATAGGACCGCTTGTTGGATCTCATGTGGAAATGCCCCCATCATGGAGTTCTTCAATGGGAACAAGTCCAGTCTTTGTACTAGGGACTCCGTGAGGATATCAGGCTATTTGTCACTGCAACTTGTGGTGGCAATATCTTGGGTCAGCATGAAGATATCGTTTGGGAGATTCTCGAGAACATGTGCCAGAACTCCATAAGCAATGAATCTATGGGTGTATTCGACCAGACGACCACCTGTGCATTGACAAACATGCGAGTGGCGCACGAGACTCGAGACCTATCCGCATCCGTCGATCTAGAGTTGGTGGCCAGTTGTTTGGATAAGGTCTCTATCATTGAAAAGGTGGACGAATTGACTACATTTGCAATGAGGCACCGTCGGACAACAGAGCACGTATGCAGAACCACCCTCAGGTAGGGAGGCTGTGCATAACATTCACCAGCAATTATATCCGGGGATGGACTCGTATCCACCCCCGTCTGATTTCGATTTTGGAGGAAATTTTAGGTTATCCTACTCTAGTTGGGAGAACTCTGAACCCTTGTACTCTGTTTTCTCTAGAGTTCCTTAGAGCTGCAAGGATCTCCATGTCATCCAGAATGATTTGTTCTACAACACCTATAACCCTGGATGGGACAATTATCCCAACATCGCGTAATCGGGAAATAATCAAAACATGAGACCACAATTCCAACTCCAACCACAAGCTCAGCGCCCATATTAGCCCGCTCAGCCTAGGCCCAATCTGAATTACCAATCTGGGCCTTCAAGGGAAGATCAAATGAACCTCATTCTACAAGCCCTGGCTGACATCCAAAAGACCAATGCAGCTATGCAGAAACAACATAAAGACGAGATCATAGAGGTTCGAAATCAACTTGCATGGATGGCTGGGTCTCGCCAGCCTGGTGCACTCCCTTCCCAACCTCTGCCGAATCTGAATAACGTGCCAAACCAGAGGTGCATTATGAACCTTAATCGGGACCAAGCTTACTACGTTTATCAACCCCTTCTGCTCCATCACCTGACGGGATGGAGGCTTCCACATCGTATTCGGGATATCAGCTGTAGCCACCACTTTTGCTGACTCCGAGTCAAAACCAGGTTGGCCTAAATGTTGTTACCACATGTAGTGGCAAATCGACTCAGGATCCACCTTATCCTAGCTACTCTAGCTCTGGTAGTTCAGAGCCTAACCCTAGATGGTTATCCATGGCACACCTATCCTAGATCAACAGCCTAAACCAATCCTAGAGGAATCCACAAAGGTTCCATTTCTTGAGGCCTTGACTAAAGGAAAGAGGAAACCCAAACCCGTGGCACTTGAGGAAGATTTGGTCAAGCTCTTTGAGCAAGTCCAAATAAACATCTCCTTGATGGATGCAATTCACCACGTACTGACTTATGCGTGATTTCTGAGGGATTTATGTACACCAAAGTGTAAGCTGTGAAACAAGATAGGAGTCTAAATGTATTATCTGAGCAAGCCAGCTCTATCATCCTGAGCAAACTCCTGTAAAAAGTGAAAGATCTTGGCACTCCTCTGATCTCCTGTAAGATCGGCAACCTAGAATTTGATTGAGCTTTATTGGATTTAGGTGCCTCCATAAACCTGATCCCTACATCCCTACTAGATCATTTTGAGGAAACTGAGCTCAAACTGACTGTGGTGACCCTGCAGTTGGCTGATAGATCAATAAAGTCACCTAGAGGAGTTCTCGAAGATGTTCTAGTTAGGATTCAAGATTTCTACTTCTTAATGGACTTCATCATATTAGACATAGATACTCCTGAAATCTGAGAGATACACCGATCAATTTAGGGAGATCGTTCCTAGCCATAGCTAGGGCAAATATCAAATTATCAATTGTGAAGAGGATCAGATCGAATTAAAATTCGGAAACAAGACATTAAGGATTGATATTTTTATGGCCCAGAAAGGAATAAATTGTGGAGCGATTGAAGAAGTATGTGATATTAGTTCTTTGGTTAAGGACCTGATTACAAAGGAAAACTCGATTCATCCAGAGCCTCAACCACAAAGGGATCTTGACCCACAGATAGAGAAGCCTAAAGCTGATCCAGACCTATCCATAGCTTCTACCTTATCTTCTAAGGCCCATCCCGAACCCCCACCCGCTACTGATAACCCAATACTTGAATTGAAGCCCCTCCTGGATCATCTGAAGTACGTATTCATGGGTTCCAATCAAACATTTCCTGTGATTATCAATTCCCAACTTTTTCTTGATCAAGAAAAAAAATTGATTTCTATTCTCCAGGAGCGTCATAGAGCCATCGAATAGTCTCTTGATGACCTGACTGGGATAAGTCCCTCATATTGCACACATCATATCTACTTTGAAGAGGGCTCACGTCCATCTTGAGAAATGTAGGGACGATTGAATCTGAATCTTCAAGAGGTCGTGAAAAAGGAGATCATCAAGTAGTTAGACGTTAGAATCATATACCTGATAACAATGCATCTTGGGGCGATATTTATGTCAATTGGGGTTTATCTAAAGAGCGAAATACATAGATAACACATCATAAATAGGAATAGGGACACCGCATGCATTGCACATCAATATTGCTTATAATACAGTATTAATGGCCTTTTACACAAGCTCGTGTCAAAATAGGCCTCAGATGAGCAATTGAGCCGCACGGATGGATTCAGAGCAATGAACGGAGTCCAACGGACTCGAAATCGGTCAAATCCGACATCCAGAGCTTCCGCAATGTGCCCAAGAAGTTCTGACCGTTGATCTGATGATCAACGGCCCACAGTGCGCCACGTGGTGCCCGCTTGTTGCATCCAGACCACCGCTTGTCTTTGCCTTCACCCAGAGGATCTCTCAGCCGTTGATCTTCGATCGAACGATCGAGAATGCCTGTGCACCCGACTCTCGCCGCGACAATCTGCCCTCGTAGCTCAGTGGTTGGCGCTTCGACCTCGCATTCAGAGGTGTGGGTTCGAAATGCCCGCCACTTACCAATTTTGCGTGACTTGAGGTGCGCTTGATTACAACCGCCCGATCAGCAGCGAATGGCATAGATGGAGCACGCGTGGCGCAACGGATGCGTGCGGATGCTCAAGTGCGTGATGACGCAGTAGATGCGTTGCCTCAGCAGTGATCCGCGAGCGTGCCCTTTGTGAGATCTCAGCCGTCCGATGTTCAATCAGACGGCTTACAACGCGTGCGCGCGGATCGCCTCAGAAGAAGCACAGGGCACACTGGCGACCAGCGGGCAAAGGGGGCTACACCGATGGATTTAGTATGGGTTTAGCGACGTCCCGAACGTCGCTAAAGCCTATACTCGAATGAGAAAACCCTTTTGCCTATGTAAACTCCATCCAACCACCCATGGCAAGGCATTTAATTCACTTGCAAGTGTTCTACCCCACTCCTAGCCACCATTAGCCCTCTTTGTAATCACCGGAGCCGACGAGCCGCCGACAGAGCCCCTCTCCACCGCTGTGGCTGCCTCGCCGTCTTCTCTCTCTCTGCCCCTCTTTATCTTAAGCTTTACTTTACTTTTGTTTAAGCATTTATCTAGTGTTGTAATTATAAAACTAAAGTTGCATGTCAAATGAAGTTGTTTCCTATCTAATTGCTTGCCCTCTTTTATGTTTAAGTTGCATGTTGTGAATGAAAAATTCTAATCCTATTCTCTCTCTCTCTCTCTCTTTCTCTCTCACTCGCTTTTCACCTACGTCTTCTTGCAAGCGAAAACCCGTTATTTCCATGACATTAAGTGACAAGAAAAATCTGATTTTCACGCCTCCCTGAGATCGATACTCGAACTCATGTCCATTTCTTCATTTAAAACCGATGTTGCGAGCGCAAGCTATAAGGACCCTTTTAAACATACGCGCCTTCCGCACGTCAGTTTTTGGCGCCGTTGTCGGGGAGGCTACGGATTTATTTTTTCTGTCACTTTCATTTTATATCCATACATCATCTAACGCATTCTCTACCTCTACTTGATGGTTGCAGGAACTTGGCGCTTGGACGGCGAGGTAGCTCAGCTCGTGACAGCAAAGATGGAGTAAGCGCAGCAAGGACCAATTGTGAGTAACTCTTCACTCGTGGTTGTTTGCTTTCCTGAAAAAAAAATCTTAAAAAATTGTAAAATCGAAAAAAATTTTGGCGTGGTGTATGATTGCCTGATCCACATTCTTCACTCATCACCTAGCAAAAAAAAAAAAAAAAAAATATATATATATACACTCTAACATTCTTAAGACCTAATCTTTTTGGAGTATTTATCTTTCTTTTTGAGTGGTGTTTGCGAAGCCACCATGACTTGACTTGGGCCGTGATGTAAACACATTTACACTACTTAAAATGTCTATTTATGCATGTTCTTAAGCATAGGATTGCATTTCATGATATAAATATTGCATTACATGCATCATCTTGCATTTAGAGTAGTTTGAATAAAATGGAGGTTAATTGTCTCCTTTTATGTGCTTGGACAGGGCAAATATTTTATCGGGGCCTCGGATCAAAGATCCAACCGTATGGATATGATCAGGGCGACGATTGGAGTTCAACGACTCCAAGATCGCCCTAATCAGGCATTCGTAGCATCAGATAGAGACCGGGGAGCCCTAGAAGATCAAGGGCCAGGATGGTGTAAATCCGCACTTCAGATGGCAAATCCGACCACACGGATGAATTCGGATCGACGATCGCAGCCCAACGACACAAAAATCGAGTCAATCCGACATCCGTGGCACCATCTACAACTTCCAGAAGATGGACGGCCAAGATGGCGCCACGTGGCGCCATCTCAGCCGCCCAATCGGCCGCATGCGTCTTGTGAAGACCGCGCACCGTCTCCTCTCCACCGTTGGATCTCGATCCAACGGCTGCGGTCGCTTGCGCTTAAAAGCGTCCGCGCGACCATTTCGTCTGCGTAGCGCAGCTGCGGGCGAAGCGGAGGTCGCGGGTTCGAGCCGCGGTGAGGGGGTGGAAGGCGCGGGCGAGCGGGCGCGGACGAGCGTCAGATGAAGATCCAACGGCTGCGCGCGCTCAATCAGGACGACGCGCGATTGGACGCCGGGCGTAACGCGCGATCGCACGCGGGCGAGCGCGCTACGCAGCGGGCGCGGACGCGATCTAAGCCGTCCGATCTCACGATCGGACGGCTGAGACTACGCGGACGTGCGTAGGCGTTACGCGCGCGGGCAGCCGAGCGGGCGTGCGTGGGCGCGGCGGCGACGGCGACGAAGAGGCTTTAGCGACGGTTTTATCCGTCACTAAAGACCCCTTATTTATTATTTTGAAGATGTAATGTCCATTTTGCCTCACTCCTTGCAACTATAAAAGGAGACCCCCTCCATACGAAATTTTCATCCCTTCCTTCTCCTCTCTACCTCTCTAAAGCTCAAGAGAAGCTTATCCCATACCCGGGATGCTTCTCGCGAGATAAAGTCCAAATTTTCGTCCCCCTTCGGAAGTGGATCCCGCGACGACGACGGCGTGCTGCTCCGTTCCCGCTCTTCTGCTTTGTCCTCCCTCGTCCTTCTCCGTTCTCGTTCGTCCAGACGTCGTCTCGTTCGGCTCATCCTCCAAGCGACCGTCAAGGAGGATAACTTCTCTCTCCCATTCTTATTTACAGCTTTTCTAGTGTAGAATTTTCCTGCTTTATAGTGTAATTGATT
This sequence comes from Thalassia testudinum, assembly GCA_037157565.1. Taxonomy (NCBI): domain Eukaryota; kingdom Viridiplantae; phylum Streptophyta; class Magnoliopsida; order Alismatales; family Hydrocharitaceae; genus Thalassia; species Thalassia testudinum. The sequence continues at coordinate 27,185,428 of JAZHRO010000014.1, forward strand.
TCCCGCTTTCTAGTGTAACTTTCATTTCATTTGCTTGTATAAACAATTGAAATATTGAATGCATGTTCTCTTTCTCTCTCTCTCAGTTTGATAGCTCCATTGTAATTATTTCGCCTTGTTTATCAAAAATCCTAAAGAAAAAAACATAATTGCGAATATAGATCAACGTAGCCTCCCTGAGTTCGACCCGGAATTCTTATTTCGGTATAAATTTTATTTGTTGAACTCGAATCCTTCGCTTTCGAACTACGACGGGTTTTCCAAAACTAAACACGTTAGCGTAGGTTCGTAATAGTTCAACATTTTGGCGCCGTTGCCGGGGAGGCAACGATTTCCGATCTTTTCTTCGCATTTCTTGCACTTTATTTGTTTTCTAACTAGCTTTCTCTTGTGTCTATTGTTCTACAGAGACCTCCATCAAGGAATCAACAAGCGGTAGACTTGAGTAAAGTGCAGTTGAAGACAACTGTAAGTGCTCCCCCATTCTTTCCCCCTCCATAGATTTCATTCGGCACATTAAATCCAAATTTCAATTAACCTAGGTGTTTGCATAAATCCTAGGTATAGTTTGGTTGTTTGGATTTCTACTCACACTCATTTCACCCTCATTCATAAAAAAAAAAAAAATAATAACAAAAAGATAATTTTGTGGGGTAACTTTCAACAAACACACAACACACATTCAAGGCACTTGATTAACTTGATTTGTTTTCTACTCAACCGGGTTCTGATCTGTGGAACCGGTACACACAGAGCAACACATAACAGAGTAGAAATCATTCTAGGTTAACCATCTTTGAGTGCCTAACTTAGTGGTGCAATTGTGGCCAATTGTTTGAGTTGTTTGGGCCGCACCACTTTATTTAAAATCAACTCATCAAGTAGCTCCTCCTTAGGGTTTTCAATCTAGGTATATTCTAGGCACTCCGCTTTCTTTCTGATTTTAAAGGAAAACTATCTTCACCCGTGTTTTACAACTTGGTTTGCCTAGAAATTTGATTGCAATTCACCTAATTTGAAACCCTAAAAGCTACTTAAGCAGGATTTGAACATTAAAATTCACACATTATAAATAATCTTGCTTGAAAACCCTGGTTGTGCACGCACTTACACAAATTTCAATCAATCATTAAGGGCATAACCCATTGTAAGGGCCCATCACATTCCATAAGCACCACAATCCCAGGCCGTAATAAAATTGAGTAGACGTTGGCCTTAAGGTTTGATTCGCTCTTCAAGGCCTAGTCTGAGATTGTTTTTGATTAACCTACTTGTACTGATTAATCTGATGTCTAGCTAAGGGAGTAGCGTCAAACGACCGCGGCTGGGAGGTACACTAGGAACCGGAGGCGAAAGCCAAAGGAAGAACCTTCTCCCCAGTCCCTCCTTCTAACTGGTTGGATTATACAGACGCAAGTAGAGTAAATCAGTTACAGTCTTAAGGCTGGTGTTGGGAGTCAGTAGATCCTTAGGCTACCTCACTTAAGGACAGCCTTGTTTTGTTGTACTGCAGGGTCCCTATCCCCGGTCCTTCCGACCTACTCCTAGTTTATGCTGGGAAGACGGTCATTGAATCCCCAATTGGAAGGACCATTAGAACATTCTAGGAGGCGCAAGTTAGATTTTGGTCAATTTGATCCCATGGCCGAACAACAGCCTCTTCTGCCTGGAAATCCACAGGAAGAATTTCGAAGGCAGTTGGAACAAATGCAGAGAATGCAAGAATGGTTCCAGAGAATGCAGGGCGCTCAGCCCTTGAAGGATTTTTATGATCCTTCAAATTACGGGGAACGTCCCGGCGTCCAGATTCCAGCCGGTGACGTAGAAATCAAGCCCCAGGTGTTAAGCCTGATTAAACATTATCATGGGCTTGGCTCCGAAGATCCGTTTCAACACTTGGAGGACTTGACCACTTTGGTCCAGACCACCAAGTCTCGAAACGTAAACGAGGAGCAAATGATCATGAGGCTCTTCCCCCACTCTCTTAGGGATAAGGCCGCGCATTAGTATAGGACAATAGGAAGACCAATTACAACTTGGAATGAGTTGAAATCGGCCTTTCTGAAGAAATTTTTCCCAGTCGGTCGTACCAATGCTTTGAGACGGGCAATCACTACTTTTACCCAGCGGCCGGGGGAGCAGTTTCATGTGGCCTGGGAGCGATTCCAGGACTTATTGCGGAGGTGTCCACACCACGAGGTGCCGAAATGGCAACTCGTGCAGATTTTTTATCATGGGTTGACTGAGCAACTCAGAAACCATGTGGATGCTTCTTGCGGAGGCAATTTCCTTAATAAAGATGCAGATAGTGCACATGATTTATTTGAGGAAATGAGTGAGAATTCAATTAATCATGCCTCTATGGATACTTTTAACCGGTCCCAACAACCCAGATCAAATGTCAATGAAGTCCATGACTCTCATTCATTTGATATGGAATTGATTTGTAATAAACTTGACAAAGTGGACTTGGTTGCTAAAAGAATGGAAGAGTGGATGGCTGGCAATTCTATGAACAACTCTCAATCCACTCAATCCCAAAATTCGGGATTCCATTCTTCACGAGCTCTTTCTGGACGGGAGTTCGTGAATCAACTCGATGCGACTCAACCTATGAGTCAGCATTTTTCGGAACCCCATGGGTTCCCAACTGGGGCCTTTGATCCCAGTTTTTCTAATCCTTCCTTTTCTTTCTCTCGATCCTCACTTTATGAGGATGTCTGTGCTGTACAAGAGAATGTTAGATCGAACCCCTACTCGAATGCCTATAATCCAGGTTGGAGAAACCACCCTAACTTCTCTTGGAAAAATCCGGGGCAACAGACCCAATTTCGACCCAGCAATTATGCTCCGCAACGACCAATGGGTCAGGGTCAAGTATATACTCAGTTGCCTCCGAATCAGGTCAATCAGCCAGCTTGGAATGCCCGTCAACCCGCAGGGCAGGCTAATTTGAACCATCAAATGGTAGAGATGCAAGGATCTATGCTCCAGCTCATGCAGCAAATGAAAAACTCACTGGACAACTTGCAATCCGGGCTCATTGCTAACTCTCGTCAACCCGAATCTCTACCATCCCAACCCGTACCCAACCCACGAAACATTACGAATTCGGGCAATCAAGCCCAAGGGTACGGAAATCAGAGGGACCTACACGTGCATGCTCAGGTGGTTGAGCAGGGTTCCTCGTCTTCTTCTTCTGTAAATCAACAATTCATGGTCAATCAAGCCCCTCCAATCTTTCCTAACCCTCCCCAAGACCCAAATTCTTACGCTTCTGCAAATTCTGTCACTTTGAGAAGTGGTAAGAAGACTCAGGATCCACAACCACATTATTCTAATCTTTTGAATCCTGAAGAATCTAAGGAGAGAGAAGAGAATTCTAAAGGAGAAATCAAGGCTCAGGAATCCGATTCCAAAGATCTGACTCATGCTCCTTTTCCTGAAGCCTTAACCAAAGCAAAGAAGAAGAAGTTTGTTGATAGCAATGAGGAGCTTCTGAATTTATTTAAGAATGTTGAGATCAATATCCCGCTCCTTGATGCTATCAAGCACATACCGACTTACGCAAGATTTTTAAAGGAATTATGTACACAAAAGCGTAAGTCGAGAGAATCTGTTCCGAGGAAGGTGGTACTCTCCGAGCAGGCTAGTTCTGTTATCCTGCACTACCTCCCTCAGAAAAAGAGAGATCCTGGTGCTCCTTTGATTTCTTGCGTTATCGGAGATTACACATTTGATAGAGCACTTTTGGATCTCGGTGCATCCATCAACCTAATTCCGACTTCTCTTTACGAGAAGTTTGGGTTAGGCGAACTTCGGCCAACTTCAGTAACGCTACAGTTAGCGGATCGTTCGGTCACAAACCCACGAGGCGTTATTGAAGATGTTATAGTTAAGGTCAAGGATTTCTATTTTCCTGTAGATTTCCTTGTCCTTGACATGGATGTACCAGATAATCTGAGGAACACGCCCATCATTCTGGGGCGTCCGTTCCTGGCTACCGCAAAGGCCAACATTAATTGTGAAAGCGGTAGCATGGAAATTGCCTTTGGGTACCAACGTATGAAATTAGATATTTTTAAGGCAATCAATAAATTTGAGGATTGTGGAGTTATTGAGGAACTTGATGAGGATAATGTTAATATTGAAACTTGTTTGACAGTTTCTTCAATTGAAAGTTCCTCTTTGGTTGATGAATTTGACCCGCAACCCTCTGACTTAACATCTTCGGAAGAGGTTACTGATTTTGTCCACTCACAACCTCTCCCTCTTGTTGAATCTTCAGCATCTACCCGACCATCAATCATCACCCCACCCCAGCTCGAATTGAAACCATTGCCCGAGAATTTGAAATATCAATTTTTAGGACCTCAGAATACGCTCCCTGTGATTATCAGTGCTAAATTGACAAAGGAGCAAGAGATTAAATTGATTAAGGTCCTAAAGGAACATAAGGAGGCAATTGGTTGGACCATTCATGACCTTAGGGGGATCGAGCCATCTTACTGTAATCATAGAATATTCTTGGAAGATGGATCCCGCCCTTCTCGCCAGATGCAGAGGAGATTGAATCCAAATATGCGAGAAGTGGTCAAAAAGGAAATCATCAAGTGGCTCGATGCAGGAATTATTTATCCAATCTCTGACAGTCCCTGGGTAAGTCCCGTTCAGATTGTTCCAAAGAAAGCCGGGATTACTGTTGTGACTAATGAGAAAGGAGAATCTGTCACAACTCGTTCAGCTTCTTCTTGGAGAGTTTGTATTGATTACAGGAAGCTGAGCACTGCCACTAAAAAGGATCATTTTCCCCTGCCCTTCATTGATCAAATCTTGGAAAAATTAGCCGGGCAGAAGTACTTCTGTTTTCTTGATGGCTACTCGGGATACAACCAAGTTCCTATCCATCTCGAGGATCAGGAAAAAACTACTTTCACCTGTCCCTACGGAACCTTTGCTTTTCGTAGGATGCCTTTCGGGTTATGCAATGCACCTGCGACTTTTCAAAGGTGTATGCTAGCCATATTTTCCGACATGGTGGGAGAGTTTATGGAACTCTTCATGGATGATTTCTCCGTTTTCGGAGAATCATTTGACTCTTGTTTGGCTAATTTGGAAATGATTCTTAAGCGATGTATCAAGACACGATTGGTCCTTAGCTGGGAAAAGAGTCATTTCATGACCCAAGAGGGCATCGTTTTGGGTCATGTAATCTCTGAACGGGGAATTGAAGTGGACAAAGCTAAGGTTGATGCTATCGCTAAACTTCCTCCTCCCACATCAGTTAAACAAATCAGATCATTTCTTGGCCATGTGGGATTTTATCGAAGATTCATCAAGGACTTCTCGAAGGTTGCCCGCCCTTTGAGCAATCTTCTTGCCAAAGAAACGCCGTTTGTTTTTGACGAATCATGCCAAAAGGCATTTGATTTCCTAAAAACGGCAGTCACCTGTGCTCCAATTTTGCAACCACCTATTTGGACAGCCCCATTTGAGATCATGACCGATGCTTCTGATTACGCGGTCGGGGCTGTCTTGGGTCAGAAAATTGACCGAAAGCCCTTTGTCATTTACTACGCTAGTAAAACTTTGGATGAAGCCCAGAGGAATTACACTGTTTCTGAAAAGGAATTACTAGCTGTAGTATTTGCGTTGGAAAAATTCAGGGCTTATCTCTTGGGGCCTCATGTTATTGTTTATACCGACCACTCGGCCTTGAGACATCTCTTGGCTAAAAAGGATGCTAAACCCCGGCTTATTCGTTGGATTCTTCTTCTTCAAGAATTTGATCTTGAAATCAAGGATAAAACCGGGGTACAAAATGTGGTGGCGGATCATTTGTCGAGACTCCTAGGTGATTCTTCTTGTCCGGACATTCCGATTGCTGACACTTTTCCGGACGAAACCATTCTTGCAGTTTTAGGTGTCCACACCCCATGGTTTGCTGACATTGTTAACTATTTGGCCGTTGGTCAAATCCCCCTGGATTGGACCAAGCAACAACGGGATAGACTCAAATCTGAGGCCCAATACTACTTTTGGGAGGACCCTGAACTGTATCGCATCGGCTCTGATCAGATTATTCGCCGATGCATACCGGAGAATGAATTCAACAGTATACTTGAGTTCTGCCATGCATCTGGGTGTGGTGGACATTTCTCCAGGAAAAAGACGGCTGCAAAAATTTTGCAATCTGGCTTCTATTGGCCGTCTTTATTCAAGGATGCCCAGGATTTCTCACGGTCATGCCCTCGATGCCAGGCACTCGGGAGCATAACTAAGAGAGACATGATGCCCTTAAACCCTATTCTTCCTGTCGAAATTTTCGATGTTTGGGGCATTGATTTCATGGGACCCTTTATCCCTTCATTTGGACATCAGTACATTCTTGTCGCTGTTGATTATGTGTCTAAATGGATTGAGGCAATTCCCACCCGAACCAATGACCACAAGGTGGTCATCAACTTTGTCAAGAAAAATATCTTCAGTAGATTCGGGATTCCGAGGGCTATCATCAGTGATGGTGGCACTCATTTTACTAATGCCCAATTCCGGAGTTTATTGGCCAAATACGGGGTTAATCATCGAATTTTCACACCTTACCATCCCCAAACGAATGGACAAGCCGAGATCTCTAATCGAGAGATCAAGAACATTCTGCAAAAAACGGTTAGGCCCGATCGCAAGGATTGGACTCAAAAGCTTGAGGACGCTCTTTGGGCCTACCGTACGGCGTATAAAACACCCATCGGCATGTCTCCATTCCGTCTGGTGTATGGAAAGGCGTGTCATCTACCCGTAGAGATTGAACACAGGGCATTCTGGGCAATCAAACAATGCAATCTAGATCTAAATCTAGCTGGGAAGACCAGGAAACTCCAACTATCTGAGTTGGAGGAGCTTAGAAATGATGCTTATGAGAATGCCAAGATCTACAAGGCTCGGACCAAAGCTCTACATGATCAAATGATTTCCCGCAAGAGCTTTGAGCCAAACCAGAAGGTCTGGTTATTCGATTCTAAACTTAAGCTCTTTCCTGGTAAACTTAGATCTAAATGGAGTGGCCCATTCATAATTTATCGGATTTTTCTAAATGGTGCCGTTCAGATTTCTGACCCAAAGACGGGTAACACCTTTAAAGTCAACGGTCAACGTCTGAAGCCTGTTGTTGACCGTAATCTTCCAGAACCCGTTTCAGACTCTGTTGCTCTAGCCATTCTGTGACTTCTTTTGCTGGACTTCGCCTAGCTGATGGCATTAAACTCAGCAGTTGTACATATAACACAAGGCTGATACGAGCTTCATATCCAGGTGACATCTTTCATATTCTACCCTTTCTTTCATGTCTCTTTTTCAATGAGGACATTGCATCAGCTAGGCACGGGGGGGTGGATTCATTTTTGAATTAGTTGGTCAGCTTTGTGAAATCCATATAAATTGCTCTCTTTCTAAAAAAAAAAAGAAAAAAAAAAAAGGAAGGATTAGTTGGACATTAGGACTTTTCAATCCTAAGAAATTTTACATTAGGATCTGAACACAAAGACCCCTCAGGTCTTTGGACTTAATTAGCCTGTGTATATACTAAAATGTGGATTTGTCTTTGAGTTCTCGCCATCTTAATTCTATTATAATTGGAATAAATAAGTTTGGGTGATAAGTACACGACTTGTCAACCCACCCTCTGATTTAAGGGAATTTTGAGTTTTAAGCATCTACACACTTTCTTTGCACTGACTCGTTGCTCGACGATTCTAACGGAAATTGGGTAGCTAATGAACCTTCTAGGGTGATATGGCTGGTAAGTTATCGTGGGTAACAGCCCATAGGTAGGTTGTCCAGAGCCCAGTCACTGGACTTTTCTCTTTTTGCCGCCTTTAGGTAAATCTTAGACCAGGGAAGCCACCTACTTAAAAAAAAAAAACTGAGAACAGGAGAAAAGAACAAAAAGAAATAAGCCACACTTCGCCGCACGAGTATGGCTGGCAAGTTGTCGGTGGTAACAGCTCATCGACCGGTTGTCCAGAACCCAGCTCAGAAAATGCACTAAAAATTCCCAAAACACTCAGGAAGAAGCGGAGAAGTAGAATAAACCGGGGAGATATACACTGGATTCACCCTTGTGTTGACCCCGTTAAAAAATAAAAGTAGGGAGAAAGCTACCGGTTGTAAAGATACACCTTTAGGCAGAATTCTTTTTCAGGTCACCTAGAGGCGTAGAAATCCGAAGTCCGTTCTAATTGCCGGTCAACGAGTCTATCACAATCACAATAAGATGCTTAAAACTTAGGATTCTCATCAAATCTTGGGTGAGTTGAATGGTCGTAGAAAGCCACTCTTGAACCCTAAAATTTGAAAATCCAAAAAAAAAAAGAAAAAAAGAAAAAAAATTAGAAAAGAGTAAAAAGAGAAAAAGAAAATTTTCTTTGAATAAGGCGAGGGCTTGAGGTGGTCTGCATTTTGGTAGATACCCGGGCACTGTTGTGTCTTTGAAAAGTTCAGTTCCTAAGTAGATAATTTCTTAATGATTGAAAGTGACTCAGGTCCAAATAATCTAACCTAAATCTTTTATAAATATCATATAGTTTTTGCTAGGGACTAGCAAAAGATAGGCATGGGGGTATGATGTAAACACATTTACACTACTTAAAATGTCTATTTATGCATGTTCTTAAGCATAGGATTGCATTTCATGATATAAATATTGCATTACATGCATCATCTTGCATTTAGAGTAGTTTGAATAAAATGGAGGTTAATTGTCTCCTTTTATGTGCTTGGACAGGGAAAATATTTTATCGGGGCCTCGGATCAAAGATCCAACCGTATGGATTTGATCAGGGCGACGATTGGAGTTCAACGACTCCAAGATCGCCCTAATCAGGCATCCGTAGCATCAGATAGAGACCGGGGAACCCTAGAAGATCAAGGGCCAGGATGGTGTAAATCCGCACTTCAGATGGCAAATCCGACCACACGGAAAAATTCGGATCGACGATCGCAGCCCAACGACACAAAAATCGAGTCAATCCGACATCCGTGGCACCATCTACAACTTCCAGAAGATGGACGGCCAAGATGGCGCCACGTGGTGCCATCTCAGCCGCCCAATCGGCCGCATGCGTCTTGTGAAGACCGCGCACCGTCTCCTCTCCGCCGTTGGATCTCGATCCAACGGCTGCGGTCGCTCGCGCTTAAAAGCGTCCGCGCGACCATTTCGTCCGCGTAGCGCAGCGGCGACGCAGCTGCGGGCGAAGCGGAGGTCGCGGGTTCGAGTCGCGGTGAGGGGGTGGAAGGCGCGGGCGAACGGGCGCGGACGAGCGTCAGATGAAGATCCAACTGTTGCGCGCGCTCAATCAGGACGACGCGCGATTGGACGCCGGGCGTAACGCGCGATCGCACGCGGGCGGGCGCGCTACGCAGCGGGCGCGGACTCGATCTAAGCCGTCCGATCTCGCGATCGGACGGCTGAGACTACGCGGACGTGCGTAGGCGTTACGCGCGCGGGCAGCCGAGCGGGCGCGCGTGGGCGCGGCGGCGACGGCGACGTCGGGGCTTTAGCGACGGTTTTATCCGTCACTAAAGACCCCTTATTTATTATTTTGAAGATGTAATGTCCATTTTGCCCCCACTCCTTGCAACTATAAAAGGAGACCCCCTCCATACGAAATTTTCATCCCTTCCTTCTCCTCTCTACCTCTCCAAAGCTCAAGAGAAGCTTGTCCCACACCCGGGATGCTTTTCGCGAGATAAAGTCCAAATTTTCGTCTCCCTTCGGAAGTGGATCCCGCGACGACGACGGCGTGCTGCTCCGTTCCCGCTCTTCTGCTTCGTCCTCCCTCGTCCTTCTCCGTTCTCGTTCGTCCAGACGTCGTCTCGTTCGGCTCATCCTCCAAGCGACCGTCAAGGAGGATAACTTCTCTCTCCCATTCTTATTTACTGCTTTTCTAGTGTAGAATTTTCCTGCTTTATAGTGTAATTGATTTCCCGGTTTCTAGTGTAACTTTCATTTCGTTTGCTTGTATAAACAATTGAAATATTGAATGCATGTTCTCTTTCTCTCTCTCTCTCTCTCTCTCAGTTTGATATTTCCATTGTAATTATTTCGCCTTGTTTATCGAAAATCCTAAAAAAAAAAACATAATTGCGAATATAGATCAACGTAGCCTCCCTGAGTTCGACCCGGAATTCTTATTTCGGTATAAATTTTATTTGTTGAACTCGAATCCTTCGCTTTCGAACTACAACGACGGGTTTTCCAAAACCAAACACGTTAGCGTAGGTTCGTAATAGTTCAACAGGCCGCACCACTTACCCCTAAAATCGACTCATCTAATAGAAGTTGCATGATCACTAGGATGAGTACGTTAGGGTTTTAGAGTCTTTACACATCAAAGGAAATCTACTTTCACCAATTGTGTGCAAAACTTGACGTGCCCACTAAAACTTGTCTGAAAACATTAAGACACGTCAATCCTAAAAGACACAAAGGTAAGGATAAAATATTAAGACACATCTTAAAAAAATCCTTGCTTAAAACTATGTTTTGATAGGAGCACACACACTGGAATTGGAAAACTACAAGGCACTACCCCAATTAACGCCTCATCACATAGCCATAGCATAAGCACTATCCTAGCCCTTTTAAAATAGAGTAGACGTGCCCTACGCAGGACTTGGTTAAGTCTCGAGAGGTGTGGTTTTGTTCGCTGGGCACTTGACTTTCATTCCCTTAGTAGAATCTGGTGACTAGGCTGCGGGGAAGTATCAAATGACCGCGGTTATGGGGTCTATGCAACTGGCAGCGCAAGCCAAAGGAAGAACCTTCCCTACAATCCCCTCGTAATCAACCTGGCCAGATTAGCTTTGGGAAGGGGAGTCTAGTGCTTACGGACTTGATCACCCTTTTGGAGATTTCTAGGTCCCCTAAGGAATACATCATAAGGACTAGGCTTGTTTGCTTGGTTGTACACACACTTCTCGCATCTGTCGCTCTCCGCATCCCCTCCTGTTCTTCTCTAGTGTATGCACGGGAGACGATCACTGCATCCTGAGTTATTTGTTTTGGGATGGGAATCTAGGCGATCTGATTCTACTAGAAACATGGATGAACCTAGGGTAGATGAGGTTGAGGACCAACCCCCACCAGATACAATGGCCATCATTCAAGCCCAGATTAACACAAACCATCAGCTTCAGCAGCAGCAGATCCACACTATCATGCAAGCCAAACACTGGTTGCAGAACCCATAAGGGCAACCACCACTACCTTTCCAAGGCCCACAAGGGCAACCGCCACTTGATCTACCATCATTCTAGGACCAACCTAGGCCCCTCCGCGACTTCTACAATCCTTCCGCTATTCAAGTCGAGCCGCGCCTTAGGATCTCCGAAGGGGGTGATGATTTTGAGCTAAACCAAATGTCCTGAGTCTGATTCAGAACCACTTCCATGGAAGCTCAAATGAAGATCCCTTCCAGCACCTAGAGGATCTTGACCGGATAGTTCGGAATGTGAAACCTAGGAACATTAGCCTTGACATTGTTTTGATTAAAATGTTCCCCTTCTCGCTGAGAGACAAGGCATCTCACTGGCTTAGAACTCTAGGTAAACCCATCACCACTTGGGAAGAACTGAGGCATGCATTCTTAAAGAAATTCTTTCCCATAGGAAGACCAATGCCCTCAGAAGAGCCATTACTACCTTTACACTCTAGGGTGGGGAACAGTTCCATGAGGCGTGGGAAAGATTTAATGAACTATTAAGGAAATGCCCACACCACGAAGTACCAAGGTGGCAATTGGCCCAGATCTTCTACCACGGTCTGGACAGCAACCTACGGAACTTCGTTGATGCCTCATGCGGGGGGAACTTCCTGAATAAAGACGAGGAGAGCACGTTTGAGCTCTTTGAGTCTATCAACGGAAATTCACTCAACAATGCCTCCATGACCCAGTTTAGTCGATCCAGTCAACCCTGTGGTGGGATTTATGAGGTATAAGCAAATTCTGGAATGGTTGACATGGATATCATTGCGAAGAAATTAGATCGAGTGGAATTAGTGGATAAAAAGATAGATGAACTACTGAACTAGACCAGGAACTCCTTACAGACCTTCTCCCTAGCAAAGGGAGCTCACAATGTTGACCTGGTTCAGCCCTTAAGCCAACTGAACCTGGAACAACCCCTGACCACATTCCAGGGAGGGACCTTTGCTCCCTTAACCTTTGATTACTCTCTTCCCTCCCCATCGACATTTGCTATCCTTGAAGATGTACAGGTTGTCCGAGGTTATGCTAAACCTGATTCTTTCTCCAACACTTACAACACCGACTGGCGTAATCACCCCAACTTTGGTTGGACAAATCAGAAACCACTTCGATTCCAGAACCAGCCCAGGCCAAACCAACAGCCAAACTTGCCCCCTATCAGCAAGGACCACCAGTTAAACCCCCATATAATTCGAATAGGGCGGCCCCTCCCCCGCAAAATCAAATGGACACCCTGATAAAAATGATGGCTGAGATGAACCAAAAACATCAGGAGGAAATGCCTTTAGTAAAAGGACAATTAAGCCAGCTGTTGGATTGTAAACGACAAGGATCCCTGCCTTACCAGCCACAACCGAACCCGTGAAACAAGATTAATAGAGGCCCCAATTCGCAAGGGTTCTAGGGCAATCCTGGGCAGGCTCACATGGTCCAGCCAGCCCCACAAACACCCCCTAGGTTCGGTGCTTCTTTGTCCTCGTCTTCTCAAGGATCAACCCATGGTCTTAATGCCTCTGCGAATGCGGTAACCTTGAGAAGCGGCACCAAAACCCAGGATCCCAAATGGCTGACTCTTCCCGGGACTTCACCTTCTGAAATACCCGACTCAGAAGAGGCACTAGAAAAACCCAAGGACCTAGAAATAGATCCTATCCTTGTTCAGACACCCTACGTCAAGGCCTTGGAGACGATCAAGAAGAAAAGTGTTGTGGAAACTGAGGAGCTTTTGGAGATCTTTAAGCAGGTTTAGATTAATATTCCACTCCTTAAAGCCGTCAAGCATATCTCGACTTATGCCAAGTTTCTAAAGGATGCTTGTACATCCAAACGTAAGCTAAGGCCTCAAGCACCTAGGAAGGTTGTGCTCTCCGAGCAAGCAAGTTTCGTAATATTAAGCAACCTTCCGCTTAAGCGAGCTGACCCAGGAGCACCCCTGATATCTTGCAATATCAGGGACATGACATTTGATAGAGCACTATTGGACTTAGGTACTTCCATCAATCTGATTCCAACAACCCTGTACCACTAATTTGGTTTTGGAGAGTTGACGCTTACACCTATCACCATCCAGTTGGCTGATAGATCTGTGAAGGCCCCGAAGGGGGTTGTCGAGGACGTGATTGTGCGGGTCAAGGACTTTTATTTTTCGGTCGACTTTTTGGTGCTCGATATGGAAGTCCCTGAAAAACTATTGAACACACCGATAATCTTAGGCAGACCTTTCTTAGCTACGGCTAAGGCAAACATTGATTGTGACACGGGATATATGGAAATCGCCTTTGGAGACAAGAAAATGCAGTTGGATGTCTTCCACGAAACCAAGTCTTTTGATTGCGATTGTGTCGAGGAACATGATCCCGTGGAACCTTTGGTCGAGGAATGTCTCACCCTTAGTTCTGTTTCGGATCACCAATCCTGTAACAACTGTTCTGACCCGTCACCATCTCTGCCCATGGACATCTGTAGGGCTGATTACTACCAAACAACACCATTTGAGGAGATTGATGTTGATCAACTCCCGCCTTTCCCTTTTCCTTCAACTGTTGTTCCACCCACACCTGAACTAAAGCCGCTAATTGAGAATCCCAAGTATGTCTTCTTGGGACCTGACCAGACCTTCCTTGTGATTATTAACTCTCATCTAACCAAGGATCAGGAACTCAGGTTGATTACGACCCTTTCGGAACATTGGACCACCATTGGATGGACCATTTCAGACTTAAGAGGAATTAGCCTCGCCTATTGCACTCATAAGATTTACCTGGAAGATGGGGCACGACCCTCCCGTCAGATGCAGAGACGATTAAACCCAAATATGCGGGAGGTCGTTAAGAAAGAAATTATCAAGTGGCTTGACGCCAACATCATCTATCTCATCTCTGATAGCCCCTGGGTGAGCCCCACTCAAGTGGTTCCGAAGAAAGCTGGGCTCACCGTTGTCACCAATGAACGTGGCGAATCCATCCCCACCTGCACCACTATCACATGGCAGGTGTATATTGATTACAGGAAGCTCAATGAAGTAACCAAGAAAGATCATTTCCCTTTGCCATTCATTGACCAGATCCTTAAAAGATTGGTAGGGCAAAAGTATTTTTGCTTCCTGGATGGATATTCGGGATATAACCAAGTCGCAATTGCTCCTAAAGATCAAGAGAAGACCACATTCACTTGCCCGTACGACACGTTTGAATTCCGTCGTATGCCGTTCGGGTTATGCAACACACCTGCTACCTTTCAGCATTGCATGCTAGCTATTTTTTCAGAAATGGTGGGTGAATACTTGGAGGTCTTTATGGATGATTTCTCTATATTTGGGAATTCATTCAACCACTGTTTGAGCAACTTGGAAAAAATCCTGAAACGATGTATCGAGGTTAACTTGGTGTTAAGTTGGGAAAAGAGCCATTTTATGGTTCAAGAAGGAATCGTCCTCGGTCACATCATATCGCATAGGGGCATTGAGGTGGATCGGGCTAAAGTTGATTTGATTTCCAAACTTCCTCCACCTAGCTCGGTCTGGCAGATCCATTCATTCCTGGGACATGTTGGTTTCTACTAAAGGTTCATCAAAGACTTCTCCAAGCTTTCCAAACCCTTAACCGACCTGGCCAATGATGCCTTATTCCACATGACTTCTGATTGCATCAAGGCTTACCACACCCTCCAGGACTTAGTTTCCGCAGCACCTGTACTTCAACCCCCGGATTGGTTCTAGGACTTTGAGATTGTGTGATGCATCAGATTTTGTCGTAAGCATTGTCTTGGGACAAAGATAAGACAAGAAACCCGTGGTGATCTACTACGCGAGCAAGACGTTGGATAGGGCCCAACGAAATTATACGGTCACAGAGAAAGAATTGCTCGCTGTAGTTTTCGGACTTGCGAAGTTCCGACCTTACCTGCTAGGGTCCCACGGGACTATCTATACTGACCATTCAGCCATCCGACACCTGTTGGCTAAAAAGGACGCGAAGCCTAGGCTCATCAGATGGATCCTACTCTTGTAAGAATTTGACTTAGAAATCCGCGATAAAGCCGGATCAAAGAATGTGGTGGCTGACCACTTATCCAGACTTCACCTAGACCACATTAGACCCTCCCTGCCTTTATTCGACACCTTTCCCGATGAACACATTTTGGCTGTGCAAGATAAGAAACTACCTTGGTATGCTGACTACGTCAATTACCTGGTTGTAGGACAAACCCCACACAGCTGGTCTAGACAACAACGGGACAAGTTCTTGGCCGAGGCCAAGCACTATTTCTGGGATGATCCCATGCTGTTTCGCCTCTGTGCTGACCAGATCATCAGGAGGTATATCCCTGAGGACGAAGTTCAGAGTGTGCTATCTTTTTGTCATGACCAAGCTTGTGGTGGCCACTTCTCAGGAAAGAAAACGGCTGCGAAGGTTCTGCAGTCCGGATTTTACTGGCCTTCCTTATTTAAGGATGCACACAACTTTGCCAAGACTTGCTCTTGCTGTCAAATGCTGGGGACCATAACCAAAAAAGATATGATGCCCCTCCAACCCATTTTGATTGTCGAGATCTTCGACATTTGTGGTATTGATTTTATGGGCCCCTTCCCACCATCCAACGGCTTTGAGTACATCCTAGTCTCGGTAGACTGTCTCTAAATGGATTGAAGCCGTTGCCACCTACCATGCGATCATAAGACTGTCATGGACTTTGTTAAGAAGAACATCTTTTCCCGGTTTGGAATACCAAAGGCCATGATTAGTGATGGTGGAAGTCATTTTGTTCACTCCCAATTCCGTGCCCTACTTAGAAAATAATGGGTTAACCACTGCATCGCTACCTCGTATCATCCGCAAACAAATGGACAAATCGAGGTCTCAAATAGACAAATCAAGAACATTCTACAGAAGATTGTGAGACCTGATAGGAAGGATTGGTCCGCACGATTGGATGATGCCCTGTAGGCATATCGGACCGCTTTCAAGACCCTAATCGGCATGTTGCCTTATCACCTGGTCTTTGGCAAAGCTTGCCACCTTCTTATCGAGTTGGAACACCGGGCTTACTGGGCCATCAATCAGTGTAACATGGATTCCCAGTTAGCAGGTGCGCAGAGGAGGCTCCAACTCTTTGAGCTTGAAGAAATTCGTCAAGACGCCTTTGAGAACAGTCGGTTGTTTAAGGAGAAAATGAAAGTCATCCATGGCCGACTCATCCATAGAAAGACCTTTGAGCCTAACCAGCAAGTTTGACTTTTTGATGCCCGTTTGAAACTCTTTCCAGGGAAGCTCAGGTCCAAGTGGATAGGACCATTTAGGGTGGTCAAGCCCTACTCCAATGGGGCGGTTGAAATCCCTGACCCGAATACTGGGCACACTTTCACAGTTAATGGCCAGAGATTGAAATACTTCCTAGCCTAGGTTCCCCCAAAGGAGATTATCACCCTCATTGAGGGATGACATGAAGCATCGCCTAGCTGGAGGCGTTAAACTCAACGCTTCCTAGGAGGCAACCCAGAAGATTCAGACTGATCAGGTATTCTACGTCACTCAGGTAATATCTTTTCGAAGCCCTGTTGCATCCATGTATTTGTCAATGGGGACATTGTCCAACTTAAGCATGGGGGGTGGTAAATTACATGATTCTGAGCTCATTTAATCAGTCTGAATAGAATAAAATTAAAAAAAAAATTGAATTTAGGAAAAAAAACTTAGACATTAGAAATTTGTCAATAGTGGGAAATAATTTGGAAAGAACTTGAACACTTAGACTTTTTAGTCCTTCAGGCTTAATCAACCCTGGTGTTCGTTAAAATATGGATTTAGCTTCAAATCCTTGCAACCTTAAGCTACTCTAATCCATTAGCTAAATAAGGTGATAAGTATACGACTTATCAACTCACCCTCTAACTCAGAAGGACTTTTAGTCTAAGCATCTGCACACATTTTTGCACAGACTCACTCCTCGGAGATTCTGACAGAAATTGGGTAGCTAATGAACTCTCTAGGGTGGTATGGCTGGCAAGTTATCATGGGTAACACCCCATTGGCAGGTTGTCCAGATCCCAGCCACAGGACCACCTCCTCTTTATTGCCTCTAGGTAAATTTGAGATCAGGGAAGTCACCTACCAAATAAAAAGAAGAAGAAGAAAAAGAGAACAAAATAAACCACACTTCACTGCACGAGTATAACTGGCAAGTGATCGTGGGTAACAGCCCATTGGTCGATTTTCCAGAGCCCAGCTCAGTAAATGCACAAAAAGAACCAAAACACTTAAGGAAGAAGCGGGGAAGTAGAGTAAGCCGAGGAGATATACACTGAAAAAATCCTTGTGTTGACCCCAAGTAAAACAAACATTGGGAGAAAGCTACCGATCGAACAAATACACCTTCAGGCAAAACACTTCCTCTTCCGGTCACCTAGGGGCATAGAAACCCGAAGTCTGTCTAGATTACCGTTGAGTGAGTCTATCACCATCTTCACACCAAGATGCTTAGCACTTAGAGTTTTGTCTGAGTTTTGGGTGGGAAGGGTAGCCGTAAAAAGTTACCAACACACTCTTAACTCGAAAAAATCTAAAAATAAGAAAAAAAAAATATATACATGCATTAAAGCAAGGATTCAGGCGATTCATATTTTGGTAGACACCCGGGCGTTGCTTAGTTTTTGTAGATTAAGATCTTAGTATATTTCGTCCTATTGAAAAGTGACGAAGTGTCCAAGTAATTACTTTTTAAATTCTGACTGGAAATAAAGGCTAGAATAAACCTTGCTAGGGACTAGTAAGGAGTAAGCATAGGGGTATGATAACACTGCATCTTGGGGTGATAATTCTGTCAATTGGGGTTTATCTTAAGAGCGAAATGCACAGATAACACATCATAAATAGGAATAGGGGCATCGCGTGCATTGCACATCAATATTGCTTATAATACGGTATTAATGACCTTTTGCACAAGCTCGTGTCAAAACAGGCCTCAGATGAGCAATCGAGCCGCACGGATGGATTCAGAGTAACGAACAGAGTCCAACGGACTCAAAATCGGCCAAATCCGACATCCGGAGCACCCATAATGGGCCCAAGAAGTTCTGATCGTTGATATGATGATCAACGGCCCACAGCGTGCCACGTGGCGCCTGCTTGTTGCATCCAGACCATCGCCTGTCATTGCCTTCACTCGGAGGATAACTCTCAGCCGTCGATCTTCGATCGAACGGCCGAGAACGCCCGCGCACCTGACTCTTGCCGCGACAATCCACTTGTGCAGCTCAGTGGTCGGCGCTTCGACCTCGCATTCAGAGGCGTGGGTTGAAAATGCTTGCCGCTTCCCAATTCCACGCGACTTGAGGCGCACTTGATTACAACCGCCCGATCAACAGTGAACAGCGCAGATGGAGCACGCGCGGCGCAACGGATGCGCGTGGGTGCTCACACACGCGATGACGCAGTAGATGCGCATGCCTCAGTAGCGATCCGCGAGCGTGCCCTTCGCGAGATCTCAGCGCGTGCGGATCGCTTTAGAAGAAGCACAGGGTGCACTGGCGGGCGAAGGGGGCTACACCGACGGATTTAGTATGGGTTTAGCGACGTCCCAGATGTCGCTAAAGCCTATACTTGAATTAGAAAACCCTTTTGCCTATATAAACTCCATCCAACCACCTATGGCAAGGCATTCAATTCACTTGCAAGTGTTCTACCCCACTCCTAGCCCCCATTAGCCCTCTTTGTAATCGCCGGAGCCAACGAGCCACTGACGGAGACCCTCTCCACCACCGTGGTTGCCTCGCTGTCTTCTCTCTCTGCCCCTCTTTATCTTATGCTTTACTTTACTTGTTTTTACACATTTATCTAGTGTTGTAATTATAAAACTAAAGTTGCATGTCAAATGAAGTTATTTCCTATCTAGTTACTTTCCCCTCTTTTATGTTTAAGTTGCATGTTGTGAATGAAAAATTCTAACCCTATTCTCTCTCTCTCTCTTTCTCTTTCTCTCACTTGCTTTTCGCCCACGTCTTTTCACAAGCGAAAAATCGTTATTTCTGTGACATTAAGTGATAAGAAAAATCTGGTTTTCACGCCTCCCTGAGATCGACACTTGGACTCACGTCTATTTCTTCATTTAAAATCGACATTGCGAGTGCAAGCTATAATGACCCTTTTAAACATACGCGTCTTTCGCACGTCAATACCCGATATCTGACAGTTGCTGGGTGAGCCCCATCCAAGTTGTATCTAAGAAGGTAGGGCTCACCGTGATTACGATCGAATCTGGGGACCATTCCAACCGTATTGCGAATTCATGGAGAGACTACATAGACTATCAAAAATTGAATGCCTCCACGAAGGAAGATCATTTCCCACTCTCGTTCATTGATTAGATTCTCAAGAAACTGGTGGGAAATTGATTTTTCTATTTCATAGATGGGTACTCCGAATATAATCAAGTGGCAATTTATCCCGAAGATCAAGAAAAGACCACCTTTACCTGCCCCTACGGTATGTACATGTTCCGTAGAATGCCATTTGGGCTTAGCAATGAACCTACCACCTTTCAACAGTGCATGCTAGCCATATTCTCCAATATGGTAGGTAAATCTTGAAGTTTTAATGGAAAACTTCTCGATTTTTGGTGAATCTTTTAATGATTGCCTTCTGCGCTTGGTCCAGATCCTTCGAAGATGCATTGAGGTGAACCTGGTTCTCTCCTAGGAAAAGTGCCACTTCATGGTTCCTGAAGGCATCGTGCTTGGACACCTTGTTTCTGAGAGAGGTATCCAAGTTGACTAAGCTAAGGCAAATATGAGTTCCAAATTACCTGTGCCTGCCTCAATCAAAGACATCAGAATGTTTTTGGGGTATGTCGGATTCTTTTGTAGATTCACATATGATTTTTCCAAAATTGTTCACCCTTTAACGAATCTTCTCTCAAAGGACATACCTTTTGAGATGACGAGTGAGTGCCTTCACGCATTTAAAATCTTGCATGATTGAGTCACCCATGCACCAATCCTGCAATCTCCTGACTAGTCTCAACCCTTCGAGATCATATGCGATGTGTCTGACTACATTGTAGGAGCGGTGTTACGTCAGAAAATCGATGGAAAATCGGTGGTTATATATTACGCTAGTAAGACACTGGACGCGGCTTAGCGTAATTACACGATTATGGAGAAAGGGCTGCTAGCGGTAGTATTTAGTCTGGAGAAATTCAAATTATACCTCTTGGGATCCCATGTTATCATTTACTCGGATCACACTACAGTGAGGCACTTACTTACGAAGGACGCGAAACCTAGATTTATCTGCTGGATCTTGCTCTTTCAGGAATTTGATCTTGAAATTCGCGACAAGGCGGGAAAGCAGAACGTGGTAGCTGACCATTTGTCCTGCCTTCCTTCTTCAATCATTGACCCGTTCAGACCTATCACTGAACATTTTCCAGATGAGCATCTCTTGGCCATTAATGGACTTCCCTGGTTCACTGATATCATGAATTACTTGGTTACGGGGAAAGTCCCACCTGATTGGGCAGCCTCTCAGTTGGACAAGTTGATTTCTGATGCCAAGTACTATATCTGGGAAGGTCCATATCTTTTCCACATCGGTAATGACCAAGTGATCCGGAGATGCATTCCTGATGATGAGGTCAATTATGTCATCTCATTCTGCCATGACCAAGCTAGCAATGGTCATTACTCTAGGTGAAAATCGCAGCGAAGATCCTTCAGTGTGAGTTCTTTTGGCCCACCATGTTCAAAGATGCACAATCCTATCATAGGACATGTGCCCATTAGACCCTCGGCAACATGGGCCTACGTAATATGATGCCCTTGAATCTGATCATCGTGTGTGAAATCTTTGTCATCTGGGGAATTAATTTCATGGGACTCTTTCCAGGATCTAACTGCTTTGAGTACATCTTACTTGCTATTGATCATGTCTCGAAATGGATAGAAGCCATCCCCACCAGAATGAATGATCATAAAGTTCTTTTATTCATTCAGGAGAACATCTTTTCCAGATTTGGGGTTCCAAAGGCCATCATTAGCGGTGGTGGGTCTCATTTCACGAATGTGCACTTCCAGTCCCTGATGAAAGAGTATGGGGTGTCGCATCGTATCTTGACTCGTTATCACCCGCGAACCAATGACTTGGCTGAGCTATCCAATTGGGAGATCAAGAAAATCTTTCAAGTTATTGTTCGGCCTGATAGGAAAGATTGGTCTACCTGACTTCCAGAAGCCTTGTGGGCCTACAGGACTGCCCATAAGACCCGGTTAGGAATGTCACCCTTCAGACTCATGTATGAGAAGGCATGTCACCTCCTTGTAGAAATGGATCACAAAGCCTACTGGGCAGTACAGAAGTGCAATCTAGATCTCATGAAGGCTGGAATCCACTGCTGGTTGCAAATGAGCGAGATCGAGGAACTACGCAATGATGCTTACGGGAACTTAGGTATTTGTAAAGAGCAGGTCAAAGCCTTCCGTGACATGAACATTTCATGGAAATCTTTCCATCTTGGTTAGAAAATGTTACTATTTGATGTTAAGCTCAAGCTCTTCCCCGGAAAGCTAAGATCAAAATGGATCGGACCATTCCTTGTTCGACGAATATTTGGAGTGGACCTGTTGAAATCAGTGGACTCAACCATGATTCAGAATCATTTGTTGTGAATGGTCAAAGACTCAAACCGTTCCTTGAACTCATCGATCCGAATCTAGTTGCAGTATCTTTTGATCTCCATTCTCTCTAAGTTACATTGCACCCAGCTGATGGCATTAAACTTATTGCTTAACGGGAGGCAACCCATTATTTGAAAATCTTGAGACCCTTCTAACCTATCTCTAAATTGAATTCATATTGTACTTTAGGGTTTGTCCATTAGAACAGCCGACTCCACCTTTGATACTTATATCAGAGCTTGAAATCATTTGCAACAGTCATCCCGACCCATTCGCCACCCACCAAACCTGTTCCAATAAATGATCTAAGTTGAACTCGAACACACCTAATTTACAATGAGGACTTTGCAAATATTAAGCATCGGGGGTATTAAACTACAAAACACTATGAAATTCGATTCATGGAGGGGTTTCATCAAAAAAAAATTGAGGAAGGAGAAAGGAGAGACCAATTTTGAGTTGAATTGAAAAATGAGGAGGACAAAAGAAAAGAAAAGAAAAAAAGGAGCAAACAAAAAGAGAAATGTGATAGTCCTTGTAATTGAGTATGGAATTTATGTAAGTTCTAGGCTAGATCGGATGCGAATTAAGACCTGGAAGGTTAAACCTTAGGAGATTAGTGATGAGTACTGACCTTAGGCCTTTTGAGCCTATTCTAGGGCTTTAACACTCACGTATTTGTTAAGATCTGGCTAAATCCTCAAGAGATTAAGGAAAGTGTGGAACTGATGTATTAAGTCTAAGGCCTAAGGATTAATCGGCCCCGTTGCCTGTCCTTTAGTTTGCGGGACTTGGTAACCTAGGCACCCAAAAATCGTGCACCGGTTGGTTCAATGTGCTTAACAAAGAAATAATGTCAAAAGTGTTTCATTTAGAAAAAAAGGATTTTCCCAAAGATTTAACTTAGGAGCGACTCAAAGACACAAGTTGATTCGACGAGTTCCCATTGTGGAGAGGTGGAATGAAAAATACTCCCCTCGAAGATGTGTAATAACATATCGTCTCCTCAGTGCTTATCTCCTAGGATAGCCAAATATTCTATTGGGAGCATGTAAGCACCTTGTGCTGGTTTAGGTGCCAAGGGCGGGATTATCCCGAAATGTCGATTGCGAGGGCCTAGATTTAGCTACAGAATGCCATGGACGGTACTATCCTGAAGTGTTGGAAGCCAGGGTTTTGAGGGTTACCTTGGGTGGTGCTATCTAGAAGTATCAAAAGCTAGAGACCCTTTGAGGATTGATGGTGGGGACATTGAATCCGATACAGACCGTATTTAGGGCCAATTTGATGTTGGATTTAAGAGAATATAAAAGAAAAGAGAGAAAACTCTCAGAATAAATATCCCTCTATCTTTCTTATCAAAAATCTATTGCCAAACTAAACATGGACTTGATATGTATATGCACGGGTGCTTTAACCGTTGGGGTCAATGAACCTCTAGGCAGTTTTTGCGGGCCTTAGAAACCTTCGCGGCTGACCCAAGGCTAAGGTTGGTCAGGTCTCGATCTTGGTTGTTACTTGAGTACTTGTAGGCTTATTGTTGGTATTTTGATCTCATTTCTAGATATGTGGCTTAGTAGGGCATCCTGACGGTTACATCCGGCTTAGAGATCTGGTTTGATCCATAGGATTTTGTTAGGGACTAGAAAAGCTTGGCATGGGGGTATGATGGTAACACTATCATGGGCCCTAAATAGCCACAATTATTCAGGTTCAATTGGTGAAAGCTCCAACTTAATCATCTGAGGGTCACAACTCCTCAATATTCTAATTTGAGAAGAAAACAAGGAAATAAGGTTAATTCTACAGTTTTAACAGCACATCACAAATACAAATTAACCATGGGGTCACTTAGGGGTGAATTAAAAGTCAATTAGCATAAAAGTCTAAAACGTGGGTTTACACTGGCTGAAATAGGGTTTCACTCATTTCGAGGGTGAAAACAATACCAAAACCCTAATTATCAACCCTATTTTATTTAAAAAGTTTCTGATCAGGATGAAATTAATCTAAACCTCCTAAAATTCATAGAAAAATATTTTAAGAGATTTGGTATCCTTGATTTGACCATTTCAACCTATTTTGACTTAGAATGGAGTTTCATACGAGAATTTGCCTAGATTTGGGCTTATGTGTAATTTTCCTAATCGAGCGTGGTTAAAACTTAAATTCAAGTTCACCATTAGATTCATTGGATCCAAATTAGGTTAACACCAAAATTTGGGTCTAATCTGAGTCCATTTTGACCTAGTTTGCAATTTAGTCCCTAAATTCTCTATTTCTTTCACCTAGTCACCTAAGTTTTGAATTTCCTTACATCCATGCCCCTAACTTTTTATCATTATCACAAATATACCCCTGCCGCCATTATTGGTGTGAAAGCACCTACAATGAGATTCGAGGGAGGATTTCTCTCAATTTATATCCAAATCCCTCCAAATTTAGAGGGATTGATCTTGAGGAGTTGCCTAATTGATTGAACTGACTTGAAGATCCTAAATCCAACCCTAGAGTTCAGGCAAGCTTGAGATTTCAGGGGAACTTTTTCCCCTAAAACCTTAGCACAATCAAGCATCTTCCTTGGTTAAGAGCCCAGATTTGAGCTCTATAAAGACCCCTCGTGCTCCCAGCTTCCTCCTTAGCCAAGGATAGGCCAAGAATCTCCTCTCTTTTCCTTCTCTGGCCACCGTATGTTGAGCTCCGGCAAGCTTCTCCAACTCATTCGGCTGACCAACGGTCAAATTGACCGGCCTAACGTCCTTTCGTCTCCTTTGCAACAACCAGCTAAAATTTGACTACTCTCCACCTCTTCTTCCTCGCCAACACCTCGCCATCGACTTCGCCTTCTTTGCCTCCAGCTAGCCAATGTCGGATGCATCTCACCCTCTCGCTTCTCCTTAAGTCCCTCAAATGCTCCCTCTCCATCTCTACACTCCTACCCCCTTAAGACTCTCAGACTGACCACCAGACCACCCTCACTCCACTCCATCTTCCTCGACTCCGGCCATGCCTCTAGCATGGTCGCATAGCCACTACACCGCACGAAACCATCCAGCACGACCACCCACACTACCCCTACACTTCACTGATCAAAAGCCCCAACCTAATTGGGCTTATTGATCAAGCTCCTTCTCTGCCCAACACATACGCGTGCGCACATCCTCTCCGACTACGACACACCACCACACACTCATAAACCCACAATCAACACCACCACCTCACCATTCTCCAGCGACTCTCCCTAGCTGCTTTAATTGGGTAGTAAGGTTGTATCTTTTTCTTCAGGTCTTCGCTGGACATTCGCCACCGCCATCGTCTTCTCCAAGCACATTCGTGCCACTCTGGCCATCATCCGCCCAGTTGCTGCCCTAGGTCAAAGCAGTTTCAGTGTGCGAAGCCATCTACACTACCATTTGTAAAGGAGGCAACGAGGCAGAGCCTCGATTTGACGAAGTAGAGCTGCAGCAACACAGCTGCACACGAAGATAGCTGGGGACTTTAGTCCCACATTGTGGGCATCAAAAGCTGAAAGGCTGATAAATCAATTTGTTGTCGGTTGCTGGTTGCCTCAGCACGCACTAGGGTGAGGTCCCGCTTGCACGCCCCATGCACGTGCCCTCGCTCGCCACACACACTGGTGGGTTTGGGCTTGGATCGTTTACCTGATACTATTCACTCGAGTTTGGTTTGAGAGAGAAAGATATCTGAAGAGGAGCGAGGGGGGTTTTGCACTGTAGCACATTGGGATTCGTGCCCCCCCCTCCTCGCTCAGCACTTAGCCTCTGCTGCTAGTGTCTTGTGCTGTGTTTCTGAGGCTTTGTGTGTCTAAAGCCTTGAAGGTTAAGGCGTCTGTGCTTCATATTCGACGTCTGACTTGGTTATGTTCTGAGGTTATTGTGGATCCATTACGGTGAAGTGGATATTTGGATTAAGTGGTTGTGGGTTATTGTTCAAATATTTGATTTTGATTAGAACTTACTTGTAGGGTTAATTTGGTGGTTTCAACCACCATTTTTATTCTTTTTTTTTTATATTTTATACTTGACATTCTGAGATATATTTTGCTATATATTGAATATCATTCTGATTTCACCTCCATTATTATTCTTGATACTTCTGATTAGTGAATTGATTTGCCATATTTTCTTCCTACGAATGACCTCAGACTTTCGTTTGATTTTTGAGCTTATAAATTTAAATGACATTTATTTTCATAGCTAGACTACAACGAGATCCTTTTACGATGATTTTTGATGCAACATCACCTAACCTAGTAATACTCTCGCCCAAGCATGCTTAGTTTCGAAGTTCTCAAGGGGCCCAGTGCATCAATGCTAGTACCATCCCACCTGTTAGAATTTTGTCTATCTTGCTTATAATAGGATCACATTTATCCATTTTCTACGTATCTTGCTGAGTTGTTATTCGATACGAGCAATGCATGTGTTATTTTGAGATTTTCGGACCTTCTGAGCCTGGATATTGATTAACGCCACAAATTGTGACTGATATTTAAGGAACAAAACTAATGAATGTTCTCGATCGAAAAAATTGATATAACATAACGAATTCCAAATAGGTGACCGAATCTAGTCTGCTTGTGCCAAAGTGGGTTTATCTTTGAATCTTGACGAAATCCGATGCATTTGTAATGTTTTGATCACACACATTAAGATTTTGTTAATTATTCTTGAAATATCGTCATGTCCATTCGTTTAATCCAAATCTTCATCATTCATTTTCCGATTTGAAAGATTCAAGAGTTCTTTTAGAGCTTTGGAGCATTCTTAACCTGAAAGTGAATCGCATCACACCAAAGTGTGGCAGATATTTAACGTACATAGGGGATCGTGGTTCTTGATCAAAAAAATACGAAGACTTCTCGGGTGGTCACGCAACCTAATACTATTCTCACCCAAATACGCTTAACTTCGAAGTTGTAATGGGATTTGATGCATTAGTTCTGGTGTAATCCTTCCCATTTTGATTTTGTTTATCTTGTTTATGATAGGACAACGTCCATACGTTTTGTGCATATCTTTCTTATTCATTATCCGATACGAGGGATCGAAGAGTCAATTTTGAGATTTTCAGAACCTCTAAATACGAATATCGATTCAACACCACAATTTGTGACTAATATTTAAGGAACAGAATGAATGATTGTTCTCAATAAAAAAAAAGATTGCAACACAAGGACTTCTTAAGAGGCTACCCAATGAAGTCTACCACCACCAAAGCGCACCCATCTTCGAATGTTGATGAGATGTTATGCATTTGTGCCGGTTTGATCACACGCATTAAGATTTTGCTTATCATTGTTAAAATATTTCCACATTCATTCATTTCATGCATATCTTGCTCCTTCATTGTTTAGCTCGAAAAATTTAAGAGTTCTTTCTGTAGCTTTTGAGACATCTACATGTAAATGTCGATCGCATCTCATCAAAGTGTAACAGATATTTGACATTAACTGTGGATCACGGTTCTCGATAAAAAAAATGGGCGTAAGACGAGTACTTTCATGGAGACCAACCAACATAGTAGTACTCTTTCTCGAGCATGCTTATGTTCAGAGTTTTGATCGAATCAGGTGTAATAATGCTCGTATGATCGCACTTGTTGAGATTTTTGGTTATATTCTCTATAATAAACTCGAGTCCATCCATTTTCTGCCTATCTTGCTTATTCGTTGTTCGATACGATTAATTGAAGAGTCATCTTCGATATTTTCGGACCATTTGAACCTGAATATTGATTTAGCATCACAAATTTGGGTAGATATTTAGGGAAGCAAACGAATTAATGTTTTCAATCAAAAAAATGGATGCAACATAAGAACTTTCCAGGAGGTCACCCAATCTATTCAACTCCTACCAAAGCGCACTTATCTTTGAATCTTGACAAGATCCCATGCATTTGTGTTGATTTGATCACACGCGTTAATATTTTTCTTATCATTCTCAAAATGTCACGATATCCATTTGTTTAGTGCATACCTTGGTCCTTCGTTGTTCGATTCTATCGATTTTAGAGTTCTTTCTGTTGTTTTTTACCTTTTGAACATGAATGTTGATCGCATCTAGTCAAATTTTGAGAGATATATGATGTATGCAGGGGATCATGGTTCTCAATAAAGAGAATGACATTGCACGAGAGCTTCTTAAGAGGTCACCCAACCTAGTACTAATATCGCCTAGGCACGCTTAGTTTCGGAGCTCTCAAGGGGTCCAGTGCATCAATGTTGGTACCATCCCACGAGTTAGAGTTTTATCTTTCTTATAATAGGATCGCTTTCATCCGTTTTCTACGTATCTTGCTCATTCTTTATCAGATATGAGCGATTCAAGAGTTATTTCTGAGATTTTCGGACCTTCTTAATTGTGATTGATATTTAAGGAATAAAACTAATGAATGTTTTCAATTGAAAAAATCGATGTAACAAATGGACTTCCAAAGAGGTCACCCAATTTTGTCTACCTGCGCCAAAGTAGACTTATTTGTGGATATTGATGAGATTCGATGCATTTGTGATGTTTTGATCACACACTAAGATTTTGTTAATCATTTTTAAAATATTGCCATTCCCATTCATTTAAAACATATCTTGCTCATCTGTTGTCTGATTTGAAAGGTCAAGAGTTTTTCAGGAGCTTTTGAACCTTCTGAACCTAAATGTTGATTGCATCATGTCAAAGTATGATATATGATTGACGTACGTAAGGGATAATGGTTCTCGATCAAAAGTTATGATAGCTTTCGAGGAGGTTACGCAACATAGTACTATTGTCACATAAGCATGCTTAACTTCAAAGTTCTAATGAGATTTGGTATGATTGCGTCCGTTTTGATTTGTTTATCTTTTTTTATAATAGGATGGTGTCCATCCATTTTTTGCGTTTCTTTCTCATTCATTATCCGATACGAGGGATCGAAGAGTCATTTTTGAGATTTTCAAAACTTTTGAACATGAATATTGATTCAACACCACAATTTGTACTGATATTTAAGGAACAAAACGACTGATTATTCTCTATCAAAAAGATGGAAGCAACACAAGTATTTTTTAGGAGGTTACCCAATTAAGTCTACTTCCACCAAAGTGCACTTATCTTTGTATCTTGATGAGATCCAATGCATTTGTACTGGTTTGATCACATGCATTAAGATTTAGCTTATCATTCTTAAAATAATACGACGTCCATTTGTTTTGCACATATCTTGCTCCTTCATTGTCCGATTCGAAAGACTTAAAGAGCTTTTCTATAGCTTTTGAGTTATTCGAACCTAAATGTTGATCACATCTTGTCAAAGTGTGATAGATATTTGATATACATAGGGGATCACAGTTCTCGATCACAAAAATGGACGCAACACAAGAACTTCCATAGAGGTCACTTAATCTAGTACTACTCTCACCCAAGCACACTTAAGTTCGGAGCTTTGATCGGATCGGGTGCATTAATGTTAATATGATCACATCCATTGAGATTTTTATTTTTGTTTGTTATAATAGACTTATGTCCATCCGTTTTCTGCTTATATTGCTTATTCATTACCCGATACGTGCAATTGAAGTGTTGTTTTCTACATTTTAGGACCTTCTAAACTGGAATTTTGATTCAACACCACAAATTTGCTTGATATTTAAGGTACGAAACAAGTGAATGTTCTTGATTGAAAAAAAAGTTGCAATGCAAGGGCTTTCCAGGAGGTCACCCAATCTATTCTACTCCCACCAAAGTGTGCCTATCTTTGGATCTTGATAAAATATGATGCATTTGTGCTGATTTAATCACACATGTTAAGATTTTTCTTATCATTCTTTAAACATTGTGGCATCCCTTCGTTTAGCGCATATCTTGGTCCTTTGTTGTCCGATTTGATTGATTTAAGAGTTCTTTTTGGTGTTGTTTATCCTTTCGAACATGAATGACAATTGCATCTTGTCAAATTGTGACATATATTTGGCATACACAGGGAATCATGGTTCTCGATCAAAAAATATGAGTACCTTCGAGGTCATGCAACCTAGTACTAGTCTCTCTCAGCCATGCTTAACTTCGAATTCTAATGGGATCCAATACATTAGTTCTGGTACGATCGAGCCCATTTTGATTTTGTTTATCTTTTTTATAATAGAATAATGTTCATCTATTTTCTGCGTATCTTTCTCATTCGTTATTTGATAGGAGGGGTTGAAGAGTCATTTTCGAGATTTTTGGAACTTTTGAACCTGAATGTCGATTCAACACCAAAATTTGTGACTGATATTTAGGGAATGAAACGAATAATTGTTCTCGATCGAAAAATTGATTAACATAAGGACTTCTTAAGAGGATACTCAATCAAGTCTACTACCATAAAAGCACGTTTATCTTTGGATCTTGATGAAATCCAATAAATTTGTGATGGTTTGATCACAAGCATTAAGATTTTGCTTATCATTCTAAAAATATCTTCGCGTCCACTTGTTTTAAGCATATCTTGCCGCTTCGTTGTTCGATTCGAAAGATTTAAGAGTTATTTTTGTAGCTTTTGAGTCATCTGAACTTAAATGTCAATTGCATCTTGTTAAGGTATGACAGATATTTGACATATACAGGGGATCATGGTTCTCGGTTAAAAAAATGGTCGTAACACGAGCACTTCCAAGGAGGTCACCCAGCCTAGCACTACTCTTGCTTGAGTACGCTTAAGTTCGGACTTTTGATCGGATGGGATGCATTAATGCTGGCATGATTGCACCTGTTGAGCTTTTATTTATATTTGTTATATAAGAGTTGCGTCCATCCGTTTTTTGCTTATCTTTCTTATTCTTTTTCCGATACTTGCGATTGAAGAGTCATCTTCGACATTTTAGGACCTAAACAAGAATATCGGTTAAAAACCACAAATTTGAGTGATATTAAAGTAGCAAAATGAATCAACGTTCTTGACTGAAAATATGGATGCAACATCGGTTTCCTTAGCCATGACTTCCTAAATTTGAAGTAGGATCTAGCCAACACCTGTTCCCCATTGTCCTAGACTAGGGGAGTATGGTTAGAGAAGGGACGTTCGAGGCCATAGACAAAGGACAATTAGAAGAGGTCCAGCAGCCCAGCATTGCCAAATAACCTATCAATCTTGGACATGAGACCATTACCATTCCTCCATGTGAATTCAGAGCCCGAGGAGGGAAATTCCCTCAAGCCTAAAGCTTGGACCATCAGCTGGAAGCCAGTGGCAGAGCTATCCACCACACCACTGGGTCTGTCACTTCCCACCAACACACAATTGAAATCCCTCCAACAAGCCAGATTGCCCCATTCACAAAATCCGTAGCCAAATTCCAATCCTCCTAAAGCTCCTGTCTTCTGCTAGGATCACTGGGACCATACACACCTGTCACACAGAAGTCACTGTCCCCCTAATCTCTTTTGAACCTACAAGTCAGTAGGTGCCTAGCCAAAGATGCCTCCTCCAAACGCAGCACATGCTTCTTCCACCAGATGGCAATACCCTCAGATCTGCCATTAGAGTTGATCATCACAATGTCATTAGTATGACTTGCTTTCATCTCTACCCAAGCCTTGTCAGACTCACTATCAATATGCGTCTCTTGGAGGATGGCACAATCAATCTCCCATTCTCGCAAATATCTAAGCAAAGAAGCCCTTTGACTTCTATCGCGTAGCCCACACACATTCCAAGTAAGAATCCTCATTTGGCCGTCTGATCAGTCCCCTTCTTTACAGCAGAGACTTTGTTAACCTTCATCACAATTGCAATGGCACACTCATCAACTTTTTGTGTATGATTATGTCTTCTCATCCTCAGCTTGTATGGAGGTATCCCAAGACCAGAGGTAGGAGTCTTAGATTCTAGTTGTAGATCGCCAGCCACAGGAGAACTACATTGTATATTTAAGGAATTCATAGGGGGATTTTCCATATCAGAACTAGCAGGAGCACTGGCGGGGGAAGTCACAACTTTCAAGTCCTCAGTCACAGCTTCATTCATCGCTGGTACCTCCTCCCCTTCTTTAACCACCACTGCTGAATTAGCTTGGATTAAAGGTACCCCACCCCCATCCTCCAGAGTTTCAGACATCACCTCCTCTACCCTCAAGCCCCCCACCCCATCTTCCATTCCCACATTTTTATTGGGTTCGGCCACCATCTCCTGACTTGCACAATTTCTCAGTAAAGAGCCTGCTTTGGCTCGCAGCACCTCAGCATAAGAGGGGAGGTGATGACTAGAATCCACACCCCTATTTGCCACATGAAAATTCAAGAGTAACATCCAAGAGCTTCCCCCACATCGGAGAATCAGTTTATCTGAAACAGATCTAGCCCTGAAGACATCCACCCTCACCTTTAGAACACTAGCATCTCCTTCAGTCAGCCCAATTTCAGCATCCTTTGCCACAGGCGCAAACCTAGCAACCATATCTTCCACTATTGCCCTAGACCTCAGGTGCAGAGGCAAACCTTTGATTTCAAGAAAACTTGATCTAGGGTCAGCTCTTTGAGGTGGTTGCTCAGGCAAGGATCCATCAAAAGGGGATACCAAACGCCACAACACTATCAATCCACACAAATTACTGGATCGAAAACACAGATGTTCAATGTCTGCTACCCCCAAATCAAAGAGCACAAACCGCGAAGGGGAGATAACCGCAATTTTCCAAGCATTAGTCAAGAGGGAAAGAGAGTTTACCAGTTGCTGAGCTCTCTCCAAAGATGGAGTGCCCATCATCACTTCCCCAATCAAGGCCCCTCGCAAAACCAATTCTACCACCTTAATGTCCTCACTGAGGGGAATCTCCACATCCAGGGTGTGCCCCCCGAAAGCTGGTGGGGGAGGTGGGAGAGGCAGCTGCACCTCACCCATAGGCTTCCATGGTGCAGTGCGCATCCTGTCCTTAGATCCACCACGAGTTGTCAAATAGGAGTCCTGCTTGTGACCATAGCCCTTGCATGCCAAACACAACACTGGCCGGCGGCACATCGCTGCCAAGTGCCCACGGTGCCGACATCTAAAGCAGATCACCTCCCTACGGTTCCGTGACCACCCAACGTGAGACCCCCTCTTGTCCACAGCCCTAACTCTAGTAGACGCCTGGGCGCCTCGCTCTTTTCTTCTCCAAGACCGCGAATGCCATATCGACCATCCATTAGAACCAGCGGCGTGGCTGCCGGGCCCCCTCAGGTGGCCAGCAATCCTCGCTGGAGCTTCCCTCCCAAATGAGAATTCAAATTTTTACCGGAGCTTTCTTTCCATGGGTGGAAGACTTATCTTGCTCAATTCAGTGATCACCTTTATCCCTATTTTCTACTTTTCCATCTTTAAAGCCCCTAAATCCATATGGAAATGGTTGGATGTATTGAGAAAAAGATTCTTTTGGAGGGGAGCCAAGCATGAGGGCAGATTCTTGCAGCCATTGAAGTGGGAGCATATTTGCCAACCAAAAGATAGGGGTAGACTTGGGATTAAGTATCTGAAACAGTTCAATGATGCTTTATTGCTTAAGTGGGCAATTAAGCTCTTGCAAGGAGAGTTGAAACCTTGGACTGCCTTGATCAGGGACAGTTATGGAGCTTCAAACAGTATGCTATCTAGTCTGCATCCCAACAGACCATCACCATTCTGGAATTCAGTAACCAGAGCTTTGGCTAATCACTTGCATTTGCTGCAGTCGGCTCTTGGGGATGGCAGAACCTTCAGCTTCTGGAAGGAAGGTTGGTCCTTGCTAGGTGTCCTAAAGGAGATCTATCCAAGGGCCTTTACTGTAGCATCTGATAAGGAGGGAACTATCAGCAGATTTTGGTCTTGCAGTAGCTGCAGCTGGAATTTGAATGAGGACTCCACCAGGAGGGGCACCCGGCTGTGGGATGAAAGGAGGAAGCTATTATCAGAACTTGAAAGCTTTAGGCCAAGGATTGGAGTGGAGGATAAATACATTTGGGAGGGGCTCTACACTGTGCAATGTGGCTACAATAGAATCTTGGAATATGGAAGTAGGTGGAGCTGTGATGTCATTGACAAGAAAATTTGGCTTCTGAAAATCCCCCTTAAGGTACAAATATTCCTTTGGCTATGTAGGAGAGATGGTTTGATCACAGGTGGTCTGCGACACAGAAGGATGGGAGCTGCTCATCATGAATGTTACTTATGTGGGATGCACACTGATAATGTGAACCATATCTTCTCATCTTGCCTGGTCACTGATGCTATTTGGAGGACTTATCAGGAGCCACTACCAACTTGGGATTCCATCTGGCATGGGTTTGGTATGAGAGAGAAGCCACATGTGCATATGGCTGACACTCTCTAGTGTGTGTGGAAGGTGAGAAATGCGAGGCTTTTTCAGGAGAAATCGGTGTGTTGTGAAAAAATTGTAAGAGAGTGCTGGTCCCTCATACATACATGGGGATCTATTTTGTAATTCCTCTTATTTATATAATATACCTCTCCGGATTACTATCGTAAGACGATAGCTTTCCTTGTTTCAAAAAAAAAAAAAAGAGGCAACACAAGGTCTTTCCAAGAGGTCACCCACTCTATTCTACTCCTGCCAAAGCGTGCCTACCTTCGGACCTTGATGGGATTTGATGTATTTGTGTTTTATTCACACACATTAAGATTTTTCTTATCACTCTTAAAATATTGCAGCATCAATACATTTAGCATAGATCTTGATCCTTCATTGTCCGATTCAATCAATTTAAGAGTTCTTTCTGATGCTTTTTAGTGTTTTGAACATGAATGTCGATCGCATCCCGTCAAAATGCGATAGATATTTGATGTACTCAAGGGATCATGGTTCTCAATAATGAAAAAGACATTGCATGAGGGTTTCCCAGGAGGTCACCCAACCTAGTACTAGTCTCGC
Source organism: Thalassia testudinum (assembly GCA_037157565.1). Classification (NCBI taxonomy): domain Eukaryota; kingdom Viridiplantae; phylum Streptophyta; class Magnoliopsida; order Alismatales; family Hydrocharitaceae; genus Thalassia; species Thalassia testudinum. Next base: position 27,220,244 of record JAZHRO010000014.1, read on the forward strand.
CCAAGCATGCTTAGTTTCGGAGTTTTGAAGGGGCCTAGTACATCAATGCTGGTACCATCCCACCCGTTAGAATTTTGTCTATCTTATAATAGGATCGTATTCATCCATTTTCTATGTATTTTTCTCATTTGTTATTCAATACGAGCAATCTAAGAGTTATTTTGGAGATTTTCGGTCCTTCTAAACTCGAATATCGGTTAACACCACAAATTATGTCTGATATTTAAGGAATAAAACAAATGAATATTCTTGATTGGAAAAATGGATGCAACACAAGGAATTCTAAAGGGGTCACCTAATTTAGTCTACTCTCGCCAATGCGGGCTTATCTTCGAATCTTGATGAGATATGATGCATTTGTGATGTTTTGATCACATGCATTAGGATTTTGTTGATCATTCTTAAAATATTGCGACGTCCATTTGTTTAATGCATATCTTGCTCATTCCTTGTCCGATTCCAAGGATTCAAGAGTTCTTCTAGAGCTTTTGGGGCCTCTGAACCTAAATGTCAATCACATCATGTCAAAGTGTAATAGATATTTGATGTACACAGGGGATCATAAGTCTCGATCAAAAAATACAATAACTTTCTTAGAGGTCACGCAACCTAGCACTATTCTTGCCCAAGTATGCTTAACTATGAAGTTCTAATGGGATCTAATGCATTAATTTTGGAATAATTGTGCCCATTTTGATATTGTTTATTTTTTTTATAATAGAATGGCATCCATTCATTTTTTGTATATGTTTCTCATTTGTTAATTGATAGGAGGGATGCAGAGTCATTCTCGAGATTTTTGAAACTTTTGAACCTGAATATCTATTAAACACCAAAATTTGTGATCGATTTTTAAGGAACAAAATGAATAAATGTTCTCGATCGAAAAAATAGATGTAACACAAGGACTTCTTAAGAGGTTACCCAATCAAGTCTACTCCTGCCAAAGCGTGCTTGTCTTCGGATCTTGATGAGATCCGATGGATTTGTGCTGGTTTGATCACAAACATTAAGATTTTGCTTATCATTCCTAAAATATCTCCATGTCCATTAGTTTCGTGCATATCTTGCTCCTTCGTTGTTTGATTTGATGGATTTAAGAGTTCTTTTTGTAGCTTTTGAATCACCTAAACCTAAATGTCAAGCGCATTTCGTCAAAGTGTGACAGATATTTGACGTACATAGGGGATTATGGTTCTCGATCAAAAAAATGAGTATAACACGAGTACTTCCATAGAGGTCATCCAAGCTAGTACTACTCTTGCCTAAGCACGCCTAAGTTCAAAGTTTTGATCGGATCGAGTGCATTAATGTTGGTATGATCGCACCTGTTGAGATTTTATTTATATTTGTTATAATAGACCCACGTCAATCCATTTTCTACCTATCTTGCTTATTCGTTATCCGATACGAGGGATTCAAGAGTCATCTTCGACAACTTCAAACCTTTTGAACTCGAATATTGATTCAAAATCACAAATTTTAACTTATATTTAAGGAACAAAATGAATGAATGTTCTCGATCGAAAAAATGGATGCAACACAAAGACTTCCCAGGAGGTCACCCAATTTATTCTACTCTCACCAAAGTGTGCCTATATTCGGACCTTGATGAAATCTGTTGCATTTGTGCTAGTTGATTACACATGTTAAGATTTTTCTTTTCATTCTTAAAATATTGTGCATCCATTCATTTAGTGCATATCTTGGTCGTTCGTTGTCTGATTTGATTGATTTAAGACTTCTTTCTGGTATTTTTTAGCCTTTTGAACATGAATGTGGATCGCATCTTATTAAAATGTGATAGATATTTGACGTATGAAGGGGATCATTGTTCTCGATAAAAAAGGAGACTACATGAGGGCTTCCCAAGAGGTCACCCAACCTAATACTACTCTCGCCCAAGCACGCTTAATTTAGGAGTTTGAAGGGGTTAAGTGCGTCAATGGTTGTACCATCTCACCTGTTAGAATTTTTTCTATCTTTGTTATAATAGGATTGTGTTCATTCATTTTGTACATATCTTACTTATTTGTTATCCGGTAAGAGTGATGCAAGAGTTATTTTTGAGACTTTCAGACCTTTTGAACTTCAATATCGATTAACACCACAAATTGTGACTGATATTTAAGGAACATAACAAATGAATATTCTCGATTAAAAATATAGATGCAACATAAGGATTTATAAAGAGGTTACCTAATTTAGTCTACTCTCACCAAAGCACGCTTATCTTTGGATTTTGATGAGATCTGATGCATTTGTGCTAGTTTGATCACGTGCATTAAGATTTTTCTTATCATTGTTAAAATATCTATGCATCCATTTGTTTCATGCATATCTTGCTCCTTTGTTTTTCGATTTGAAAGATTATGAGTTCTTTCTGTAGCTTTTGAGTCATTTGAACCTAAATATCGATCGTATCTCGTCAACGTGTGACAGATATTTGACGTACATGGGAGGTGATGGTTCTCAATCAAAAAAACGGCCGTAACATGAGTACTTCCATGTAGGTCACCCAACCTAGTATTACTCTTGCTCGAGCATGCTTTAGTTCAAAGTTTTGGTTGGATTGGGTGCATTAATACTAGTATGCTTGCAGGCATTGAGATTTATTTATATTTATTATAATAAACATGTGTCCATCCGTTTTCTACCTATCTTGCTTATTTGTTATTTGATATGAGTGATTCCAGAGTCATTTTTGACCATTTCAGACCTTCTGAACCCGAATATCGATTAACATCACAAATTTTGACTGATATTTAAGGAGTGAAACGAATGAATGTTATCAATCAAAGAAATGGATGCAACACAAGGACTTCCAAGGAGGTTGCCCAATCTATGCTACTCCTTCCAAAGCGCCTATCTTCGGACCTTGATGAGATCTGATGCATTTGTATTGATTTTTCTTTGTTTTTGAAAAAGAAAGGATGCCTATTGAATAGTCATTCGGAGAATTTTATTTCAATGACTACCTAAAACAAGTTAGGCTAAGAAACACGTCCACAAATTTGACAAAAATAAAGACTCCCCACAAACATTTTCAACCTAAGCCTGACCTTTCCCAAACACGACATCGTTTCTTGCCCACAAAATCATCCAAAGGAGGGCCAACATAAGTTGTTGCTGCATATCTCCAAGAGACTTCATAAACCACTCCAAGTAGGGAGGGGCTCTAGGAAAAACCTTCCCCTAAACCTCCTTAGTGAAAGGACACTTCGAGAATAAGTGTTGAATATCATCGTCACCTGAAGGACACAAGGGGCATTGTTGGAGAGGAGTACCCATCAGCCTCTACCCAAGGCTACCAATTATCAAATCGCCTCTCCTAGCCAATGATAGGAAAATCTTGACCTTCAGAGGAACTCAAATAGACCAAAGTTTCACACAATTACCATCGACCTCTGTAAGAGTGGGTAAGTTAAGCAACTTCTCATAAGCCTTCTTAGGCTGATACCCACCATGCTTCCACCTTAACCCATCAGGACTAGGGGTAGGAAAGAAATTATGAAAAGCAGAGAGTAATTGTCCCATTTCGTCTTCCGATCGCCTAACAAGAGGCCCATTCTGTATTAGGGGAAGCCAAGTTGATGTCACAATATCCCAATAATCCACAATCAAGGCATTCTTATTACGAAAGAGACCAAAGTACTGCGAGAAACGACAGGCCAAAAGTCCTTGTCTCGTCCAGTCGTCCAACCAAAATCGGAATGTCCCACCATTGCCTAATATCGGAAAAAATCGACTTCAATGATCCCTTAAGGCTGTAGTGATATGGAAAATTATGCAGTTTTTAAGATTAGGCAATTTAGTGTCGTTGCAGCGCATAAATCTGCTTTCGATTTTAAATTTATAGGCCTAGATAATGAGGTATCTAGGGTCGTCCAAAGAGGTCAAATTGTTTGCAAATCAAATCCCTTGCTTGAAAATAGAAATCACCTTTCTTTTTGGTCTTCTCAAATATATATATATTTTTTAGGGTTTCGAAATAAAGGGAAATACGTAGGTTTGTTGATAGCAAGAAAATCGTTTACACTAATCCAGTACACTACTACTAAAGTGACAAGTAGAGTCTCTCCTTAAGCTCACTCTAGGCACGTGGAGGCTTAAAGTAATTAAGGAGAGGGGGTGAAAAAATGCTAGACAAAAAATTCTACAAACTATGTGACAAAAAGATAAAAGAAGGCAACTTGAATTAACAGAAATCTGTTTCTACAAAAAGGACATGTAGAGGAATGCTTCTTTTCTAACTTGAAACTATAAGAAAGTAAAACACAAATCCTCTAAATGAAACGGTGAAGAAGATGATGGCTTCTTGCTCCAAGCCTGGTAGGTCTCGGGCTTGAAAAGAGTCCTCCAACTCCTTCCTTGTAAAGCTCCTTCAAATGGTATCCTCCAAGGTGGAAGCTTCCACCTTAACTTTCCTCCTCCAAGGGTGGGCATGCACCACCCATGCTCCTTCTTGCCTAGCCGCCCTCCTGGTGGGGCAGTGCTCTTTGTCCTTGGAGTGGCACAAGGGAGAAGAAAGAAGGGGAAGAAGGCACCGAAAGGGTGAGTAGGATGCCCTCTTAATCTTCTTCTCATTTTCTTCTTCCTTGGCCTTGAATTATGGTGGGTGTAATGTGGAATTAAACTAATGGGAGGGTGATTTTTTTGGTGGAATGTGATGGGTTTTTATAGAGGTAGAAGGGGGTAGGGTTGGCATGAATAGGTGGAGGGTTAGGATTGATTCTAGGGGTGGTTATGGGTGGTTAGGTTGATCCTAGGGCTAGGGTTAAATGATGCCAAATGAGGGGGCACAAAGGGGAGTAGTTATGGCCTTGGTGTCCCTTAGGGTTGGCGCCAAAATGGGCCTTCTAGAAGGCTATTAGGTGGCACCATCTTAGGGCTCTAGAAGGAGGGTATGTGGATGGCTAGGATGGGTTATATGGGTAGGTGTAGGGTGGATAAAGGGTCTGAAAGTTGGTGCCAGAAGGGAGGTGGTTAGGGTTAATTTTGGCGCCAACTTTTGGTGTCTTTTGGTGGTTAGTTGAGGGGTGAAAGGTGGTGAAGGTGGTGGCGCCAAAGGGAGTTGGGTGGAGCTAGCTAAGGTGAGCTAGGTAGGGCTTAGTTGGTGGAGCTAGTTAGAGAGGTAGGGTTTTAGGGTGGTGATTGGCCAAGGGAGCTGGAGTCTAGCTAAGCTAAGCTAACCTAAGCTAGCTTAGCTAGTAATGGAGTAGAGGAGTAGGCAATGGGAGCTAGGGTTTGTGAAGAGGAGCTGGACAGAAGAAGTCTAGAGCTGAACTGGAGCTGGCAAGTGCTGAAGAGGATGGCATGGAGCTACTTTAGCTGGCTTAACTTGCTAGTTCTTTGCTAGCTACTAAGCCAAGCTAAAGTAAGCTGGCTTCTACCATAATAAGCTGATGTAAGCTGGGTTTGGTGCTCCCGAGGAGGATAAAGCTGGTTGAGGCAGCTAAGGTAGCTTAGCTCAACTGAGTTGAGCTAAGTTGAGTCCCCGGGAGTTGGGCTTGAGCTTCTTGAGCTGAAATGAAGTCATCTTCAGCTGGCTAGAGTCGAGTGGAGCTGGATGTAGCTGGACTTGAGCTAGGGTGAACTCCAGTCAACTCAGCTGAGCTAGCTAGAGCTCCCTGTGGACTAATAGGAGTTGAGATGAGCTAGACTCAGCTAAGTTGAGCTTGATTTGAGCTTACCTGAGCTAGGGTGAGCTAAGATGAGCTCACTTGAGCTACCATTCAGCTGAGATGAGTTGAATGGCACTTGGATGAGCCAACCTTAGTTCAGGTGACCTGAATTCCAGCTATGGTGAGCTTGATCAAGCTGAGTTCCAGCTGGTGAGAGTTTCTCCTTCATTAGTTGCCTTCCTGAGTGATAGGGTTCTAGGGATCTAGCAATCTGTATATCCCTAACACTCACAAAAACACATTAAAAAGACAACAAAAAGGTGCAATGCTTGCCTAACATAATTAATGCCTAAATGCAACCCAAAAACCTATTTGCGGAGTAAAATCCTAAGAGGTAGGTTTGTTTTAATGCATAAGAATGATGATAAACTGGCGTTTATCATACCTTCTTACTTATCTTTTGCTAGTCTCTTAGCAAAACTTTAATTTTTACAAAATGGAATTTTTGAGAACTCTAATTTTTTTAACTTTGAGGAGAAAAAGATTATGGGACATAGGTTGATCCAAACACAGGAGTTATGGGATTTATTAAAGATAAACATCAAGATTTCTTTTCAGATCCAAAAATTAGACAAAACAGGATCAATATATCCTCTAGAAAATTCACAGATTAATCCTTTATTAATTCAGATGACTTGAAATTTCTATTTTTAGGAATTTTCTGGCTCTTGAATCTAATTCGCTACTTGCAATAACCTTTAAAACCTTGTGTCTGTGCTTGTGAAAAGCCAACATTTATATGAGTGTGTTTTTGGGTTATAACTTTTTTTTCTTGTCCCCCATGCTTATTTCTAGCTGAGTCTTACAACAGATATGTCGGGATCATCATTTCCGTTACCAATCCTCAAGGGGGCGTTGGCATCGGTACTTCGAGATGGCATTGTCTATGACACCACCCAGGAGCTCACAACCCCAAAACACAATGTGGTGAAAAGGGATGCTCCAAGCAAACTCAAACTCTTGCTCCGACACTATAGGTAGAGCACCGTTCATGGCACTTGAGATGTTAAAATGCACTTTAATGCTCCGCCTAAAGATATGAAATATAGATATGGAGCAGTGTCGAAGTAGTAACATGTTAACATCGTATCCTCAAATGAGGTATTTTCCTCCTCGGCATTGGGAACTCAAACCAATGATCTGCTTCAGACTTTTACTAAGGCCAAACAAGGGGTTTTTCTGATTTTTATTAGTTTTTTAAGTGTTGGCTTGTGTGTGAAATTTGACATAGGAAGTTCTGCAAGAAAAGTAAGTTTTTGAATCAGAAACTAAGCCAGATCTTTCCATATTACAAAAGAGGATCAAGTCACCTAAACGATCATGAGTTCAGGTGAAATTTTAGAGAATGATATCTGATCAAGTCTAAAAATAGACCCTGAAATTCTAATGATCAGATCCGTATCTTATCCCTAGTTTGTTAAAGATAAAATCCCATTGTACCAAAAGTGAGTTTTCAATCTTTTTCCTGATTTGAAATTTTTCCTAAAAAAGTTTTCAGCATTTTAATTTTTTTGGGTATGCGAGTAGGAAAATAAAATGACTAAAGAAAAAATTATGTTTTTAGGTTTTGAAAGTTCTAAATCGATCGTCAAAATTTTAAAAGCATCCCCTCATGCTTAAGATATCCAATGTCCTCATGCATTAGGAGGGAAAGAGGGATTACCTTAGTAAAAGGCTGTCAGATTTAGGATAGTCAAAACCTGGAAAAGGGAAAGCTGGAAAAATGATGGGTTACCTCCCATCCAGTGCTATCTTTTATGCCATTCAGCTGGGCGTGAAGGTATGCACGGAAGATGGAAAATCATGTAAATAATTGGACACTTGGATGCCCACATAAAATGTGTCTTCTTCTGGATCCTTAGAAAATGGATGAGAGGAAATATAAGGATCAAAGTTGGATGGAAAATGATAAGTGTAGCCCAAGTCTAGCCACGGTTTTAAATTAGGTTGAATGCCAAGCTCGGGCGGGTCTGGTGGTAGGTCCATAGGAAAGGGGTCGGGGAAGTTATGGTGAGGATTGGGTGAAGTTAGTGTGGAAAGGTAGGGTAAGGGAAGAGTGGGTGGGTTAGGGTGATCAGGGGGTTCATCAGGAATGGATTTTTGGTCAAGACAAGTTTCTAAATCACAGATTTCGCCGACCACTGATTCTGAATCTAATTCATCAAAAATATTGTGGTCGGTAAGGGTATCTATCAACATTGTCTCCTCCACCATATTTGAAATTTTAGTATCTGAGTCCTCAAAAAAGTTATCATCATGAAATCTCTTGGAGGATTTGAAAATATCTAGAGTGATAGTTTGACTTGTGTAGGTGATATCCATTTTGCCTGTGTGGCAATTGATATTTACCTTTGCAATGGCCAAAAAGGGTTGTCCAATGATTATTGGGGCATTCAATAAAGATTCGGGTACCTCAATGTCAAGGACCAGAAAGTCTGCAGGGAAGCACAATTCTAGACCTTGACCAAAACATCCTCAACAATCCCACGAGGTTTGATTGTAGATCGATCGGTTAATTCCAGGGTAACCTCGACGGGTTTTAATTCACCAGTCTGAAACTCTTCAAATAAAATCATGGGAATGATATTAACTAAGGCACCAAGATCAAGGAGGGCACGATCAATGGTAGTATTATCAATAATCACTGAAATTAATGGCACCCTTGGATCTTTCATCTTAGGAGGTAGCTTTCACTGTATGACAGAGCTTACTGTCTCCAATAATGTACCTGTCCTAGATTTTTGGCCTGCCTTTTTAGAGTACAGATCTCCTTCAAAAATTTGGCGTAGGTATATATTTGATGACATCTAAGAGAGATATATTGATTTGAATTTGCCCAAATAGATCCATGAGTTCTTCTATGGTGGGCTCAGATTTCTTTTTGTATTGGTGGTGGGATGGAGAGTTTGTGGAAAAGGGGTAGGAGTCGTGTCTTGAGATTTTTGTGTTTCCTTTTCTTCCTGATGGGGAGGTGGGGCGTTAATTTGCACAGGGATGGGGATTTCATGAAGTTTTTGTGAAGGCCTGGGATCAGTGGTGGTTTTTCCACTCAACGTAACTGCATGTGCAGTCGGATTATTATTTGGAGGAGGTGGGGGGGCCTGTGGTTGTAGAAACCTGGGATGCTGCTGAGGTGGTGGATTAGTAGGAGGTTGATTTGGGTAGTGTGGATTTCTACCCGGATATTGGTTCCTTTGGTGATTAGGGTTGGGCATGGGTTGGGAGGGAAGATGTCCTGTAGGTCTTTGAGTGGGAGTAACCCCGATCTGATTATTCAGATTTGTGATGGTGCGGGTTACTTCCGTCATCTTTGTCTTGCATGTCCTGCAAGGTTCTCATCATCTGGGCATTGATGTCTTGTTGGGTTAGCCTAGGATGAAAGTTCGGATTAGATTCATACCCATTAAATTGATTTGGTTATGGAGGAATTTGATTATTTTAGGAGTAGTTCGGGTAGTTCTTCTAATTCGAAGAATTTTTAAATGGCTCCTGGATGGCAGAAATATTTTGAGTGGTGTTAAGATCTGGATAATTGTAATTCCCTAGTGAATCATGGGCAACCTTAGAAAATTGGTAATAATCCGCATGAGTAGTGCTGAGATTGTGAAAATCTTCTCTTCATGGAAAGTTAAGGTGGGTTAGATGTGGATTATGTAGAGCTTGAGTTGATGTGGCAAGTCTTTCCTCAATCTTCTTTTGATTAATATGCAACTAGTCGAGTTTTTGGGCGATCATTTGAAGATCGTCTTGGGTGACAGGGATAGCTTGGGTGCCTACTTCATGAACATTGAAATGTTGGTTTAGAGTTTTCCAAAATGTGTTCATGGAAGTTTGATTAAATGAGTTTTCACTCATTTCTTCAAAAAGGTCATAGGCACTCTCAGTATCCTTATTTAAGAAGTTTCCTCCACACGAGGCATCGACGAAACATCGGATTTGATCTTCTAATCCATGATAGAAGATCTGCACAAGCTACCATAAAGGAATCTCGTGGTGCGGACAACTTCTTAGGAGATCTTGAAATGTTTCCCAAGAATCATGAAATGTCTCACTAGATTTCTATTGAAAGGTCATAATAGATCCTCGTAGGGAATTAGTATGGCCTATGGGAAAGAATTTCTTAAGGCGCTCTTGAGCTGAGGCCGAGTTGTGATGGGTCGGCCAATGGTTCTTAACCAATAAGCGGCCTTATCTTCCAGAGATAATGGAAATAGCTGCATCAGCCAAAGGTCTTCTTGCACGTTTCGGCAATGGGTTGTTTGTGCAAGAAGAGTTAGCTCCTCAAGGTGGCTGAATGGGTCTTCCCTAGGAAGGCCATGGAAGTGTTTAATTACGTTCAGAACCGCCAGCTTAATTTCGAAGTCCCCCTCTGGTATGACCACCACTGGTCATTCCTCATAATAAGAAGGATCATAAAAATCTTTTAGAGGAATAATAGGTTGCTGACGGGGTGGTAAGTTGGGCCTTTGGTTGGCTAGGTTTTGGATATTCCTAGTCAACGTTTGTTGATTGGCATTTAGTTGAGCAATCTGCTCAGCCATCGTTGTCAAGAGATCAAGCGGGGGAGCTTGATGTTGTGATTGAGGCAAATCAGCATTAGGGAGCTCCAAGTGAGGGAAGTTAAAGGTGGGCGGGTTTTGGGTGGAAGGGTCAGAATTATGGTTAGTAGTAGGGTTAGAGGTGGGATTATAGGTGGAAGTGGAAGGGTTATTGGACTTGTTTTGTTGATTTTCCATTTTAGAAGAAGGAAAAAGCGATCTTTTTGCATGTGGGGTGAAATCAAATGGTCCCTTCAGGCGAGAATTTTGAGACCGTCGCCCATACATAAAATGGAAGAACGAGAGAAGAGGAGAAGAGATGGAGATGAGAGAAAGTGTGCAATTCAAACAACAAATTCTAGACCTAACTTAATTGTGACTCTCTAAAAATAACCTAAGATTTGGTCTACCTAGGAAATAAGTAATCACTATTGAATACCCGTTCTGTCAACAAATCTAGCCAAGTTATTTAAGGGGAGGTTTGGACCCAAGCGTTTCCCAAGAAAATCCTACGTGCTTGTACAAACCCGCGCCTGGTCGTTTGACACGGCCCCTCAGTCTGAACACCAGATATAGATAACAGAATTGATATCAACTAAAGAGAACTTAAGACTTAGATAGCAAGCCTAAGTTGATGAAACCTTAGGGGTCAAGTTGCTACAAATTATAATTAGGTCTAGGATACTAAAGTACACATGGAATGTGGAGGGCGTTGATTGGGTTATTGCCTTGTTATTTCAATTTTTTGGTGTGTGTGCAGGAATTGGAAAGTGGTTCTAATTAAAAACAAGTTGTCACACAATTTCTTATATTTTTATCTTTTAAGATTTGATTTAATTCATTTTGTTTTAGGGTTTCTCTTTTTAAATTTTCAAACAAGTTTGAAACTCCACAATCAAAGGAAAAATAAGTTGTATTGGTGATAGTTAATTTCCTTTAATATGGGTCTCTAAAAAGAAAGAAAGAAAGAAATCCTAATCCAATTGTCCCTAAGACACAAAACTACTATCAATGAATTATTTTTAGGCTTTCTGTATTAAGTAGTGGTCCAAACAAGTTAAACAACACCACTACTTTGAAGAAAATCGAACAAGGATTCTAGAAAAGATTTTTTTAAGATTTTAGGAATTTATTTGATATTTGTCTTGAATTTTTATTTGTGCTAGTGTCGAAATACAGAAATGATATCCGTGGGTATTTTGGATTTTCTATACCACCACCAGCCTCAAAAAATTTTGGTGATTTTATATGATGTGTATAATTACACAAGTATTCAAGGAAGCTAAATTTCATAAAAATTGGCTAAGTAGAAAAAATCTAAAAATTCACGGACAGTAACAAAATAGGAAGAATAATGGGTGTGACCTTTCTATAGTCCACGGATTTTTAAAAATTAAATACAAAGTCAATTGATCTGAAATTTGAAACAGATGTTCCCAACTTGATTTGGAATTCTTGGGTGAAATTTTAAGATTTTAGGAGGCCTGTGGAGTTCGGAAATGGTTTTTCAAATCCAAACAGAAGTTTGGATCCAAAAAAATAGAACACTTGCACTTAAGGTAGGGTGGTATTTAATGGGGCAATCAATCAGACAATGGATTTTAAAGGTACCACTCGACCAAAATTTGATGTTTAAGATCTTGAAAGCCAAGTTTAGTGTATTTTGGTAGACTTTTAGGTTAAGTGTGACAAGAAAGAAGAAACCAACCTAGAATCGTGGGAAGAAAAGAAACTTTGAGCTCTCGCTTCCAAATTCTCGCTTTCTTCTTGTAGTTCCTGCACACACAAGAAAGAGAGGCAAGGGGATGAGATATACTTCAAGCAAGAGAAAAATAATTTGCAAAGCCGTACCTCCCCGGCAACGGTGCTAAAATGTGGGACGGAAAATTACACGGTTTTTAAGATTAAGCAGTTTAGTGTCGTTGCAACTCGTAAATTCGCTTTCGCTTTTAAATTTATAAGCCTAGATAGTGGGGTATCTAGGGTCATCCAAGGAGGTCAAATTGTTTGCAAATCAAATCCTTTGCTTGGAAATAGAAATCACCTTTCTTTTTGATCTTTTCAAATATATATATTTTTTTAGGGTTTTGAAATAAAGGGAAATACGTAGGTTTGTTGATAGCAAGAAAATCATCTACACTAATCCACTGCACTACTACTAAAGTGACAAGTAGAGCTTCTCCTTAGGCTCACTCTAGGCACGTGGAGGCCTAGAGTAATTAAGGAGAGGAGGTGAAAAAAATGCTAGAGAAAAAATTCTACAAACTATGCAACAAAAAGATAAAAGAAGGTAACTTGAATTAACGGAAATCTATTTTACAAAAAGTACATGTAGAGGAATGCTTCTATTCTAACTTGAAACTACAAGAAAGTAAAACACAAATCCTCTAAATGAAATGGTGAAGAAGATGATGGCTTCTTACTCCAAGCCTGATAGCTCCCGGGCTTGAAAAGAGTCCTCCCACTCCTTCCTTGTACAGCTCATTCAAATGGTATCCTCCAAGGTGGAAGCTTCCACCTTAACTTTCCTCCTCCAAGGGTAGGCATGCACCACCCATGCTCCTTGCCTAGCCATCCTCCTAGTTGGGTAGTGCTCTTTGTCCTTGGAGTGGCACAAGGGAGAAGAAAGAAGGGGAAGAAGGCACCGAAAGGGTGAGTAGGATGCCCTCTTAATCTTCATCTCTTTTTCTTCTTCCTTGGCCTTGAATTATGGTGGGTGTAATGTGGAATTAAACTAATGGGTGGATGATTTTTTTGGTGGAATGTGATGGATTTTTATAGAGGTAGAAGGGGGTAGGGTTGGCGTGAATAGGTGAAGGGCTAGGATTGCTTCTAGGGGCGGTTATGGGTGGTTAGGTTGATCCTAGGGCTATGGTTAAATGGCGCCAAATGAGGGGGCACAAAGGGGGGTAGTTATGGCCTTGGTGTCCCTTAGGGTTGGCGCCAAAATGGGCCTTCTAGAAGGTTATTAGGTGGCACCATCTTAGGGTTCTAGAAGGAGGGTATGTGGATGGCTAGGATGGGTTATATGGGTAGGTGTAGGGTGGATAAAGGGGCTGAAAGTTGGTACCAAGAGGGAGGTGGTTAGGGTTAGTTTTGGCGCTAACTTTTGGTGTCTTTTGGTGGTTAGTTGATGGGTGAAAGGTGGTGGCGCTAAAGGGAGTAAGGTGGAGCTAGCTAAGGTAAGCTAGGTAGGGCTTAGTTGGTGGAGCTTGTTAGGTAGGGTTTTAGGGTGGTGATTGGCCAAGGGAGCTGGAGTCTAGTTAAGCTAAGCTAAGCTAGGCTAGCTTAGCTAGTAATGGAGTAGAGGAGTAGGCAATGGGAGCTAGGGTTTGTGAAGGGGAGATGGACAGAAGAAGTCTAGAGCTGAACTAGAGCTGGCAGCTGTTGAAAAGGATGGCATGGAGCTACTTTGGCTAGCTTAGCTTATTAGTTCTTTGCTAGCTACTAAGCCAAGCTAAAGTAAGCTGGCTTCTACCATAATAAGGTGTGGTGAGCTAGGTCTAGTGCTTCCGGGGAGGATCAAGCTAGTTGAGGCAGCTAAGGTAGCTTAGCTCAACTGAGTTTAGCTAAGTTGAGTCCCCGGGAGCTGGACTTGAGCTTCTTGAGCTGAAATGATGTCATCTTCAGTTGGCTAGAGTCTAGTGGAGCTGGATGTAGCTGGTCTTGAGCTTGGTGAACTCCAGTCAACTCAGCTGAGCTAGCTAGAGCTCCCTGTGGACTAATGGTAGCTGAGATGAGCTAGACTCAGCTAAGTTAAGCTGAATCTGAATTGACTTGAGCTAGGGTGATCTAAGATGAGCTCTCTTGAGCTACCATTCAGCTAAGATGAGTTGAATGGAGCTAGGATGAGCCAACCCTTGTTCAAGTGAGCTAAATTCCAGCTATGGTGAGCCTGTGGTGGAAACTCCTGGTCAGGGGAAGACCCAAGTATCGGACAGGGAGGTCCACCACAGGAGTTTCCAAGCTCGCTAACAAAGCCACACACATCTCAGAATCCAAGCCAAAGCATACCAAGGACGACTTGGCCACATTGACTCGGAGGCTAGAAATCTCACCAAAGATGTTAACTAAATGACGAACAAGGTCAGCCTGAGCCACACCACCCTCTACAAAGAAGATAGTGTCATCAGCGAACTATAAAATGGTAGCCAGAGTCCATTATCTAGCTTGTAACGTGTAGCCATTTATCACGCCCCCCCTTTGATGCCCTAAAGCCACACCACCCTCTACAAAGAATGGGTCATGTGGCTGGTCTCTGGACACCTGGTTATGAGGGGTTACTCACAGCAATGTACTAACCATACCACCCTAGAAAGTTAATTAGCTACCTAATTTCCATAAAACCATCAAGAAGTGAGTCAGTGCAAATAGTGTGTAGATGCTTAGACTATAAGTCCTCTCAAATTAGAGGGCGGATTAATAAGTTGCATACTTATCACTCCAATTTATTTTACCATTTAAAATAAGTTTTAAGTTGGCGAGGACTTGAGAAACAAGTCCACATGTTAGTGGACACTCGAGCTAATTAAGCCCGAAGACCTGAATAGTTTAAGTGTTCAAGTTCTATTGTATCATTTCCTAAGGTTGAAAAATTCTATGTCTAAGTTCTCTTTTCCTAATTCAATTATTTTTTATCTAAAAAAAAGGCAATAAAAGAAATCTACAGAGCTGATAAAATAATTAAAAAATGAATCCACCTTCCCATGGCTAACTTATGCAATGTCCTCATTGAAAATTAAAGGTATGACAAAGGGCATAATAAGCAAAATATCACCTGCAATCTATGATGCTCTGGTCAGCATTAAGATAGACTGTACAAATGCTGAGTTTATTGTTGACAGCTAGGTGGGGTCTACACAAAGAAGTTAGATCAAGGTCAAGGCAACCTTATCTGAGATGGGTTCATGTATAACACAGTCAACATAAGGTTTGACTTGTTGCTCGTTGACCTTGAAAGAATTACCTATCTTAGGGTCAAAGTTTTCAACAGCTCTGTTTGGAAATATTTGATCAATAATGAACAGGCTATTCCATTTGGACTTAAGCTTGCAGGGAAAGAGCTTAAGTTGAGAATTAAAGAGCCAAACCTTCTGGTTCGGCTCAAAGCTCTTTCGGGAAATCATCTGGTCATGAAGAGCTTTGGTCCTTGCCTTATAAATCATAGAGTTCTCATATGCATCATTTCGAAGTTCCTCTAACTCAGATAGTTGGAGTTTCTTGGTCCTCTCAGCTAAGTCTTTATTGATTAGAATGCTTGGTGTTCAACTTCTACGGGTAGATGACATGCTTTGCCATACACCAGACGAAACGAAGACATGTCAATAGGCATCTTGTACATTGTACGGTGTTGAGAGCGCTGAGTCGGTATTTAAGAGTGTTGCGTTGTAGTATAGCCGAAAAAGCGTTCAAAACAAATACAATTTTATTACTCGAATTTGAAGTCTGAGATCAAACACAGGGAGCAAATTGGTATTTAGAAATCATGATCACAATTTAGAATTTAAATGAATACACAATAATATCAGTATCAAAATGCAAAAATATGGGACTAAATAGAACACAAAATAGTAAAGAACTCAATGTATATGAATATGAATTATACTCAAATTGGACGTCTGATTTGTAAATCAGACGGCTTAAGCTGATGCTACAGTGCTCCTTCGTTCTGATTTTTCTCTGCTTCTCTTCTACGACTCCTCTTCTTTCTTCCTTCTTCTACTTCTACTCCTCTTCTTTCTTTCTTTAACTCTATCTTTCTCTTCTTTCTCTACTGCTTCCTCTTCTCTTTCTTTCTCTTTTTCTTTCTCTGCCAGCTGCCTCTTCTCTTTCTTTCTCTTTTTCTTTGGCCTCTGTCTTCCTTCTTCCTTAGCTTCTTCTTCTTCCTTAGCTTCAGCTTCTTCCTTCTCTGCCTTTCTCTGTCATGGCCCTTAGCTTCTCCTTCTTCTTCAACTTCGCTTCTCCTTCTCTTCAGCCTGTAGCAAAACCTACCCCCTACCCATGCGCCACTCTCCTCTCTTTCCCTCTTAGGTTCTGCTCTCCCAGAGCCATAGTTATTTGAGTATTCGGGTCGGGTACGTACTTGGGACCAAGCCCACCGGCATGCGGTGGTGGGCGAGGAGTGTAGGTTGGGTTGGGTCAACCAGGTTTGTGGGGCATGAGTGCGGACGAGACTGGGTCGGATCGAGTGAGAGGGACCTCACCCCGTGATTCGGAGACAATAAGGCTATGGCACAAATTCAACTTATGTGCCTTCGGTCGCTTCGCAGTCACCGATGTGGGACTAAACGCACTCCCTTCTTCTCCCGCACCCACAGTAGAGGTGGTCCTCTAATTGCAGCAGCTGCTACAGCCTTCAACTGGAATTGAGAGCCTGGAGTCATGCGAGAGAGTCTTTTGCATAGCCTGGGATAGGGGCCTGGAACTGGCAAAGCCTGGAGCAACCTCAAGCTTGGTCACCAATGGCGGATGATGCCTGTACCTGAAATCACAATGACGGCCTCGCGGCCACGTTAGATCGCTCAGGGAGCGTCGTTGAGGCACGGCAAATGTGCTGGGGTGGTTGGCGTGGTGTGGGGACACCTATGTGAGTGTGCCTAGGGCACACTGTGTGCGTAGGTGTGGGTGTGTTTGGTGAGGTGCGTGCATGAGTGAGTGGAGTGGTGTATGAAGTAGGGGGAAGTGTTCAGTGGCTTGAGGGGAAGCTTATGAGCTGGTCGGCGATGGGTGGGATGGCCTGTGGAGGTGGAGCGGCCTTGCCGGAGTGGTGGCCGGAGATGAAGGAGATGAGGATGATGGAGGTCGGCAGTGGTCGATTTTGGGAAATAGAGAGTGATGAAGAAAGTAGATGGGAGAGAGAACTTAGCTAGGGTGTTAGGAGATGAAGGGGAGATGAAGATGGCGTCAGACACGTACTGCTGACGTCGGAGATGAAGGTGCTCAGAGAGAGACGGTCGGCGGGGATGAAGGGGAGACAAGGGCGTCGGCGGGTGCTGCAAGACGCAGACGAAAGCGAGGGAGAAGAGCCTGCCACTGGTATTGTGGTTAGATGACGAGGGAGAGCAGAGAAGGTCATCGGAGCTTGACAAGTGAGTCAGCCGGAGGAGGAGAGAAGAATTTGAGAGGGTCTCTGGTCGAATTCAAGCTTGGGGAATGTGGTTGGATCTGGGGCTTCTTAAATAGATCTCTAGAGGAGGATTTGTGCTTGGAAGCCAAGCTTCTAAGCAAGGCTTGCTCGCCGGAGAGGGAAACTCAAAAGAGACTCAAATCTCTCATGCATTCGCATGAGAGGTTGAGAAGAAATTAGGGCATCAAACTGGATTCACATTGGAGGGATTTTCTCGGAGAAACTCCCTTCCAATTTTGAAGGGGATTCTCTGAGCAATCAAGGAGAAACCACCTTCCAAAGCTCGTCGGAGTCGGATTCCTCCGCTATAATGGCGGAGGGACCTAATTGCGAAAACGATGAAGCTATGGGGCCTTTTGCAAAGGTTTTTGAAAGATAAGGGTACAAATGTTATCAGGCTGGACCTTTTTACAAACTAGGTCAAGGTAAACTGAACTTGAGTTCAAATTTTGGTACAAACCTAATTTAAACCTAAGGAATCCAATGGTGTAGTTAAATTTTGGGTTTGACTATGTTTGACTGGGAAATTTATGCAAAAACCTAATTTAGGGCAATTATCTATTTAAGACCCCATTCTAGGTCAAGATGGGTTCCAATGGCCAAATTGAAAATTCTAAGCCTTAGAAAATATTTTTCTATGATTTTTAGAGGGTTTAGGTGAATTTTATCCTAACTAAAACCTTGGTTAATCATGTGGGTCTATTTTAGGGTTTCAAGAAGTCATTTAATTCACAGGGTACACACAAACCCTTTTCTGTTTGATCCAACCCAGTTATTATCTTATTAAGACCCTTTGACCTTTGTTTAGCGCTTGAGAAAATCCGTTGTTTTACTGCATTGGTAAAATTACAGTTTTACCTCTTATTTCTTATTTTTCTCTAAAAAATGTTATGTAGTGGATTAGGACTTTCAGTTGGTTATGTAGGAGCTTTTACTCTCCTATTGTGTTAAAATGAGCTAGTTAGGGCTCGTGATGGTGTTCCCATCATACCCCCATGCTTACCTTTTTCTAGTCCCTTAGTAAAATTTTAAGGTTTTAACTTTGATTCTAGGCTATGCAATCTTTTTGATGCTCAAAATTGTGATGTGTGCTTTCTTCTGTAGATTAGGTTAGAATGGCAATAGTAGGCTTAGAGGTACTCAAGTACCAACCAAGATCCAGACCTGACCAGCTCTGGCCTTAGTCCCCCGTGAAGGTTTTTAAGGCCCATACGAACTATCCTATGGTTTGCTAAACTCCGCAGTTAAGCACCCGTGCTTGTAACTTATTTTAGCCTTGGTTCAATTTGTAGTGCATTTTTGTAAGAGAGAGGCAGAGGAATTTTCTTTGTTTGGAGAGTCTCTCTCTTTTCTTTTTATTTCTATCTTCGGATTGGCTTCACAACATGGTCTGTATTGGATTCTTAGTCCCCATTATCAATCCTCGAAGGATCCCTGACAATCGATGCTTCGGGATAGCACCGCCCATGGTAACCCCAGAACCAAGGCTTTCGAGATTTTTAGATAATCCACCCATGGCATTCTGTAGCTAAATCCAGACCCCGGTAATCGACATTTCGGGATAATGCTGCCCATGGCATCTGAACCAGCATAGGGTGCTTACATGCCCCCAGTAGGATATGCAGATATCCTAGGAGACAAGCACCGAGGTGACGATATGTTATTGCGCATCTTCGAGGGAAATTTTCCGCCTCTCCACGTCGGGAACTCGTCCAAATTAACTTGTGTTGATCAGCTACTCCTAATCTAGGTGACTTTTTTAGAATAATTTAAACGCATTTGCGTGATTTTGATACTTATGCGCACTGAACCAGACTGTGTGTGGATTGGGGTACTTAGGTTACCGAGTCCTGCAAACCAAAGGTTAGTTAATGAGGCCGAATACTCCCTAAGCCTTAGGCCTAATACTTAAGCTTCGCATTTTCCCCAACCTCTTGAGGACTATCCAGATCTTAGTGGATACTTGAATTTTTAAGCATTAGAGTATAGCCCAAGAGGCCTAAGATCTGCGTTCCTACTAATCTCTTTTGTGTTTTATTAGCACTTTTTTCATTTTCTTTTTCTTGATATGGTTTAGAACTCAGTTAATTCCTTAGTTTCTTACTAATGACTATCTCTTTTTTCTTTTCTTTTCAACTTGTACTCCTTTTTTGACATTTTTCACTTTTTCCCTTTTTTCTCCTCAAAATTGATATGCCCTCAAAATTTCTCTCCTCTCAAATTTTTTTTGTTCTTTTTCAAGAATTTTTTCATTTTTTTGATATTTTTGGAATATGTGATTTTTTTGATGAAACATTTTCTTGTGAGATGATTTTCATGGTGTTTTGCACTTTCATACCTCATACTTACAATTTGCAATGTCCCCATTGTAAATTAGGTGGGTTCGAGTTCAGCTTAGATCATTCATTAGAACAGGTTCTGGGTGGTCGAATGGGTCAAGATGACTGTTTGCGGATGATTTCAAGCTCGGGTACGAGTACTTGAGGTGGGGTTGGCTGTTCTAATGGATGAACCCTAAAGTGCAATATGAATTCAGCATAGCAATGTTAAGAAAGGTTTCGGGTGTTTTCAAAAATAACGGGTTGCCTCCCGTTAAGCACTGAGTTTTACGCCATCGGCTGGGTGCAATGAGCTCAAGGAGAATGGAGGGTAAAGGATGCCTCAGCCAAATTTATATTGGTAAGGTCAATGAACGGTTTGAGTCTCTGACCGTTCACGATGAAAGGTTCTGAGTCATGGCTGAGTTGACTGATCTTGATGGCTCCATTTCTGAAGATTCGTCGAACAAGGTAAGGTTTGATCCATTTCGATCTTAGTTTTCCTGGGAATAGTTTGAGCTTAGCATCAAAGAGTAGGATTTTTTGACCAGGGTAGAAGATCTTTCTGGATATGTGCTTGTCGCGAAAGGCCTTAACCCGCTCTTTATAAATTCGTGAGTTCTCATACGCATCGTGGTGTAGTTCATCGATCTCGCTCATTTGAAGTTTTCTATGGGTTCCTACCTTAGAAAGATCTAGGTTGCAGGTCCATACTGTCCGATAGGCTTTGTGCTCTAATAGCGATTTCACGCAGTTTGTTAAATACATCGTTGCAATGCGTAAAATCGATCAACTCTTAAATTTATATCCTAAATAGGGGAGTATCTACGGTCGTCCAAGGAGGCCAAATGTTTGCAAAATTAATTCTCTTACTTGGAATACAAATCTCAGCTTTCTTTTTGGTATTTTTCAATATATCATTTTTTTATTTTTGAATTAAGACAACATGCGAAATGGTGGCGGGAAGGTGATTTACTCTTCAAATTTAATAAACTACTTCTAAAGTGGCAAGTAGAACCTCTCCCTAAGCTCACTCTAGGCAAGTGGAGGCCTAGAATAATTAGGGAGAGGGAGTGAAGAATGCTAAAAACAAAGCAAGTAGAAATGCAAATAAGAAATTGCAAAGAATGGAACTAGATAAATGAAAAAGTGATTTATAAAAAGGCCTAGTAGAGGAATGCTTCTACTACTAGAAAATTGTAAATAAGAAAAGCAAACATAAATCCTCTAGATAGATGGTGAAGAAGAGGGCTTCTTGCTCCAAGGTTGGTAGATCCTAATCTTGAAAAGAATCCTCCAACTCCTTCCTTGCTGTGCTCCGCCAAGGTGATGTCCTCCAAGGCAAGCCCTAAGGGGGCGTACCCTAGGCTTCTCTCCAAGGGTGGACGTCCACCCTAGGTGCTTCTCCCTTGCCTGGCCATCCTCCTTGAAGTGGAAGAGTTCTCCTCCTTGGCGTGGCCCAAGTTGAAGAGAGTGGGGAGAAGAAGGCACCAAAAGGGCTGGTGATGTGCCCCTTTAATCTCCTTCTCTATTCCTTCTTCTTGGCCATAGGTATTGGTGGTATAGGTAGCAAAATACACTAATGGAGGATGCCCCCAAATGGTGGTAGGTGGTGGGTTTTTATAGAATAGGAAGGGGGCTAAGGTGACTCTTGGAATGTAGGGCTAAGATGAAGAGATGGAGGTGGTTAAGGATCCAATGGCCAAGGTCAGTTGGCGCCACCTTAAGGGACACCTAAGGGGTGGTTATGGGTGTTGACACCCTTTGATGTTGGCGCCAAAATGGCTTCTAGAAGGGGGTCTAAGTTGGCGCCAAGAAGGGTTCTAGAAGGAGGGGTAGGTGGATGGCTAGGATGGGTTGTAGGGTTAGGTGTATGGTGGATGTGGGGGTGTATGTTGGCGCCAAAAAGAGGGGTAGTTAGGGTTAGGTTTTGGTGCGAAAATTGGTGCCTTTTGGTGGTGATAATGGGGTGAAGGGGTGGCTAGGAGGTGGTGCCAACTTGAGTAGGGTAGCTAGCTTAGGTAGGCTTAAGTTGGTAGAGCTAACTAGTGTTGAATTTGAAGGTGGTGGATGGCCAAGGAGCCAGTTGCTAGCTAAGCTAAGCTGAGCTAAGCTAGCTTAGCTAAAGGAGGAGTAGAGGAAGTGGTGTTGGAGCTAGAGTTTGTAGGGAGGAGCTGAGGATGAGAAGTCTGAAGCTGAAACTGGAGCTGGCTGCTGCTGAAGAGGCTGGCATGGGGCTACTCTAGCTGGCTTAGCTTGCTAGTTCTTTGCTAGTTGCTAAGCCAAGCTAAAGTGAGCTAGCTTCTACCATGATGAGCTGAGGTAAGCTAGGTCTGGTGCTCCCGGGGAGGATCAAGCTGGTTGAGGTAGTTAAGGTAGCTTAGCTCAACTGAGTTGAGCTAAGCTGAATCCCTAGGAGCTGGACTTGAGCTTCCTGAGCTGAGATGAGTTCTTCTTCAGCTGGTTGGAGTTAAGTGGAGCTTAATGTAGTTAGGTCTGAGCTGGGGTGAACTCCTGTCAACTCAGCTGAGCTAGCTAGAGCTCCCTGTAGACTAATGGGAGCTGAGATGAGCTAGACTCAGCTAAGTTGAGCTGGGTCTGAGCTGACTTGAGCTAGGGTGAGCTAAGATGAACTCTCTTGAGCTGCCATTCGTCTGAGATTAGCAGAATGGAGCTGGGATGAGCTAACCCTAGTTCAAGTGAGCTAGGTTCCAGCTGTGGTGAGCTGGATCAAGCTGAGCTCCAGCTAGTCTGAGCTTCTCCTTCACCATTTGCCTTCTTGAGTGCTAGGATTTTAGGGATCTGTATATCTGTACATCCCTAACACTCACAAAAACATATTAAAAAGATAATAAAAAATGCAATGCATGCCTAACCTAATTCATGCCTAAATGCAGCCCAAAAACCCGTTTGCGGAGTAAAATCCTAAGAGCTAGGTTTGTTTAAATGCATAAAAATGATGATAAACTGGCGTTTATCACACCCTTATGCTTGTCTTTTGCTTGTTTCTTAGCAAAACTTTAATTTTTTCTGGAAAATGGAATTTTTGGGAAATCTAATTTTTTTGACTTTTGAGGAGAAAAAGATATTAAGGGACCTTGGTAGATTAAAACACAGAAGGTGCGAGATTTGTTAAAGATAAACATCGGGGTTTATTTTTGGATTCAACCATTAGACAGAACGGGATCAATATATCCTCCAGAAAATGCACAAATTAACCCCTTGTTAGTTCAGATGACTTGAAATTTTTATTTTTAGGATTTTTCTGGCTCATGAATCTGATTCGCAACTTGCAGAATCCTTTAAAATCTTATGTTTGTGCTTGTGAAAAGCCAACATTTATAAGGGCGTGTTAATTTATTTATTATTACTTTTTTTTCCCATGCTTATTTTTAACTTAGTCTTACAACAGATGTGTCGGGATCATCATTCCCGTTACCATTCCTCGAGGGGGCTCTGGTGCCAGTACTTCGGGATAGCACTGTCCATGACACCACCCAGGAACTTACAACCCCGAAACACGATGCGGTGTAAAGAGGCACTCCAAGCAAACTCAAGCTCTTGCTCCAACACTATAGGTAGAGCACCGTCCAGGACACTTGAGCTACTAAAATGCGCTTTAATGCTCCGTCTAAAGATATGAAATATAGATATGGAGCAGCGCCGATGTGGTAACATGTTGATATCGCATCCTCGAAGGAGGCATTTTCCTCCTTCTCGGTGGTGGGAACTCAAACCAATGATCTGCTTCAGACTTTTATTAAGTTAAAATAAGGGAGTTTTTCAAATTTTTAGTTGTTTTTAAGTGTTGGCTTGTGTGTGAAAATTGACACAAGAAGTTTCTCAAGACATGCAAGTTTTTGAATCAGAAACTAAGTCAAATACTTCTCGTATTACAAAATAGGATCAAGTCGTGAAATTTTAGAGAAAGATATCTGATCTAGTCTAAAATAAACCCTGGAATTCTAATGATCAGATCCATGTCCTCATCCTTAGTTTGTTAAAGATTAAATCCCATTGTACCAAAAGTGAATTTTTTGACCTTAGTCCCGATTTCAAAATTTTTCCTCAAAAAGTTTTTAACATTTTTATTTTTTTTGGGTATGCAAGTAGGAAATAAATTAAAGAAAAATGCATATTTTTAGGTTTTGAAAATTCTAAATCGATCGTTAAATTTAAAAACACCCCCATGCTTAAGATATGCCATGTCCTCATGCGTTAGGAGGAAAAGGGATCACCTTAGTGAAGAACGGTCGGGTTTAGGATGAAGAAAACCTGGAAAAAGAAGAAAAAGGGAAAGCAAGAAAAAATGATGGGTTACCTCCCATCCAGTGCTATCTTTTACGCCATTCAGCCGGACATGAAGGTATGCACGGAAGACGTAAAATTATGTAAATAATTGGACACTTTGATGCCCGCAAAAAGGGTGTCTTCTTCTAGATCCCTAGAAAATTGATTAGAAGCAATATTGGGATCAAAGTTGGATGGAAAATGATAAGTGTAGCCCGAGTCTGGCCATGGTTTTAAATCAGGTTGGATGCCAAACTCGGGTGGGGTTGGTGGCAGGTTCGTAAGAAAGGAGTCAGGGAAGGAATGGTGAGGATTGGGTGAAGTTAGTGTGGAAAAATTAGGTGTGTGAATAGTGGGTGGGTTAGGGTGCTTAGGGGGTGTATCAGGAATAAATTTGGGGTCAAGACAAGTTTCCAGATCACAGATTTCGCCGATCACTGATTCTGAATCAGAGTCCTCAAATAAATTGTGGTCGGTAAGGGTATCTATTAACATTGTCTCCTCCACCATATTGGAAATTTCAGTATTTGAGTCCTCAAAGAAGTTATCAGCATGGAATCTCCTAGAGGATTTGAAAATATCTAAAGTGAGAGTTTGGCCTGCACAAGTGATATCCATTTTGCTTGTGGGGCAATTGATATTTGCCTTTGCAGTGGCCAAAAAAGGGCATCCAAGGATTATTGGGGAGTCCAGTAATGATTCAGGTACCTCAATGTCAAGAACCAGAAAGTCTGCAGAGAAGACACAATTCTGGACGTTGACCAAAACATCCTCGACAATCCCACGAGGTTTGATTGTAGATCGATCGGCTAATTGCAGGGTAACCTCGATGGGTTTTAATTCACTGATATGAAATTCTTCAAATAAACTCGTGGGAATAATGTTAACTGAGGCACCAAGATCAAGGAGGGCGCGATTAAAGGTAGTGTCATCAATAATTACAGAAATTAAAGGCGCCCCGGATCTTTCATCTTAGGAGGCAGCTTACTCAGTATAACAGAGCTTACTGTCTCTGAAAGATGCACCTGTCCTAGATTTTTGGCTTGCCTTTTAGGAGTACAAATCTTCTTCAAAAATTTAGCATAGGCAGGTATATATTTGATGGCATCTAGGAGAGGAATATTGATATGAACTTGCCCAAATAGATCCATGAGTTCTTCTGTAGTGGGCTCAGATTTCTTTTTTTTGTTGGTGGTAGGGTAGAGAGCTTGTGGGAAAGGGATAGCAATCTTGTCTTGAGATTTTTGTATTTCTTTTTCTTCCTGATGTGGAGGTGGGGAGTCAATTTGCACAGGTATATCACCAGGTTTGTGTGAAGGCCCGGGATCAGTGGTGGTTTTCCCACTCAAAGTAACTGCATGTGCAGTCGAATTATTATTTGGAGGAGGTGGGGGGGCCTGTGATTGCAGAAACCTGGGCGGCTACTGAGGTGGTGGATTAAGAGGAGGCTGATTCGAATAGTGTGGAGTTCTGCCCGTATAATGGTTCCCTTGGTGATTAGGGTTGGGCATGGGTTGGGACGGAAGATGTCCTGCAGGTCTTTGCGTGGGAGTAACCCCAATCTGATTGTTCAGATTTGTGATGGTGCGGGTTACTTCCGTCATTTTTGTTTGCATTTCCTGCAGGGTTCGCATCATCTGGGCATTAATGTCTTGTTGGGATGGCCCAGGATGGAAGTTTGGATTCGGCCCATACCCATTAAAATGATATGGTTGGGAGGAAACTTGATTATTCCAGGAGTAGTTTGGGTAATTTTTTCAATTGGAAGAATTTTTAAAGGACTCCTGGATGGTAGAAATATTTTGAGTGGGGTTAAGATCTGGATAGTTGTAATTCCCCAATGAATCATGGGCAACCTCAGAATAATCAGCAGGAGTAGTGTTGAGATTGTGCAAATTTTCTCTTCGTGGAAAGTTAGGTTGGATTAGATGTAGGTGTGGAGCTTGAGTTGATGTGGCCAATCTTTCCTCAATTTTCTTTTGATTAATATGCATTTGGTCGAGTTTTTAAGCGATCAATTGAAGATCCTCTTGGGTGACAGGGATAGATTGAGTGCTTATTTCATGAACACCGAACTGCGGGTTTTGGGTTCTACAAAATGTGTTCATGGAATCCTGATTAAATGAGTTTTCACTCATTTCTTTAAACAGGTCGTAGGCACTTTCAGCATCTTTATTTAAGAAGTTGCCGCCACACGAGGCGTCAACAAAATGTCGGATTTGATCTTCTAATCCATGATAGAAGATTTGCACGAGCTGCCATAAAGGAATCTCGTGGTGCGGGCAACTTTTTAAAAGATCTTGAAATCTTTCCCAAGAATCATGGAAAGTCTCACCAGATTTTTGGTGAAAGGTCGTAATAGATCTTTACAAGGAATTGGTACGACCTATGGGAAAGAATTTCTTGAGGAAGGCACTCTTGAGCTGAGGCCAAGTTGTGATGGGTCGGCCAATGGTCCTGAACCAATAAGCGGCCTTATCTTTAAGAGATAATGGAAAAAGCCGCATCAACCATATGTCTTCTTGCACATTTCGGGAATGGGTTGTTTGTGCAAGAAGAGTCAGTTCCTCATGGTGGCTGAAAGGGTCTTCCCTAGGAAGGCCATGAAAGTGTTTAATTAGGTTCAGGACTGCAGGCTTGATCTCAAAGTCCCCCTCTGGTATGACCACCCCTGGTCGTTCCTCATAATAAGATGGATCATAGAAATCTTTTAGAGGAACAACAGGCTGTTGACGGGGTGGTGGGTGTGGCCTTGGATTGGCTAGGTTTTGAATGTTCCTAGTCAATGTTTGTTGATTGGAATTTAATTTATTAATCTGCTCGGCCATCAATTTTAAAAGATCAGGTTGGGGGTCTTGATGTTGTGTTTGGGGCAACTCAAGATTAGGGAGCTCCAAGTGTGGTAAGTTAATGGTGGGTGGGTTTTGGGTGGAAGGGTTAGAATTAGGGTTAGTGTTGGGGTTAGAGGTGGAAGTGGAAGGGTCAGTGGACCTATTTTGTTGTGTTTCCATTTTTTTAGGAGAAGAAGACAAAAAAAGTGATTTTTTTGCGCGGGGGGCGAAATCAAATGGTCTTTCCAAGTGCGAATTTTGAGACCGTTGCCCGTGCATAAAATGGAAGAATGGGAGGGGAGGAGAAGAGAAAGAGATGAGAGAAAGTGTGCAATTCAAACAAACAAAACTATACCTAACTTAAATGCGACTCTCAAATAATAACCTAAGACTTGGTCTATGTAGGAAATAAGTAGTCAATAGTGAATACCCGTTCTATCAACAAATCTAACCAAGTTGCTTAAAAGGAGGTTTGGGCCCAAACGTTTCCCAGGGAAAACCCCAGGTGCTTGTATAAACCCATGCCTGGTCGTTTGACACAGCCCCTCAGCCTGAATACCAGATATAGATGACAGAATTGGTACTAACTAAAGAAAACTTAAGACTTAGATAGCAAACCTAAGTTGATAAAGCCTTAGGGGTTAAGTTGCTACAAGTTTTAATTAGGTCTAGGATGCTATAGTGCACACGAAATATGGAGGGCGTTTATTGGGTTGTTGCCCTGTTATTTTGATTTTTTTGTGTGCGTGCAGGAATTGGAGAGTGGCTCTAATGAAAATCAAGTTGTCACATAATTTTTTTGTATTTTTGTCCTTTAGGATTTGATTTAGTTACATGTGTTTTAGGGTTTTTCTTTTTAAATTTTCAAACAAGTTTGAAACTTCACAATCAAAGGAAAGACAAGTTGTATTGGTGATGGTTAATTTCTTTTAATGTGTCTTTAAAAAGAAAGAAAGAAACCTTAAGTCAATTATCCCTAAGACAGAAAATTACCACGAATGAATTAATTTTAGGTTTTCTGTATTAAGTAGTGGTCCAAACATGTCAAACAACACTACTACTTTGAATAAAATCAAACAAAGATTCCAAAAAAGATTTTTGTAAGATTTTAGGAATTTGTTTGATAATTTTTTTGAATTTTTTATTGTACTGGTGTTAAAGTCCAGAAATGATACTTGTGGGTATTTTGGACTTTTTAGTATTACCACCAATCTCAGAAAATTTTTGTGATTTTATATGATATGTAAAATTTCACAGCGATTCCAACAAGCTAAATTTCACAAAAATTGGATGAGTATAAAAATTCTAAAAATTCGCGGACAGTAGAAAAATAGGAAGATTAGAGGATGTGACCCCTCTACAGTCCACGAATTTTTAAAAATTAAATACAAATTTAATTGATCTAAAATTTGGAACAGATGTACCTAACTTAATTGGGAATCACTGTATGAATTTTTATGATTTTAGGAGGCTTGTGGTGTTAGGAATCGATTTTTCAAGTCCGGACTGAAATCTGGATCCGAAAAATAGAACACCAATACTTGCAATGGAGTGGTGTTAAAAAAGCATTCAAGCAAACAATGAATTTTATATGGGCACCACTCCACTTAATTAAAGTGTTTAGGGTCCTAAAAGCCAAGTTTAATAATTTTTTTTGGGTAGTCTTTTAGCCTAAATGTGACAAGAAATGGGGAACCAACCTGAATTCCGCGTGAAGAAAAGAAACTTTGAGCTCTTGTTTCCAGATTCCCGCTTTCTTCCTACAATAGTTCCTGCACATACAAAAGAAAAGAAAGAGAAGGGGATGAGATCCACTTCAAGCAAGAGAAGAAAGAATAAGCAAAGCCATGCCTCCCCGGCAACGGCGCCAGAAAGTGATGGCGATTTCACGCGGTTTGTTAAATGCGTCGTTGTAGCGCATAAAATCGATCAACTCTTAAATTTATATCCTAGATAGGGGAGTATCTAAGGTCGTCCAAGGAGGCCAAATGTTTGCAAAATTAATTATCTTGCTTGGAATACAAATCTCAACTTTCTTTTTGGTATTTTTCAATATATTATTTTTTTGTTTTTGAATTAAGACGACATGCGAAATGGTGGCGGGAAGGTGATTTATACTTCAAATTTAATAAACCGCTTCTAAAGTGGCAAGTAGAACCTCTCCCTAAGCTCACTCTAGGCAAGTCAAGGCCTAGAATAATTAGGGAGAGGGAATGAAGAAAGCTAAAAGTAAAGCAAGTAGAAATAAAAATAAGAAATTGCAAAGAAGGCAACTAGATAAATGAAAAAATATTTTACAAAAAGGCCTCGTAGAGGAATGCTTCTACTACTAGAAAATTGTAAATAAGGAAAGCAAACACAAATTCTGTAGATAGATGGTGAAGAAGAGGACTTCTTGCTCCAAGGTTGGTAGTTTCCAATCTTGAAAATAATCCTCCAACTCCTTCCTTGCTGTGCTCCGCCACGGTGATGTCCTCCAAGGCAAGCCCTAAGGGGGCGTGCCCTAAGCTTCTCTCCGAAGGTGGACGTCCACCCTAGGTCCTTCTCCCTTGCCTGGCCGTCCTCCTTGAAGTGGAAGAGTCCTCCTCCTTGGCATGGCCCAAGTTGAAGAGAGTGGGGAGAAGAAGGCACCAAAAGGGCTGGTGATGTGCCCCTTTAATCTCCTTCTCTACTCCTTCTTCTTGGCTGTAGGTATAGGTGGTATAGGTAGCAAAATACACTAATGGAGGATGCCCCCAAATGGTGGTAGGTGGTGGGTTTTTATAGAATAGGAAGGGGGCTAAGGTGACTCTTGGAATGTAGGGCTAAGATGAAGAGATGGAGGTGGTTAAGGATCCAATGGCAAAGGTCAATTGGCGCCACCTTAAGGGACACTTAGGGGGTGGTTATGGGTGTTGACACCCTTTGATGTTGGCGCCAAAATGGCTTCTAGAAGGGGGTCTAAGTTGGCGCCAAGAAGGGTTCTAGGAGGGGTAGGTGGATGCCTAGGATGGGTTGTAGGGTTAGGTGTATGGTGGATGTGGGGGTGTATGTTGGCGCCAAAAAGAGGGGTAGTTAGGGTTAGGTTTTGGCACGAAAATTGGTGCCTTTTGGTGGTGATAATGGGGTGAAGGGGTGGCTAGGAGGTGGTGCCAACTTGAGTAGGGTAGCTAGCTTAGGTAGGCTTAAGTTGGTGGAGCTAGCTAGGGTTGAATTTGAAGGTGGTGGATTGCTAAGGAGCTGGTTGCTTGCTAAGCTAAGCTAAGCTAAGCTAGCTTAGCTAAAGGAGGAGTAGAGGAAGAGGTGTTGGAGCTAGAGTTTGGAGGGAGGAGCTGAGGATGAGAAGTCTGGAGCTGAAACTGGAGTTGGCTGCTGCTGAAGAGGCTGGCATGGGGCTACTCTAGCTGGCTTAGCTTGCTTGTTCTTTGGTAGTTGCTAAGCCAAGCTAAAGTGAGCTTGCTTCTACCATGATGAGCTGAGGTGAGCTAGGTCTGGTGCTCTCAGAGAGGATCAAGTTAGTTGAGGAAGTTAAGGTAGCATAGCTCAACTGAGTTGAGCTAAGTTGAATCCCTGGGAGCTGGACTTGAGCTTCCTGAGCTGAGATTACTTCTTCTTCAGCTGGTTGGAGTTAAGTGGAGCTGAATGTAGCTGGGTCTGAGTTGGGGTGAACTCCTGTCAACTCAGCTGAGCTAGCTAGAGCTCCCTGTGGACTAGTGGGAGCTGAGATGAGCTAGACTCAGCTAAGTTGAGCTGGGTCTGAGCTGACTTGAGCTAGGGTGGGCTAAGATGAACTCTCTTGAGCTATCATTCGTCTAAGATTAGCTGAATGGAGATGGGATGAGCTAACCCTAGTTCAAGTGAGCTAGGTTCCAGTTGTGGTGAGCTGGATCAAGCTGAGTTCCAGCTAATCTGAGCTTCTCCTTCACCATTTGCCTTCTTGAGTGCTAGGGTTTTAGGGATCTGTATATCTGTACATCCCTAACACTTACGAAAACATATTAAAAAGATAATAAAAAATGCAATGCATGCTTAACCTAATTTATGCCTAAATGTAGTCCAAAAACCCATTTGCGGAGTAAAATCCTAAGAGCTAGGTTTGTTTAAATGCATAAAAATGATGATAAACTGGTGTTTATCATGCTCTAATTTGACGGGGAGGTGACATGCCTTCCCGTACACCAATATGAAGGGAGACATACCTAATTAGATTTTGTGGGCGATCCTATAAGCCCATACAGCTTCCGGAAGTCGGGATGACCAATCTTTCCTGCCAGGTCGAACAGTAACCTGGAAGATTTTCTTGATCTCCCGATTTGATAGCTCAGCTAGACCATTAGCTTGGGGGTGATAAGAAGTAGAGATTCGGTGTAATACCCTGTATTTGGTCATCAGAAACCTGAACTGAGCATTAGTGAAATGGGTCCCTCCATTAGAGATTATAGCACGTGGAATTCCGAATCGCGAAAAGATATTCTGCTGAATGAATTTGATAACCACCTTATGATCATTAGTTTGGGTCAGAATGGCTTTGATTCATTTGGACACGTAACCAACAACAAGTAGAATGTACTCGAAGCTGTCCGAAATAAGAAAGGGTCCCATAAAATCAATCTCCCAGATGTTAAAGATTTCGCATACAAGAATCGGCTGTAAGGGCATTATATCACAATGGCTCATGTTGCCTAAGGTCTGACAATGAGTGGATGCCCTACAGTGATTGTATGCGTCTTTGAAAATCGTGGGCTAATAGAAGCTGCATTGGAGGACTTTCGCTGTGGTTTTATGACTTGAGAAGTGTCCACCGCATGCCTGGTCATGGTAGAGGGATATGATGTCCTGAATTTCCACTCCCGAGACACATCATCGAATGATTTGATCGGCACCAATGCGGAAAAGATTCGGGTCTTCCCAGAAGTAGTACTTAGCATCAAAAAGCAATTTGTCCTTGGCTTTCGGCTAATCGGATAGGATCTGATGTGATGTCAGGTAGTTTACTAGATCAGCAAACCATGGAAGCTCTGTACTGATAGTCAGGAGGTGCTCATCAGGAAAATATTCCGTAATGGGTCTAGAAGGGTCGATAATATCAGAAGGAAGGTGGGACAAGTGATCAGCTACCACATTCTATTTTCCAGCTTTGTCACGAATCTTGAGGTCAAACTCTTGCAACAGCAAGATCCAGCGGATTATTTGAGGTTTTGCATCCTTCTTTGCAAGGTGATGCCTCACAGCTGTGTGATTAGAGTAAATGATAACATGGGAACCCAGAAGATATGATATGAACTTTTCCAAGGCAAATACTACGGCTAGTAGCTCTTTCTAAGTAACTGTGTAGTTACGCTGAGTTTCGTCAAGTGTCTTGCTAGTGTTGTAGATGACCACGGTTTCCTATCAATTTTCTGCCCAAGTACCGCTTCTACAGCGAAATCAGATGTATCGCATATGATCTCAAAGGGTTGAGAAAAATTAGGAGACTATAGGATCGGAGCTTGGGTAACTTGATTACGTAGGGTTTCAAATGCTTGAGTGCATTCCTTGGAGATTTTGAAAGGAACATCCTTAGATAGTAGAGTAGTTAGGGGGCACGCAATCTTTGAGAAATCAGGAATGGATTGACAGTAAAAACCAACGTGCCCCAGAAAAGATCGAATGTCCTTGATCGAGCTAGGCATAGGAAGTTTGGAAATCAGATTCACCTTGGCTCGATCGACCTGGATGCCTTTTTCTGATATAAGCTATCCCAAAACAATTCCTTTAGGCACCATGAAATGGCTCTTTTCACAGGAAAGAACTAGATTCACGTCAATGCACCGCTTGAGGATCTAGACCAAGTGTAGGAGGCAATCGTCAAATGATTCGCCAAATACTGAAAAGTCATCCATAAAGACTTCTAGATAATCACCCACCATATCTGAGAATATGGCAAGCATGCACCAATGAAAAGTAGCGGGTGCATTGCAGAGACCGAAAGGAATCCTTTGGAATGCGTACGTTCCGAAGAGGCAGGTGAAAGTGGTCTTTTCTTGGTCCTCAGGATGGATTGCAACCTGGTTATAACTGGAGTACCCGTTCAAAAAGCAGAACCTATTTCCCACTAGTTTCTTGAGGATTTGATCAATAAACGATAGTGGGAAATGATCCTTCTTTGTGGAGGTATAGAGTCTCCTATAATCAATGCAGACTCTCCACGAATACGCCACACGGGTCGGTATGATTTCTCTGGTTTCAGTCGTGATCACGGTGAGTCCTGCCATTTTAGGCACAACTTGGATTGGACTCACCCACTGACTGTCGGAGATCGGGTAGATGATCCCAATATCTAACCACTTGATGATCTCCTTTTTCATGACCTTCTGCAGATTAGGATTCAGACGTCTCTACATTTCAAGGGAAGGTCGTGTGCCCTCTTCAGTATAGATGCGGTGTATGCAGTAAGAGGGGCTGATGCCAGTCAAATCATCGAGAGTCCATCCAATGGCACTTCGATGTTGCTGAAGAACAGTAATCAGATAGGATTCCTGATCAGGTGTAAGTTTGGAGTTGATAATCATCGGAAACGTCTGATTGGAACCCAAAAAGACGTACTTGAGATTCTCGGGAAGAGGCTTAAGTTCCAAAGTAGGGTTATCAACAGCAGTGGGCGGTTCACGGTGTGTGTCAAGAGCAAGGGAAGGAGTGATGAGTGTATCTAGGTCAAGTTCAGACTCCTCTGATTGTGGGTTCTGATCCTCTTGTGGTTGATCAAAAGTAGTTAGGTTTTCCTCAATATATGGATCATCAACCACAGCCTTGATATCACATATCTGTTCTATAACACCGCAATTAATCCCTTGTTGGGCCTTAAAGATGTCAATCTTTAATGTTTGGTTCCCAAATTTCAGTTCAATTTGGCCCTCCTCATAATTTATGTTGGCCCTAGCAATGGCTAGAAATGGTCTCCCTAGTATAATTGGTGTATTCCTTGGGTTTTCTGAAGCATCTATATCCAAGACTACAAAGTCCACCGGGAAATAGAAATCCCGAACCCTAACAATGACATCCTCAAGAACTCCTTTAGGTGACTTAATAGATCGATAAACCAACAGTAATGTCACCTCTGCTGGTTTGAGCCCAGATTCCTCAAGATGGTCAAGTAGGGATGTAGGTATTAGGTTTATGGAGGTTTCTAGATCCAATAAAGCTCTATCAAATTGGATATCACCAATTGTACAGGAAATTAGGGGAGTACTTGGGTCTTTTGCCTTAGGTGGGAGTTTGCTTAAAATTATAGAGCTGGCTTGATTTGACAATACGATTGAGTTTCCACTTTTGGTTCGCGGCTTACACGTAGGTATACACATTTCTTTCAGAAATCGTGCGTAAGCTAGTACGTAGTGAATTGTATCCATCAAGGGGATGTTTATCTGGACCTGTTCAAAGAGCTTGACCAGATCTTTCTCAGGTGCCACGAGTTTGGTTGTCCTCTTTCCTTTGGTCAAAGCCTCGAGAAATGAAACCTTGGATGGTTTCTCTAGAATAGGTCCAGGTTCTTGATCTGGGACAGGGGTGTTCTGGATAACTATCCTAGGGCTTAGGTTAGCACTACTAGGTTGAAAGTGGTTTGGGTAAGGTGGGTCTTGTGTTGCTTTGCCACTAGAGTTGTAACTGAATTTAGTCCTACCTGGTTCTGGTTTGGTGTCGGTAAAATAGGTGGTTGCTGCTGAAATCTTGAGAATGATGTCGAAGCCTCCATCCCATCAGGTGATGGAGCAGAAGGAGCCTGATAAATCATGTGGGCTTGGCCCGGATTTGGGTTCATAATCCGCCTTTGGTTCGGCACGTTATTAGGATTCCGTAGAGGTTGTGAAGGGAGTGTGCTAGGTTAGCGGGAATTCGCCATCTGGGCGAGTTGATTGCGAACCTCTATGATCTCGTCTTTGTGTTGTTTGTGCATAGTCGCTTTTGTCTTTTGAATGTCAGCCAGAGTTTGAAGGATAAGAGTCATTTGATCTGTCTGAGTTGGCCCGAATTGGTAGGTATGGTTGGGTCGAGGCTGAGGCAACTGATATGGACGAGGAGCTTGTGGACGGGGTTGATATGGTGGTCTCTGATTCTAATTGTTTCTCTCCCATAGGAAATTGGGATGATTCCGCCATCCAGGGTTATTGGTATTAGAGAATGGATCATTCTGGATGGCGTTGAGGTCCTCGCAGGTCTGAGGAATCTCAGAAAAATCAGAGTACGAGGGTTCAGAGTTCCCCCAACTAGAGTATGCAGGATTGGAGCTTCCTCCAGTCCTAGAGTCAGATGGGGTGGATACAGGTCTATCCCCTGAGAAGATTAGTGATAGATGTTATGCATAGCCTCCCTCCCAGAGGGTGGCTGTGCGAACTGGTTTTGTGCAGAGGTGGCTCGCTGCAGATGTTGAGTCAGCTCATCCACCTTCTCAATGATAGTGACCTTATCCAAATGACTGGCCATCAATTCCACATCGACTGATGCAGATAGGCTTTGTGTCTCGTGTACTCCCCTTGGATTTGCCGATGCGCGGGCATTCGTCGGGTCGAATAAGCCCATGGAGTCATGATGAGAACATCATCATGAGCCATAATTAGCTCATTTTGACCTAATACAAAGGATAAAAGCTCCTACATAACTCAAGGAAAGGCTTAACTCAGAGAATTCTGAGTTTAAGAAGAAAATAGAAACTAAGGGGTAAAAAAGCAATTTCACCAATTCAATCTGAAAACAAGGTAACTCAGGGTCCAAACATAGGTCAAAATAACCTAATAAGAAGAAAAGTGGGATGAGATGACTCAAAGAGGGCCACAGCAACTCCAAGGAATTAAATAACATCTTGTAACCCTTAAAACAAACCCACTTCAATTCACGAGGTTTGAGGCAAAGAAAAAATTGAATAAACCCTCTAAAATTCATATAAGAATAATCTCTAGGGTTTAGAGCCTCCAATTTGGCCTTAGGAACCTATTTTGACCTACATTGAGAATCATGCCCAATTAATAACTTAATTTGGGTTTTTGCATAAATTGATCGATCAAATAAGGTTTAATCTGGAAATAAAATTCACCATCAGAATCCTTAGGCCCTAATTAATCATGTATAAAAACTTGAGCCTAAGAAGAAACCTTCTTGACCAACTTTACGTTTTGGCCCTCAACTTTTGGAACCCTCGCATTTTAGCCCCTAACTCTTCATCGTTCTTTGCATTTGGGTCCTCCCTGCAAAACCCTGAGCAGCACCATGCTCCGGCGACCTTGCGCGAGGCATGGCGCCGCGCAGGGTGAGGGGGACCCCCTGCCAAGTCAACCAGGGGTTCCCTGCGATGTCAGCCGTTGCAGGAACACCCCCTGATCGCTGCATTCGCCCATATCGCCCGTGCGAACGCACGGACGGTATGGGTCTCCATCTCCGGCGTCCTCCGGCGAGGGAGGCACGTCATCTCCCTCCGCCCTCCTCTCTGCTTCTGCCTCTATAAAAACCCCCGACGCTTTGCCGCTCTCTCCAGCTTGGTTCTGACGGAGAAATCCCCCCCCTTTCCCCTCTTCCCACTCCGACAGAGGCCCCCTTGCTCCGGCGGTTTTTCCTCCTCCTCCTCGTCGCTCTGCCGCACTACCAGCAGCAGAGCTGCCTTCACCTGCTCTTCCCGCGTCGCGCCGTACCCAGCGTGCGCTCTCTCGCTCTCTCCTCGCCGCCACTCTCTCTCTCTGGGCACCTTCTTCTCATGCGACAGTCGATACGATTGTCGCCCTGCTCCGGCCCCCCCCTCGTCCCTCCGAGTAGGTACAATCTTTCCTCTTCCTCCCCTCTTTCTTTTCCTTACTGTAATTTGCATAACCACCCCTCGACCGCGCCTAATCGCCCTCACCTTCCCCATCTCCGGCCAAACTTCGGCGACTCGCTCCCGTCATTCCACCACCCCACACGACTCGCTGACCCTCACAGAACCTCCGCCTCCTCACCCTGATCAACTTCCGCCCTTTCATTTCCCGCCACTCGTCACCTGCAGACCCCCCGAACAAACCCATTTCCCGCACCACAGTTTGACCTAGGGCAGCCCCTACGCTCTGCCCCATGGCTTGCCAGACCCCACACCGCCTTCGCCGTGCCACGGCGAAGGTTCTCCACTTGTCTGATTAGGCTGAAAGGCCGTTCTTCTGTGGATAGGTTGCTCGCCCTCCGTCGCCATTGCTGAGCCGGTGAAGCTCCTTCAACCTGCAGCTGCAGGCGCGCTTCGCCCAGGTTCGACTCGCCAAGACGTGCGGTTCGCAGCCACGTAGTTGCCCAGGCCTGCAGTTGGGGAGAAAGCCCCGCAGCTGCTGCATCTGCCTGCAGCTCCCTCAACGGCGGGTGCCCAATTGGGGTGGGACATTTAGTCCCACCTCGGAACTTTTGAGAGGCCCACGCCCGCATAAAGGCAAAAAGTGCCTTAGGCTCTTTGCCTCCTGAGCACGGGGTGAGGTCCCTCTCAGCCGCTCGAGCTGGCCTCGTCCGCGACCACGCCCCGCGGACCTGGCCCGACCCGTTTACCTGTCCTGCACTCCTCGCCCACCACCGCACGCCGGTGGGCCTGGACCCGGGCGCGACCCGCGTACCCGACTATCCGGCAGCTCTGGGAGAGCTATCCTATGAGTGAATTCTGAGAGAGAGAGACGTGGGGGAGGGTAGAGTAGGTTTTGCCGTCTGATTGAACTTTGAGTGTGCAGGCACAGGTGAAGAAGAAGAGAAGGCAGGAAGAAGGACTGCGAGAAGAAGAAGAAAGCCACAGAGGAAAGAAGAAGAAAAGATGCACTGTAGCAGCAGCTACTTAAGTCATCTGATTGAAAAATCAGACGACGCTCTGAAGGCAAAGAAGAATGAGAAGAAAAGAGGAACAGGACCGCAAGGGAGAAGAAAAAGAAAGAGACGGACAGAAAGAAGAACAAGAAGAAAAAGAAAGAGAAGAAAGAAGAAGAACAGAAGAGAAGGCAAGAAGAAAACAAGAAAAGAAGAACAGAGCAAGAATAAGAAGAAGGAAGAAAACTGAAGACTCAAAGAGAAGAGAAAAGAAGACAAAGATGAGAAAGAAGAGAAGGAGAAGAAGCCAACAAGACAAATCTCTCTCTCTCTCTTATTTTTTGTAATAGAAACTTCGTACCTCTAGAATACAACTTGCTCCCTGAGTTCGACCTCGGGAGAACTTTCATTTCCGAGTAAAAATTGTAGTAATGGCAATGACTATCTGTACTACAACGTAATTTCTATAACAAAATAACAAAACATAGTCAACAAGGCCGTTATCACTTGGCGCCGTTGCCGGGGAGCAACGGCTATTCTAGAAGTAATAAAATTTCTATTTGTAAGTTTCTAATAATCTCTCCTCTCTTTTGTGCAGGTACAGAAAGAAACAAAAAGACGCAGCCGCACCACAGCCACTCCAAGGACAGGTAACTTCTTATTAAACCCTAAAATTTTAAAGAAAAAGAAAAGAAATAGGCATAACCTATCTTTATACATAGTAATAGCTGCATATTCTTAGAAACTATTATTCCTGCACACAGTTTTAAAGGTGATTAGGGGCTAACACACCCTTGCCTGAGCCCTAATTACCCAAACAAAGAGTTAAATGGACCAAGTAGAGCCAACATAAGGGCAAAAGCTAGGGTTTTTAGAGACACACCTCCTATTAACAAAGAAAAGATCTTCCCAAAAAGAGGTGTACCTAAACCGTATTTGAAAAAAATCTACACAAGAGAAACCCTAAGCAAATGGCTCTCTAAACATTTGAACCCTAAAAAGAAAGGACCCAAAAGCTCTCAAAAGAACAAGAGGTGAAGTTGACCCCTTGGGTCAACCAACCTTAAAATTGGGCCACTTTGTTCACAAAAACACCTAAGAGTTCAAGTGAAACCTTAAGCACCCTGATCTTAAACTAAAATTGGTAGACTTAAGAGGTCAAGATCCCCATTCTGGTCTACCTGGAACCGCAGTGACAAGAGAGGTCGGGTGGGGGAAACCCTGTAACCCGTGGGGACGCTCTACCGTGTAGGGGTCTTCGCGGGACTCTCCCTCTCTGGCTGCCCAGGTAATTCTCAGGTGGACGATCTTTCTAATCAAGGGGTCCATCTGCCCCGCACCTCTATAGTCACCCAACAATTTTTGGGTGCCTCGATTGGGTCCAGCACCTGCTTATCTCATCCAGTTCTTCAGTATTTGGCAGGAGGTCCTTGAAACCTCCTTCAGAAATTCACTTCCCCCCCCCCCCCCCCCCGATGCCGAGCCTCGCTGCCCTTGTTTGTGCAACCAATCATTCACATAGCCCCTTTTCCTCTGATTCCGAACAAAGTCCCCTTCTTCCATCTTGATTCAAACTTCGATTCTATATCTTGATTCCACCACCTGATTCAAAGATGCAGCCACACCAATTAAGACTACCATTCAAAAAACCTGAATATCAGAGATCCATGAAAGATAAGATGATTGAGGATGCCCTTGAATTCTATGAAATCAAATGTAAACCCTCAACACCAATAGAAAACATTCAGGTTGATGTCCCAACAACCACAGCTTTCATCATAAACTGTGCCCAAATTCTGTTGACAGAAATTACAAAAGGATCAACCCGAGATATGCTCATGACAGGATACATTGAGATAGAAAAATTACACCAATCTGAATACCTTCAATGCTTGACAAATCCTGTACTTTGGGAACAACACCAAGATGCCCTTATAAAACGGGCAGAAATGATGAGATCACTAGAACAAATTATCAACCAGAAATACCCGTATATACCAGAAACAGAGGATGAACCATCTTGGAACAGTATTAAGGAACAATCCAGTTTCCCAGATCCCGGGACTAAGGCACAAAGTGGTTGTGGAATCCCAACCCAGATAGAAGACAACATTGAATTAGGTTGGGATATTGCAGGAGAACACACTGATGAACCGACCCTAGACCATGAATTGCCAAGCTTAGAATTCCAAAACTCCTGCAATAATGAGGTCAGAACTGAACCTTTTGAGGGTATAAATTCCGCCCCTTATTTTGATAAGGTGGCCCTCGAAGGTTATTCGGACTTAGGTTCTAGCAATTCTACCCACATCCTAAACCTAGAACCTAGATCTGAAACTTATTGGGAAGATTATGAGGTCTCATATGAGAAAGATCAAATTTTTACAGAATATGATTCTGAGCCTCTATTTGATGAATATCCCTCTCCAACATCCTCAGGAAATCTGATCAATTTTCAGAAAACATGCCAATTTATGATACAGAAACTGAGTTGAATGAGCAGGGTTTTAATGGGGTCTATCCTACCAGCTTCGAGTTTGGACAGAACACCTTTTTGAGCCCAGAATTGACATATAGGCTAGAACCCAGTCAGGCTGCTGATTCCCCATCTGATGATTTATGCTACGGTGGAATTCATGATCAAGGATCTCATTTAGAACTCAATTTTCACAAACTCTTCGACAACTTCAGATCTGACTATAATTGTGGAGAGACTCTTCTTCCTGAACACACCAAGCCCATCTACGACCTCAGTCCACATAACTCTGCCTCTGAGGTCCTGATTCCCGAGATCACTGGTAACACAGAATCATTCCTTTTTGATCCTCAGGAACCAAAAACAGAAAATGCCAAGAGTGATTACAACACAGAATTCAAATCTTTTCTCAGTTCAGAT
The DNA here is from genome assembly GCA_037157565.1 of Thalassia testudinum. NCBI lineage: Eukaryota > Viridiplantae > Streptophyta > Magnoliopsida > Alismatales > Hydrocharitaceae > Thalassia > Thalassia testudinum. Next base: position 27,260,679 of record JAZHRO010000014.1, read on the forward strand.
TTCCTTCATCCTACAGACACTCTTCAGGCATTTGATAGCTACCCAGAGGACTCTCTACAGAAAACCACCTGTCATTCCTTTCTAGAAGAGCCCTCATACACGATTGCCACCTCGTCCACACACACAGAACTAATCAAACCCTCTTCCCGACCCCGACCCGCAACCAGACTCAATTTCTATTCAGATTCACCTCTCACCGAGCCGATTGCATTTCCACATCGGGCTCCATCACTCTCTGATCACCCCTGTAGGGTTCCTGCGTCAATCACTGATTATTCTACAGGTCCCTACTCTGACCAGGCTGATTCGACTCAGCCAAGCCCTGCATTCACACTTCCACATCCATCTGAGCTTCATAGTATATGGTGGGTTCCACACCTTTTGATCTTCATCTATCAACCCACCAGATTGGTTGGGTTTGGGCTGCATCATCATCCTGTCGATCTGAACAAGCACCTGGTTGGACCAGCCAGGCTCTTAATCAAGGTGCTTGTCTTACAAAATTCTGCTGATTTGACCATCCCCTCTCCATCGCATTTCCCGCTTGGCTGAAGGCATCAAATTTAACACTCAACGGGAGGCAGCCCGTCATTCTCTTTGAAAACCTGAAATCTTTTCTGACACCTTTGTGCACTTAAAGTTCACACTTTAGGACAGCCGACTCCACCTCAGATGCTTGCATCTGAGATTAGAAATCGTCCGAAATAGTCACCCCGACTCATTCACTCATCAAAACATCTATCCTAATGTATGCACTAAGTTGAATAAAAACCCCCTAGGTTACAATGAGGACATTGCAAATCTTAGGCATGAGGGTTATGATAGTGCAAAACTTGTAAGAAAATGTTTCAAACAAAAAATTTACATATGCCAAAAACACCATAAAAATAAAAAAAAATTTTTTTCGAAAGAGAATAAAAGGAGAAGGAAATTTTGTGGGAGGAGAAAAAGAAACAAAATGAAAAAGGAGTACAAAATTATGAGAAAAAAGTAGTCATTAGTAAGAAACTAAGGAATTAACCTAAATTCTAGACCTCATTCAAGAAAAGAACTGAAAAGTGCACAAAGGGATTAGTAAGAATGCAAACCTTAGGCATTCTTGGATAGACTCTTAGTACCCATTAAGATCTGGACACTCCTCAAGAGGTTGAGGAAAATGAAAAGCTGAAATATTAGGTCTAAGGCTTAGGAAGTATTTGGCCTCGTTAGCTAACTTTTGGTTTACGGGATTCAGTAACCTAAGCACCCTAACCTCACACATAGCCTGGTTCAGTAAGTGTAAAAATCAAAATCACGCAGAAGCGTCGCAAAAAATTATGAAAAGTACACCTAGAGTAGGAGCGGCCGATCAACACAAGTTGATTTAGACGAGTTCCTAGCGCGGAGAGGTGGGAAATCCCCTCGAGGATGCGTAACAAAATATCATCTCCTCGATGCTTGTCTCTTAGGATATTTACATATCCTACTGGGGGCATGTAAGCACTCTGCTGGTTCAGATTCCATGGATGGCATTATCACGATGTGTCAATTGCAAGGGTCTGGATTCGGCCACGAAACACCATGGATGGGATTATCTCGAAATCTCAATAGCCAGGGTTTTGGGGGTTGCCATGAGCGGTGCTATCTCGAAGCATCGATTGCCAAGAACCCTTGAGGATTGATGATGGGGGCAAGGAATCTGATACAGACCGTGTTGAAAAGCCAATCCTAAGCTAGAATTAAAAAGAAAAAGAGAGAGAAAACTCTCCAAAACAGAAAAATTTTCTATCTCTCTCTCTTACAAAACGCACTGCGAACTGAGCCAGGGCTAAAATCATTCCAAGCACGGGTGCTTTAACCAAAAATCCAATAGACCTTAAGATAGTTCTTGTAGGCCTTAAAAACCTTTGCTAAGGACTGAGGCTGAGGCTAGACAGATCTGGATCTTGATTGGTACTAGAGTACCTTTTAGGCCTATGGTCAGCATTCTAACTTAATCTGAGTTCAAAGGAAAAAGCACTTATCTAAAGCTATTAAGAACTCCATGGTCTAGAACAAAGGTTGAAACCTTAAGTTTTTTTGCTAAGGGACTAGCAAAAGCTAGGCATGGGGGTATGATGAGAACATCATCATGAGTCATAACTAGCTCATTTTGGCCTAATACAAAGGATAAAAGCTCCTACATAACTCAAGGAAAGGCTTAACTCAGAGAATTCTGAGTTTAAGAAGAAAATAGAAACTAAGGGGTAAAAATGCAATTTCACCAATTCAATCTGAAAACAGGGTAACTCAGGGTCCAAGCATAGGTCAAAATAACCTAATAAGAAGAAAAGTGGGATGAGATGACTCAAAGAGGGCCACAGCAACTCCAAGGAATTAAATAACATCTTGTAACCCTAAAAACAAATCCACTTCAATTCACGAGGTTCGAGGCAAAGAAAAAATTGAATAAACCCTCTAAAATTCATATAAAAATAATCTCTAGGGCTTAGAGCCTCCAATTTGGCCTTAGGAACCTATTTTTACCTACATTGAGAAACATACCCAATTAATAACTTAATTTGGGTTTTTGCGTAAATTAACCTGCCAAACAAGGTTTAATCTAGAAATAAAATTCACCATCAGAATCCTTAGGCCCTAATTAGTCATGTATAAAAACTTGAGCCTAAGAAGAAACCTTCTTGACCAACTTTACTTTTTGGCCCTCAACTTTTGAAACCCTCGCATTTTAGCCCCTAACTCTTCATCGTTCTTTGCATTTGGGTCCTCCCTGCAAAACCCTGAGCAGCACCATGCTCCGGCGACCTTGCGCGAGGCATGGCACCGCGCAGGGTGAGGGGGACCCCCTGCCAAGTCAACCAGGGGTTCCCTGCGACGTCAGCCGTCGCAGGAACACCCCCCTGATCGCTGCAATCGCCCATACCGCCCGTGCGAACGCACGGACGGTATGGTTCTCCATCTCCGGCGTCCTCCGGCGAGGGAGGCACGTCGTCTCCCTCCGCCCTCCTCTCTGTTTCTGCCTCCATAAAAACCCCCGACGCTCTGCCGCTCTCTCCAGCTCGGTTCTGACGGAGAAATCCCCCCCTTTCCTCTCTTCCCACTCCGACAGAGGCCCCCTTGCTCCGGCGGTTTCTCCTCCTTGTCGCTCTGCCGCACTACCAGCAGCAGAGCTGCCTTCACCTGCTCTTCCCGCGTCGCACCGTACCCAGCGCGCGCTCTCCCGCTCTCTCCTCGCCGCCGCTCTCTCTCTCTGGGCACCTTCTTCTCCGGCGACAGTCGATACGACTGTCGCCCTGCTTCGGCCCCCCCTCGTCCCTCCGAGTAGGTACAATCTTTCCTCTTCCTCCCCTCTTTCTTTTCCTTACTATAATTTGCATAACCACCCCTCGACTGCGCCTAATCGCCCTCACCTTCCCCATCTCCGGCCAAACTCCGGCGACTCGCTCCCGTCATTCCACCACCCCACACGACTCGCTGACCCTCACAGAACCTCCGCCTCCTCACCCTGACCAACTTCCGCCCTTCCATTTCCCGCCACTCGCCACCTGCAGAGCCCCCGAACAAACCCATTTCCCACGCCACAGTTTGACCTAGGGCAGCCCCTACGCTCCACCCCACGGCTTGCCAGACCCCACACTGCCTTCGCCGTGCCAGGACGAAGGTTCTCCGCTTGTCTGGTTAGGCCGAAAGGCCGTTCTTCTGTGGACAGGTTGCTCGCCCTCCGTTGCCATTGCTGAGCCGGTGAAGCTCCTTCAACCTGCAGCTGCAGGCGCGCTTCACGCAGGTTCGACTCGCCAGGACGCGCGGTTCGCAGCCATGCAGTTGCCCAGGCCTGCAGTTGGGGACAAAGCCCCGCAGCTGCTGCATCTGCCTGCAGCTCGCTCAGCGGCGGGTGCCCAATTGGGGTGGGACGTTTAGTCCCACCTCGGAACTTTTTAGAGGCCCACGCTCGCATAAAGGCAAAAAGTGCCTTAGGCTCTTTGCCTCCTGAGCACGGGGTGAGGTCCCGCTCAGCCGCTCGAGCTGGCCTCGTCCGCGACCACGCCCCGCGGACCTGGCCCGACCCGTTTACCCGTCCTGCACTCCTCGCCCACCACCGCACGCCGGTGGGCCTGGACCCGGGCGCGACCCGCGTACCCGACTATTCGGCAGCTCTGGGAGAGCTATCCTATGAGTGAATTCTGAGAGAGAGAGATGCTGGGGAGGGTAGAGTAGGTTTTGCCGTCTGATTGAACTTTGAGTGTGCAGGCACAGGTGAAGAAGAGAAGGCAGGAAGAAGGACTACGAGAAGAAGAAGAAGAAAGCCACAAAGGAAAGAAGAAGAAAAGACGCACTGTAGCAGTAGCTACTTAAGTCGTCTGATTGAAAAATCAGACGACTCTCTGAAGGCAAAGAAGAAGGAGAAGAAAAGAGGAACAGGACCGTAAGGGAGAAGAAAAAGAAAGAGACGGACAGAAAGAAGAACAAGAAGAAAAAGAAAGAGAAGAAAGAAGAAGAACAGAAGAGAAGGCAAGAAGAAAACAAGAAAAGAAGAACAAAGCAAGTATAAGAAGGAAGAAAACTGAAGGCTCAAAGAGAAGAGAAAAGAAGACAAAGACGAGAAAGAAGAGAAGGAGAAGAAGCCAACAAGACAAATCTCTCTCTCTTATTTTTTGTAATAGAAACTTCGTACCTCTAGAATACAACTTGCTCCCTAAGTTCGACCTCGGGAGAACTTTCATTTCCGAGTAAAAATTGTAATAATGGCAATGACTATCTGTACTACAACGTAATTTCTATAACAAAACAACAAAACATAGCCAACAAGGCCGTTATCAAGTCACTATTGATGGAATTCTCTCACATATTCTCGAGAGTCTCCCACATAGTGTCTTCTTGTTGACCCATGATATTTCCTCCGCAGGTTGCATTAACGAATAAACGGATATCTTCATGGAGTCCCTGGTAAAAAGACTGGATTTGTTCCCATTTAGGAACTCCGTGACGGGGGCACTTTTGCATGAGATCCAGGAAATGGTCCCATGCTTCATGAAGTGGCTCTCCAGGCTACTATGTGAAGTGTGTGATCTGGTGTCGTAAAGCATTTGTCCGACCAACTGGGAAGAACTTTTTCAGAAACTCGGATTGTAGTTCAACCTATGTGTTGATTGGACGCATTTGATTCTGATACCAGTGAGCTGCTTTGTCCATGAGAGAGAAGGAGAACATCTTCATGAGAAGAATATCCCGATTTTGGACATCTGTCCCGAAGGTCTTGGCCAGATGCTTGAGTTGTTTGATGTGCTGGAAATGACCCTAGGAATTGAGCCCATGAAACTTTGGAATAGCATGAATCATGTTTGGCTTGAGTTCAAAATCAGGACCTCTAGCTGGGATTTGGACTCGAAGTTTGATCACCATTGCAGCGGGATTGTAGTGATCTCGCATCATAGGATGCTGTGGTGGATTCACAAAGGCTTGGAATAAATTATTAAGGCATTGAAGTTGGTTCTCAAGATTATTCTCTTCTTCTATTGGTTGTGCCATGATGATGGAAGAAGGAGAATTGGGTTCAGATGAATCAGAGGAGATGTCTATGTGATGCGGTTGTTGCACAAACACGGAAGTTGAGACCTGGCCTTGACGGGAGTGAATAATTAAAGGAGGCCTCAAGGATGGTCTTAAGGACCTCCTATCGACATGCATCGATGGTATGGATGAGAGTAGAATGTGGTGGACCCAATCAAGACACCCAAAAACTTTGGATGACTATAGAGGTTCGGGGCGGATGATACCCCTTAGTCAGAAATCCATCCACCTGAGAAATACCTAAGCAGCCAGAGAGGGAGAGTCCCACAAAGACCCCTACACGGTAGAGCGCCCCCATGAGTTACAGGCTTTCCCCCACCCGACCTCTCTTGTCACTGATGTTCCAGGTAGACCAAACTGGGGACTTGACCTCTTAAGTCTACCAATTTTATTAAAGAGCAAGGGTACTTAAGATTGTACTTGAACTTTTTGAAACCAAAAGGAATGCTATTGTTATACGATAGTAATCCAAGAATAATTTATTGATAAATGAATAAAAAATTACAAATCATATCCCCATCTATGTATGATGGACCAGCACTCATTTACAATTTGCTCACAGCAAACTGGTCTCTCCTGAAAAAGCCTCTCGTTCCTTGCCTACCACATACACTAGAGAGTTGCGGCCATGCACAGGTGCGGTCTCTCCAACACTACAAAGTTATGCCACAAAGAGTCCTAGGAGGGAAGTGGTTCCTGGCAAGTCCTCCAAATTACATTAGTAATCAAGCAAGAAGAAAAAATGTGGTTGAGATTATTAGTGTGCATTCCACATAGGTGACATTCATGAAGAGCAGCTCCCATTCTTTTGTTAAATCACCTGTTATCAGGCCCTCCCTCCTACATAGCCAAAGAAAAATTTATACCTTGAGGGGGATCTTCAAGAGCCATATTTTTTTGTCAATGTGATCGTAGCACCCACCTTTGCCACCTTCCATAATTTTTCTATACCCACACTACACTGTATATATTCCATCCCAAACATAGCTATCATCCACTCCAGGTCTAGGTTTGAACCTTTCCAGGTCTGAAATCAAGTTTCTTCTTTCTTCCCACAGTCGGGTGCCCATCCTGATGGACTCATCTTCATTTAGCTGCCAGCAGGCCCTTGCTGCAGCCAGATTGATTGTACTTGAACTTTAGATGTATTGAGTGCAAAAAGTGACCTAATTTCAAGGTTGGTTGACCCAACAAGGTGGGTCAACTTCTCCTATTTTTCCTTTGAGAGGTTTTAGGTCCCTTCTTTTAGAATTCAAGTGAGATTAAGAGCCTGAATTTTTAGGGTTTGCTTGAATAAATCACTTCAACCAAGGCTTAGGCACACATCTTTTTGGAGAGTTGATTCTTGCTTATGAAAGTATCTCTAAAACCCTAAATTGAAATCCTTAATTTGGCTCTAATCTTGTTCCAATTTAGTTTTGCCAAATGTGGCATCTAGGGCTCAAACAAGAATGTGGTAGCCCTAGTTACCTTAAATGGGTGCACAAATCAATTTTGTTGTTGAAATCAAATCTGGCAACTTGATGGATTAGTAAGAATGTAAAGCAAGTAGCCCTAATTGATTTTGCTCTTTTTTTCCTTTTCAGAATAAGGGGCTTAAGAGAGAAAGAGTAATCAGAAATTACCTACCCCTGGCATGTTTGATGTGCGGTTGTCTTTCTTTGAATCTTCTCCCCTGAAACAACCACTAAAAAAAAAGAGATATAGCAAATTAATACCAAATCAGCAATTGCAATCAAGAATTCTAAATCGTCTGTTACTCTCCGGTAATGGCGTCAAAATGTTTAGAATGCTGAGTCGGTATTTAAGAGTGTTACGTTGTAGTACAGTCGAAAAAGCGTTCAAAACAAATACAATTTTATTACTTGAATTTGAAGTCCGAGGTCGAACAGAGGGAGCAAATTGGTGTTTAGAATCAAGATCACAATTCAGAATTTAAAAGAATATGCAATAATATCAGTATCAAAATGCAAACATATGGGAGTAAATAGAACACAAAATACTAAAGAACTCAATGTATATGAATATGAATTAAACTCAAATTGGACGTCTGATTTGTAAATCAGACAACTTAAACTGATGCTACAATGCTCCTTTCTGATTTTTCTCTGCTTCTCTTCTGCAGCTCCTCTTCTTTCTTCCTTCTTCTGCTTCTACTCCTCTTCTTTCTTTCTTTAACTCTGTCTTTCTCTTCTTTCTTTGCTGCTTCCTCTTCTCTTTCTTTCTCTTTTTCTTTCTCTACCGACTGCCTCTTCTCTTTCTTTCTCTTTTTCTTTAGCCTCTGTCTTAGCTTCTCCTTCTTCTTCCTTAGCTTTAGCTTCTTCCTTCTTTACCTTTCTTTGCCATGGCCCTTAGCTTCTCCTTCTTCTTCAGCTTCGCTTCTCCTTTTCTTCAGCCTGCGGCAAAACCTACCCACTACCTGTGCGCAACTCTCCTATCTTTCCCTCTTAGGTTCCGCTCTCCCAGAGTCACAATTATTCGAGTATTCGGGTCGGGTACGTACTCGGGACCAGGTCCACTGGCGTGCGGTGGTGGGTGAAGAGTGTAGGTTTGGTTGGGTTAGCCAGGTCTAGCGGGCGTGAGCGTGGTTGAGACCGGGTTGGATCGAGTGAGGACCTCACCTCATGATTCGTAGGTGATAAGGCTTTGGCATACATTCAACTTATGTACCTTCGGTCGCTTCGCAGCCGCCGATGTGGGACTAAACACGCACCCTTCTTCTCGCACGCCCGCAGTAGAGGTGGTCCCCTAATTGCAGCAGCTGCTACGGCCTTCGACTAGAATTAAGAGCTTGGAGTCATGCGTGAGAGTCTTCCACGCAGCCTGGGACAGGGGCCTGGAACTGGTAAAGCCTGGAGCGACCTCAAGCTTGCTTCAAGCTTAGTCACCAATGGTGGATGACGCTTGTACCTGAAATCACAAAGACGGCCTCGCGGCCTCGTCAGATCGCTTAGGGAGCATCGCCGAGGCACGGCGAATGTGCTAGGGTGGTTGGCGTGGCATGGGGACACCTGTGCGAGTGTGCCTAGGGCACACTGTGTGCGTAGGTGTGGTTGCGTTTGGTGAGGTGCGTGAGTGAGTGGAGTAGTGTGTGAAGTGAGGGGAAGCTTATGGGCTGGTCGGTGAGGGGTGGGATGGCCTGTGGAGGTGGAGCGACCTCGCCGGTGGTGGTGGCAGAAGATGAAGGAGATTAGGATGATGGAGGTCGGCAGTGGTCGATTTTGGGAAATAGAGAGTGAAAAAGAAAGTAGAGGGGAGAGAGAACTTAGCTAGGGTGTTAGGAGACTAAAGGGAGATGAAGATGGCATTGGACGCGTACTGCCAATGTTGGAGACGAAGGTGCTCAGTGAGAGACGGTCGGCGAGGATGAAGGGGAGACAAGGGCTTCAGCAGATGCTACGCGACGTGGACGAAAGCGAGGGAGAAGAGCCTACCACTGGTATTGTGGTCAGACGACGAGGGAGAGCAGGGAAGGTCTTCGGAGCATGACGAGCGAGTCGGTCGGAGGAGGAGAGAAGAATTGGAGAGGGTCTCCGATCGAATTTAAGCTTGGGGAATGCAGTTAGATCTGGGGCTTCGTAAATAGATCTCTAGAGGGGGATTTGTGCTTGGAAGCCAAGCTTTCAAGCAAGGCATGCTCACCGAAGAAGGAAACTCAAAAGTGACCCAAATCTCTCATGCATTCGCATGTGAGATTGGGAAGAAATTAGGGCATCTAACTGGATTCACATTGGAGGGATTTTCTCAGAGAATCTCCCTTCCAATTTTGAAGGGGATTCTCTGAGCAATAAGGGGAAACCACCTTCCAAAACTTGCCGGAGTAGGATTCCTCTACTATAATGGTGGAGGGACCTAATTAGGAAAATGATGAAGAAGCTAGGGGGAATTTTGTAAAGGTTTTTGAAAGATAGGGGTACAAATGTAATCAGGCTGGACCTTTTTGCAAACTGGGTCAAGGCAAACTCAACCTAGGTTCAAATTTTGGTACAAGCCTAATTTGAACCTAAGGAATCCAATGGTGAAGTTAGATTTTGGGTTTGACCATGTTTGGTTAGGAAATTTATACAAAAACTCAATTTGGGTAAATGTCTGTTTGAGGCCTCATTCTAGGTCAAGATGGGTTCCAATGGATAAATTGAAAGTTATAAACCCTAGAGAATATTTTTCTATGATTTTTAGAGGATTTAGGTGAATTTTATCATGACCAAAACCTTGGTTAATCAAGTGGGTCTATTTTAGGGTTTTAAGAAGTCATTTGATTCACAGGGTGCACACAAACCCTTTTTGTCTGATCCAACCCACTTATTATCTTATTAAGACCCTTTGACCTTTGTTTAGCCCTTGAGAAAATCCGTTGTTGTACTGCATTGGTAAAATTACGGTTTTACCCCATATTTCTTATTTTTCTCTCAGAAAGGTTATGTGGTGAATTAGGACTTTTAGTTGGTTATGTAGGAGCTTTTATTCTCTTCATTGGGTTAAAATGAGCTAGTTAGGGCTCATGATGGTGTTCTCATCATACGGTAAGCCCAAAGAGCATCATCAAGCTTCTGAGTCCAGTTTTATCAGGCCTAACCGCCTTCTGTAGGATGTTCTTGATCTCTCGAATGGAGAACTCAACTTGTCCATTCGTCAGGGGGTGGTAGGGTGTAGAAATTCAGTGTTTCACCCTTATTTAGCCAGTAAATTTCTGAATTGGGTATTGGTGAAATGAGTGTCACTATCACTGATGATGGCTCTCGGGATCTCGAACAGGCTAAAGATATTCTTCTTTATGAATTCAATAACCACCTTGTGGTCATTGGTTTGGGTGGGAATGGCCTTAATCCATTTGGACACGTAATTAGCAGCAACCAGAATATATTAGTGTCCAAATGATAGGAGGAAGGGTCCATTGAAGTCGATGCCCCAAATATTAAAGATTTCAATGGGAAGTATCGGATTTAGGGGCATCATATCTCTCTTGACTATGCTCCGAAGTGCCTGCCATCGGAAACATAACCTTGATAATTCCTAGGCATCCTTGAATAAAGACGACCAATAAAATCCAGACTGCAAAATCTTTACAATCGTCTTTTTTGCGGAAAAATGTTCACCACACGCAGATGCATGGCAGAACTCAAGTATACTTTGGAACTCATTTTTTGGGAGACATCAGCGAATAATTTGATTAGAGGCGATGCAGTACAGCTTGTGGTTATCCCAAAAGTAATATTTGGTCTCGGATACAAGTTTATCTCGTTGTTGCTTGGTCTAGTCCTAGGGGGCTTGACCAATGGCCAAATAGTTGACAATGTTCGCAAACCAAGGGATTTGGACACCTGAGATTGTAAGGATAGTCTCATTCGGAAAAGTGTTGGTAATCAGAATATTCGAATGAGGAGAATCAATTAGGATTCTAAAATGATGACCTACTGATAAGAGACTCATCATGGCTTCTAATTACCCCTAATTAACTAGGTTTCCTAGTTAATTAGCTAGGAATATGCATATATAAGGGCTAATTATATAATAAGGGACAAATCATTAAAGGACCTTAAAATAAGTTAAAATTACTTAATTAAAAGTCGATTAACATTGTTAATAATTTAATTAATAAATGGATTCAAAATATCACTAATTAGCTACCTATTTAATATCTTATTTTACTTAAGTATAACTTAAGACCTAAGTCTTTAATAACTTAAGTTAGTAACTAAATAAATATAAATAAATGGGTCAAAAATGTAAATACATGTCTTTAATATAATATTTAGCTAATTTATAATTATATATAAAATGTCGGAAAAGAATTAAATTAAAATTAACTTAAATGGCCTCTGTTTACATTTTAGTCCCTGGAATTCATTGCATTTGAGTCCTTTCTTTTTACTTAGGTCCTTAGCTTTTATTGCATACCAGTCCCTGTGAGCATTGTCTTCTTCCTCTTCTTTTCTTTACACGCACAAACGGCTGTCAGGCAGCAGTGAAGACACCACCTAATCACCTCACATCCGGTGTCCTACCTTCCTCGCGAAGATCCTGGAGCTTGCGCTCACTACCTCAATTGCATCCATTGGTCTGGATCATCTCTAATTCCTGTTTAGGGCTCGACGATAACTTCACCAGCGTCGGAGAAGATGCCAGTGGTTACTGACGAGTTGATTATTCGCTTTAAAGTCATTTGTAATTTTATGTGATGGAAAAATCGACTAATCAATATTTAAAAAAAATAACCACTCGTAGAAGAGCGGGTCGTATCCACAGGGAGACAATGACGTATTTAAATTCGCACCGGTTAAAAATGTTTGTTCGTAGTTAGTTTAGATGAGAATCAAGCCAAATTTTCCTTCAGATTAAGGTTGAATCAAGAAATCATGCTGAAATAGCAATTCTTAATAACTAGAGGATATTTTTTGCAATGCAGATTCAATAAAATATCTTTAAAGGATGACAATGGCAGAAAATGTAATTATTAATGGGATGAATACTATAGCAAAACAGAGGATTTATTCCCCTTGGCCGTGCGTGAAGAGGAGTGGACGGCCGGAGATGGGAAGCTCGGAGGAAGTTCTTTGGACCGAGAGCTTCGCAGTGGTGGTGGCGGCGAGTCGCGGGATGGCTGGAGTCGGGCGGACGGAGCTCCGACGAAGGTGGCTGCCAACAGTGGCTGCAGCTGCTGAAGGGGCAGCTGTGCGCGGAAGTTGAGTGCTGTTGCAGGTGGTGCGCGAGCACGCACTGGTGGTGGCACTGCAAGTAGTAGCGGGAGTTGAGTGCGCTGAGGGTTTCTGGCAGGCGCACACACTAGTGGAGGCGTTGCAGGTAGTGGCGAGGGATGCTGTAGGTGGAAGGCGCGGGCGTGCTGCAGATGGCAAGGGGTGCTGCAGGCGGAAGGCGCGGGCATGCTGCAGATGGCAAGGGGCGCTGCAGGAGAAAGGCACGGAGAAGAATGCGGACCTGCTGCATGCGTGAAGAGGCACTGCAGGGTGCTGGTGGGCACGCGCTGGAAGATGGAGGTGATGCACGTGCGTGGGCTGGCGGTCTTGTGCAGCTGGAGGGACGCAGCTGTGAAGGAGCAGGTGGCCGATCCTGGTGCTGTGTGCGTGGGTGGTGTGATGCGGGCATGGAGTAAGCAGGTGGGTGGCGCTGGAATAGATGCTGCAGGAGATGGTTCAAGCGTGCAACCGGAGGGGCGCGGGCGTGGAGTGAGTGGCTGGTTGCTGCTGAAGTGTGGGTCGAAGCTTCAGACGTCCGGGAAACTTCCCGGACATCTTAACTGACTGAGGAGTGAAATTTCAGTGGCTGTGGCTGCGGTTGTTGGTGACGACGGCGAGGGAGGTGCAAGGCAAGGTACTCACGGTAATGCGAATGATCTCTAGATGGCGGTGTGGCCTGTCACACCACACGCCCACGGTGGTGGAGGCTCGTCGCCGCGGTTGAGGTCGGTGGTGTGGAATGGAAGAGAGACGAACTCTCTGCATAGTGGTGGGTCGGGGGTGGAGGCCTACTCCGCTCGGCAGCCTCTCTCCTCTTTTTTGTAGCTGCCTGCACGAATTTGAATGGAGAGGCGGGAGCAGATCCACCTTCTCCGCTAATCCATGAATGTGGGCTTTAGTGCGGCAGGAAGCGTTGCAGCGGCAGCCGAGCCATTGCTAAAAAGAAGAAGAATAAAAGATATTGTTAAAATATTATGGTTATTTATATACAAACCCTCAACTTTTATGTTAACTTAAAATTAATGCATGCAATGTACCTAATTGGTTAACTAATTAAATGAATGCAATGCATGAATTATGTAATTAAATTAGAAATATGAATTAATCTATTTACATCCTAATTTATGCTAAATAAATGTTAGAATTAACCTAATGTCTAGGCACTTAAATACTTAAATAGCCCACAAATATGGGCTAATCAGTTACCTTGCACCTAGACGCATTCCCGTCTAGATATAGCCTCCTTCACAGCCGCCGCAACCTATAAATACCCTTTGACCCCTACGATTTGAGCTTGTTCAGCTCCCTTCCCCTCTCCACCTCATCGTAGCTGGTCAGTAGGTTCTTCCGCAACTCTGGCGTCTTCATTCTCCTTCTCAAGCACGACTGCCGCGGACGCGTTGGCTCTCTCACCTCCTCTTCCTCTCTATCGCCCAGCCAACAACGATTGAGCACCCTACTCTCCCTCTGATCTCCGCTTCGATCGGCTAGAGCTTCTCTTCTCACCCTATCTAGATTTTGATCCTGTTCTTGCCCTGCTAATGGTGAGATCCCTTTCCTCCTTCGTCAAGTAATTAGTCTTAACTTTTAGGAGTAGGTTTAGCTAGGTAATTAGATATGATTAGCTTAGTTTAGTTAGTTTCAGTAGCTTCATCTCCGTCTCCGGCGAGGCCAATTCCGGCTTCGTCGGACTTCTACATGGTTTTACATATACTTCTTCACCTTTCTCTATCTTCCATGAACAGTTTTCACTTCTTTCCACTTAATATTAGCACTTATTCGCCTAGACCACCTCCACATGCACCAGCGACCTTTGCTATCCATGGCAGAGGTCCCCAAGTGTAATTCACACTCATCTAAGGTCCTTCATCACCTTAGCACATTCTCAGGGCCCTAACCCACCTTAGAATTCACTTAATTAAGCACCTAATTGCCTAATTCAACTTACTCACACCTAGACACTTCACTGTCCATGGTGAAGTGTCCAGAGGTAGTTTCACTTCCAATTAAGGTTCACCATCACTTAGTCATTCCTTTAGGACCTCAACGATCACTTTAATTACTCTTATAGAGCAATCAATAGAAAAAAGCCCAAATCACTCCCCTTTCCTGAGCACGTTGTCAATGGCATCTCAGGTGAAGGTTATCACCTAATTAAGTAATCACACATCATCGCCTCTCCCTTTAGAGTATTTCCCCTCACTCAATTGAGTGAGAGGAGGCACTCTGGGTTCTAACAAAGTCAGAGTGTGAATTCTCTGAAATCCAAGCATATCTTCTGTTATGATCATCAACGGAGTAAATTGTTGGGCTCTTGAGGTTCCTTGTGACCTTAGGAAACTTTTCAGACCTTCAATGGTTTATTTTATTGAGTTTTATACATTGTCAGTCACTTCATGGACTTACTAGAGCTCCAGCGAGCTTCGACGAGTTTAAACTGAACTTCAGCCCATAGAACTCCTTGTGGAGCTCCAGATTGATTCGTTAAGATTTGAGGATTATGTTTTGAGGATTATATCAGTGATTTGACATTTGGAGTGTGTTATAAGTCTCCATCTTCTCCAACTCTGGCGGAGTTGGAGAGACATCTCCATTATGGTTTAGGATGATTCCAGAGGCCTAGAAGCAAGAATGAAGCTTGATGAGTTTATCCTAGTTAGTTGTTTGATCAGAGAAGTTGTAGTTTGTTCTACCGAATGAACTCCTTTAGGATCTTAGGTGACACCTTTGGAAGCCCTAGGAAAAGAGTTCAAAATGCAATTGTGAAGTGCTAAATACATTTCTGATGTTGTTTAGAGTTGACCCCAATTTGATCAGAGATTGTTTAATCAAGAAAGTCACTCTGAGCTCACTTTGGTCAACCCTAGGTTCAATTTAAGGATTAAGTGTTTAATTCTGTGAATTAAAAGTTTGAAATTCTTTCTAGGATGATTTAGAGTTAGTTGGAGTTGTTTTGATTGAGTTTTATTGAGGATTTAGTGTGAATCAATTCTCTAGTCAGTTTGGGTTCTTCAGAGCCCAATACTGAGTTCTCTCTATTCTGGGTGAGACTCCATCTCCAATTCCACCCAGTTGTGATCGCTACAACTCTCAGAGCTTGTTGATTCTGTTACTTGTTGCTGTTGTCAATTTGTTGGCCAAAACAGATCTTGATTTGGAGCTTTAGAGCTTTAGGACAAAGCTCTGAACTTGAACCTTCTTCCTGTAGCTGTTAGAACTCCTTTTCTTACTCATCTACTGTGGAATCACCCGCTGAAGGTTATTCAGACCTCACCTGGAGGTCTAAGACCCTACTGTAAGTTGTATGACCTAAAGGGTCTCCTCTGCAGCCATTGATGGCTGCACTGAAGCTTCACCTTTTCCCTTCAAATCGAAGGGCAAAACACTTTCTTCGCATCAAATTGATGCATGTTTCTTATAGAGTAGGTCAAGGGCTTTTGATCGAGCCTTTGCTTGATCAGATTGGACAATGGAGCTGGCTGGAATCTTCAGCCGAAGTCTGGCCAATATTGGGCAGAACCTGGGAAACAAAGTCCCACCTCAGAAGTTTTGGAGGTGCCCCCTTGCTATATTATGATTTTGTGAAGACAACATTTCGGTCGTCAGCGCAGGGCACAAAATGAAACTATTACGGGCACGGGTGTGTGCATTGCATGACCTGGGCATGGGTGTGTGTGTGTGCGCCTGTTGGTGTGAGTGTGGGCCCACGAGTGGGCGAGTGGGCCTGGGAGGCCAAATGCTGTGTGATGTAAACATATTTGTTGATGGTAAAATGCCTATTCATGCATGTTCCTAGGTTTAGATTTGCATTTCATGTTATAAATATTGCATAGCATGCATCATTCTACATTTAGAGTAGTTGTATATAATTTAGGTTAATTGCATCTTTTTTATGGTTAGGAGAGAAGCATATTTATTTCAGAGCCTTGGATTGACGATCCAACCGTACGGATCTGATCGAGACGATGATCGGAGTCCAACGCCTCTGAAATAGCCTCGATCGGAGTCCCGTAGCACCATATGTAGTCCAAGGAAGATCAATGGCCAAGGGACTAGGAGACATAATTTGGAGCTTCAAATGATAAATTTGACCACATGGATGGATTCGAGTCGACGATCACAGCTTAACGGCGTGAAAATTGACTCAATCCGACCTCTGTAGCAGCCCCTACAACACGAAGAAGATGGACGGCCCAGACTGCGCCACATGGTGCAGCCCAGGCCGGCAGCACACACATGCAACACCGCACGCGCGCAGCAGCGCGGGTGCGCTCGTGGGCGCGCGGGCGTCCAAGCCGCATGTGCGCAGCGCCAGCGCATGGGCACGCGCGTGCGCGGCAAAGCTGGAGCGGCGCCAGCACAGGGTGAGGTGGACTATAGCGACGCATGAGCTGGACTTATAGCGACGCTTACAGCTGTCGGTAATTGATCGCATGCCAGCAAAGCCAGCTGTGGGCACTAGCGGGCATGAGCTGCCTACAACGACGTTTCCAGCGACGGCCTGGATGTCACTAATGCTCCTATACCAATTTTTGCCTCTTCACCATTATAAAAGGACCTATACCCCCTCCCTTCCAAGCCTTCTCTACCTACTCTACTCCCACCTACTCCCAAGCTCTAGCAAGCCTACTAATGCTCCATTAGAGCTTGTTCTCAAGCTCCCAAGGTGCCTATTAGTGCAGCGAACCTCTGTCCCACCAAATATTCCTCCAACTTCCCATCTCCCTTCATAGGTCACCTCGGAGCTATCCTCCCACCTCCATTCTGGTAGCAGATCACCTTCGTCTTCTCACCTCCATTCAGGAGCCACGCTGAAGCTTTCCTCAACACGACGTCCTCCAGCATCCCACCTCCGTCATTCTGCTCCTCACCTCCTTCCTCCGAGCTTCCGCCAGGCGCCGTCGTCTCGCCAAACAACCGATTCGGGAGATTTCCTCTCACCTCCCTCTCTTTTTTTGCTTTTGTAGTTCATTGTAATCGACATTGAATTGACATATATATCATATTTGTTTCACCTCTATCTTGTGATACATTTGCTTGTTTTCTTTTATTTCAAAAACACAAAAAAATAACAAAACCCCAAAATACCAAAAAGAAACGAATCGAAGCACGATTTTCAAGTAAAGTAAACGTCGCTTCCCTATGTTCAACCCGGGGCTCCCTTGGAGTTTCGGTATAAATTTTATTTGATCGACGTATTTTGCAACTACGACGACAGGTTACTTGTAACCTCGATTTCTAAACATGCGAAACACGGTACGATCATTTTGGCGCCGTTGCTAGGGAGGCAATGGAATTTACTTTATTGTTTATTGCGTTTCTTTGCATTTACATAGCACTAACTGTACTTGTTTTTGATCTACTGTCTTGCAGGTACCCTAGCATGGAGATCCAAGTGCGGTAGACCGGAGTAAAGTGCGGGTAGAGTGTTTTGTAAGTGTCCCCCATACCACCCTCACCTTAGTTTTCATTCCATAATCGAATAACTCAAACCCAAATCAACTTAGGTGCTTTTTATGAACCCTAGGATAGATTTGGTTGTTTGTTTGCCACCTCCACTCACCTCGCCATCCACATAAATAAAAATAAAAAATAAAAAAAAGTGTTATCTAATTGTGGGATTTTCTGTAAGCTACACACTTAACACCCACAACTTCTCACCCTAAGGCGCACAATCACATCGATTCTACCACTTAACCGGGATCTGACCTGTGGACCCGGTACACTTAATTCAACACACAAATAAGTGAGTAGAAATTTGAATAGGTCAAAAATTTCTGTGTGCCTTAACTAAGTGGTGCAATAGGCTAATTGATTGAACTGTTTGGGTCACACCACTTAAGATAAAAGTGATTCATTAAGTAGCTTGACACTTATGGTTGATTCTTAGGGCTGAACCAAGCACTCCACATTATTTTTGATTTTTAAAGGAATATATCATCACCCGTGCTTTCAAAACTTGGAGTGTTCTACTAAACCTTGATTGTACCAACCTAAGAATTAAACCCTAAAAGCTACTAAACAAGGTTAAATCCTAAATGACACCATCAAATAACCTTGTTTGAGAACCCTGGTTGTGCACGCACACACATTTTAACTGATCGTTAAGGGCACAACCCATCTAAAGGGCCCATCACATTCCTGAAGCACCATTGTCCCAAGCCTAACTAAAATTGATTAGATTTGGCCCTAAAGATTGGTTCGCTCGTCGGGATCCAGATTGAGATCGTTCACGATTAACCTACTTATACTAGTCAATATGATGTCTAACTAGGGGAGTAGCGTCAAATGACTGCGGCTGGGGGGTACACTAGGAACCAGAGGCGCAAGCCAAAGGAAGAACCTTCTCCCCAGTCCCTCCTTCTAACTGGTTGGATTGCCTAGATATAAGTAGAGTAAATCGTCTATAATCTTAGGATGGATTCTAAGAGTCTGTAGACCTTTAGGCTACCCAAACTAAGGATAGGCTTGTATTTTTATATTGTAGGGCTCCTTTCTCTTCTGATTTCCCTCCTTACTTCACCATGTACCCTTTCACATCCTACACACATTTCACATCCTGTCCTCCTACCACCACTTATCCCCAAGATGATTACTATCCCGACTTGACTTGTAATTACCCATCCACTAGCAGGGATGACTTTGATTGGGGATATGAATCCGGACCTTAGGGTCCAGGGCCTAACCCTGGACGACAAGACTATGATTATTATCCTTTCCAGAGCTATAATGATTATGGATCTCCATCCTTTGATGACCAAACCAACCCGATCTACAATCAGGAAGGATATCATGATTACAACACCTACCCTCCCCAGTATTCCACTGAATATAGGTCGCCACCATCCTTTGAACAACCTAGAATGACCTACTTTCAGGGAGGGACCCGAGAACCTCGACATCTTGACTCCCCTAGATTTAACCTGAACCCACCCAAACCTGAACCGAACCAGTCGGTTCAGGTGAACCAGATCCAGGATAGGGTGTTGGCTAATTTGAGGAACACTATACAATCTTTAGAGGCTCAGCCAACACCATGCACTGATGCACTAGAGCCTATGATCAAAATGATTGATGAACTTAATAGTTCTCTATTGGATTTGCTCCAAAGTGTTAGGGATAGGGACTTGGGTGAGTTTCTTCTTGGGAAATTATCGAGGTTGAGGATGAAATTTGTGGTTGCACTAGTCAAATCTTGGGATGATTCTCAAGATAAACCCCCTTCTGGAGAGCCAATGTTTGAACCCGCTCAGGCGCCTGTTAGGGGAGATACATTTTCTGAGACTGGGGATGACCAGGATGGGTTAGAGCAACCATTTGAGGATGAACCGATTGATTCACCCGAGATCCTCGAGCCAGGGAGCGAGGAAAAATATGTCTCCACGGACCATGAAATGACATATGATTTTGAGACATATATAAATGTTGATCATGGATTCTTTGACTCTGAGGGTGAAGAATCTTTTGGTGAAGTCTCACTTGAACTTAAGGAAGAGGATTTTAGTGAGACAAATGGGCTTGAGGAATCTGACAAATCAGTTGATAGCCCAATTATTGAAGATTTGGATTCGGTTGGGGTTAACTTGGAGGATCCGAATCTTGATGATTCAATCAGTGACCCCAGTCCTCATCTGCACCCCGAAGAGCTGACTTCTGAGATCTTTGTGCCTAAGTCAATCTTGATTCAGCCACGATTTCTAGACTTGGGAAAATCATATGGGGTGAATAATATGCTAGAGGTCCCGAAGCCTGAGCCCTTGATGTTGGAGGATAGAATTGTTGAAATAAAGATTTGGGAGGCTAATTTTGAGGGAAGTTTGATTTTGGATCTAAGGGTACCTATTGACTTAAAACCACCTACTTTCTACCAGGACCCTTACGATATCTTTCACGTGCAACCCAAGCTCGAAATAACTGATTATTTTTCTAAGCTAGAGGTTAAGTGGACAACTGCACCTATTGAACCATCTTTGCCCGTTGTCCGACACTTTGGTCTTGGGTTACACACCACTAAACTGTAGGCCCGGCCCCACAAACATAACAACCTTCGGATCTGGGTGATTTTCATCCAGAACCTGAGAACCACTCGACCGTGGGGCATGGGTCTGCACCATAATTTTGTCCACGTCTGTGGACATCTTCTGCTGGCGGGTTTCAGGATCAATATTTTGATTTTGATTCTGAACCGCACTTGTGAATTCTCAATCTCTTCATTGTATGTATGCTATGCCTAGCTGAAGGCATTAAACTTAGCACGTGTGTATACACTCTTCTCTCTGCACAGCTGACCAGATTTTCACGACACTCAGGTGATATTCTGTTTACTTCGCCCTTTTCATGTCTTTATGTTTATAATGAGGACATTACGTCATTTAGGCATGGGGGGAAGAGAATCAATTCCTGAAATCATTATGTTAACTCTGTAGAATTTCTTTTAATTTCTTATAAAATTTTAAAAAAAATTGAAAATTTGAAAAAAATATAAAAAAAGAAAGAAATTAAGAAAAGAGAACTTAGGCGTTTGGAAGTTATTAACTTTAGGAAATGATACGAGAGGACCTAAACACTTTGGCTTTTCAGGTCTTTGGACTTAATTAGCCTTGGTGTCCACTCGAATATGGATTTAGTCTCGAGTCCTCGCCAATTAAAATTTATTTTAATTTGATAAATAATTTGGGATGATAAGTATGCGACTTATCAACCCGCCCTCTAATTTGGGGGGACTTTAAGCCTAAGCATCTACGCATACTATTTTGCACTGACTCACTTTCCGGTGGTTTTTACGGAAATTGGGTAGCTAATGGACCGACTTGGGTGGAATGGCTGGCAAGTTGTCGGTGGTAATAGTTCATCAGCCAGTTGTCTAGAGCCCAGTCACAAAACCATTTTCGTTGTACTGCCTTTAGGTAAATCTTAGATCAGGGAAGCCACCTACTTATAAAAAAAAAAAGAAAAGGAAAAAAAAAGAAAAAGAAAATGAGGAAAAAAAAACAAATAAAACCACACTTCACCGCACGAGTATGGCTGGCAAGCTGCCGGTGGTAACAGCTCATCGACCGGTTGTCCAGAACCCAGCTCACAAAAAAATAAATGCACAATAATTCCCAAAACACTTAGGGAAGAAGCAGGGAAGTAGAATAAACCGGGGAGATATACACTGGATTCACCCTTGTGTTGACCCCATAAATAAAAGAAGTAGGGAGAAAGCTATCGATCGTAAAGATAAATCTTTAGGCAAGGTCACCTAGGGTCGTAGAAACCCAAAGTCCATCTTAACAGCTGTTTTGTGAGTCTATCACTTTTTCACAAAGATGCTTAGTACTTAGAATCCTTTTCGAGTTTTGGGCAGGTCGGGTAGCCGTAAAAAGTTATCCCGGAACTCTTAAACTCCAAAAGTACAAAAAAAAATTTGAAAAGAAAAATAAAAAAAAATATCTTCCATTCTCAAATAAGCGAGAACCTAGGCGGTCTTCATTCTGGTAGACACTCAGGTACTGTTGAGTTTTCGTAGTTTAGGAACTTAGTTGAAATTTTCTATTGTTAATAAATGACTTAGGCCTAAGTGATCTAATCCTAATTCCACTTTTATACAAAGCACTAGGAACTAATAAAAGATAGGCATGGGGGTATGATGTAAACACATTTGTTGAGGGTAAAATGCCTATTAATGCATGTTCCTAGGCTTAGATTTGCATTTTATGTTATAAATATTGCATAGCATGCATCATTCTTCATTTAGAGTAGTACATAATTTAGGTTAATTGCATCTTTTTTGTGGTTAGGAGAGAAGCATATTTATTTCGGAGCCTCAGATTGATGATCCAACCATACGGATCTGATCGAGATGACGATTAGAGTCCAACGCCTCTGAAATCGCCTAGATCGAAGTCCCGTAGCACCATATGTAGTCCAAGGAAGATCAACGGCCAAGGGACTAGTAGACATAATTTTGAGCTTCAAATGATAAATCCGACCGCACGGATGGATTTGGGTCGACGATCGTAGCCCAACGGCATGAAAATCGACTCAATCTGACCTCTTTAGCAGCCCCTACAACACAAAGAAGATGGACTGCCCAGACTACGCCACGTGGCGCAGCCCAAGCCGCCGACACACGCACGCAGCACCGCACGTGCGTAGCAGTGCGGGTGCGCGCATGGGCGTGCAGGCGTGCAAGTGCGCATGCGTGCAGCGCCAGCGCATGGGCGCGCGCGCGTGCGCGGCAAGGCTGGAGCGGCGCCAGCACAGAGTGAGGTGGACTGCATCGATGCATGAGCTGGACTTACAGGTACGCTTACAGCCGTCGGTAATTCATCGCATGCCAGCAGACACAGCTATGGGCGCCAGCAGGCATGAATTGCCTACAGCGACGTTTCTAGCGACGGCCTGGATGTCACTAATGGTCTCATACCGATTTTTGCCTCTTCTCTACCATTATAAAAGGACCTATACCCCCTCCCTTCCAAGTCATCTCTACCTACTCTACTCCTACCTACTCCCAAGCTCTAGCAAGCCTACCAATGCTCCATTAGAGCTTGTTCGCAAGCTCCCAAGGTGCCTATTAGTGCAACGAACCTTTGCCCCACCAAATATTCCTCCAACTTCCCATCTCCCTTCATAGGTCACCTCGGAGCTGTCCTCCCACCTCCATTTCGGTAGCAGATCTCCTCCGTCTTCTTACCTCCATTCCGGAGCCACGTCGAAGCTTTCCTCAACACGACGTCCTCCAGCATCTCACCTCCATCATCCCGCTTCTTACCTCCTTCCTCCGAGCTTCGGCCAGGTGCCGTCGTCTCGCCGAACAGTCGATTTGGGAGATTTCCTCTCACCTCCCTCTCTTTTTATGCATTTGTAGTTCGTTGTAATTGACATTGAATTGACATATATATCATATTTGTTTCACCTCTATGTTGTGATACATTTGCTTGTTTTCTTTTATTTCAAAAACACAAAAAATTAACAAAACCCCAAAATACCAAAAAGAAACTAATCGAAGTGCGATTTTCAAGTAAGTAAATGTTGCCTCCCTGTGTTCAACCTGGGACTCCCTTGAAGTTTCGGTATAAATTTTATTTGATCGACGTGTTTTGCAACTACGACAACAGGTTACTTGTAACTTCGATTTCTAAACACGCGAAACACGATACGACCACTGTGCATGGACTTGAATTGGCATAAATCCACCAATAAAAATAACTAGGCCCATGTTCAAATTGGGTCTGGTCCCACTCAATTGGGCATTGTGTATCCTTGAAAAAGCTTGGGCCACACATTAAAATCTAATTTTTAAAATTGAAGATTAAATGGGTTAAGTGCTTGTGAATTTGGCTAAGTGTGGACATGAGGCACAGTAAAGAAGATAAAGAAAGAAAGGAAGAGAACAAAGACGAGCTAAGGAGGAAAAGATAAAGGAAAACAAAGAATGCTTAGGGAAAATTAAAAGAAGAAGGGCTGAAGAGAGAATTGAAAGAAAGAAATGTAAGGAGAGAATCAGACGCCTTGCCATCATTTCATACTTCTAATTTCTACTTTTAAGATGACCAATATTATTTTCAGACGTCTGATTTATGCTTTTGTTGTTATAACATGTCTTCTTTTGCTATTTTGATCTTAATTGATGTAATAAGGCATTTGTACTCACTTATATAGCATTTTCTTGCATTAATCTCTTGTAATTAGTAGTAATTGATGTAATTAACATGTTTACTTGATTCTTAATGACATTACATTTGTAAATGTGTTTCTTTCTAATGGAATGTTGCATGTGCTAATTTGATATATCTCTTATGCAAGATTCATGTACTTAAAGTATTTTAATTATAATATGATTGATAAAGTAGTTAGTAATTTATGCTTAGGAATTAATGGTGAATTAAGCTTACTATTATGCCTCCGAGTGAACGACCTGGACTCAACCAATTAAAAAGAAATAAAAATCTAAAATGTTAGGTTAACTTAACCCTATACTACACTCACGACATTAATTCGAGTTAACCTAAGTTACTTTCTCATGTAATTAATTAAGCTTAAATAACTTAATTAACTGTGTTGAGGAATCTGACCAATCACCCGCCACTACATTTTATGCCCCAGCTTTGTCCTTAATTTCAAGATCAAATTCTTGAAGCAATAAGATCCATCGAATGAGCTAGGGCTTGGCATCCTTTTTGGCCAAGAGATGCCTCGAGGTCGAGTGGTCGGTATGGATTATAACATGAGATCCTAGGAGATAAGCCATGAATTCCTCTAAAGCAAAAACTGCAGCTAGTATTTCTTTTTTTGTGACAATATAGTTCCTTTGGGCCTCGTCCAAAGTCTTGCCCCCTCCTTAACGTTGTTGAATGCGGCTGTCGGCTCTTTCTGAACAGCGTCATCACCGATGACCTCCATGTCACATTTGTCGTTAGAACGCACCACTGGCTCAGTCTCCTATCCACCACCACTAGCCGTCACCTCAATGTCCACAAGTTCATTGCTAGCCCCATCAGTCCCCCTCATCAGCAAGAGTGACCTCCACTCAATCCTTTGGCCACTAGATCCTCCCACAACCAGCACCTGTCCTCCCTCTTTGTCAGCAATGACAGGCAGCTTATTGGGCCACCACATTCAGTTAGTTTACGTCCTCCACCAGCCGCACCCGAACGAGCCAAGAGTTATCGCTGGATTGAACCACCAGCGAGGAGGGTAGGGTTGACCTTGTGGTCCACTTGAAGGCAACTCGGACGACGCGAGTGTCGCCCTCCTTGACACCAACGTCCCCCCCTCCCGAAGATGGCCAAACCATGACACCACCATCTCAATAACCTTGGACATCCTGAGGTGGAGGGGAACCCCAAGAAGCTCCACCACCTCCACACTCGCCCACACAACACATAGTTGGGGCCTCTCTTCTAGTGCCCCATTGAAAGGCGACACTAAT
The DNA here is from genome assembly GCA_037157565.1 of Thalassia testudinum. Lineage (NCBI taxonomy): Eukaryota > Viridiplantae > Streptophyta > Magnoliopsida > Alismatales > Hydrocharitaceae > Thalassia > Thalassia testudinum. The sequence continues at coordinate 27,285,840 of JAZHRO010000014.1, forward strand.
TGCCACGTAATACCCACCTTGCCCACGACCGTAGATTGGAAGCGAAGTCGAGCCACATCGACCCCATCTAGTCTAAAAATGAGAAAATGAGAATGGGATAGGAGCGCTAGCCTTCACTAGTCGGAGCATAGCCCCACCGTAGCGACCAAGTTGCACAACACCTCAAGACTCGCACCCTTGGTTGAAACTTCCCTAATAAGGGCATTCTCGAGGAAGCCTTCCATTGCATCTGCAACCAGCATCCCTCATCGAAAGAGATGGCCTTGGAGCATGGCACGTCAATTGTTGGTGACCCAAACCTCTACATTGGAGGAAAACAAGAGAGTTCTGACAAACGGCAGAGAAATGTCCCCATTCTCGGCAACGGAAATAGATCGAACCTCCAAAACCACCTCCACATCCACAGGAACCTCTCACCCAACCACCATCCTCATGCCCTCACACACCTCTCCTCACCCCCATCTCTAGGTTCCAGTTTCATTTGTGTTGATTTGATCACAAGTGTTAAGACTTTTCTTACCATTCTTAAAATATCGTGGCGTCTATTCGTTTAGTACATCTTGGTCCTCCGTTCTTCGATTCGATAGATTTAAGAGTTATTTCTTGTGTTTTTTAGCCTTTTGAACATGAATGTTTATTGCATCCTATAAATATGTAATAGATATTTGACGTACCTAGGGGATCATGGTTCTCGATAAAAAAAGAAGACATTGCATGAGGGCTTCCCAATAGGACACCCAATCTAGTACTATTCTTGCCCAAGCATGCTTAGTTTTAGAGTTCTGAAGGGGTCCAGTGCTTCAATGTTGGTACCATCCCCAACCATTAAAATTTTGTTGATCTTTCTTATAATAGGATCACGTTCATCTATTTTCTATGTATCTTTCTCATCTGTTATTCGATAAGAGTGATCCAAGAGTTATTTTTGAGATTTTCAGATTTTTAGAACCTGAATATCGATTACCACTAAAAATTGTGATTGATATTTAAGGAACAAAACAAATGAAAGTTCTCGATCGAAAAAATGGATGAAACACAAGGGACTTTTAAAGTGGTCAACTAATTTAGTTTTCTCTCACCAAAGCAGGCTTATCTTCAGATCTTGATGAGAAGCGATGCATTTGTGATGTTTTGATCACACATGTTCAGATTTTGTTGATCATTCTTAAAATATCACTACATCCATTTGTTTAATGCATATGTTGCTCATTCATTATCCAATTCAAAATATTCAAGAGTTCTTCTAGAGCTTTTGAGCATTCTGAACCTGAATATTGATTGCATCACGTCAAAGAGTGATAAATATTTGACATATACAGGGGATCATGGTTCTCGATCAAAAGATACGGGTGCTACCGAGGAGGTCACGCAACTTAGCACTATTCTCTCCTAAGTATGCTTACTTCAAAGTTCTAATGAGATTTGATGTATTAATTCTGGTATAATCGAACCCATTTTGATTGTGTTTATCCTTTTTATAATAGGACAATGTACATCCATATTTTGCGTATCTTTCTCATTAGTTATTTAATATGAGGGATTGAAGAGTCGTTTCGAGATTTTCGAAACTTCTGAACCCAAATATCAATTGAACACCTAAATTTGTGATTAATATTTAAGGAATAAAATGAATAAATGTTCTCAATCGAAAAAAAGGATGTAACACAAGGACTTCTTAAGAGGTTACCCAATGAAGTCTACTCTCGCCAAAGTGCACTTATCATCTGATCTTGATGAGATCCGATGCATTGGTGTTAGTTTGATCACACACATTAAGATTTTGATTATTAAAATATCTCCACTTCCATTCATTTTGCACATATCTTGCTCCTTCGTTGTTCGATTCGAAAGATTTCTTTTTGTAGCTTTTTAATCATCTGAACCAAATGTCCATCACATCTCATCAAAGTGTGACAGGTATTTGACGTATGCAAGGGATCATGGATCTCGATCAAAAAAATGGGCGTAACACGAGCACTTCCATGGATGTCACTAAAGTGGAAAAATGCAATTTTGAATTTAAGGTGAAATATGTCGTTGTAATGCATGTCTCCATTCGTCTTTTAATATTTATAAGCCTAGATAGCGGAGTATCTACGGTCGTCCATAAAGGAAAAGATGGTGTTTAAGAGATTACAAATGAAGTTTCTTTATGCTTTTTCTTATTTTTAGGAATATGTCAATTGTTGTTTGGCTTTTTCTATATCAAAAATGAAATGCAAGTGGAGACAAAATAGATACAAGTTACTTAAACTAACTAGGCTAACAAGCATGCAATTCCTTCACTTAAGCTCTCCAAAGCATAGATGTGCTAAGGAAATCAAGAGGGAGGATGGATAAGAAAATGGGAAAAAAAAGGAGTGATGTAATGAAAACAAATCTTCTAAACTTCAATTAAAAGATTCTTGCTTACAACCATGCTAAGATTACAAATGAAATACTAAAAGTAGAAACAAGGAATGCTTATGTTAGCATGCTCCAATGGGGTGATGATGGCTTGCTCCTCCTCCTTGAGCTTGACGTGAAGCTTGAAGCAAAGAAAGATGCTCCAAGAGGTGGTGGTGTGATCCTCTTGAATCTCCCTTCTCTCCAAGGTTCTCTTGGCGTAAAGTGGTAGTGGTATTTCTAAGGTGGACTTCTAGCCAATAAAGGTTGCCTCCTCAAAATAATGGAATGGGAAGCCCTTAAATAGAAGTGGAAGGTTGATATTTTCATAATTATTTATGTAATTAATGTCTAACTAATGTTGGTCTGAGGGTAATTTGGGTTAGATTGCATTTAGTTAGGTCAGAATAGGCATTTTAGGTCATTTTGTAAAAAATACATACTTTTAGGCTTTTATGCAATTTTTTCTGCAATTGTATCTGGTATCTTGATGTATTTATTTTTATATGTGCAGATATAAAGTTTTAGTTTGATTAGAGCAAGGTTGAATGGACTTTCTGATCTAAGCTCACTTAGAAGAGGACTAAACCTAATTAGTGGGCCTATTTGGAGAACTAAATGGGAGATTTTGCTTTTTAGAATAATGTATCAGAAAAATACGTCGTCGTAGTTATGTGAATCGCATGGTGGAAAAATCCCGAACAAAAATATTTATCAGTAAAACTGACCACGGTGGATTAGTTCATATTCATAGCGAGGAACAAGACAATGAGATCACAGGTATGTAGCAATCAAGTGGGAAAAAATATTCATTAGATCAATCAATGTATATGTTGCTCTAAATTTGAAGCCTAATTTATAGAGAAGTTAAGGGCTATTTACGTAATTTTTACTCGATAAATCACATCTCCAAATAGGTGAACAGTGTATGTGTAGTGGCAGATTATGTAATTTCCAATTGCATGTGTACTCGAGTGCAAATTTGAATCCCAATTTTGTGCAATCAACTGATCAGAAAGAGTTGAATAATACTACATGAATGCAAGGGTTCTGCCACAATTTTACCTCCATAAAATAATCAAAAAATCATAAAATCAAATGTTGGCAATGGCATGGAGATGTAAATAGAAATAGGAACCCAAACAAGAGATTTCTTTCCCTCGTGCGTGCAGAAAGGAGCCATGGCGAGGGTCGAGGAGCTTGGAGGAGGCATTGTCGAGGGCTTTCCATTGATGGTTGCGGTGTGGCCGTTGGTGGTCGGTGGTAGCTGGTCGGAGGAGATGAAGCTCACAGCAATGAGGGCTACTAACAGTGAATTGCGGCCGTTGGCATCGATTTGTGCGGTGGAGCATGTTTAGAGGCTCGAGGCAAGATGCATGGCATTGACGGTGCAGAGAATAGAGGTCGAAAGTGCCGACTACGTGTGGGTGGTTGGTGTGAAGTTTGGGCTCTTCTTTGTCGGTAGAGAAGAAGAGTTGGACCGTGCGGTTGTGGGTGCACGATCTGGCTGCACATGCGGGCATGGTTGTGCATAAGGGCTGCACGCGTGGTCCCGCAAAAGGTGGTGGCGTGGGCGAAGGCACACTCTATTGAGGAGGAGAATGCGCTCGAGGGTGTGCGTAGAGGTGCATAGCGTCGATGGGAGGTTCTGCTGATGCATGGAGAAGAAGATGATGCTGAAGGGGAAGATGAGGTTGGCTATGAGGAAGAGGTTGTACACGAGGGCATGGTCGTGCGAGAGAGTTATTAGTAAGAGAGATAGAGAGAGATGTATTTCGAGAGTTTTTATTTTTCATTTAAAATTCCCCTAAATCCAATATCAGATTGGACTTAAACATGATCTGTATTGGATTCCTTGTCCCCATCATCAATCCTCGCAGGGTCCTTGGCAATCAATGCTTTGAGATAGCACTGCCCACAGCAACTCCTAGAACCCTAGCTTTCGACACTCCGGGATAGTGCCACCCATGGAGTTCTGTTGCTAAATTCATACCCTTGCAATCAACATTTCGAGATAATGCCACCTATGGCACCTAAACCAGAACAAGGTGCTTTCATGCCCTTGATAGGATATTTAGATATCCTAGGAGACAAGCACTGAGGAGATAGTATGTTATAACACATCTTCGAGGGGAGTATTTTTCATTCCTCTTTTCCACACTAGGAACTCACCTAATCAACTTGTGTCTTCGAGCCACTCCTAAGTCATCTTTTCAGGAAAACATTTTCAGAATAGACACTTTTTGGCATTATTCTTCATTATGCGCACTGAACCAGACTGGTGTGTGATTTTTGGGTGCCTAGGTTACCAAAGGGTAGAATACTCCCTAAGCCTTAGACTTAATACATTAGCTTTGAAACTCCCTCAACCTCTTAAGGAATAGTCTAGATCTTAACAAATACGTGAGTGTTTAAGCCCTAAAATAGACCTAGGAGGCTTAAAGTCGGTATCCGTCACTTATCTCCTTTCTAGCACTTTAGGACTAAATTAATCATTCATTCTAGCCTAGAACTTAGGTAACTCTTCCATAATCAAATGCTGGGACCATCACAATTTTGCACATTTTCCTCTTTCTTCTCCTTAATATATTTGCAATTCAGCTCACAATGATTTTATCTCCTTTTTGTTTTCTCTCTTCTCTTCTTCTTCTTTTTCTTTATGCAAGATGGATGCCCTAACTGCATGCGGAATATGTATCATGCTATGAACAACTTCAGGTTATACCTCGCCATGCCTAAATCTGACAATGTCCTCATTGGAAGGCAAAAGCATGGAAAGATATTGCCTAAGGTGGAGTTAGGATGTCTCGCAAATCGAGCTCTAGAAGGGAGGCAGCAGGAGACCCAAAGAAGATACGTAACAAACCTTTCCTAGTGAATAAGTAACCCAAGATGTTGGTAAGCTGGTGATGGAGAGTGATGCCAAATGCTCGTCAGATGTAGATGAAAATAGGGTACTCCTGAGCTATTGTTGGAGGTTTCACAAAATACACATGAGTAGTGACCTCCGAGAGTGCATGGTGAGGAGGCAAAGGCTCCTTAAGCAGATATGTGTGGAAAAAGGAGGGTGTAACGAAGGACACCCTAAGGCTGATGGGCTAACATGGACAAGCATCGATCCATACTTGCCACTCTACCACAAGGTGCATTGGTTTGGTTATCCCCCCGTAAAGTAGAAATTGGAGTAGATACTTTAGGAAGTTGTTTCTGAAGGAGCGTCTCTCACTTGTAGGGTCAGGAAGAGGGTCAAAGAGGGCTTGAGAGGTTTAGCATTCTTCCTCAACAACCATTCCAATTCTTGAATGTCATCAACAACAACCTTACTAACTACTTGACTTTCATGCTGCCTATTATTGGTGTGCATGTTCTAGAAATGGCCTAAATGTTCATGTTCCAAGTAGAACCGATCAAGGGTGTCGCCTATTTCCTTATCATATCAAGGTGGATTGGAAGCAATAGGAGTGTGAATGTCCTTAACAACGACATCCTCAGGTTCTTATTCAATGCTAAGATCCTGCCCCTCGGGTGTATAGATTCCTTCATTAATTGCTTCCATTTCTTTCCAATGTTTGAGAGGATGATCTTTGTCATCAAAAGTAGCTAGGACTCTAAATTTGGCTAAATCAGTAAGATCCTCCAGGGGTAAGTCCTTGAACAAAACATATTTCCCCTTGGAGTCACTCCATACTCTGAGTCATGTCCCCTCAAAGTCATTATCATCCTCTTCTATGTTTCTTCCCTGAGATTCAGAAAAATCTTCAAAGCCATGATCAAGTGTTTCTGATTCCTCCTCAAAAATCAAATTTTCATGTCCCTGAGACCAATATTGATCCAAGTCTTCCCATTCAGTATCAATTCCCTTGGGGTCACCTTTGTTGGGTACCTGTAAATCCTCAGCATGTTCAATAACAGGTGTTGGTCCCCTAAGGAGAAGATCGTGGTTATTATCACTTTCTTCCAATATAATTTCATCCAACATCCAAGACTCTTGGAATTTGTTAACTTCAGAATCACAATCCTTAGGGAGATCTAATTGAGGTGCAAGGTCCTCATAAGTGTAAGGTAAATGTTCAGCATCCCTAGGATGGGGTATAGATTCCACCTCAAAATTCAGAATGTGAGTTGGGTTGACATTTGATTGCGACCCGTTTCATCAAATGTAACAAAGATACTATTATTTGGGTCGAGTTCATCTAATGGGACCATCTTCCCCTTTTTTGGACTCCGATTAAAATTAGGTGGATAATCACCAGGATTGCCTTCTAGTGGGCATATCTCATGGGGGATGTCTAAGTGATAGCTACTCCTTAAAATAAGATCCATGTTGTCATTGTTTTCCTTAAAGTTGTCTTGGTAATCGGGGGTATAGAGGTAGGGATCAGAATTGACTGTAGGAGGGTCACTAAGCTGGCTAATCTCGTCAGTTAATCTTTGACTATTTCTCAAAATCTCTCCCAAAGAATCCATCATTTCTTTCTGCCGTTTTTGCATTTTTATCACAAAAGTGGAGAGGTTACTATCAGATTGCGGAGGATAGTCAATCTCAAGTTCATGTTGCCTAGGAGTATCAGTCCAACCTCGATAAGCAAAATCATTAAGGGTGGGTGGGTTGGGTATAGTCATGGGAGAGCTAGGGATGGGATCCCTTCTCCTAGGTTCTGCTCATCATCAATGGGTTGGGGATTGATTGCACAGCAATCATATGACCTAATCTACCTGAATTAAGTTAGATTTTAGCATAACTTAGAAACAATACATGTATAAGCATCATAATTTGAATTATAGATGATTGGTTAGCTTTATAGATAATTATGCTATATTATGCTCTAAAAGAGAGTCAATATTAATTGCAGATAATTCAGGGCCATAGATGATAGATCAGACCGTATGGATCTAATCAGGACGACGACAAGTGTCCAATGCTTCTGGGATTGTCTTAATCAGACTTTCGTAGCACCACATTCAGCCCATAGAAGATCAGAGGCCAAGGAGTAAGATAGTAGAGAGTCAAACCTCATATGTCAAATCCGACTGCACAGATGGATCTGAATCAACAATCGTAGTCCAATGGTGTGAAAATTAGCTCAATCGGAGCCCTGTAGCATCAACTACAAAGGCAGGAAGATGAACAGTCACGATGGTGCTATGTGGCACCATCCCAATGATCCACCGTTGTGCCCCCAACCAATGAAGGAAAAATGTGGGCCATTGGATCGTCATCCAACAACCATGAAGAGGCTACACAGCCGCTACCACGTGCTTCATCAAAGGAGTCCATCTTAGCCGTTGGATGGACGCCGTTGGATTTCCATCCAACGTCTTAGAGCGGCCACACTTGTAAGTCAAAATCGCAACACAAAGGTACGCGTAGTGTGTTGGTCTCAGCACTCTCACGCAAGTGGCCGGTGCAGGTTCGATTCGCGCCGAGTGCGAAATTGAAGAGGTGGTGGAGCACGAGAGTAATTGAATCGTTGGATCAGACTGAGTGGCGCGAGGGCAACCGTGTGGCGTGCGGAGGCGCGTTGGGTAAGGCGATGCCGATGAATGCCCGATCTAATGCCCAACCTAATGCTCGACCAAATGTGGAGCTGTGTTCGAAGAAGAGGCGATGCTGCTCTCATTTTAAGTTGTTCGATTGTGAGATTGGATGGCTGAGATCGAATGTGAGCGTGAGCGAGTGAGGAACTGCACATGAAGGGCAAGCGGGGCACGCGGATTGGATCCAGCGGCTGGGCGTGCGCCATGTGTCACCATCTGGTGCATTCCACACATTTAAAGTGAGTGGAAGGGTATTTTTAGGCGCGATTCCGTCCATTGATCTCCCGATCGACGGATCTGATCATACCTAAGGTGTTGCACGATTTTAGGGGCCTAAATACCTATTTTGCCCCTCATTAAAGCTATAAAAAGAGCCTAAAATCCCCCAGTTGAGAGGCAACTTCCACCAAACACATCTCTAGCCTCTTTCTCTCTCTCTGTAACTTATCTTCGGTCTTCCTTTGAGCGCTCTAGATCTAAAGTGCTGCCGCACTTCACACAAGCATCCCACAAGCAGTGTCATCCTTCATCTATTTTCTCTCTCTCTATTCTTTAGCATAATTATTTTAATTCCTAGTTTGAGAACCGTTTGCCATTAGCAATAGAAATCTGATTTTCTGAATATTTGGTCTCTATTTTATGTTGCATTAGGATAGATTAGTTAGTACGAAAAGCTTCCAAAATCGTGTTTTGCCTCCCTACGAACGACTCAGGACTCACCAATTCTGATTTATAAATTTATTTGTTTCAATGTGATTCATACTACAACGATAGAAATAATATTTTGCACGTTTCACGACGAAAAGGGATTAATCAAACCAATGCTCCTATAGTAGGAGTAGAAAGGATCCCATTGCTCATAAGACGATGGATAACTATAGGCGATGGGATTAGGATTCGGTGTTCTAGGGTGAAAGTAAAAAGTAAAATAGCTATTGTAATCCATGACTTGAAAAACAAACCCCAATCAAACACAAGGCAATGGGACTCTCTTTTTCTTAGAGCAGATTTAAGCTAACCTCCAACCTACTCCTTAAAGCTGTTAAATGGGGTCAAGTTTGTACCCATCTATTCCCACATTAGTGGTATAAGAGGGGGCTGTGACTTGAGATCCCTGACAAGCTCTTTAGAGAAGTTGCTCAATCAATTACGGGCCCTAAGTTGACCTTTGCATACCTTAAGACCAATACCTTGCTTTAATGATACTCTCAAGTGACCTAGTGAGAAGTTACTCTAAGGATGGAACTAAGGGATGCAAGTATGGCAAACCCTTCCTTTGAGGCAATGCGAATGCGATGCCTCTTAACTACCCTTTTGTTCCTTTAAGGGGTGTCCCACTCCTTGAAGTATCAAAACACTTGGTAATAGAATAATATCACCACCACAAAGTGAAATAGGAGGGTCTTCACCAATGAAGAGATCGATGCATATAGCCTGAAGGGACCGAGACCTAGTGCAGTGCCTAGTGTGCATGCTAAGTGCCAGAAGTGTGCATCACACCACAAATCAGTTTGCTTTTGAAAAGAATGACAGACGAGTCTTTTTTGATCAGATCAAATGTGATTTTGATTTTAAGGTCGAATCTAATTAGCAATCCCAATTTCAGTTAGGTGACCACTGAATTAGGTCAATCCAATCAGTTTGGTGGTCTTGAAATTTAATCCAAATGCAAATGCGTGAATAGGAGCTGGATGCAAAGATAGAAAGGTATACCTATCTTCAGTAATCTTTGCGCAAATATGTACGCAATGCAAGAGAAGAGATCTAGTACGTTGCTCAGTCACCCCTAAATGCGTGCACCTAAAGGTATGCAACTTCAAAACAGGCAGCTCGATATTTTTGTCTTCTCTTTTTAAAGCAAGCAAGGAGAACCTGAACCACACACACACAAATTGCCCTAGCTGTTAAAGAAAGTGGGGATAGACCGTCGAAAATTAGCCCCAGTTACGACAAGGGTGGGAAGACTAAAATGAAATAAACTTGACAACGAAGGAGAATCCCCTATGAAAGTAGGATCCAGGTCTCCTTCTCTTCGCGTCCTCTCCGTGTGTGTAGGTGTCGCTTAAGGTTGACATCGTCACTCTGTTGTGCCTGTCATCTCAACAGATTCCTCGCATAGAAAATAGAGAATGATTAGATAAATGCGCATCTCAAAATAATCAGGTGAATCTATTGTGTCTGCTGCCTCCGCATCAATGATGCCATTTGAACGGGAGATTTCACTTTTCAGAATGATGTATCAGAAAAATATGTCGTCGTAATAATGTGAATCGCGTAGTGGAAAAATCTCGAACAAAAATATTTATCAATAAAACTAACCATGGTGGATTAGGTCGTATCCACAGGGAGGAATAGGATAATAAGATCACAGGTATGTAGCAATCATGTGGGCAGAAATATTCGTCAGATCAAGCAATGTACATGTTGCTTTGAATGTGAACCCTAATTTAATAGAGAAGTTACGGGCTGTTTATGCAATTTTTACTCAATAAATCACATCTCCAAATAGGTGAACAGTGTATGTGTAGTGGCAGATTTTGTAATTTCCAATTGCATGTATACTTGAGTGCAAATTTGAATCCCAATTTTCTGCAATCAAGGTGATCAGAGAGAGTTGAATAATACTGCAAGAATGAGAGGGTTCTGCCATAATTTTACCTCCATAAAATAATCAAAAGATCATAAAATCAAATGTTGGCAATGGCATGGAGATGTAAATAGAAATAGGAACCCAAACAAGGGATTTCTTTCCCTCGTGTGTGCAGAAAGGAGCGATGGCGAGGGCCAAGGAGCTTGGAGGAGGTCAGTGTTGTTGAGGGCTTTCCATTGATGGTTGCGGCGTGGTCATCCGTGGTCAGTAGCGGCCGGCCGGAGGAGATGAAGCTTGCTAGTGATGAGGGCTACCAACGGTGAACGGTAGCCGCTGGCGTCGATGCGTGTTGTCGAGGGTGGTCAGAGGCTCCAGGCAAGATGGATGGCATCGACGGTGAGGAGAACGGAGGCCAAAGGTGCTGGCTACGTGTGGGTGGTCGGCATGAAGTTTTGGTTCTTCTTCTCTGTCGGTGGAGAAGAAGACGAAGAGGAGTCGTACCGTGTGCTGGTGGGAGGTTCTGCTAGTGCGTGAAGAAGATGATGCTGAGGGGGAAGATGTGGCTGGCTGTGAGGAAGAGGCTACGCGTGAGCGTGTGGTCGCACAAGCGCACTGCTATCGGTCTCTGGACATGGTCTAAAGTAAGATGATGATCGCGAAGGAGGAGGATGCGGTGGCTCTGGACATCCGGGATGGTTCCTGGATGTCTTAAATGAAAGGGAGAGGGGGCATGTGCTCCCTGTTAGTTAGCGCTTGCAGTAGAGGACGATGCGGTCACGGTGGTGGTTCATCATCGTGGTTGTGGATGAGACACAGTGATGAACGTTGAGGTTGTGGGTGTTGGTGCTGTCACCACCGACCACGGTGTCGGTTGATCGTAGTATGGATGAGACGCGGTGGTGATGTCATAGACATGGTAGCAGATGTGGTGTTGTGGATGGCGCATGGTAGTTCGTGGTGAAGGAGAGGTTGTTGTTCATGGAGGGATGGCCCTCCTCCTCGTGAGGAGGGAGATACTCGTGTTTCTAGCTGCCTCCTTTCCTATTTATAAAGAGAGAAATAGAAAGAATCAGAGAGGGAATCGTGATTTCATGTTACCAAATGAGAAGAGAGAGACTTGAGGAAAAATAGAAAAAGGAAGGGAATGCCCTTAGTTTGTGAGACATAAAGAGATGTAAAAAATGATTCCCTTGCTATTTTGCTAGAACAAAATCCCCACATTATGGTATCTCAAATTGAGATTTGATGTGTTGCCCTTGTCTTTAAAGTGAATAATTAATCTTTCCACATAAACATTAATGTAATTCACGCATGAAATGATAAATCTAAAGCTCACATCATTTTATCAATACCATGTATGGTTTAGATTAAATTCTCATCCAAATAATAATGCACTTAAGCACTAAATTAGACCACTAAAGTAGACCTATCATGACCCAATTCACTTAGACCCTAAACCAAATTAGGAACTAAATTACCAAGCCAATAAACCCCTTATGACAAGCCAAAACCTTGTCCAAAAACCTATAGTGGTCAATCACTTAGGATACCTAATCTTATTGATTGCGAAAATATGCGGTTTGTTAATTAAGCAATTAAGTGTTGTAACGCGTAAATCTGCTTTTGCTTTTAAATTTATAAACCTAGATCGGGGAGTGTCTAGGGTCGTCTAAGAAGGAAATATGTTGCAAAATATCTCTTTCTTGAAAATGGAAATCAACTTTCTTTTGTATTTTTGTATATATAACCTTTTAGGATTTTTTTGAATAAACACGGCAATGCGAATTGTTGGCGAGAAAAGACTAATTTTAATTTAGCAACTAGGTGACAAGAATGACCTCTTCCCAAGCACACCCTAGGCAAGTGAGGGCCTAGGATAATTGGGAAGAGGGTGTGAAAGTGCAAAAACAAAATCAAAGCAAGAAGAAGATGCACCAAATTGAAAAAGGTAACTTGATTTAAAAAGGATTTCTGTCTTACAAATGTAGAGGAAAGCTTCTACTACAAAAAGTAAAACTAAAAAGCAAATAAAAATAAAAATCTTGATGATGGTGAAGAGGATGCAGCTCTTGCTCTAACTGCAGTTGCTCCCGCAGTTTAAAAGGGCTCCTCCTTCTTCTTCCTGAACCAAGATGTGGTCTCCTCTTAACAAGCCCTAGAGGGGGGGCATGCCTTGGCTCCTCCATGGTGGGTGCTTCCACATTAGTTGCTCCTCCAAGGGTGGGAGTGTACCACCCTTAAGACCTCCTCCAAAGGTCTTCCTTGCTTAGCTTCTCCTCTGGTTGGCTTGGGCACAAGAGATAAGAGAAGAGGGGAAGGCACCAAGGGGACAGAGTGTCCCCTTAATCTTCTACTTCTTCTTCTTCTCTTGGTCGTGGGCTATAGGGTTGAATATAGGTGGAAAATATGTAGCCAAAGGTGATTTAATGGTGGTGGGTGTTGGTTTATTTATAGGAATGGAAGGCGGTTAGGATGGAGGCTAGGTTGGGTTGTAGAGGGTGGTTATGAGATCCTAGGGTTAAGAGGGGTGGTGCCAAAATGGATGGGTACTTGATGTTTGGCACCAGCCCTAGGTGAGAGCTTGGGTTAGGATTAGGTTAGTGTGTTGTAGGGTTGAGATGGAGTTGTAGGTGGTGGTTGTTGGAATCTATGGTGGGTTTTATTTGGCGCCATATGAGGAGGTGTTTCAATGTAGGTTAGGTTGAGTTGGCGCCAAAATGGGTGTGGTTAAGGGTTGGTTAGGTGGCGCCAACTCAAGGGTTCTAGAAGGTGGGTAGGTGATGAGAAGCTCATCATGGTCTCTAATTACCCCTAATTAACTAGTCTTCCTGGTTAATTAACTAGAAATATGCAAATATATGGGTTAATTATTAAATAAGGGATAAATAGTAAAGGACCTTAAAATAAGTTAAAAGTGCTATATTATCATCCAATTAATATTATTAATAATTTAATTAATAATTGGACTCAAAATATTATTAATAATTCAATTAATTAATGTGTTAACTAACTTAAGTATAATATATATCTAAGTGTGTAATAACTTAAGTAACATTACTTAATTAAATAAATTAATCTAAAAAGGTCAAAAATGTAAATTCAATGTCTAAATATAATAATTGTCTTATTTATATCATATATAAAAAGTTGAAAAAGATTTAAATTAAAATAAACCTTGAAAACTTGAGTTTACATTTTAGTCCTTAAATTGTATTTCAATCGCATCCTTATTCACCATTTAGGTCCTCAATTTTCACTACGAACAAGTCCCTGAAACTTCTTTCCTTCTTCAATCGTCTGGACGGTTGACGATAGGAGGTGCGTCCATCGTCTGATCATCGCCCATCCAACGTCATTCCTTCTCCAAGCTCCTGGAGCTTGTGCTCACCATCTCCTTTTCATCCACCGATGTGGATGATGCTAAAATCCTATTTTAGTGTTGAAGATAACCTCACCATCGTCGGAGAAGACGCCGGTGGTTACTCCCCTCCTAGCCACTTCTCCATCCAGATTCCACCTCCATCTCAGTCTCCGCTACTTATAAATACCCCTCCACACCCTCAATTTCCACTAAGTTAGCTCCCTTCCCTCTTCTTCACTAAGCTAACTTCGATAGGCTATTCTCTCCAAACTTCGGCGAATTTACTCCACTTCATCCATCTTCCTCCATCCATCTTCAATAGCTCTGGACCTCCGCCGAAGTCAGCCCAGTCTTTTGACACAAGTGCTGACTAGGAACTCCTCTGCTTCACCTCACAACCGCCTACCGGAGATCTTTCGACAGCCCATTGATTTCTTCCTCCGTTATGAGCCATCGACGGATATCTCCTATCCCCTTCGTCCAGGTAACAGTAGATTAGGTAGGTAGTTTAGTTAGGATAGTTAGTTAGGTAGATTAGGTAGTGTAATGTTAGATTTCACACTCATCTTCCTCAACTCCAACGAGCTCCTTGAGCTTGTCAGGAGCAATTATTTTATCTTTTTAAGTCACCATTCACCTTCTCACACCTTCCATGAACATTTCTATCATTTTTAATTACTGAATAGATCATTTAATCGCCTAAACCACCTCGACCTCCATCAACTACTCCTACTGTCCATGGCAGCAATAGTTGAGCTATTTCCACCTTCACTGGGTTCTCCACCATTTATTCATCACCTAAGGGCCCTAATCCTCACTTTAATTCAAGTAATTACACCCTATAACTTAAACGCCCAATTTTAATTAAGCTCCTGAGCTCGCTGTCAATGGCGGCTCAGGAGTAGTTTAAATCATTAATTATACACATATATATCATCGCAAATATCTGTTGACTTGTTTCCTCCACTCAATTGAGTGGGAAAACAAGTCCTGAGCCTAATCGAACTCTGATCATGTGTTCACTGTTTAATCTTCACTTTAATGGATAAATGATGAAATTAATTTATTCCTGAGGTTCCTTGTGACCTCAGGAAGCTTTTTGAATCTTTAATGGCACAATTTCACTATATATGTACACATTTAACTTTTTCTGGACTCACCGGAGCTTCGGTGAGTCAAAACAAGCTCTTCAGCCTGTAGAACTTAGTGTGAAGCTCCAGAACTCTGATTTGAGGTTTACTGATTATGCTAAGGTAGTTTCTTTAAGGTCTTAGTGTCTAGAGTTCCTGTTAGGTATTCATCTTCTCCAACTCCGGCAGAGTTGCAGATGATTGACAGTTAGGTTTAAGACTTGTTTAAAAGGTCTAAAAGCACCAGTGTTGTGCCCTGAGTTCATTTCCATGATTCAACCACTGTAACAAACCTTGGTTTGTGCTGACGAACAAACTCCTTTTCAAGCTCAGGCGACAAGCCTGGAACCCTAAGAACTTTAGTTGAAACATCAATCTAAGGGTCTGAATCTGTTCCTGTGATTGAAGAGAAGTTGTTTAAGGCTTTAATTCCCTCTGGAATGGTTTAAATTAGAAAGTCAAAATTCGAGGCTAACTGGTCAAACTAAAGTCTGATCCTTGAAATTTGGAGTTAAATAGTCAAATTGAGGAGTTTAAGATGTTGCTGAGATAATTGTGAATGATTTAGATGAGATTTGGATGAGCTATGATGGATTATATAGTAGAATTTGATTTCTGTCAGTTTGGGTTGTTTTTGAACCTAAACTGGCGATAGTAGCTTTTTGATGAGATTTTAATGCATAATCTGCCTAGATAAATTCGTAACAACCTCTAGAGGTTGTCTGAATTGATTAATTAAGTCTGTAACTATATGTTAGGACCTTTCAGAGTTGGAATTGAAATTCTCAAGCTCCCTGAGAAGCTTTTAGCTTCTGCACCTTTCCTGAAGCTCCTGAGAGCTTAATACCTCCACCAACAGCTGCAGAATCATCCCTTGAACCAATTCAATACTTCATCTGGAAGTTAAAGTCCAGTTTGTGGACTTTAAAGCCACAAATTCACTCTGCAGGACAAAATGAATGTAGTTAAACCCAAGACCTTTGCCCTTCAAATTGAAGAGTTTACCCTCCCTTGAGTATCAAATTGACACTTCAATTGTGTAGAACATCTCAAGAGCTTTCCAACAAGCTTTTATTTGCTTGGAATGGAGCTCTAAGCTGGAAGGAATCTACGTTTGAAGTTTAGACTGGGAGGGGGAAGCTTAGTCCCACCTCGGTAGAACCTGAGCGGCCACATGAGTATAAAAGCTATTTGTGATATGGGCATATCACTCGAATGAGCATTATGGGTGTGCGCCTGCGGGCGTGCGAGTGTGGGCCTGTGAGGGCATGTGCATGGGCCTAGGAGGCCGTAAGCCGAATGGGCTCGAGACTATGTGAATCGAAAATAAATTGAAACTAAATAAACCAGGCTTGGAACTAGCAGGATTTGGTCCCACCTTGAGAATGGTGCTGTGTATCCCCGACCGGTTCAAGCTGCCAATTAAAAACC
Organism: Thalassia testudinum; assembly: GCA_037157565.1. Lineage (NCBI taxonomy): Eukaryota > Viridiplantae > Streptophyta > Magnoliopsida > Alismatales > Hydrocharitaceae > Thalassia > Thalassia testudinum. The sequence continues at coordinate 27,302,275 of JAZHRO010000014.1, forward strand.
TAATTTTTGGTTTAAATAGTTAGACCAGTTCGGTTTAGAAAGAAGGTCAGCAAGAGTTCTGAAGGAAAGGATGCTAAGGCAGAAGAGAAGGAGAAGAAGCAAAGGAAAGGAAGAGAAGGAGAAGAAAGAGAACTCGTAGAGAGAAAGGAAGGTTGAACAGGCAAGTGCTAAAGAGAAAAGGTAGAGAAGTAAGAGAAGAAAGAAAGAAAAGAAGGCATGTAAAAGAAAGAGCCCGAGAAAGATTAAGGAAAATGATTAAAAAGAATAAGAAATAAGTAAAAAGAGAAAGAAAGAGAAAAAGGTGAAAGAAGAAGAAGAGAAAGAAAGTGGTTGAAGACAAAGAAGAGAAATGGTTTAATTTGTTGCATTTTTAATTCCTTTTGAGTTTAATGTTGTAATAAGGTATATTTCCATTAGAATTACTTTTTCTTGCCTTAATCATTTGAAATAAAAAGAAATAAACATGTTTACTTGTTGTTAAAGAAGATCATTTGTGTAAATGTATTTTCTTATGGAATTTTGAATAATCTTTTAATTTGAAATCATTAAGCAAAATTCATGTTCTTAGAATAAATTTAATTATACTTTCTATAAGTAGCTTAGGCATAATGGTGAATTCTAGTTAAGATTATACCTTCCAGTGAACGACCTGGACTCAACTAGTTAAAAGAAATAAAAGCTAAAATGTTAGGTTAACTTGACCCTATACTACTCAATCGACACAAATTCAAGTTGACCTAAGTTACTTTTTTCTGCACATAATTAAGCGCAATTAACTTAATTAACTGTGTTGAGAAAGATAACTCTACAATAGGTGTAGGGTAGGGATGGCCTTATAAGGTGGTGGTTATGTGGTGGATAGTTGAAGGTAATTGGCGACAAGTGTAGGGATGTGTAGGGGGTAGTTATGGTGGGTTAAGTGGAGTTGGCGCCAAGTGTAGGAGGGTTAAAGGTGGCGTCACTAGATGGATGGTGGAGATAGGTTAAGGGGGGATGTGTAGGGTGGATGATGTGGCTTCAAGTTGGTGCCACATTGAAGGGATGTGGAAGCTCTGATGGGAACACCATCATGAGCCTTAACTGGCTCATTTTGAACCAATGAAGAGAATAAATGCTCCTACATAACGAACTGAAGGTCCTAATTCACTACATAACCTTTCTGAGAGAAAAATAAGAAATTAGGGTTAAAACTGTAATTTTACCAATATAGTCCAACAATAGATTTTCTCAAGGGCTAAACAAAGGTCAAATGATCTTAATAAGATAATAAGTGGGTTGGATTAGACAGAAAAGGGTTTGCGTGAGTACTGTTAATTAAATGACTTCTTGAAACCCTAAAACAGACCCACTTGATTAACCAAGGTTCTAGTCTGGATAAAATTCACTTAAACCCTATAAAAATCAGAGAAAAATATTCTCTGTGATTTAGAATCTTCAATTTGGCCATTGGAACCCATCTTGACATAGAATGGGGTCTCAGATAGATATTTACCCTAAATTGGGTTTTTGCATAAATTTTTCAATTAAATGTGATCAAATCCAAAATCCAACTTCACCATTGGATTCCTTAGGTCCAAATTAACTTTGTACCAAAATTTGGACCTAGGATGAGTTTGCCTTGACCTAGTTTGAAAAAGGTCTAGCCTGATTACATTTCTACTCCTTTCTTTCAAAAACCCTTACAAACAACCCCCTAGCTTCTTCATCATTTTTGCAAATTAGGTCCCTTTGCCATTATAGTAGAGGAATCCTTCTTTGGCGAGCTTTGGAAGGAGAGTTCTCCTTGATTGCTCAAAGAATCTCTTCCAAAATTGGAAGGGAGATTCTATGAGAAATTCTCTCTCATCTCAACCCTCATTTGAGATCTGACTCCCTCCCAATCTCTCATGCGAATGCATGAGAGATATGGGTATCTCAATGGCTTCCAACTCTGGCGAGCTTTCCTTACTTGGGAAACTTGCTTCCCAAGCCCTAACTGATCTTCAGAGCCTTATTTAAAGGAGACTAGACCTCCCCGATCTCCCCATGCTCGAATTTGGCCGTGAACACCCCTGATTCCTCTTTTCTCTTCATGGCCGTAGGTTCCTCAACGTTTGATGAACTCCCTTGCTCCTCCTCGTCATCCGATCTCCATACCTGTGGCGGATTCCTCCTCCTTGACTTCGTTCGCACCTCGCCGTACTTGCAGGCGTTTCCCTCTCTTCGTCTTCGCCGATCTCCACTCACCGGAGCCACTCTTCATCTCCGACGTCAATCACACCAGACCCGACGCCTCCGCTTGCCCCCGTCGTCTCTTCACCTCCCAGATAAGCTCCCTCTCCTCTCTACATTCTTCTCCACCCTTTCACCTCCATCACCTCCATCCCTTCCATCTCCGACCACCAACTTCGGCGAGGCCGTTCCACCTCCACAGGCCATCCCAACCCTTGTCGACAAGCCCATAAGCTTCCCCTCACTCCACTAAACATTTCCCCTCACTCCACGCACTGCGCCACTCACTCACGCACTTCCCTGAACACACCTACACATTCGCACACAGCGTGCCCTAGGCACGCATGCTCAGGCACTGCCATGCCACGCCAACCACCCCAGCATCTTCACCATGCTCCGGCAACCCTCTCTGAACGTTTTGACATGGCCGCAAGGCTGATCTTGTGATTTCAGGTTCAACGCCCCTTCGCCATTGTTGCGGAGCTTGAAGCAAGCTCGCTGCAGCTCCAGGTCTGCCAAGCCCAGGTGCAGTAGTCCCAGGTGTGCGGAATACCTTCGTGCATGCACTCAGACCCTCAATTAGAGTCGAAGACCTCTGCGGCTGCTGCAATCGCGATCGCCATCTCTGCAAGTGAACGCGAGGAAAGGGTGGGACATTTAGTCCCACCTTGGAACTGAAGGTGCGCCTGCACCTGCATAAGAGGAAAAAGGGACATAGCTTTGTCACCTCAAATCCACGGGGTGAGGTGCCACTCATTCTACCTGGTCTCGTCCGGGCTCACACCCTGCGGACCTGGCCTGACCCAACCCGACAGCACACCTCGCCTACTACCGCACGCCGGTGGGCCTGGTCCCGGGTACGCACTTGATCGTTAATTTCTTCAACACAGTTAATTAAGTTAATTAGGCTTAATTATGTGTAAGAGAAAGTAACTTAGGTTAACTTGAATTGATGTCGATTGAGTAGTATAGGATCAAGCTAACCTAACATTTTATATTTTAATTCTTTTTTAACTAGTTGAGTCTAGGTTGTTCACTGGGAGACATAACTTAATTTAATTCACCATTAAATCCTAAGCATAAATTACTAATTACTTAATCAATTGGAATTATAGTTAGATTACTTTAAGAATATGAATCTTGCATAAGGATATTCAATTAGATGATATGATGAAAAATTCCATAAAGAAAAACATATTTATACATGTGAATTATTATTACAAGCAAGTAAACATGTTTATTTCACTAATTTCATCTCATATACAAAAGATTAAGGCAAAGAAAAGAAATTCAAATGAATACAAGTACCTTATTACATCAATTAAACTCAAAAAAGAAATTGTATTTAAGTAAAAATTACAAAATCAGACATGTGAAACTCTTTAATTTTCCATTTCCTTCTTTATTCTTCAGCCTCAATTCTTCTTCTCTTCTTCTACCTTCTCTCTCTCTCTCTCTACCTTTATCTTTGTTTACTCTCTCTCTTTTCTTTTATTCTTTCTTTACTTCTCCCTTTAGCTTTCTCGAGCTCTTCTCTTTTTCTCTGAAGCTTCTTAAGTCTCTTAACCTTCCTTTCTGTTCTTTTTCTTTTACTCTTTAACTGTGTAGGTTAACCACATTTTGAACCAAAATTTTGGTTTATGATTGGCGGCTCGGACCAGTCGGGGATACACAGCACCCCTCTTATGGTGGGACCAGACCCTACTGGGTCCAAGCCTAGTTTGTATTAGGTTTGGTTTATTTCCAGTTTAATTCTAATCATGCACAATCTCCGACCTCCTAGGCCCACGCTCGCACGCCCATAGGTGCACACACGCCCGGGCACGCACACTGCATGCACCCACACACACACTCATGCTCATTGTGCGCCTAGTGCTAATGACCGATAAGTCCTATGTACAAAAACAATTTATCCTAAGCCAGGTGCCCATACTCTACCGATGTGGGACTATGTTAGTCCTCTCTAGGCTGAACTTCAGTTGAGGATTCTGGTCAGTACAAAGCTCCAAATCGAGCAAATAAAGGCTCGTTGGAAAGCTCTAAAGGTGCTCTACAAGTTTGTAGCATCAATTTGATGCTCAGAAAAAATCTTGCCCTTCGATTTGAAGGGTGAAAGTTGAAGGTTTCCATGACCATTTTGGCCTATAGTGGTGAACTAAAGACTTGCAGAGAGAACTTTTGACCTTAGATGAGGTCCTAAACAAGTTTAGTAGGTGTTTCCGTACCTAATAGTGAAGGAAAGGGACTCTGAGGAGCTTTAGGAAGGTGAAGAAGCCCAAAAGCTTCGCTAAGGAGCTTCAGAGCTCCATTTCAAATTTTGTTCAGTTCGACAGAAAGCTAAAGGTCATTTTCATCAGATCAAACAACCTCTGAAGGTTGTTAAGGGCCTTTTTGGGTAGAATTTGCATTTGAATTTCATCAGAGAGTCACTGAAGTCAGCATTGGGTTCAAATGAACCCAAACTGAATAGAAGTTTGATTCATCTGAAATACTGATTAAAACTCATCTAAATTGAATCTAATCTATCTAAAATCATCCCAGAAATAATTTGAACTCATCAATTTCTCTAACTGAATCCTAAATCATCAAGATCAGACCTAATTTTGACCACTGAACCTCGAAATTTGACTTTCTTCATTGAGCAATTTTAGATGAAATTAACACTTCAAATCGTCTCTATTTGATCTTAGGAATGTGTTCAAGGTATCAAAAAGGAGTTTCAACCAAGAAACCTAGGGTTTCAGGTCTGTGACCTAGGCTCTAGAATTAGTTTGTTCGACAGAACAAACCAAGGCTTTCCTAAGTGAAAGATCTTCAAATCTAACCTCAGAGCGTCCATCTGAAGCTTCTAAACCTCTAAAATTATGATTATTCCTATTGGACAAACTTCTCCAACTCTGCCGGACTTGGAGAAGACAGAGGTATATTTCTAACTCTAGTCTTTAAAACTTTAAATCAAATGTTGCAGAATAATCATTGAGCCTCAAATAAGTGATCTGGAGCTTCTCAGGGAGTTCCATAGGCTGAAGAGTGCAAGTTGACTCGTCGGAGCTCGTCGGAGCTCCGGTGAGCTCAGACAATGGCTAAAAGATAGTAAAAATCATCAAAACAAGCCATGGACGATCTGAAAATTTTCCTGATGTTACAAGAAACCTCACGAAAACATTAATATCTTTAATTATTAATCATACTGAAAGTTATGCATTGAATTAGCAGTGAGTGTAGTCTGAGTTCACTAGAACTCAGGACATGTTCTCCCACTCAATTGAGTGGAGAGATCATGTCGGTGAAGTGTGGCGAGGGTGTTTAGGTGATTAATTAGGTGGATACACTCCTCCTGAGCCGCCATTGACAGTGAGCTCATAAGGTTGAATGTAATTTAGGCATTTTAGTTATAGGTGATTATTGATCAAATTAAAGTGAGGATAGGGGCCCTTAGGTGATGATTAAGTGATGGAGGGCCCCAGTGGAGGTGAATTACCCATGGTGACCTCTGCCATGGACAGTGGAAACAACCGATGACGGTGGAGATGGATTAGGCGTTTAGGTGTTTAAATCAGGGAATTAAAGTGTAAGAAGTGATCATAGAGGATTAAAGAAGATGATCGGTGAAATTAAAAGACAAAAGAGTGCTCTAGTCAAGCTCAAAGAGCTCGCCGAAGCCGAGGAAGATGATCGAAAATTTGACATTAAATTTAACTAACCTACCTAACTAACTACTCTAATTAACTACTTACCTAACCTACTGTTACCTAGATGAAGGGGGTAGAGGGTCTCCGTCGAAGGTCCTTAACGGAGGAGGAAATCAGAGGGATGGAGGAAGAAGTCCGGCGGGTGTAGGAAAAGCGTAGAGGAAGAAGTCCAACGTCGGCACTGCATCAGAAGACTCAATGGACGACGACGGAGTTCAGGAGCAAGTAAAGATGAATGGAGGAAGACGAAGGAAGCGGAGGAAGGTCGCTGGATTTTGGAGTGGATATCCTATTTGCTAGCTCAGTAGGAGATGGAGGGAAGGGAGCTAACCCTTTGAAATCGAGGTGGTGGAGGGGTATTTATAGGTTGCAGCAGCTGAGGAGGAGGGTGAATCTGGATGGAAAATGGTCTAGGAGTGAAGTAACCACCAGCGTCTTCTTCGACGCCAGTGAGGTTAACTTCAAGCCCTAAATTGGATTTGAGCTTCATCCAGACCGATGGATGGAAAGAGGACGGTAAGCACAAGCTCTAGGAGCTTGGAAAGGTGGGGCGAACATCGGATGTATGGTGATCGGCGGGTATGGAAACCTCCTGTCGTCAGCCATCGAAAAGGTTGAAGAAGGAATGAAGAGGAAGAGGATGTTTACAGGGACCTATCTGTAATGAAAGGTAAGGACCTAGGTGAAGAAGGACTCGATTGAAATAAAACTTAGAGACTAAAATGTTAACTAAGGTTTTTAAGGTTTATTTTAATTTAAATCTTTTTCAACTTTTTATATATGATCGTAAATGAGACAAATATTATATTTAAACCTTGGATTTACATTTTTGACCTTTTTAGCTTAATTTATTTAATTAAGTAAAGTTACTTAAGTTATTACATACTTAGATTTAGGTTATACTTAAGTTAGTTAACACATTAATTAGGTAAATTATTGATGATATTTCGAGTCCATTTATTAATTAAATTATTAATAATATTAATTGGAATAATATATCTTTTTTAATTTATTTTAAGGTCCTTTAATATTTTATCCCTTATTTTATAATTAACCCATATATTTACATATTCCTAGCTAATTAACTAGGAAGACTAGTTAATTAGAGATAATTAAAATCCATGATGAGCTTCTCATCATACCCCCTAGCCAAAGTTTTGCTAGTCCCTATCAAAATTAACTAGAAATATAAGGATTTAAACACTTGTGTTTAAATTAATATAAATAAAATCTAACAGAATTTTGGATATTCATTTTTTTAGATTTTATGCATATATCAATAAGTATCCATAAATATATAGAGCATTCTATGAGAATCTCCTCACTTAGATTTATAACTCAAACACCTTCTCAAAACGCACTCTATTAAAAATAGAGTTTTTAATGAGAATTTTACCAAAAATTAGAATCCCCAAAAACACTTATTCTTTATAATCATTCTAAACCCTAGAAACTCAGAATTCAAAGTGTTTTAAGAAAAACAAAGCTCAAGAGTTGGAAATTAAATTTTAACTCAAAAACTCAATAGACTTAAGTTAATCCTTAAGTTATGAAATCTGATTTTTATCAATCTAAGTTTTAGCAAATTAGCCAGATACTCATCATTAATCAAACTTAGAGTAGTAAAACCCTAATCTGCTAGCCTACATCACCAAGGATAAACTTCTAGACCTAGGGTTTTGTCAATCTTTCTCCTTTAGGTCTCAATTGCAATTCCTCAAAACCCAATTTCTTAGGCTTCACTACCCAATACAAAGGTTCAGTAGCTATGATTTTAAAACATCTGTGCTTCTGAAAAGAATTATCCTAAAGGCATCTAAATTTGCAAAAATCCAGATTTTAAGACATCAATTTTCAATCCAGATTATTCTAATTCAAGCCTTTGGCTTGGCCTTACTCAGGTTTGGTTGCTTTCTCCTCATCAATTTTCTATCTCGAGGTCAACACTTTTTGTATATACCTTTCCGGTGGACCACTGGGTCTCTTATTCCTAATTTTTATCTCCATATTTTTTCTCAACTTTTTCTATAGGATAGAACACCCATATGTAGCGAGGTGTTCTTTTATTTGATGGAAGGAAGGATAGCATCCATTTGTACCAAGATGCTTTATTTGGTGGAAAAACTGCATAAGTACCCGTTTGTAATGAGGTACTTGACTGCAAGGTATTTTATTTTATTTTTATTTATTTTTATTTATTTTTCTCCTCTTTCTCATTTTTCTTACTAACATTATATTCCAAATCCTTTTTCTAGCTGAGTGGCACATCCTTCACCCTTTCAAGAGCCGCCCTACGAAAATCCTTGGACTAAAAAGGATTTAGAATCGATCTCTTAACCTTTGTGTTTTCGCGGTCTCAGATGTCAACAAGACAACTCTATGTGTGTGAATTTTGGATGCTTAGGTTACTTAGCTCTTAAACCAGAGCTTGGACAACAAAGTCATTCACTGTCATATACTTTAAACTTTTACTTTCCTCCTATAGGATCTGTCAAGACATAACTCGCCAAGTCTAGCCGAATGTCCTTAGTTGATTAAGCTAACTATAGCCTGATAGACTTGAAGACTAAGATTCTACTAACTCTTTACTTAATTAACTCTGAATATCTGACCTTTTTACTTGATGATAAAACAAATGTTCAAAAAACAAAAGGATTACTTAGTCTAATTGATTAAAAAGTTACAATTTAATTCCAAAACTTAAGTTTTGAACTTAATACACCTTAGTTTCTTAATTTCAGGGTAAAGAATACAAAAACAAATCCTTAAGGTTTAAAGATTCTAACTTAAATAAAATTCCGTTTAAAATTTCACAAACAAAAGTGTGTTATGAAAAATGTTATAAGTAGAAAGTAAATAAGGATTTAATACTCTTATAAATATATATTTTTTATATCTTCTTCTTTTTCTTCTTTTCTTTATTCTAGATGTAAAACCCCTTTATTATTTTTATAATTTTACAATTTTCAATTTTTTATATTTGCATATTTTTGTTTTTATGTTTTATAAATTTTTCATATTTTTATGAATTTTTCAAATTTTATCAAATTTTTATGGTATTTTTTATTTTTTTAATTTTTAAAAATTTTTGGTATTACCATTTTTTTTAAATTTCGTGGGTATTTGTTTTTTTTAATATTTTTTCTACAAATACACTTGAAGTGAAAATTTTCACTTCACACCCCTCAAGTCAAAATATTATAATGTCCTCATTGTAAGAAGGGTGAAAAAGATATTATACTTCACTTAGTATAGGGTGATGGAAAGAGTCGGATAGAGGAGATCAAAGATCTCTATGCGGATGATTTCTATTCTGACCAAAGGTCAGAGCGGACAGTTGAACTAAGTGAAGGTAATCAATGTAGAATGAAGTGATAAATCAGATACAGACTCAAGTATATAAGAAGAGAAAAGTGTAGAAAACAAGAAACAGCTATATACAAGGTGTGGGTGGAAAGTTGACAAACCCTAATGGAGCGTGTAATAGTCTCCAACAAGACTCAAAGCATGTGATTCCAAGAAAGGTTTTAAATGTTGACCATTAACTTTGAAGGGTTGATCCTTGTTGGGTTTGGTGATTTCGACAGCTCCATTGTCGAAGACTCTAACAACAATAAATGGTCCTTGCCATTTAGACCTAAGTTTCCCAGGGAAGAGCTTCAGACAGGCATCAAAAAGCAACACCTTCTGATCAGGTGTAAAAGATTTGTGGGAAATGTGTCTATCATGGAAGGCTTTAAGTTTTTCCTTATACATCTTTGAACTCTCATAGGAATCATGACGTAATTCCTTAAGTTCACTAAGCTGCAACCTACGATAATCACCAGCCTTCGCGAGGTCTAAATTACAGAATTTAATTGCCCAATAGGCCTTATGTTCAATTTCTACAGGAAGATGACAGGGTTTCTCGTAAACAAGTCTGTATGGTGACATGCCTATTGGTGTTTTGTGGGCAGTCCTATAAGCCCACAAAGCCTCATCTAAACGAGAAGACCAATCCTTCCTATCGGGTCGGATTGTCATTTGAAGGATCTTTTTGATCTCCCGATTAGAGACCTCAGTTTGCCCATTAGTTTGGGGATGATAAGGTGTAGAAATACGATGTGTAACCCCATATTTTCTAAGTAAATTCCTAAATTGGGTATTATTAAAATGGGAATCGCCGTTAGAAATGATAGCACGAGGTACCCTAAAATGAGAGATAATATGACTCTGAATAAAAGGAATGACAACTTGCTGATCATTTGTAAGTGTGGGTATGGCTTCAATCCAACAAGAAACATAATCAATAGCAAGTAAATATATTCGAAGCCAAAAGAGGATGGAAACGGACCCATAAAGTCTATGCCCCAAATATCAAAGATTTCACAGACAACAATCAGATTCAGAGGCATCATGTCTTGGTGGGACATGCCACCAAGAGTTTGGTAGCAACTACATGCCTTACAATATGTCTGTGAATTTGCGAATAAAGTGGGCCAATAAAACCTGCATTGTAGAACTTTTGCAGCAGTCTTTCGACTAGAAAAATGATCACAACAAGCCTGGTAATGACAAAAAGAAAGGATAGAATCAATCTCAGAAGAAGAAACACAACGCCTAATGGTTTGATCATTACAGTGTCGGAAAAGATATGAATCTTCCCAGAAATAATATTTGGCTTCTAATTTAAGTCATGATTTGCGATTCCCGTCCCAGTCTGCTGGGAATTGATGTGTAACCAAATAGTTAACAATATCTACGTACCAAGGAAGATCTGAGGATATAGTCAAAAGATGTTCATCAGGAAAGTGTTCAGTGATTGGAGGAGATGATTCAATAGTATCAGAAGGAAGGTGGGAAAGATGGTTGGCAACAACATTCTGTTGTCCCGCCTTATCACGAATTTCTAGGTCAAACTCTTGCAAAAGCAAGATCCATCTGATCAACCTAGGTTTCATGTCCTTTTTGGATAGAAGGTATCGAATAGCTGAGTGATCAGAGTACACAATGATTCAAGATCCGAGTATATAAGATCTGAATTTTTCTAATCAAAATACTATCGCTAGTAATTCATTTTCCGTAACTGTGTAATTCCTTTGTACCTCATTCAAGGTTTTATTAGCTAGTAAATCACTATCGGATTCCTCTCAATTTTCTGACCTAAAACAGCTCCAATTGCATAATTTGATGCATCACACATGATTTCAAACGATAAATCCCAATTAGGTGGTTGCAAGATCGGAGCCTGTGTAACTCTGTCTCTCAATGTTTCAAATGCAGATATATACTCCTCACTCATCTCAAAAGTAGTATCCTTTGTGAGGAGGTTTGTGAGTGGTCGGGCAATCTTTGAAAAGTCAAGTATAAATCTTCTATAAAATCCCATATGCCCGAGAAAAGATCTAATAGCTTTGATTGAGTCAAGAATTGGAAGATTTGCAATTTGATTGATCTTAATTCGATCTACTTGGATACCTCACTCAGACACAAGGTGGCCAAGTACAATGCCCTCTGGAATCATAAAATGGCTCTTCTCCCAACTGAGGACAAGATTCACTTCTATACATCTCTTGAGAATCTTCGAGAAATTATCCAGATAGATATCAGATGTTTCCCCGAAGACTGAAAAATCATCCATAAAAACCTCCATAAATTCACCACCATTTCAGTAAAAATGGCTAACATGCAATGCTGAAAAGTCATTGGTGCGTTGCAAAGCCCAAATGGCATTCTTTGGAAAGCAAAGGTTCCGAAGGGGTAGGTGAAAGTCATTTTCTCTTGATCTTCGTGATAAATTGCTACTTGATTATATCCAGAGTAACCATCCAAAAAGCAAAAGAACCTATTACCAGCTAATCTATGAAGGATCTGATCAATGAATGGCAAAGGAAAGTGGTCCTTCTTTGTAACTGTGTTAAGCTTATGATAGTTAATACAAACCCGCCACGAATTCGCAATTCGTGTGGGAGTGTTTCTCTAGATTTAGTCTTAATTATGGTGAGTCCTGCCTTTTTAGGTACCACTTGAATTGGACTCACCCAAGGGCTATCAGATATAGGGTAAATAATGTCAGCATCTAGCCACTTGATTATTTCTTTCTTTACGACCTTCTTTAAATTCAGATTTAGACGTCTTTGAGCTTCTCTTGAAGGTTGTGCCTCATCTTCAATATAGATGCGATGAATACAAAAATTGGGGCTAATCCCGGTGAGATCGTGTAAAGTCCACCCAATTGCCTTCTTATAATCTTGTAAAACCTTGATCAATTTTGATTCTTGTGATTCAGAAAGATGAGAGTTAATGATTACATGATATGTTTGATCAGATTCTAGATAAACATATTTAAGATTATCAGGCAATGGTTTCAATTCTAATGCAGGAGTAGAATCAACAGTAGGATTTGGGATGGGATTTTCAATTGCAAAGAGTGAATTAAATGAGTCGTGAGATTCAGATTCAGGATCGAGTATAGATTCTGATAATAGGTTTTTGTTTTGAGGGTAGACGATATCAAAAGATGTGCTCTCTTGTTCTAAGGAACTAAGGTCATCCTCAAAAACTGAAATAGATCTGATTTCCTCAATCCAATTGCAATCCGATCCTCTAGAAGGTCTAAATATATCCAATTTAATTGTCTTCTCCCCAAATTTGAACTCAATCTTTCTAGATTCACAATCTATGTTGTCCTTTGCAATGGCCAAAAAGGGTCTTCCTAAAATAATTGGGGTATCTCTAATGTGTTTGGGTACTTCCATATCAAGTACAATAAAATCCATTAGAAAATAAAAGTCCCAAACTCTTACAATTATATCCTCCAACATTCCTTTAGGCGACTTAATAGATCTATCGGGTAATTGTAAAGTCAAATTGGTATACTTAAGGTTTTCTATTTGGAAATATTTTACCAAAGATGGAGTGAGGTTAATAGATGCTTTTAAATCTAGGAGGACTCTATCAAAACACTAGTCCCCAATTATACAGGAAATAAATGAAGATCCTTGATCTTTCTTTTCCAAAGGAAGCGTACTCGAAATGATAGAACTCACATGCTCTGAAAGTACCACAGTGCTTTCTTTCTTCGGCTTATGCTTAGGAGTACACAACTCCTTAAGAAATCTCGTGTAAGTCGGAATGTGTTTGATAGCAACTAGGAGTGGAATATTAATGTGTACCTATTCAAAAATTTTAATTAAATCCTCATCTAATATAACAGGTTATTTTTGTTTCCTAGTCTTCTTCAAAGCTTCAGGAAATGGGATTGGATTTCCTGTTCTACTGAGGTATTTCCCAGATCTCGCAAATTAGCGGAATTACGGGATCAGGTTCTGCACCTCTTACAGGTGTAGAAATAGGGGTCATTCTAGATGTACTAGGGTCTGCACCTCTTACAGTTTATCCAAGGAAATGGACATGTCCTTGATTCAGATTTTGAACTCCCAGGTGTGGCCTCTGCTGGATATTCCTAGGGTTTGGAATTGGCTGGGATGGAAGGGCCCCTAGCTGACGAGATTTAGCTAACTACGTGATTTGGCCCCTAAGATCAGCCAATTCTACTGAACATTGCTGTTGGACTTCAGCAAGAGCCTCAGCATTTTGTCACTGGCTCTTAGTCACAGCTTGCAAAATTTGGTCAAGCTACGAATCTCTATTTGGCCTTGCAAGGTTTTGCGAACCCGCATAAAATGGCCTTACGTTAAGTTGTTGAAACGACAATGTAGGTGGGTTTTGCCTAGTCTGAGTCGGATATGAAGGTCTTTGTGAATGGTCAGACAAAGAGAAATTGGGGTGATTACGCCATTCAGGATTATAAGAATTAGAATATGGGTTTGATTTTGGTGCATATCCCTGAATAGTGTTCAAATATGAAGGATAAGGCGTGTTTTCCACAAAAACAAGAAGTGGGGAAAGAGGTGGTAAAGATTGTGGGACAAAGGTCCCGCCTTGGGATGGTGCAGGAGTAGATAGAAAATCCAAGGAAGATGGATCTCTAGAATCCATATTTTTCACAAATTTCCTCCCTGTGGGAATTTGCGAAACAGGTAAATGCGCGGGATTCTGCATAGCAAGTAGAGGTGTAAGAGTTTTCATTGTATTTCGGACCTCGTCAAGATGCTTTGCTACAATGTCAACTTTGTCCAATTTTTCTGCAATAATCTCCAAATCCTTAGAACTGGACGGATTACCAATGTCGTGAATGCCCTTATGCAGGTTTTGATGTGTTGTATTAGTGCCCCACGTGAATTGCGACATAGATGCGTTATTGATCGAGTTTTCTGCCATCCCTTCAAATAGTTCTGAGGCAGATTCTGCGTCACAATTTAGAAAATTCCTCCCACAAGAAGCATCGACTAGATTGCGAATACCCTCTTGCAATCCATAATAAAAGATGTGCATTAGTTGCCAATGAGGGATGTCATGATGTGGGCATTTCCTTTGTAATTCATGAAAGCATTCCCATGCTTCATGAATTGGTTCTCCTTGGTTTTGGGTAAAAGTCATGATAGCTCACCTTAAAGCATTAGTGCAACCAATCTCGCCCAAGTTGAGATTGGTCTTGCAATAGCTCTATACCAATATGCAGCTTTATCCTTAAGGCTAAAAGAGAACATTTTCATTAGTAGGATTTCTCTATTTTGATTTCGAGGTCCAAAAGTTTGAGATAGATTTTTAAGATCTTCAATATGTTGAAATGGATCATCGGATGCAAATCCATGGAAGTGTGGGATTAGACCTATAATGTTTGGCTTTAATTCTGGGTCTTTTTCCCCAATGGGAATCTTAACATTAGGCTCTACTTATGCATTAGATGGATTATAATAATCTCAGAGTAGAGGCCTAGGATGGGGGATCGGTAAATTAGGGATATCAAAACCTGCCTCAGGTCGAGGTGGAGGACGGGCTTGCATATTTTGCAGATTTTGGAAAGTAGCCGTCAACAGATTAATTTAGCTGTTTTGCTCGAGCATTTGGAGATTCTAGTTTAGGAATGCCTCATGAACATCAAAAGGAAGCATCTCCCTCTGACCTGAAGAAGGGATCTCGAGATTTTGATTCTGCAATTGGTTCATAGAATCAAATGCATAAAAAGTAGATGAATCAGACAGGAAATTAATTGGTTGCTTAGGTGCAACCAGTCTAGGTATACCTGTCAACAGAGATACAAGAGGCAGTTTCAAGGATCACCTCCCGTGCATAAAACAAAAAAAAAATGCAAAGGCACACTTACGCCACTAAAAGAGCAGCAAACAAGACCCACAAAACAACGAAAAAAATGGGTTTTTGTCTTCTTTCAAAGGAAAGAAGAAAGTCCTAGAATACGCAAAATAATTTGGATGCAAACAAGTATAATATCAGTATCAAAATATGCATCCTAAACCCGTGTCTACACAAGTGCGTATCCTTAAAGCTCAAAGGTCTAAGGTCTAGGATCGAGACCACTCACTACTGGCTCTCGGGGCTCTAGTAGTGAGACAGACTTGTTGATCTTCGACCAAAGCCCTAAGAGGTGCAAAGAGGAGTGGTAGAAAATTCAGACTCGTGTGACTTTAGTGATCGCACTGTGTATGTGATAGCATGCAAGAGAAGATAGCAAAGAAAAAACCTGCATGCATTCTGCAAATAGATTTAAGTCACAAATTTTACTATCCTCTTTTTACTTGATCTTTTTTCAAAAGTATATGATAGAAAGAAGTAAAGTGATCGCTTTTTAAAGTATTTTCAAACAAAAATATGGTCTTGTTATTAACTCCAAGACAGGGATCTACGCGGATTTTTGCGTGTTTTCCTACTGATGCAAGAAAAATAGTAGAAAAACTTTTCCTGAGTCAGATCGCAATAGAACTAGCAGGTATATGCACTTCTAGGAGTGTATGCCTAAAACATGCTGCTGCTAATAAAAAAAGTATGCGTATTTTTGTATTTTTTAAATTTTTTTAACTAACTAAATGTAGAAATACAAACTACACTAGAGACTAAGAAGGAAATACTCACAATGGTATTTATAATGGTTAGAAAAAAAGAAAAATAGAAAAAGAAAATCCGCCTCCTTTCCTGAGAATACCCGTAGAGGTAATCTTGAAAAGAAGATAGAAAATAGAACAAAATAAAACTAATTAGTAAAAAGAAAATACAAAATGAAAAAATAGTAATGGCGAATATAATTACAATTAACTCCCCGACAACGGCCCTACTAAAATGATCGTTAATTTTCTCAACACAGTTAATTAAGTTAATTAGGCTTAATTATGTGCAAGAGAAAGTAACTTAGGTTAACTTGAATTGATGTCGATTGAGTAGTATAGGGTCAAGCTAGTCTAACATTTTAGATTTTAATTCTTTTTTAACTGGTTAAGTCCAGGTCATTCACTGGGAGGCATAACTTAATTTAATTCACAATTAAATCCTAAGCATAAATTACTAATTACTTAATCAATTGGAATTATAATTAGATTACTTTAAGAATATGAATCTTGCATAGGGATATTCAATTAGATGATATGATGCAAAATTCCATAAAGAAAAACATATTTACAGATGTGAATTGTTATTACAAGCAAGTAAACATATTTATTTTACTAATTTCATCTCATATACAAAACATTAAGGCAAAGAAAAGAAATTCAAATGAATACAAGTACCTTATTACATCAATTAAGCACAAAAAGGAAATTGTATTTAAGTAAAAATTACAAAATCAGACATGTGAAACTCTTTAATTTTCCATTTCCTTCTTTATTCTTTAGCCTCAATTCTTCTCTTCTTCTTCTACCTTCTCTCTACCTTTATCTTTGTTTACTCTCTCTTCTTTTATTCTTTCTTTACTTCTCCCTTTAGCTTTCTTGAGCTCTTCTCTTTTTCTTTGAAGCTTCTTAAGTCTCTTAACCTTCCTTTCTGTTCTTTTTCTTTTACTCTTTAACTGTGTAGGTTAACCACACTTTGAACCAAAATTTTGGTTTATGATTGGCAGCTTGGACCGGTCGGGGACACACAGCACCCCTCTCAGGGTGGGACCAGACCCTACTGGGTCCAAGCCTAGTTTGTATTAGGTTTGGTTTATTTCCAGTTCAATTTTCATCATGCACAGTCTCTGACCTCCCAGGCCCACATGCACACGCCTGCTCATGGGCCCATGCTCGCACGCCCACAGGTGCGCACACACCCGGGCACACGCACCGCATGCACCCACACACACACTCATGCTCATTGTGCGCCCAGCGTTGACAACTGGTAAGGCCTATGCACAAAAACAATTTATCCTAAGGTGAGCGCCCATACTCTGCCGATGTGGGACTATGTTAGTCCTCTCTAGGCTGAACTTCAGTTGAGGATTCTGGTCAGTGCAAGGCTCAAAATCGAGCAGATAAAGGCTCGTTGGAAAGTTATAAAGGTGCTCTACAAGTTTGCAACATCGATTTGATGCTCAGAAAAGATCTTTCCCTTCGATTTAAAGGATGAAAGTTGAAGGTTTCCACAGCCATTTTGGCCTACAGTGGTGAACCTCACATCTAAAGACCTGTAGAGAGAACTTTTGACCTCAGATGAGGTCCTAAATAGGTTCAGTAGGTGTTTTCGCACCTAGTGGTGAAGGAAAGGGTCTCTAAGGAGCTTCAGGAAGGCGAAGAAGCTCAAAAGCTTCGCTAAGGAGCTTCAGAGCTCCATTTCAAATTTTGTTCAGTTCAACAGAAAGCTAAAGGTCATTTTCATCAGATCAAACAACCTTTGAAGGTTGTTAAGGGTCTATCTGGGTAGAATTTGCATTTGAATTTCATTAGAGAGTCACTGAAGTTAGCATTGGGTTCAAATGACCCAAACTGAACAGAAGTTTGATTCATCTGAAATACTGATTAAAACTCATCCAAATTGAATCTAATCTATCTAAAGTCATCCCAGAAATAATTTGAACCCATCAATTTCTCTAACTTAAACCTAAATCATCAGATCAGACTTAATTTTGACCACAGAACCTCGAAATTTGACTTTCTTCATTAAGCAATTTCGAATGAAATTAACACTTCAAATCATCTCTATTTGATCTCAGGAATGTGCTCAGGGTATCAGAAAGGAGTTTCAAGTAAGAAACCTAGGGTTTCAGGTCTATCGCCTGGGCTCTAGAATTAGTTTGTTCGACAGAAAAAACCAAGGCTTTTCTAAGTGAAAGATCTTCAAATCTGACCTCAGAGCATCCATCTGATGCTTCTAAACCTCTAAAATTAAGATTATCCCTATTGGACAGACTTCTCTAACTCTGCCGGAGTTGGAGAAGGTAGAGGTATATTTCTAACTCCAGTCTTTAAAACTTCAAACCAAATGTTGCAGAATAATCATTGAGCCTCAAATAAGTGATCTGGAGCTTCTCAGGGAGTTCTATAGGCTGAAGAGTGCAAGTTGGCTCACCGGAGCTTGTCGAAGCTTCGGTGAGCTCAGACAATGGCTAAAAGATAGTAAAAATCATCAAAACAAGCCATGGACAATCTAAAAGATTTCCTGGGGTTACAAGGAACCTCAAGAACACATTAATTTCTTTAATTATTAATCATACTGAAAGTTATGCATTGAATTAGCAGTGAGTGTAGTCTGAGTTTGCTTGAACTCAGGACATATTCTCCCACTCAATTGAGTGGAGGGATCATGCCAGTGAAGTGTGGCGAGGGTGTTTAGGTGATTAATTAGGTGGATACACTCCTCTTGAGCTGCCAGTGACAGCGAGCTTAGGAGGTTGAATGTATTTTAGGCGTTTTAGTTATAGGTGATTTTTGATCAAATTAAAGTGAGGATAGGGGCCCTTAAGTGATGATTAAGTGATGGAGGGCCCTAGTGGAGGTGAATTACCCTCGGTGACCTCCGCCATGGACAGCGGAAGCAACTGGTGAAGGTGGAGATGGATTAGGCATTTAGGTGTTTAAATCAGGGAATTAAAGTGTTAGAAGTGATCGTGGAGGATTAAGGAAGATGATCGGTGAAATTAAAAGACAAAAGAGTGCTCTAGTTAAGCTCAAAGAGCTCGCCAAAGCTGAGGAAGATGATCAGAAATCTGACATTAAATCTAACTAACCTACCTAACTACTCTATTTAAACTACTTACCTAACTTGCTGTTACCTGGACGAAGGGGGTAGAGGGTCTCCGTCAAAGGTCCTTAACGGAGGAGGAAAACAGAGGGATGGAGGAAGAAGTCCGGCAAGTGTAGGAGAAGCGTAGAGGAAGAAGTCCAACGTTGGCATTGCGTCAGAAGACTCAGCGGACGACGGCGGAGTTCAGGAGCAAGTAAAGATGAATGGAGGAAGACGAAGGAAGTGGAGGAAGGTCGTCGGATTTTGGAGCGAATAGCCTATCTGCTAGTTCTGTGGGAGGAGGGAAGGGACCTAACCCTTTGAAATCGAGGAGGTGGAGGGGTATTTATAGGTTGCGGCGGCTGAGGAGGTGGGTGAATCTGGACGGAAAAAGGTCTAAGAGTGAAGTAACTACCGGCGTCTTCTTCGACGCCGGTGAGGTTAACTTCAAGCCCTAAATTGGATTTGAGCTTCATCCAGATCGATGGATGAAAAGAGGACGGTGAGCACAAGCTCTAGGAGCTTGGAAAGGAAGGGCAGACGTCGTCTGTACTGTGATCGGTGGGTATGGAAACCTCCTGTCGTCAGCCATCGAAAAGGCTAAAGAAGGAATGAAGAGAAAGAAGTTCACAGGGAACTATCTGTAATGAAAGTTAAGGACCTAGGTGAAGAAGAAGTCTCGATTGAAATAAAACTTAGGGATTAAAATGTAAACTAAGGTTTTCAAGGTTTATTTTAATTTAAATCTTTTTCAACTTTTTATATAGGATTATAAATGAGACAAATATTATATTTAAACCTTGGATTTACATTTTTGACCTTTTTAGCTTAATTTATTTAGTTAAGTAAAGTTACTTAAGTTATTACATAGGTTTAAGTTATACTTAAGTTAGTTAACACATTAATTAGGTAAATTATTGATGATATTTCGAGTCCATTTATTAATTAAATTATTAATAATATTAATTGGATAATAATATAGCTATAGGGTAGAATATAGGTAGAAAATATGTAGCCAAAGGTGATTTAATGGTGGTGGGTGTTGGTCTATTTATAGGAATGGAAGGGGGTTAGGGGTAGTTAATGGATGGAGGGCTAGGATGTGTTGTAGAGGGTGGTTATAGGATCCTAGGGTTGAAATGGGTAGCGCCAAAATGGATGGGTGCTTGATGGTTGGCTCCAACCCTAGGTGAGAGCTTGGGTTAGGTTTAGGTTAGTGTGTTGTAGAGTTGAGATGGAGTTGTAGGTGGTGGTTGTTGGAATCTATGGTGGGTTTTATTTGGCACCATATGAGGAGGTGTTTAGGTGTAGGTTAGGTTGAGTTGGTGCCAAAATGGGTATGGTTAAGGGTTGGTTAGGTGGCGCCAACTCAAGGGTTCTAGAAGGTGGGTAGGTGTAGGGTTGGGATGGCCTTATAAGGTGGTGGTTATGTGGTGGATGGTTGAGGGTAATTGGCGCCAAGTGTAGGGATGTGTAGGGGGTAGTTATGGTGGGTTAGGTGGAGTTTGCGCCAAGTGTAGGAGGGTTAAAGGTGGCGCCACTAGATGGATGGTGGAGATAGGTTAAGAGGGGATGTGTAGGGTGGATGATGGGACTTCAAGTTGGTGCCACATTGAAGGGATGTGGAGGCTCTTTTGGCGCAAACTTGAAGTTGGTTAAGGTGGTGGTTATGGGTGGTTTTGGAGGAAAAATTAGGTGGCCTTTGGTGGTGGTGGTGTGAAGAGTCATGAAGGTTGGTGGCGCCAACTAGGAGTGGACTAGTTAGCTTGCTTAGGTCGTGGACATGGAGTAGTGGTTAGCGTGAAGTTAGGTTAGGGTTTAGATGGATGGTCGTGGTGGTGGAGCTAGTTTTGAACTTAGCTAAGTTAGCTAAGCTAGCTTAGCTAGTAGAGTAGAGGTGGTGGAGCTAGGGTTTCATGAAGGAGGAGCTAGAGAAGACAATCTAGAGCTGGTGGCTATTGTACCTAGAGCTGCATCTGATGAGGCAACTTCATTGGGAGCTCAACTACTTAGCTAAGCTACCTAGTTCTTATGCTAGTAGCTAGGCTTGGGTAGTTGAGCTAAGTTGAGTTGGCCTCAACTTAGCTGGAGCTAGGTTGAGCTAGAATTGCCTCAGATGAGAACTCTAGAGCTAGCTAAGCTACTAGTTGACAAGTAGTAGCTCAGCTAGCATGGAGTCCCGCTGCCATGAGATGGGTGGAGCTGGAATGAGCTGGGGCTGAGCTGAGATGGACTCCTGTCAACTTAGTTGAGCTAGCTAGAGCTCTCAGTGAACTGATAGGAGCTGAGATGAGCTAGACTCAACTAAGTTGAGCTAGATCTGAGCTGGCTTAAGCTGGGTTGAGCTGGGATGAGCTGCCTTGAGCTACCATTCAACTATGGTGCGCTGAATGGAGCTAACCCTAGTCCTAGGGGGTTGGTATCCAGCCATGATGAGCAGGAATTAGCTGAGTCCTAACCTCATTGAGCTTCCTCTTCACTAGTTGCCTTTAAGAGTGTTAGGGTTTCAGGGATCTATCAATTGGTTTATCCTTAACACTCCAAGAAACACATTAAAAACACAATAAAAAATGCAATGCATGCCTAACCTAATTTATGCCTAAATGCAACCCAAAAACCCATTTGCGGAGAAAAATCCTAAGAGCTAAGTTTGTTTTAATGCATAAGAATGATGATAAACTGGCATTTATCGCCTATCCTTCCAAAATCCTAACAAAACTTAGGAAAACCTAGAACATATCCTAACCCAACAAACCTTATTTGACCATCTCTTTTATCCTCCAATAAATACTATTTTTGATGGTCAAAATACACCATAATTTATCCAGCACTAGATCTAAATCCTAAGATCTTAAATTGCGTACCTAAATCCCTATCTTAAAACCCTAAATAAATTCTTCTTTCTAATCCTAAACTTAATCTCAAATTTTGTAATGATATGATACATCTTTAATATTTTGGCCATAACTTTTTTATTTTAAATCCAAATTGAGTAATTCAAGTTGCATTGGAAAGTTGATTTCAAGGGCTACCAACATTGGTTTTATGTGAAACTTGAAATTTGGAATAGAAAGAGGCCAAAAATTTGAGAGAATTATAGCTCTCCATCATCCTCTCAATGCCATCCTAACCCTCCATCAATTCCAACAACACCTAACCTATTCCATCCACCTATTCCTTCATCCTACCTCTTGATTCCTGGGCTCCTAATCCTAGCCCTTTATTTTGGTGAGCCAAGGCAACTTGGATGAACTAATCATAGGCCTTCTTGATTTCTATATAAGCACCCTAGCCACCCCCTTAGGACATGTTTTTTTCATAGGAAAGGAATGATGATGGAATGGAATCAAGTATAGGATGGAATGGGTCAAGAAATGGAAAGGAATGATTGATTCTATCCCTTTGTTTAGGTTAAGGTATGAATGGAATCATTGGAGATGCATCCAATTTCTTTCAGTTGTTTGGTAGAATTAGTTATTGACATGAATGAAATCAAAATTTTTTGTATATTTGACCCAATAGATTTAAAAAATTATGATAATTGTTAATTTTAATAAAAATTTTAAGCTATTTACAACTTAATCTAAGAATAAGAAATAAATATTGTTAATTTATCAAATCAAACAATGATTATCAACTTAATCTAATAACAGTCACGATATCAGTTTTCTTGTTAGAAAACACATTCTCCATAAAACATATTTGTATATGCACTTTATTTTTCTTTTCTCCTAACAATTATAAGTCTTGCATTACAACTGAAATAAATATCAGAACAAAACACAATTATCAAGTTTGGAGTCGTAGTTGTCATATGTGGAGAAGATGAGGAGGTAGTAAGCGGATTTAGGAGGGGGAAGGGGAGGGGGAAACATGAGGGAGTAGTAGTAGCGACAGCTGTAGGAGGCCAGGGGTAAGGAACCAAGGGTGCGCTCTTGTGGTTGGGAGAACATGTGGGGCTTCAAGATGAGGGAAGGGACACTGCAGGTGATGTAGTAGTTAGAGAGCCACTTGCGGTTGCCACCGAGGTTGCTCATGAAGTTGGTCGAGCCCTCACAGTCGATAGAATCAAAACCTCCACTGTAGAGTTAAAACTTGGAGATGGTGATGAGTGATGGAGGTGAGATGTGGAGGAGGGAGGATGGGGGGCTACAGTTACTTATTATGGTAGTGGGGTGGGAGGGATGCATTACCTGGGGATTGGATTGGGGATTCTAAGGGGGGTGCTCGGTATTGGATAATCCCCTAGTTGAGGGAATGAAAGGTGGGTGGTAATGGTTAATCCTATGCTTTTTTTGTTCATCCAAATGTGAGAATGGAATCGGGGAGGAACTTAGATTCCATTCCTTCTCTAATTCTTGCAAACCAAACATGCCCATTCCTTTCCACTTCCAAATAAGTGCCACCAACTAGAACTAGTTCTTATTCTTCATCCCCTTGGAGATCTCGGGTGGACCTTTGCATTCGATACTACGCTGCTGCTTTGGATTTTGCCTTTGAAGCCCTTATTCTGCAGTTCTCTTAGTCTAATTCTACTTGTAGTTACTTTGTTCTAGTTGTAATAAAGGCATGCTACTAGTTGTGTGATACTCTTATCATATTCAATAAAAGTTGTAGTAGTTCTTTTATAACTTGCCTTCAAGTTATTTGCCTTCTATTAGTATTTATAATAGTTGCATGTTATTAAGTTCTAGTCGCATTCAAGTAATAGGAATCTCATATTCAAGTCTAATTATATGTTTCTTAGCATTAGGAAAGCGGATTATTCCTACTGCCTCTCTGTAAACGACTCAGACTTCGTATTTTGAATTTCGATTTCCATATTTTACAAGTTCTAATTGAATAAACATTTAAGAGTTTCTATGCGCATTTACTACGACAAATGCATATTTTCGCAATCATATCCATGAGTAAAACAAGGACTTAGGCTTTTTTTTTGGAGGGGAATGCCCCCCCCTTTGTTGGGCGTGAATAGGCATGGGGAAGGGAGAATGTGGGCTATTAAATAATGATGTAGTTCTCTAGGTGTTGTATATGGTGGAGGATTTAATGGTTAGGAGTGCCTAGATTTTATGAAGTGTAATGTAATAATGAGTTGGAGAATACATAGGTGGGTGTGTGTATGTAATAATGGGGGGTTTTGGAAATAGAGTTGAGGTTTTATTTAGTGTTGGAAGTGGGAGGGAACCATTAATGGGGCAAGGGGGATGTGAGGGAGCTCAGGCGGAGGAATGAAGCCTATTAAATGAAGTGGAGGAGGTTCATGAGTGAAGTGCTCCAGATTGTTGCTTGGTGAGTTGATCTCGGATGTCCACAAGGAATCTTCAGCTCCATCTTTTACGTTAATGTTTGCACAAGCTAAGCAAAAGCATCATAGCATCATTTTATTACAAAATGAGTTATCTACATGTATGAATGCAATTCTAACTAACAAGGCTGCTTGGGATGCTTGGCAAAATATGGTAATACATCATCAAAATTAGTGTTTATCACACCCCCATGCTTTCCTTTTGCTAGTCCTTGACATAATAGATGGTCTTTATATCGCAAATTTTTGGTGGGGGATTATTTCATAAATTTCAGGTTTTGACATCTTTCTAAATCAGGAACATGATACATTTCATTGAGAGAGTAAAATATTCAAATTCATGAGCTAGACGTACAATGCCAAGGTACCCACCCAAAATAGAATAGCTTCCCTTCCTTAGTCCCCTCATGAGCGTACTTTTGAGATCCTTTCACAATTTTTTCTGGGTCGAATCCAACCCTACTCTTGCTCCTTCCTTGGAACATCATTGTCGGTGGAAAAATTGCTGGTGAGTGACTCCAAGCTTTGCTTCAGGTGGATTACGAAGGGACGGTTTCCTTGGGTTTTTCTTTATGTTTAGGTTCGAATTGGTCCACATGCAATGTATCAGAATCCTTGTTCCCATTGATGCTTCGAGATAGCACCGCCCATGCCAATTGATGCTTCGAGATAGCATTGCCCATGGCAACCCAACAGAACCCTGGTAATTGACACTTCGGGATAGTGCCACCCATGACATTTTGAAGTGAATCCAAGCCCTAGCTTTCAATGCTTTGGGATAGCACCACCCATGGCACTTAGATCGCATAATGCATTTTACCATCCCTTAGGATATTTGGATATCCATAAGGAACACATGCTCAGGAAAGGATATGTTATTGTTCATCATTGAGGGTTAGACCTCTCAGTACTGGGAACTCATCCAACCAAGATTGGATCTCTTCTAAGATGACATGGTGGGGACGGATTTTGGTGAACAGGTAAAGGGAACCTGAAGCTTGCAAAGAGACTCATGTGTTTAATGCAACACCAAATTCAAAAAGAATTTCGGGGTGCAAAGGTTGAAATACAGTCGGGTACTTCCTGTAACTCTTTCCCAATCCTAGCTTCAATCAATTTCCTTAGAGGCTATTCAAATTTTCATTTTAAGTTGGTACCCATAGTAATTAAGACGCTTGTCCTGTTGGGTCTAACTCACAAATTCTTGGTCCTCGAACTCTTTCACTGAAAGGTTATGCTATAGTCGTCATTTTTCAAAATGTCGAACCTTACTCTTTACTATATTATTCCCCATTTTTTTTTAAGGGGAGCATAAGAAACAAGTTCAAAATTTGTGAATTCCCCCCTCCCCCCCATGCTAACATCCTATCATGTCATGCATGAGAAAGGAGAGAAAACACCTGAGTGCATTTTGTACTTCTGGAAGATCGGCTAAAGAGCAGTGATCCTCGTATGGAAAACTAAAAACAACTCATAAAAATTATTGAAATCATGTTGGGTTGCCTCCCAACAAGCTCTACATTTTACACCAGCAGCTAGGCAAATCAAGACTATGAGGTATAGGATGGGTCAATGAGTGTTACCTTTTTAGGCGTAGACGCAGGTGTATTATTGAACTAAGGCTTGAGTCGTTGACCATTGACCTTGTAAATTAGTCCTATTTTGGGATCCTACATCTCAATAGCTTTGGAGGGAAACACCCGAGTGACACAAAATGGGCCTTTCCACTTGGAATGTAGTTTACCGGGGAAGAGGTGTAGATGGGCATGAAAGAGCCACACTCGCTGGTTCGGCTTGAAGGATTTCTTGGAAATATGCTTATCATGATAAGCCTTTGGTCGATCCTTGTAAATATGCGAGCTCTTCTATGCCTCATTATGTAACTCTTCCAGCATCATGATTTGGAACTTTCTTTGGTGGCCAACTTGGTAAAAGTTCCAATTGAGTTCTTTTATGTCCCAATATGCATGATGTTCCAACTCAACTGGGAGGTGGCATGCCTTTCCATAGATCCGTTTGTAAGGTGACATGCCAATGGGGGTCTTAAAGGTTGTGCGGTAGGCCCATAATGCATCGTCCAGCTTGCTAGACTAGTCCTTGCGATCAGGCCTAACAATCTTCTATAAAATGATCTTGACCTCCCGTTTTGAGACCTTTGCCTGGCCATTGGTTTGAGGATATACGTGGTGGAAATTTTGTGGGTGACTTCGTACTTAGCCAGGAGGCTTTGAAATTGTGCATTCGTAAAATGTGTGCCTCTATCATTGATTATTTCCCTTGGCATGCCAAACCATGAAAAGATATTGTCCTTAATAAACTTGACAACTACTATACGGTCGTTTATTCGAGTGGGAATCACTTCAACTCACTTGGATACTTAATTTACGATCCTTGGGATGGATATGGACTTGGTTGTATCTCGAGTAACTGTCCAGGAAACAGAAATACTTTTGCCCGACTAACCTTTCAAGGATTTGATCAATGAAGGGCAAAGGAAAATGATCCTTTTTCGTGGTAGTGTTCAGCTTCCTGTAATCGATAAAAACTCTCCAGGAGGAAGCTAAATGGGTTGTAATAGATTCACCTTTCTCATTAGTCACAACGGTAATTCCAACTTTCTTGGGAATAATTTGCACAGGACTAACCCAAGGACTATCCGAGATTAGATAAATAATTCTAGCATCAGGCCACTTGATAATTTCTTGCTTGACCACTTCTTGCATATTAGGGTTGCATCTCCTTTGCATCTAGCAAGAAGGGCGGGATCCATCATCCATAAAAATTTGATGATTGCAATATGATGGCTCAATCCCCCTACGGTTATGGATGGACCAACCAATTTCCTCCTTATGTGCTTTTAGGACCTTAATCAATTTCATCTCCTACTCCTTAGTCAGTTTTGTACTTATAATCACAAGGAGAATTTTCTTAGGTCCTAAAAATTCATATTTCAGCCTCTCAAGCAATGCTTTCAGTTCAAGCTGGGGTGAGTTTAAGATGGAGGGTAAGGAGGATGTTGATGAAGATTCATTAGGATGATCTAAAGGAAGAGGTTGGAACTGAACAAAATCAGCAACCTCTTCAGAGTGTGGTGAGGCTGCCACGGAGGGTTGTGGGTTGGGTTCATCGGTGTAGGAGAAATTCTCAAGGACGATAAAAGGCATACAAGTCTCAACATTCAGATTATCTTCCTTGAGTTCCTCAATATATCCACAATCCTTAAATTTGTTAATCGCCTTGAAAATGTCAAGTTTCATTTTTCTATCCCCAAAAGCGATTTCCATACTACCGCTTTCACAGTTGATATTGGCCTTAGCAGTAGCCAAGAATGGACACCCCAAAATGAAGGGTGTGTTCCTTAAATATTCAGGTACATAAGGAAATCTACAGGAAAGTAGAAATTCTTAACCTTGATGATAACATCCTCAATAAGTCCTTTCGGGTTTGTAACCGAACGATTTGCTAATTATAGCGTTACTGAGGTTAGCCTAAGTTTACTTAATCCGAACTTTTCGTAAAGAGAAGTCAGAATTAGGTTAATGGATGCACCTAGATCGAAAAGTGCCTTGTCAAAAGTGTAATCCTCGATAACACATGAAATCAATTGGGCACTAGGATGTCTCTTTTTCTGAGGAAGGTGATGTAGGACAGTAGAACTATCCTGCTCAGAGAGTATCACCTTCCTCGGGGTAGATTTCCTCAGCTTACACTTTTGAGTGCATAAATCCTTTAAGAATTTAGCATAAGCCAAAATGTGTTTAATAGCATCGAGAAGTGGGATATTGATTTCAACACTCTTGAATATATTTAAGAGCTCCTTGTCACTATGAATAGACTTCTTCCTGGGTTTAAGCAAGGCTTCAGGAAATGGAACATGAGTAGGATCATTGGATTTAGGTTCCTGAGCCTTGACTTCTTCAATATTCTCCTTTCCTTCCTTAGGTTGACCAGGGTTTGATTAACTAGAAGAGGGTAATTTTGGGTCCTGGGTTTGCCTTCCACTCCTCAAGGTAATATAATTTGTAGAAGCATACGGGTTTGGGTCTTGGGGAGGGTTAGGAAAGATCGGAGGGGCTTGGTTTGCCAAATACCCTAGATTGGATGAAGAAGCAAAAGAGGAAGGACCCTGCTCAACCACCTGAGCATGTGTGTGTGGGTTCCTCTGATTCCCATACCCTTAGGTTCGATTCCTTGATTCTGTATGTTGCGAGGGTTGGGTACGGGTTGAGATGGTAGAGATCCAAGCTGACGAGCATTAGCAATGAGCTTGGATTGTAAATTGTCCAGCGAGGTTTTCATTTATTACATGAGTTGGAGCATGGATCCTTGCATTTCCACCATTTGATGGTTCAATTTAGCCTGCCCTGCTGGTTGACGGGCATTCTAAGTTGGCTGATTGACCTGATTAGGGGGCAGCTGAGTGTATACGTGACCCTGACCCAATGGTCTTTGCAGTGTATAGTTGCTGGGTTAGATTTGGGTCTATTGCCCCAAATTTTTCCAAGAGAAGTTAGGGTGGTTCCTCCAACCCGGATTAGAAGAGTTAGAATATGGGTTGGACCTAACATTCTCCTGTACAGCAGACATATTCTCATAGGGTGAGGATGGTGGGAAAAAAGAAGGATAAGAGAAATTGGGATAAAAGGCCCTAGTTTGGAACCCATGGGGGTGTGAGTAATACTAACTCATAGGTTGAGCTGCTTCCAATTGATTTACAAACTCCCGTCCAGTAGGAGCTCGTGAAGAATGGAATCCTGAATTCTGGGATTGAGTGGATCGAGAAGTATTTACAGATTTTCTAGCTATCCACTCTTCCATTCTTTTTGTAACTAGGTCCATTTTATCAAGTTTATTACAAATCAGTTTCATATCAAATGAATGAGAGTCGTGGACCTCATTAACATTTGATCTGGGTTGCTGGGATTGATTGAAAGTATCCATGGAGGCATGCTTGATAGAATTTTCACTCATTTCCTCAAATAATTCATGCGCACTATCTGCATCCTTATTGTGGAAATTACCTTTGCAAGAAGCGTCCACATGATTACGGAGTTGCTCAGTCAACTAATGATAAAAGATCTACACGAGTTGCCATTTCAGCACCTCGTGGTGTGGACACTTCCGCAAAAGATCTTGGAATCGCTCCCAGGCACCATGAAGCGATTCCCCTTGCCGCTAGACGAAAGTAGTAATCGCCCGTTGCAAAGCATTGATACTCCCAACTAGGAAGAATTTCTTTAGGAAAGTCGATTTAAGATCATTCCAAGTTACTATCGGCCTTACAATAGTTTGGTACCAATGTGTGGCCTTATCCCTCAGAGAGTGGGGGAAGAGCCTCAGGATCATCTACTCATCACCCACATTTTTCACTTTGGTGGTCTGGACCTAAGTGGTCAAGTCCTCCAAATGCTAAAACAGGTCCTTATAGCCAAGCCCGTGAAAATGTTTGATTAGGCTTAACACCTTGGGCTTGGTTTCTCCGTCATCAGCTGGAATCTGGACACCGGGGCGTTCCCCATAATTTAAAGGATCATAAAAATCCTTCAAGGGCTGAGTGCCTTGACCATGCATTCGCTAGAACCATTCTTGCATTTGCTGCATTTGTTCCAGCTACCTTTACAGTATCTCTTGCAGATTATGAGGCAAAGGAGGTGATTCATTAGCCATGGGATCAATTGGATTAAAATTCAACCTATGCCTCCTTGAATGGTTTAGTGGTCCTTCCAAGTGAGGATTCAATGACCTCCTTCCAAGAATAAACTAGGAAGGGGTCAGAAGGACTGGGGATATGAACCCTACAGCACAACAATATAAGCCTGTCCTTAAGTTGGGTAGCCTAAGGACCTATGCTCCAAAATAGACTCAAACCACAACACGAATTTTATGTTGTCCTTAATCCAAAAACTGGTTAAGTTGAGATGGCGAGACAGGGGGAGCATGTCCCAAAGGCCACTAATTATGCCAAACCCTTGCCTGATTAAGTCATTTGACAATCAGGCCATCCAACTTAGTACCTTCTGGAGAAAGCAGATGTCTCAAATTCGCACCACAGTATGAGAAATATAATAAAATGGACTGATGAGTCCTAGGGCCAACGTCTACTTGATTTTAGATTAGACTTGGAATAGTAGTGCTTTTGGAATGTGGTGGGCTCTTACAATGGGTTGTGCCCTTAATGATTAATTGAATAAGTGTGAGTGCGTGCACAACCAGGGTTTTCAAGCAAGATTATTTGGATGAGTGAATTTCAAAGTTCAAATCTTACTTAAGTAGCTTTTAGGGTTTGAATTAAGGTGAATTCAAACAAGTTCAGAAGGCCCACTAGGATTTGCAAACATGAGTGAAGATGTTTACCTTTAAAATCAAAATAAAATGGAGTGCCTGGTACTAATCTTAAATTTAAACCCTAATAAGCAAGTTGCTTGATGAGTTGTTTTTATATGAAATGGTGTAGCCCAAACAACTCAAGCAATTGGCCATAATGCACCACTGAGTTATGCACACAAGTGGTTACCTAGTCTGATTTCTATTCAATTATGTGTTTGTTTGTGTGTACCGATTCCAAATATCGGGTAATTGGTTGAGAAGAATCAGAAGAGGTTGTGTACCTCTGTCAGACTTCTTTTTAGATTTTTTTATGTTGAGGGTAAGGTGGGTGGAGGTGGCAATCAAAACAACCAAACTAAGCCTAGGGTTTCTGAAGCACCTAGGTTAATTAGGGCTTGAATTAGGGTGATGGAATGAAATCTTTGAAGGCAAAAGAATGGGTGAGAACTTACAGTTGTTTTCAACTGCACTTTACTCCTTTCTACCGCTTGAAGATCTCTGGTTGAAGTACCTGCAAGACAATAGGAAAGGAATACAAGAGAGTTGCAAAGCAAATAAATGCGAGGAATGTGGAAAAGAAATCGAGATTCGTTGCCTCCCCAGCAACGACGCCAAATTGATATAGCGGAAATTCATAGCGAAAAGATTTAAGTTTTTAAAACCCTACCGTCATAGTACAATTCACAAGAAAATCCATCAATTAGATAGTTTTTACTGAAACTCAAAATGAGTCCCTGGTCGAACACGAGGAGGCTATGTTGATTCTAAATCCGCATATATTTTTTTGTAATTTTTTTTTATAAACAAGACATTCACAATGCTCACTATTTACTTGCAATATAAACACTAAAACTAGAGAAAGAGAGAGAGTGAGGTAGAGAGAGAGAGAGAATAACTTTTATACTAAAAATAATGTCATTACAACTATAACTAAAAAGTAGGATATCTAATCTAGAAAGCAATAAAGCGAAGAGGGTGGGAAGTTATCCTCCTCAACGGCTACTTGGAAGACGAGTTGGATAGACATCACTTAGAAGAAGTAGAGCGAAGACAGAGGACGAATCATGAAGAATTAGGTGAGGCAGGGCGTCGGCGTCTCAGGATTCACTTCCAGAACAGGGGTGAGAAGACGGCTAGCGAGAGCTCTGCGAAGGGGATGAGAGGTGGAAAAATTTGTATTTTTACTCTAGTGGAGCTTCCCGTAGCTTTGGAGCACTTGAGTGAGCTTTGGAACTTGAGTTCTTAGCTCTTAGAGAAGGAGAGAGATGATGGAAGGGATGAAGAAAATTTGGAGGGTGTAGGGGCTTTATATAGTTGAGGTACAAGGGCAAAATGCATTTTATCTTTGAAAAATTAACTCTGTTGCCTTTAGTGACACATGCACATGACACTGTAGCTAAGCATTAGTGAAGACGTGTGCCTCATCTCTGCCGTGGAGTGCTGATCGAATGCTCCACAATGCGCTACATCACTTGTCTCTCCCCCTTCAGGCATTGAGCGCACCCGCCACATTCTCAAGATCTCAGCCATTCGATCAAGAGATCAGATGGCCTAAAAGATGCACGCGCACTTCACCTTGTCAACACGCATAATGCCAACGCGTACGATCGCGCGTGGGCAATCGGGCGCTTAGGTCATGCCACGTAGCCACTCTTCGTTGCTCGATCGCCATCAGACGCTTCAATTTCATCTGCGCGCTCTTCTGCTGAGAATTGTGCACGTAGTGGGTCTTGAACTCGCGGCTGCAGCTTGGAAGCACCTGTGTCCACCGTTGTGCCAAAGCCATGATTTTTCAAGCAGACATGTTGATGGTCGCACACTTATGCGTTATATATGACTCCATGGACGTTGTATTGGGTAAATTTTCACACCATTGGGTTGCGATTGTCGATCTAGATCCATTTATGCAGTTGAATTTGTTATTTGAAGCTCCAAATTGCGTTACCTAGCCCCTTAGCCATTGATTTTCCTCGGACTGCATAAGGTGCTACGGAACTCTAATCAAGGCAATTTCAGAGGCATTGGACTCCGATTGTCATCCTAATTAGACCTGTATGGTCGGATCGTCAATCCAAGGCCCCGTTAAATATTTCCCTATCCCTAACCACAAAAAGAGGTGAATTACTATACAATTTATGCAAATTAACCTAAATGCATGATGATGCATGTTATGCAATATTTATAATGCATGATGTTTCTATGATATTAAGAACATGTATAAATAGACATTTTGGGCTACTTAGATGTATACACATCAGCACTGATCATAAGACTATTATTTCATTTGTTTAGGAGTACATTTTTGCGAGATTCGATGTTCCTTATGCGTTGATTAGTGATGGGGGAAATCATTTTATTCATGTCCAATTCTGAAATGTTTTGAAGAAATATGGGGTGAATCATCGCATAGCCACCCCATATCACCCTTAGACGAATGGGCAAGCTGAGTTGTCGAATCGTTAAATCAAGCTAATTTTACAAAAGACAGTAAGACCCGACCAGATGGATTGGTCCAATCGATTGACAGATGCACTATGGGCATACCAGACTGCGTACAAGGATCCCCTTGGAATGTCACCATACCAAATGGTGTACACAAAAGCTTGCCACCTTTCAGTTGAGTTGGAACACCATGCATTTTTGGTGGTGCAGAAGTGTAATTTCAACCTTGATGCGAGAGGTCATGAGAGAAAGCTCCAACTTAGCGAATTGGAAGAGATTTGGCCGGAGCCCAACGAGAATGCAAAAATTTATAAGGACAAAATGAAGGCCTTTCATGAAGGAAAGCCTTCATTCCTAACCAGTAAGTCTGGTTATTTGATTCCAAACTTCGGTTCTTTGCAGTGAAATTAAAGTCGAAGTGGATTGGTCCATTTATTGTGATTCTCCTATATTCTATCGAGGTTGTCCAAATCCAAGACTCGAAATCTGGGCATGCATGTTTCTACAATAAATGGCCAATGCCACAAGCCATTCTTAGCCTAGGAACCTCCTCTCGCCGACGAAACAATTCATCTAATCAAGGAATTCTAATTGAGTTTTCACCTAGTTGGAGGTGTTAAACTCAACATTTATATATATGTACATAGTTTTCATTTTTCTTATATACAATATATTTCCTTTTCCTGTATTTATTGGTATTGGATTTGCTGAAAAGAAACATTCAGATACCATTCCAGGTGATCTCTATCCTCATTTCCTTGATGTTTATTTTCATGCATGAGGACATGCAAGAACTTAGGCATGGGGAGGAGTACTACATTTGTTGAATTTATTTTATCAATACCTAGAAATTCCTGTAGTTTCATTTTATGTTTGTAAAAAAAGGAAAGGTAAAAAAGGAAAGTTGCAAACTAAAAAAATATAGTTTTTATTTTGGTAAATGGCATGTTTTGTATGTCTCCAACTAAGTTGAGTAGTGAGACTAAGTGCTTAGAGTTAATCAAACTAAGTGGTTAGCATGGAACCTTAGATCATAAAGCGTTGTAGGCTATAGTTGGCTTAATCAGTTGAGGATGGTCTACTAGATTTGGGTTTGGTTTGATTCTTGATGAATTTGGCTAGCCAAAACCAATGGTCTAGAAGTAAGAAAGTATAAGGCTTTGCTATCTACTCTCCGATTTGATAGCTAAGTACCCTAAATAGTCAAAAATCTCACACGCATTAGAATTGATTATCAGCCATCTGAAACCATGAAAACACAAGCATCATTGGGATTGAGTTTATTTCCTTTTCATCGTAAGGATCTCCGTGGGGCAGTTCTTGAAAGGATAAAGGATGGGCCACTCACCTAGAAAAATGAATTTGAGAATAAAGAAAAAAAAGAAAAGAAAAAAATGAGAAGCTAGAAAATTTCAAATAAATAAACACCTTATTTCAATTGGGTGCCATAAATAAATAACACACCTCGCTACATATGGGTATTCTTTCTTCTAAAAATAAAAAATAATAGAAAATAGAAGAAAAAAAAGAGAAAAAGAAAAAAATATAGAGAAAAAAAATTAGGAAAAGACACCTAAGGTCCAATCAGGGAGATATACGCTAATGAGTGTGGACCTTGGGATAGAAACAGGTGAGGAAAAAGCTACCAATTCTGAGTAAGGCCAAACCAAAGATAAAAATTGGGTTGATTAGGAATGAATTTCAATGTCATGAGACCTGGATTCTTGCAAATTTGGATGCCTGTAGGTCAAATCTATTAGACATGCATGAATGCTTTAAACTTATAGCTACAAGACATTGAGTTGGAAGTGAAGCTTAAGAAATCAAACTTCGAAAACTAGGAGTTAAAGCTAAAAGGAGACAAAAAGATTTAGCCACTTGGGTCTTGATGTCCGTCCTTGATGCTATAGGCCTATTGGAACAAGAGTCCTAACTCTCTCTCAAATTTGATTGATAATAAGTTTAGTTAATCTACAAAACATTAGTTGGAGACAAAGCATTCATTTATTTTTTGCTAGGGACTAGCAAAGTTTAAGCATCGGAGTATGATTGCACGGCAATCGTGAGACTTAAATGAACCTAAATAATGTTAGAACCTAGCTATTTTCTGTATTTAGCATGCATGCCATTCATATAATGCATCATAATATCCTGTTTAGCTATACATAGAATAATGATACATTCTCTTGCTATTTAATGATTTATTTGTGTTTGTAGGCAATAAGGTCAAGCGATAATCCTAACATGGACATGGAATAAAGTGAACTAGTGAAGATTGCTAATAGACAAAGAAAAGAATAAGAAGCACAGAATAAAGAGAAGAAGACAAGAGAAAGAGAGAGAGAGAGAGAATGGCACAGAATCACGAAGAGGAGAGGTGAATAACCCTAGGCCATTATTCTAAAACCCTAGAATAGCCTAACCTTGACTAGAATCATCTACACCCTAGTTGACCAACCTTATGATAAATACACATTTATTTAGGATAAAATGCTTATTTATGCATGTTCCTAAGCTAAGTAGATGCATTTAACAATATAAATAAAGTATAACATACATTATCATGCATGTAGATTAATAATATATATAACTTGTATATTAATTTACCTATTTTAATGGCCATGGGATGGGGTGATGCAAATCCGAGCATCAAACGACAAATCCAATCGTACAAATGGATTCAAGGCAACGATCGTAGCCTAACATCATGAAATTTGATCCAATCGGACATCCGTAGCATTACCTATGAAGAAAAGGAGATGGATATCCATGATGGTGCCACATAGCACCATCCTAGCCACCCAAGGTCTTCCACCCTACTCTAAAGCACACCTAGCATACGTTCTGGGCCATTGGATGAGGTGAATCCTTATCCAACAACCATAGAGCGACTGCATGACACGATCACCATGCCTCTACTCCTTAAAGGGGCAGATCTCAGATGATCATGACCAATGGATCCTCATCTAGAGGTCAAGATCTCGTATGGCCACCACCATTAGATGGTCATCCAAAGGACACAAGAGCACCCGCAGCGCAGTGGTGAGTGCATTGTCTCTGTCTCAAACTTGCGACACGAGTTTGTGACCTAATGAGCAGCATCCCTTCAACCATGCACAAGCAAAATTTGACTACTCGATCGTGATCGAGTGGTCAAGAGGAGGTCATGTTTGAACATGTACGTTGCTCACACCCTTAATGCATGCTATGCACGAGATTGGCGTCGTTCGATCGAGATCACACAACATTAGTTGAGACACGTGACGGCATGGATGGAGAACGCACCTCACATGTGATCGCATGCATGCTACACACAATCATGGTGCTCTCACAGCCCTTCATCTTTGATCTGACGACCACTAGGCCTCCTTGCTGTGCCTTCATAGCACCAGCACAATGCATAGCTATGCGTATGTGCTGTGCGTGATGGATGCACGTGCACGCGAGCGCTGCACGTAGCTACGTGCTGTGCGCAATGCCTTAATGCATTTGGTGCACTCATGGTTAGTAAATCCCATTTTTTCTACCTATAAATACCCATACCATCCCCCCCTTTCTCTTCATCCCTTCCTGCATTCTTCTCTCCCTCTTTAGAGCTCAAGAAACCCTTTTGAGCTCATTTCTATTGCTCCCAAGCCTTGGGAAGCTCCACTAGAATAAATTAATAATTTTTGCAAGTCCTGGCACTCACCCCCATTGTGGACTCCCATCGGTCGTCCTCTCACCCTCATTTGAGGAAGTGCATCACCACAACGCCGCCCTACTCCGATCTTCTTTGTCCAGCTTTGCACCACCTTCATTCTGGTGTCATCCGTCGCCCAAGCAGTCGTCGAAGGAGATTCTCTCTGTCTGTCTCTTTTTACTTGCTAGTACAGATTTATTTTTCTGTAATTATTTTTGTAATAAATATTTTGTTCGCCCTTATTATAAATATTTATTCTCTTTCTCTCTTTAATTATTTTTTAAGAAGATTAGTTAGCTTAGATAAAATTCTACCTGATATTCTACCTATCTAAAATCCCCAAAAAAAAAAAGATATAGCAAAAAATACCAAAAAGAAATAATCAAGTGTGATTTTTAATCAAACGTGGCCTCCTCGTGTTTGACCTAGGGCTAACTAAGTCAGTTAAATTTATTTGATCTAAGATTTTTGTTACTACGATGACGAGTTTTCAAAACCCTAATTCTTCTTACGATTTTTCAATGATCACTCTATAACTCCAAAACCTGGATAGCACTATCCATGACATTATCCCTACCATCCCCTATCCCAATCAACCTACCTATATCCCAATTTCACTGTTCCTATCCCGATTTCCCTTTTAGGCTTCCAATTAGGTAGAGGCAACTCAATTTGACTCTTCTCAAGTCAATTAGGGTAACTAATACTCAATTAGGTCTATTACAATTTAATTAAGTTCACCTAGACTTGATCAAACCCATCTAGTCCTAATTAGATCGACCTACCACCTAATTAGACTTAATAGGACTCACTACCACCTAGACTAGGTTGACCCAACCTAAACCCACAACCTAAGCCTACGAAATTCAAACACACACACGTACATCCATGCGCACCCAACTTAACACCACCAAAAGAGGCGACAACCTAACCCTACCCAAATAAAGTCACCCACCAAAAACCCACAGCCATTGTTTCTCCCTCTCCCATGATCGCCACCACCATCAACCTCTCCTCCCCTCTGCCTCAAGACTGCCACCTCATCCCATAGGTGGCTGGTCACCACTACATCCACCACCTTCCAAAAGGGCTGGTGGTAACCCCTCCAAGGAGTAGTACCACCACTGTCCTCCTCCCTTTCTCCCTTAGGTTAGCCATTCCTCTCCTCCTATTCTTATTTTCATGCATGTGGCCCTCTCCTTATCTCCTTGATCACGCCAAGATTTCCTATAGCTTTGGGCATGATCATCTCCCTTGCGATGTGTGAACGATCTCCTTGAGGACTTGGTCTAGTCACCACCACCCTACATAGTCAACAATCCTTGTGGCATTCTCGATGGCATTGGATTTTTGATTACTAGATTTAGTTTTATGT
The DNA here is from genome assembly GCA_037157565.1 of Thalassia testudinum. Lineage (NCBI taxonomy): Eukaryota > Viridiplantae > Streptophyta > Magnoliopsida > Alismatales > Hydrocharitaceae > Thalassia > Thalassia testudinum. Next base: position 27,340,341 of record JAZHRO010000014.1, read on the forward strand.
AATTTTAATTATCACAATGTTGATTTTTTTTTATTGTTCTAAGCAACCATATATGGATCTAAATTTGAATAAATTTATGATCATGTTTACAAGTAGTTCTTTGACTGTGTCAATTCCGTCTTTTGCCTTCATAATTACCACCACACGCCAACCACCACCATCAAGTGGTGGCTGATCGTTCTCCTCACATTACCACCATCCACGCCTTTGTTAGATCGTTTAGGTTTTGATTTTCTTATAGGTTTAGTCATCTTAGGATTCATATTCATTATTATTTTCAAACAGAAAATCGTCAAAGAAAAAGAGTACCCATGGCCTTCATTCTCCTTATCATCACACCCATCACCACCACCACCCCTAGCACATTCACGCATAATCTGTTCCCACACCTACTACACACCATGCACTAAAGGACCCAACAAGCCACCTACATCATAACCATCATCTCCTTCCACAACTTATGTTCATTTTCATTTTATCTCGTGTAGATTCGGTTAGTCACATTAGGTTTCATAGTCATCTTCATTTCAAAAATCAAGAATGAAAGAAAAAGAAATAAAATAAAAATTGAAAAAAAAGTATATGGTTGCCCTGATAGTAACACCATCATTAGCCATAACTAGCTTGAATTAGTTGAAATCAAGAGATAAATGCTCCTGAATGATTGCTTGAGAAACATAATTCCACTCAGTTCTGTTTTGAGGAAACATTAAAATAGGGTTAATTATACTGTTTTAATATCACATCACAAATGCAGAGTAACCACGGAGTCACCCAAGGGTTAATTAGAGGTCAATTGAGCATAAAGGACCAAAAAGTGGTTTGAACTGATAGAAATAAGATTTCATGAATTTTTAGAATTGAAACAGTACATAAAATCCTAATTCTCAACTCCACTTGAATTGAAGAGGTTTTGGTCGAAATAAAATTCATATAAACCTCCTAAAATTTATAGAAAAATATTCTAAGAGGTTTAGTACCCTTGGTTTGACCATCCAAACCTATTTTGACCTAGAACAGAATTTCATACGAGAATTTACCTTGATTTGGATTTTTGTGTAATTTTCCCAGTCAAATGTGGTCAAAACTCAAATCCAAGTTCACCATTAGATTCCTTGAGTCCAAATTAGGTTAATACCAAAATTTAGACCCAAGTAGAGTTCATCTTGACCAGTTTATAACTTAGTCCCCAAACTTTTGTTCATTTCACTTAAACCCTTAGCTTTCATGTTTTCCTTTCAAAGAAGCCCCTAGCTTCTCACCTCTCTTGCAAATAGGCCCCATCCTCCATCATCTTCCTTGCAATAGGGATGGAAACCTACAAACTCAACTCGCATCATTTAATCTAGCAAATTGATTCAAGATTCTTCGATAAAAGATCACCAGATTTGGGAAGCTTATTCCCAAGATCTCGACCGATCGCCCAGATCCTATTTTGAGATCAATCATGGCTTTCTAGTTCACTGAAGAACCTACGTCTCCAAACCCATAAACTGGCTTCGCAACAAGGCAGAATTTGCCTTGTTTGCTTACAAATTGAGAGGAGAAGCTCTCTATAAGTAAGGCCACATCTACCCAAGCTAAGGTTGTCTCATTTTTGGCACGCAAGTCCTTTCTTCTTCTTCCTCTGCCGCCATTGATGATGACCTAGAGCTTCACCAACCTCCTTCTTCAGCCGCTCCCTCAGGCAAAAGGGAGAGGGCTTCTCCTCAACACCTCGTCGTCGTGCTTCCGGACAAAGAAGATGGCCTAATTAACCCTTCATCAGCACCATCCTCACCTCCTTCATTTGCAACTCTGGCATACCTTTAGCAAGCTTCCTCAAGTCTCTGTTCTTCTAATTAGTTTAGGGCTTCTTCTTATCTCCCTTCTAATTAGGTTTAGCTTAAACCCTAGATCCCAATTCCCTTTCCTCCTACTCCAGCAACCACCACCACGGCCACCTTCATCGCTGGACTTCCTTCGCCCCACATCACCTAAATTAGGTTAGGCAAAAGTTCATGCACATCTCTACCACACTTTTGCCCAACCTAATTTAACACTTCAACACCTCCATCACCTTCCCCAACTCTATTCGTCGGAGCTCCATCCACCTTCACACTCTGACCACTCCACTTCATCTCGCACCAAATCGCACCCACCATTGCCTTTGCCACACCATAGTGAAGGTTATCAGCTATCTGATTGGACCTTAGGCCGTGTTATCTTGCAGGTCGCTATTGTCGTCGCCAGTCAACTCCAACGTTGTCAGTCGCCCGCTTGCTTTGCCTTTACCGTCAATCAACATGGCCTAACACCACAACAAAGCTCGGTCCCTCAATTGAGTGAGGGTAGACTAGTAGCAGTTGTAAACAAGGAAGCACCCACCTGTGGCATATGTGAAGGAGTAAGATGTTTACTCCCACATCATAGGATACAAAGCAGCCAACGCTACATAAAAGGAAAGAACGAAGAGGGCTTGTTGCCTCTTTACTTAGGGGTGAGGTCCCCATGCTCACTCTCTCTCACTCCTCGCCCGCGGTCATGTGAGTGTGGGCCTGGTCACTATACTCTGGATTCGATTACCCATTAACCCACCTAACCTATACCCAGGTCCGATCTGAGAGAGAAATCTGAGGAGGGTAGGGAGGTGGTTTTGCCTCGAGTTTCATGCCCTGTGCCTCGAAGTAAGTGCCTTGTGTGCCAACACTTAGCCACTTCGAGAGGTCTTGTGCTCTGTGACTCGTGTGGTGCTGTGGTCACTTAAGGCATCTGATCTCTGTGCCCAACGTCTGATTTGGGTATGGTTGATATATTTGAGGCTTCAATCAAATGCTTATTTGACGTGGAATTTGAGAAAAGGTAGTTCAAGGACCACTGTTGAGAAATTGAATTGATTGATACATTGGGATATGAGCTTGATTATAGGGATTAAGTGGTGTTTTAAATCACCATTTTTATAGTTCTTTCTTATTCTTTTTATCCCAATAATTTCTGAGATACATTTGTTATTATTGAACATTTTGAGTAAAATTTTATTATTAATTGAATATCTTATTATGGTGCTCATTATCTATACTTTTGATTAGTGTTGTGAATTCCAATTTGCTCCCTGTGAACGACCTTAGACTCATATTCTTATTTTCGAGCACTTATAAATTTTAAATGTTGTTACGATTTTTGTCACTATACTATGACGCTATACTTTAATGATGACTTTTGCCATTCAACATTTTGGTACCGTTGTCGAGGAGCAACATGCAATTTACCACTAGTCATATTTGATTGAGCTGATTACTAGCTTACCTTATTTGTTTTGCTATGTTTTGTGAGATACATCACAAGAAGATCTTCTGCGCAATCAACCACTTCAGGGGTAGGTAGAATTTCTCTTCTTCCTTAATCATATCTTAATCTTGGGAAAGTGAAAAAGGAAACAAAATCAATTAAGATTCACTTGCCTTATTTTCCTAGTAATATCACTTAAAGGCAAAAAAAATTTCCTGATTTGTGAAATTGATTTAAATCTGATTGAAGTAAGATGATTTGATTAGAAAATCCCCATCCTGATTTCCTGCACCTATTATGAGTTTGCGTTAAATTTCACAACAATGTGGACTACTCATTTTCTTATTTGAGTTCGAGGTGCCATATTTGAGATCAAATTGAACTTGAAAATAGAGCTAATTAGGGTTTCACATTAGGGTTCTGAAGTGTTAGTACACATTCTCTTGCAAAAAAGGAAATTGATCTTACCGCATTTGTGTGTCACCCAAGCCCTTGTTTGAACCTATCTATTCAAGTAAACCCTAAAATCAAGGCTCTAAATTCACTTGAACTCTAAATGTTTGGACCAATTAACCTGAGAGTCAATTCAAGGAGATTTTAGGTCTTGACCCAAACTTCATCCTCAATCTTAGGGTAGGTTAGGTGAAGTTGGTTCACCCTGTGGACCAACCAACCTCCAAATTTGGTCACAATTTGAATCAACTTCCTAATCAAGTGAAATTCAAGGCATAATTAGGGCTAAAATTGGTAGACCTAGGTCTCAATTCATACATTCCTATCTACTTGGAACCGTAGTGATATGGTAGGTCGAGTGGGGGAAACCTTGTAATCCCTGGGGACACTCTACCATGTAGGGTTCTTTGCAGGACTCTCCCTTCCTAGTTGCCCAAGTGATCGCACGGGTTTTGTGAGTTAGAAATTAGGGTTACAAGTAACCCGTCGTCGTAGTTGCAAACTTGTGATCCAATAAAATTTATACTAAAACTCCAAGGGAGTCCCGGGTCAAACACAGGGAGGCGACGTTTACTTTAATTGAAAATCGTGCTTCAATTGGTTTTTTTTGGCATTTTAGGGTTTTGTTTTTTCTTTTGCATTTTTGAAAAGAGGACAAGCAGAATGAATCACAAGATAGAAATGGAACAAATATGACATATATATCAATCTAATGTCAATTACAATAAACTATGAAAGCATAAAAAGAGAGGGGGTGAGAGGAAATCTCCCGAATTGGCTGTTCGGCGAGACGACGGTGCCTGGTGGAAGCTCGGATGATGGAGGTGAGGAGTGGGACAATGGAGGTGAGATGCATTAGAATGTCAGGTAGAGGAAAGCTTTAACGTGGCTTTGGAATGGAGGTAAGAAGGCAGAGATGATCTGCTACGGGAATGGATGTGGGAGGATGGCTCCAAGGTGACTTATGAATGGGGATGGGAAGATGGATGAATATTTGGTGAGGTAGAGGTTTGCTACACTAATAGAAGCCTTCGAAGCTTGAGAGCAAGCTTTAGCAGAGCGCTGGTAGGTTTGCTAGAGCTTAAGAGTAGGTGGGAATAGAGTAGGTAGAGATGGCTTGGAAGGGAGGGGGTGTAGGTCCTTTTATAGTGGAGGAGAAGAGTCAAAAATAGGTATGGGACCATTAGTGACCTCCAAATCGTCGTTGGAAGTGTTGCTGTAGGCAGCTCATGCCGCTCACACCTGCGCACGCCCACAGCAGGCTTTGCTGTCATGCGAAGAATTAGCGACGGCTGTACATGTCGCTATAGGTCCAGGTCATGCTTCGCTGGCACTGCACTGTGCCTCTCTTTGCAGTGCACGTGCATGCTTACGCGTTGGCACTACACTTTGTGTATGCGTGCTTCCTCCCGCGCTCGCGCTGCCGTGGGCATGCAATGGCACGTGCGTGTGCATGGGCAGCCTAGGCTGCACCACATGGCGCAGTCTGGGTCGTCCATCTTCTTTTCGTTGTAGGGATTGCTACAGAGGTCGGATTGAGTTGATTTTTATGCCGTTAGGCTGCGATCGTCGACCCAAATCCATCCTTGTGGTTGGATTTTTCATTTGAAGCTATAAATTATGTCACCTAGTCCCTTGGCCGTTGATCTTCCTCAGACTGCATATGGTGCTACGGGACTCCGATCGAGGTGATTTCAGAGGCATTGGACTCCGATCGTCATTTTGATCAGATCCGTATGGTCGGATTGTCAATCTGAGGCTCCAAAATAAATATCCTTCTCTCCTAACCACAAAAAGGATGCAATTAACCTAAATTATATACAACTACTCTAAATGCAGAATGATGCATGATATGCAATATTTATAACATGAATTGAAAATCTAAGCGTAGGAACATGCATGAATAGACATTTTACCCTCAATAATTATGTCTACATCATACCCCCATTGATGCAAACATGTTTATATTACATAAAATGTCTATTTATACATGTTCTTAAGCATAGAATTGCATTACATACTATAGACACTGCATAGCATGCATCATCTTGCATTTAGATTAGTCTAAATAAAATGAAGGTTAATTATCTCCTTTTATGTTCAGGGATAGAGCGACTTTTTATCAGAGCCTCGGATCGAAGATCCAACCGTACGGATCTGATCAGGGCTATGATTGGAGTTCAACGACTCTAAGATCGCCCTAATCAGATATCCGTTGCATCAGATAGAGACTAAGGAACCCTAGAAGATCAAGGGCCAAGATGGTGTTAATCTGCACTTTAGATGACAAATCCAACCACACGGATGGATTCGGATCGACGATTGTAGCCTAACAGCATGAAAATCGACTCAATCCGATACTCGTGGCACCATCTACATCATCCAGAAGATGGACAGCCAAGATGGCGCCACGTTGTACCATCTCGGCTGCCCAACCGGCTGCACATAGCCACTGAAACCTCTAGTGCCAATGCCGCTTCGTCGTTGGATCAAGATCCAACGGCTGAGAGTGGATCCCAACCGGCACCTTCATTCTTTGAAGCCCAATTGAAGATGCAACCTCGACCGTTGGATCTCAATCCAACGGTCCAGATCGCGAGCCACTAACGCATGCCGCCCGCCCATCCACGTGCGCAGCACAGTGGATAAGGCATTCGGCCATAATAGGGCACGGGTTCGAGCTGTGAGAAGTGAGTGGGTGAGCGGGCAAATTCGACCACGCGATGGAGATCGGGCGGCTGTGCGTGCCCAATCAGATCCACGTGCCATTTGATGTGGCGTGGCGACTCGGCATCGCATGCGATGAGGTACGCGGTTGAAGCAGCGGGGATTCCTTCTCAGCTGTTTGATCTCACGATTGAACAACCGAGATTTAGAGATTGTGGACATGCGTTTAACGTGGGGAGGCGAGCGGGCACGCGTGCATCACTAAAGGTCCTGAATTAATGATTTTCAACATAAAATGATCAAATTGCCCTCACTCCTTGCAACTATAAAAGGAGACCCCTTCCATACGAAATTCTCATCCTTTCCTTCTCTTCTCTCCCTCTCCAAAGCTCAAGAGAAGCTTGTCCCACACCTGGGATGCTCCTCGAGAGATAAAGTTAAATTTTCGCCCGCATTTCGGAAGTGGATCCCGCGACGACGATGATGTGCTACCCTGTTCTCGTTCCTCCTGCCTTGACCCCCTTCTTCTCGCTTCGTCCTTTGTCTTCTAGGCGTCGTTCTGTCCAGCTTGTCCTCCAAGCGATCGTCGAGGAGGATATCTTCTCTCTCCCATTCCTCTTTTCAGCTTTCTAGAGTAGAATTTTCCTACTTTCTAGTGTAATAGTTTTCCTGCTTTCTAGTGCAATTTCTTGCTGGTTTAATTGTATAAACATTTTGAAATATTAAGTGAATGTCTCTCTCTCTCTTATTCTGATTGTTTATATTGCTTCATTGTAATTACTTCGCTTTTCAACAAAAACCTTAAAAAATATATATAATTGCGAATTTAGATCAATGTAGCTTCCCTGACTTCAGCCTGGGATTTTTATTCTAATATAAATTTTATTTGTTGAACACGAGTTCTTCGCTTTCAAACTACAACGATAGGTTTTCAAAACCAAATACGATAGCGTAGTAACCCGTAGCTTCAACAATTTGGCGTCATTGCTGGGGAGGCAATGATTTCTGATATTCTTTTCGCATTTCACACACTTTATTATCTTCTAACTTGCTTTCTCTTGTGTCTATTGTTTTACAGAGACCTCCATCAAGAAATCGTCAAGTGGTAGAATGGAGTAAAGTGCAGTTGAAGACAATTGTAAGTGCTCCCCATTTTTTCCACCTCCATAGATTTCATTTGTCACATTAAATCCAAATTCCAATTAACCTAGGTGTTTGCATAAATCCTAGGATTAGTTTGGTTGTTTGGATTCTCACTCACGCTCATTCCACCCTCGCTTATAAATAAAAAACAAAAAGATAATTTTGTGGGGTAATTTTCGATAGACACACAATATACACCCACATTCAAGGCACTTAACCTACTTGATTTGATTCTATTCGACCAGGTTCTGATCTGTGGAATTGGTACACACTAAACAAAACATAAAAGAGTAGAAATCATTCTAGGTTGACCATCTTTGTGTGCCTAACCTAGTGGTGCAGTTGTGGCCAGTTGTTTGAGTTATTTGGGCTACACCACTCAACCTAAAATCAACTCATCAAGTTGCTTCTCCTTAGGGTTTTCAATCTAGGTCTATTCCAGGTACTCCACTTTATTTCTAGTTTTGAAGGAAAGCAATCTTTACTTATGCTTGAAAACCTGGTTTGCCTCAAACTTGATTGAAATCAACTTAATTTTAAACCCTAAAAGCTACTTAAGTAAGATTTGAACATTAAAATCTACACATTACAAATAATCTTGCTTGAAAACCCTAGTTGTGCACGCACTTACACAATTCTCAATCAATCATTAAGGGTACAACCCATTTTAAGGGCCCATCACATTCCATATGCACTACAATTCCAGGCCTTAATAAAATCGAGTAGACGTTGGCCTTAAGGACTGATTCGCTCTTCGGGGCCTAGTATGAGATTGTCTTTGATTAACCTACTTGTACTGATTAATCTAATGTCTAGCTAGGGGAGTAGCGTCAAACGACTACGGCTGGGGGGTACACTAGGGACTGGAGGCGTAAGCCGATGGAAGAACCTTCTCCTCAGTCCCTCCTAACTGGTTGGATTGAGTAGACACAAGTAGAGTAATCATTTACAATCTTAAGCCGGGTTTTGGGAGTCTGTAGATCCTTAGGCTACCCCACTTAAGGATAGGCTTATTTTGTTGTGCTGCAGGGTCCTCATCCCTAATCCTTCTAACCTTCTCCTAGTTTATGCTGGGAAGATGGTCATTGAATCCCTGGTTGGAAGGACCACTAGAGTATTCTAGGAGGTGCAAATTGGATTTTGGTCAAATTGATCCCATGGCCAACCAATAGCCTCCTCTACCTCAGGATCCACAGGAGGAATTCCGAAGGCAGCTAGAACAAATGCAGAGAATGCAGAAATGGTTCCAGAGAATGCAGGGCATTCAGCCCTTGAAGGATTTTTATGATCCTTCAAATTACGGGGAACATCCTGGCATCCAGATTTCGGCCGGAGACGTAGAAATCAAGTCCCAAGTGTTAAGCCTGATCAAACATTACCATGGGTTTGGCTCCGAAGACCCGTTTCAGCACTTGGAGGCCTTGACCACTTTGGTCCAGACCACTAAGGCACTAAACGTGAATGAGAAGAAATGATCATGAGGCTCTTCCCCCACTCTCTTAGGGATAAAGCCGCTCATTGGTATAGGACAATAGGAAGATCAATTGTAACTTGGAATGAGTTGAAATCGGCCTTTCTGAAGAAATTCTTCCTTGTCGGACGTACCAATGCCTTGAGACGGGCAATCACTACCTTTACCCAGCGGCCATGGGAGCAGTTTCATGTGGACTGGGAGCGATTCCATGGCCTATTGCGAAGGTGTCCACACCATGAGGTGCCAAAGTGGCAACTCATACAGATCTTCTACCATGGGTTGACTGAGCAACTCAGAAGTCACATGGATGCTTCTTGCGGAGGCAATTTCCTAAACAAAGATGCAGATAGGGCACATGATTTGTTTGAGGAAATGAATGAGAATTCAATCAATCATGCCTCCATGGATACTTTTAACCGGTCCTAGCAGCCTAGATCAAATGTTAATGAAGTCCATGACTCATTCATTTGATATGGAATTGATTTGTAACAAACTTGATAAGGTGGATTTGGTTGCTAAGAGAATGGAAGAGTGGATGGCTAAAAATTCTATGAATAACTCTCGATCCACTCAATCCCAAAATTCGAGATTCCATTCTTCGCGAGCTCCTTCTGGACGGGAGTTTGTGAATCAACTCGATGCGGTTCAACCTGTGAGTTAGCATTATTTGGAACCCCACGGGTTCCAAACTAGGGCCTTTGATCCTAGTTTTTCTTATCCTTACCTTTCTTTCTCTTCATCCTAACCCTATGAGGATGTCTATGCTATACAAGAAAACATTAGATCCAACCCCTACTATAATAATCCGGGTTGGAGAAACCACCTTAACTTCTCATGGAAAAACTCGGGGCAACAGACCCAATTCTGACCTAGCAATTATGCTCCGCAACGACCAATGGGTCAGGGTCATGTGTATACTCAGTTGCCCCCAAATCAAGTCTATCAGCCAGCTTGGAATGCCCGTCAACCCGTAGGGCAGGCTGATTTAAACCAGTAAATGGTAGAGATGCAAGGATCCATGCTCCAGCTCATGCAGCAAATGAAAACCTCGCTGGATAACTTGCAGACTGGGCTCATTGCTAACTCTCGTCAACCCGGATCTCTACCATCCCAACCCGTACCCAACCCGCAAAATATTCTGAATTCAGGCAACTAAGCCCATGGGTACGAAAATTAGAGGGACCCACACGCACATGCTTAGGTGGTTGAGCAGGGTCCTTCCTCTTCTTCTTCTGCACATCAACAATTCTTGGCTGATCAATCCCCTCCAATCTTTCCTAACCTTCCCCAAGACCCAAACTCTTATGCATCTATAAATTCTGTTACCTTGAGTGGTAAGCAGACTCAAGATCCACAACTACACTGTTCTGATCTACCGAATCCTGACGAACCTGAGGAGAGAGGAGAATTCTGGAGAAGAAATCAAGGCTCAGGAACCTGATTCCAAAGATCTGACTCATGTTCCTTTTTTTGAAGCTTTGATCAAATCAAAGAAGTCTTTTGATAGCAATGAGGAGCTTCTAAATATTTTTAAGAATGTTGAGATCAATATCCCGCTCCTTGATGCTATTAAACATATACCGGCTTACGCGAGATTTTTAAAGGATTTATGTACCCAAAAGAGTAAGTCGAGAGAATCTGTTCTGAGGAAGGTGGTACTCTCCGAGCAGGCTAGTTTTGTTATCCTGCACCACCTCCCTCAGAAAAAGAGAGATCCATGTGCTCCGTTGATTTCTTGTGTCATTGGAGATTACACGTTTGATAGAACACTTCTGGATCTGGGTGCATCCATCAACCTAATTCCGACTTCTCTTTACGAGAAGTTTGGATTAGGTGAACTTCGACCGACTTCAATAACACTACAGTTAGCAGACCGTTCGGTCACAAATCCGCGTGGCGTTATTGATGATGTTATAGTTATGGTCAAGGATTTCTATTTTCCTGTAGATTTCCTTGTCTTTGACATGGATGTACCGGAAAATCTGAGAAACCCGCCCATCATTTTGGGGCGTCCGTTCCTGGCTACCGCTAAGGCCAACATTAACTGTGAAAGTGGTTGCATGGAAATCACCTTTGGGGATCAACGAATGAAATTGGATATTTTTAAGGCGATTAATAAATTTGAGGATTGTGGATTTATTGAGGAACTTGAGGAGGATAATGTAAATATTGAAACTTGTTTGATGGTTTCTTCAATTGAAAGTTCCTTCTTTGATGATGAATTAGACCCTCAACCCTCTATGGTAGACCTGCCATCTTCTGAAGAGGTTACTGATTTTGTTCACTCTCAACCTCTTCCTCTTGATGAGTCTCTAGCATCTTTCTTACCTTCAATTATCAACTTGCCCCAGCTTGAACCGAAACCATTGCCTGAGAATTTGAAATATCAATTTTTAGGACCTCAGAAGACGCTCCCTGTGATTATCAGTGCTAAATTAACAAAGGAGCAAGAGATTAAATTGATCAAGGTCCTGAAGGAACATAAGGAGGCAATTAGTTGGACCATTCATGACCTTAGGGGGATCGAGCCATCTTACTGCAATCATAAAATATTTTTGGAAGATGGATCCTGCCCTTCTCACCAGATGCAAAGGAGATTAAATCCAAATATGCGAGAAGTGGTAAAAAAGGAAATCATTAAGTGGCTCGATGCAGGAATTATTTATCCAATCTCTGATAGTACCTGGGTAAGTCTTATGCAGATTATTCCTAAGAAAGTTCGAATTATCGTTGTGACTAATGAGAGAGGAGAATCTATCACAACTCGTTCAGCTTCCTCTTGGAGGATTTGTATCAATTACAGAAAGCTGAACACAGCCACGAAAAAGGATCATTTCCGCTTGCGTTTCATTGATCAAATCTTAGAAAGACTAACCGGGTAGAAGTACTTCTGTTTTTTTTATGGTTACTCGGGAAACAACCAAGTTCCTATCCATCCCAAGGATCAGGAAAAAATTACTTTCACCTGTCCCTACAGAACCTTTGCTTTCCGTAGGATGCCTTTCTGTTTATGCAATGCACCTGCGACTTTTCAAAGGTGTATGTTAAACATATTCTCTGACATGGTGGGAGAGTTTATGGAAGTCTTCATGGATGATTTCTTGGTTTTTGGAGAATCGTTTGACTCTTGTTTGGCTAATCTAGAAATGATTCTTAAGCAATGTATCAAAACACGATTGGTCCTTAGCTGGGAAAAGAGTCATTTCATGACACAAAAAGGCATCATCTTGGGTCATGTAATCTCTGAATGGGGAATTGAAGTGGATAAAGCTAAGGTTGATGCTATCGCTAAACTTCCTCCTCCCACATCTGTTAAACAGATTCAATCATTTCTTAGTCATGTGGGATTCTACAAAAGATTGATCAAAGATTTCTCGAAGGTTGCTCGTCCCCTGAGCAATCTTCTCACCAAAGAAACGCCGTTTGTTTTCGATGAATCATGTCGTAAGGCATTTGATTTCCTAAAAACGGCAGTCACTTGTGCTCCAGTGTTGCAACCACAGATTTGGACAGCTCCTTTTGAGATCATGACCGACGCTTCTGATTACGCAGTCGGGGCTATTTTGGGTCAGAAAATAGACAGGAAGCCCTCTATCATGTCCTACGCTATTAAAACTCTAGATGCAGTCTAGAGGAATTACACTATTACTGAAAAGGAATTACTAGCCGTAGTATTTGCTTTGGAAAAATTCAGGGCTTATCTCTTAGGGTCTCATGTCATCATCTATATCAACCACTTGGCCTTGAGACATCTCTTGGCCAAAAAGGATGCCAAACCCGTGGCTTATTCATTGGATTCTTCTATTTCAAGAATTTGATCTTGAAATCAAGGATAAAATCGGGGTACAAAATGTGGTAGCGGATCATTTGTCGAGACTTCTAAGTGATTCTTCTCGTCTGGACATCCCGATTGCTGACACTTTTTCGAACGAAGCTATCCTTGCAGTTTCAGGTGTCCAAACCCCGTTGTTTGCTGACATTGTTAATTATTTGGTCGTTGGTCAAATCCCCCTAGATTGGATCAAGCAACAATGGGATACACTTAAATCTGAGGCCAAATACTACTTCTGGGAGGACCCTGAACTATACCTCATCAGCTCTGATCAGATTATTCGTCGATGTGTATCAGAGAATGAATTCAACAGTATACTCGAGTTCTGCCATGCATCTGCGTGTGGTAGACATTTCTCCGGGAAAAAGACGGCTGCAAAATTTTGCAATCTGGCTTCTATTGGCCGTCTTTATTTAAGGATGCCCAGAATTTTTCAAGGTCATGTTCTCGATGTCAAACACTCGGGAACATAACTAAGAGAGATATGATGCCCCTAAACCCAATTCTTCCTGTCAAAATCTTTGATGTTTGGGGCATCGATTTCATGGGACCCTTTCTCCCTTCATTTGGACATCAGTACATTCTTGTTGTTGATTATGTGTCCAAATGGATTGAGGCAATTCCCACCTGAACCAATGACCACAAGATGGTCATCGATTTTGTCAAGAAAAATATCTTCAGCAGGTTTGGGATTCCAAGGGCCATCATCAGTGACAGTGGCACTCATTTTACTATTGCCCAACTTCGGAATTTGTTGGCCAAATACGGGGTTAATCACCAAATCTCCACACCTTACCATCCCCAGACGAATGGATAGGTCAAGATCTCCAATCGGGAGATCAAGAATATTTTGCAGAAAATGGTTAGGCCTGATCGCAAGGACTGGACTCAAAAGCTTGAGGACGCTCTTTGGGCATACTATACAGCATATAAAATGCCCATCGGCATGTCTCCATTTCATTTGGTGTATGGAAAGGCATGTCATCTACCTATAGAGATTGAACGTAGAGCATTCTGGGCGGTCAAGCAATGCAATTTAGATCTGAATTTAGTTAGGAAGATTAGGAAACTCCAACTATCTAAGTTGGAAGAGCTTAGAAACGATGCATATGAGAATGCCAAGATCTACAAGGCTCAGACCAAAGCTTTACATGATCAATTGATTTCTCGTAAGAGCTTTGAGCCGAACTAGAAGGTTTGGTTATTCAATTCTTGACTTAAGCTCTTTCCCAGCAAACTTAGATCTAAATGGAATGACCCATTCATTATCGACCAGATTTTTCCAAATGGAGCTATTTAGATCTATGACCCAAAGACAGGTAACACTTTTAAAGTCAACGGTCAACATCTGAAGCCTGTTATTGACCGTACTCTTCCAGAACCCATCTTAGAATGGTTGCTCTAGCCATGTTGTGACTTCTTTGGCTGGACTTCACCTAGCTATGGCATTAAACTCAGCAGTTGTACATATGACACAAAGCTGACCTGAGCTCCATATTCAGGTGATATCTTTCATACTCTACCCTTTCTTTCATGTCTCTTTCTCAATGTGGACATTGCATCAGCTAGGCATGGGGGGGTGGATTCATTTTTGAATCATTTTGTCAACTTTGTGAAATTCTTTTAAATTGTATTTCTCTTCTTATATATACATAAAAAAAAGTTTAAGAAGGAATATTTGGACATTAGAACTTTTCAATCTTAGGAAATATTACATTAGGATCTGAACACAAAGACCCTTCAGGTCTTTGGACTTAATTGGCCCGTGTATCCACTAAAATGTGGATTTATTTTTCGAGTCCTCGCCATCTTAATTCTATTGTAATTGGAGTAAATAAGTTTGGGTGATAAGTACACGACTTATCAACCCACCCTCTAATTTGAAGGAACTTTGAGTCTTAGGCATCTACACACTTTCTTTTTACTGACTTGTTGATCGACGATTTTAATGGAAATTGGGTAGCTAATGAACCTTCTAAGGTGATATGATTGGCAAGTTATCGTGGGTAACAGCCCATAGGTAGGTTGTTCAAAGCCTAGTCACTGGACCATTCTCATCTTAGTACTTTTAGGTAAATCTTAGACCAGGGAAGCCACCTACTTAAAAAGAAAGTCAAAAAGAAAAAAAAAGTGGAAAAGGAGAAAAGAAAAAGAAAATAAAAGAAATAAGCTACACTTCGCCACACGAGTATGGCTGGCAAGTTGTCGATGGTAACAACTCATCGACCGGTTGTCGAGAACCTAGCTCAAGAAATGCAATGAAAATTCCCAAAACACTTTGGAAGAAGCGAAGAAGTAGAATAAATTAGGGAGATATACACTGGATTCACCCTTGTGTTGACCCCATAAAAACTAGAAGTAAGGAGATAGCTACCAGTTGAAAAGATACACCTTTAGGCAGAACTCTCTTTCTGAGGTCACCTAGAGGCGTAGAAACCTGATGTCTGTTCTAATTGCCAATCAATGAGTCTATCACATTCACAATAAGATGGTTAGAACTTAGGGTTCTCATCAAATCTTGGGTGAGTTGAATGGTCATAAAAAGCCACTCTTTAACCCTAAACTCAAAAATCCAAAAAAAATTAGAAAAGAAGAAAAGGAGAAAAAGAAAATTTTCTTTGAATAAGGCGAGGGCTTGAGGCGGTCTGCATTTTGGTAGATACCTGGGCACTATTGTGTCTTTGAAAGTTCAGATCATAAGTAAATATTTTCTTAATGTTGAAAATAACTTATGCCTAAATAATCCAACCTAATTCTTTTATAAATAGCATATAGTTTTTACTAGGGACTAGCAAAAGATAGGCATGGGGGTGTGATGTAAACATGTTTATATTACATAAAATGTCTATTTATGCATGTTCTTAAGCATAGAATTGCATTACATACTATAGATACTACATAGCATGCATCATCTTGCATTTAGATTAGTCTGAATAAAATGGAGGTTAATTGTCTCCTTTTCTGTTCAGGGATAGGATGACTTTTTATCGGGGCCTCGGATCAAAGATCCAACTGTACGGATCTGATCAGGGCTACGATTGCAGTTCAACGACTCCAAGATCGCCCTAATCGGATATCCATTGCATCAGATAGAGACTAAGGAACCCTAGAAGATCAAGGGCCAAGATGGTGTTAATCCACACTTCAGACGACAAATCCAACTGCAAGGATGGATTCGGATCGAAGATCACAGCCTAACGGCGTGAAAATTGACTCAATCCGATACCCGTGGGACCATCTACATCATCCAGAAGATGGGCAGCCAAGATGGCACCATGTGGTGCCATCTAGACCGCCCAACCGACCACATATAGTCGCTGAAGCCTCTAGCGCCAACGCCTCTCCGCCATTGGATCAAGATCCAACAGTTGAGAGTGGATCCCAACCGGCGCCTTCATTCTATGAAGCCCAATTAAAGATGCAGCCTCGACCATTGGATCTCAATCTAACAGTCCAGATCGCGCGCCACTAACGCACATCACTCGGCCATCCACGCACGCAACATAGTGGATAAGGCGTTCGGCCACAATAGGGTGCTGGTTCGAGTTGCGAGAAGCGAGCGGGCGAATTCGACTGCGAGATGGAGATCGGGCGACTGTGCGTGCCCAATCAGATCCACACGCCATCTGATGCAGCGTGGCGACGCGGCATCGCACGTGATAAGGAGCACAGTTGAAAAGGCTGGGATGCGTTCTCAGCCATTCAATCTAACGATCGAACGACCGAGATTTAGAGATCGTGGACATGCATTTAACGTGGGGAGGCGAGCGGGTGCGCACGCGTCGCTCCACTACGACCACGTTCAGGCCTTTAGTGGCGGATTTATCCATTAGTAAAGGTCCTGAATTAATGATTTTCAACATAAAATAGCCAAATTTCCCTCACTCCTTGCAACTATAAAAGGAGACCCCCTCCATACGAAATTATCATCCCTTCCTTCTCTTCTCTCTCTCTCCAAAGCTCAAGAGAAGCTTGTCCCACACCCGGGATGCTCCTCGAGAGATAAAGTCAAATTTTCGCCCCAATTTCGGAAGAGGATCCCGCAACGACGACGACGTGCTGCCCCATTCTCGTTCCTCCTGCCTCGGCCCCCTTCTTCCCGCTCCGTCCTTCGTCTTCCAGGCGTCGTCCCATCTGGCTCGTCCTCCAAGCGATCGTCGAGGTGGATAACTTCTCTCCCATTCTTCTTTTCAACTTTCTAGAGTAGAATTTTCCTACTTTCTTGTGTAATAGTTTTCCTGCTTTCTAGTGTAATTTCTCGCTGGTTTAATTGTATAAACATTTTGAAATATTAAGTGAATGTTTTCTCTCTCTCTCTTATTCTGATTGTTTATATTGCTTCATTGTAATTACTTCGCTTTTCAACAAAAATCCTAAAAAAAATATATAATTGCGAATTTAGATCGATGTAGCCTCCCTGAGTTTGACTCGGGATTTCTATTCTGGTATAAATTTTATTTGTTGAACACGACTTCTTCCCTTTCAAATTACAACGACAGGTTTTCAAAACCAAATACGATAGTGTAGTAACCCGTAGCTTCAACACCCATGCCTTTCTTTTGCTAGTCTTTAGCGAAATTAAACTACATGCTATTTATAAAAATAGAATTAGGATTAGATTGCTTAGGCCTAAGTCGTTTATCAATAATAGAAAATTTCAACTAAGGTCCTAAACTACGAAGACTCAATAGTACCCGGGTGCTTGCCAGATTGCTGATCGCCCAAGTCCTTTCCTTATTTGAAAAGGGATGATACATTTTTTTATTTTTCTTCTTTTCTAATTTTTTTGTACTTTTGGAGTTTGAGAATTCCGGGATAACTTTTTACGGCTACCCGACCCACCCAAGACTGAAAAAGGACTCTAAGTGCTAAGCATCTTGTGAAAATAGTGAAAGACTCATTGGGCGGCCGTTGAAATGGACTTCAGGTTTCTACGACCCTAGGTGACCTTGCTTGAAGGTTTATCTTTTTGATTGGTAGCTTTCTCCCTACTTCTTTTATTTATGGGGTCAACACAAGGGCGAACCTAATGTATATCTCCCAGATTTATTCTACTTCCCTGTTTCTTCCCTAAATGTTTTGGGAATTAATGTACATTTTTTGTGAGCTGGGTTCTGGACAACCGGCTGATGAGTTGTTACCACCGACAACTTGCCAGCCATACTCGTGGGGGGAAGTGTGGTTTTGTTTATTTTTTTTTCTCATTTTTCTATTTCTTTTTTCTTTTCTCCTTTTTTTTTTTAAGTAGTTGACTTTCCTGATCTAAGATTTACCTAAAGGCAGTATAATGAAAATGATCTTGTGACTGGGCTTTGGACAACTGGCCGATGAGCTGTTACCACCAACTTGCCAGCCATACCACCCTAGATAGTTCATTAGTTACCCAACTTTCGAAGAAACCATCGAAAAGTGAGTCAGTGGAAAAAAAGTGTGTAGATGCTTAGGCTTAAAGTCCCCCCAAATCAGAGGGTGGGTTGATAGGTCGCATACTTATCACCCCAATTTATTTATCAAATTAAAATAAGATTGACTTGGAGAGGACTCGGGACTAAGTCCACATTCAAGTGGACACCTGAACTAATTAAGCTCGAAGACCTGAAGAGTCTAAGTATTCAAGTCCTATCGTATCATCTCCTAAAGTTAATAACTTCCAAATGCATAGGTTCTCTTCTCCTAATTCTTCTTTTTTTTGTCTTTTTGAATTTTCAATTTCTTTTTTAAAGAAACTAAAAGAAATTCTACGGAGTTAACAAAATGATTTTAGGATTAAGTATCCATCCCCCCATGTCTAAATGATGCAATGTCCTCATTGTAAAATAAAGACATGAAAAGGGCAGAGTAAACAGAATATCACCTAAGTGTCGTGAAAATCCGATCGCTCCACAGAGAACATAAAATATAAACACGTGCTAAATTTAATGCCTTAAAATACATACAAGGAAGAAATTGAGAATTCACAAGTGTGGGTCAGAATCAAAATAAAAATATTGATCCTAAAAATCGCCAGCAGAAGATGTCCACAGATGTGGACTAGATTATGGTGCAGACCCTTGCCCCAGGGTCGAGTGGTTCTCAGGTTCTGGATGAAAATCACCCAGAACCCAAGGTTGTTGTGTTTGCGGGGTCGGGCCTACAATTTAGTGGTGTATAACCCAAGACCAAAGTGTCAGACAATGGGTTGATCTGATTCATTAAAATCGGGTGTCCACTTATAGTGCAGCTCAGAAAAATAATCAGTTATTTCGAGCTCGGGTTTCACGTGAAAGATATCGTAAGGGTCCTGGTAAAACATTGTTGGTTTTAGGTCAATAGGAACCCTTAGATCCAAACTTGTTTTTCCCTCAAAATTAACCTCCTAAATTTTCATTTCAACATTCCTATCCGGTTTTAGGTCAATAGGAACCCTTAGATCCAAACTTGTTTTTCCCTCAAAATTAACCTCCTAAATTTTCATTTCAACATTCCTATCCTCCAACATCAAGTGCTTAGGTTTCGGGACCTCTAGCATATCATTCACCCCATAAGATTCTCCCAAGTCCAGTAATCATGGCTGAATCAAGATTGACTTAGGCACAATGATCTCAGAAGTCAACTCTTCGGGGTGTAGATGAGGAATGGGGTCACTGATTGAATCATCAAGTAAATGAGGATTCGAATCCTCCAAGTTAGCCCCAACTAAATCAAAATCTTCAATGATTGGGCTATCACATGGTTCGTCATACTCCTCGAGCCTGATTGTCTCACTGGAATCCTCTTCCTTGAGTTCATATGAGACTTCACCAAAAGATTCTTCACCCTCAGAATCAAAGAATTCATGATCCTCATTTATATATGTCTCAAAATCGATTGTCATTTCCTGGTTCAAGGAGACATATTTTTCCTCGCTCCCTGGCTTGGAGATTGCGGGTGAATCAATCGGTTCATCTTCAATGGGTTGCTCTACCCAACCTGGTCATCCCTGGTTTCAGAAAATGTATCCCCCCCGACAGGTGCCTGAGTGGGTTCTGACATTGGCACTCCTGAAGGGGGTTCATCTTGAGAATCATCCAAGATTTGACTAGGGCAACCACAAATTTCATCCTCAACCTCGATAATTTCCCAAGTAGAAACTCACCTAGGTCCTTATCCCAAACATTTTAGAGCAAATCCAATAGAGAACTATTAAGTTCATCAATCATTTTGATCATAGGCTCCAATGCTTCAGTGCAAGGTGTTGACTGAGCTTCTAAAGATTGTACGGTGTTCCTCAAGTTAGCCAACACCTTGTCTTAGATCTGGTTCACTTGAATTTACTGGTTCGATTCAAGGTTGGGTGGGCTTGGGTTCATTCTAGGGGAGTCAAGATGTCGAGGTTCTCGGGTTCCTCCCTGATAGTAGGTCATCTCGGGTTCTTCAAAGAGTGGTGGTGACCTATATTCAGCATAATTCTGGGGAGGGTAAGTGTTATAATCAGCATATCCTTCATGGTTGTAGATCTGGTTAGGTTGATCATCAAAGGGTGGAGATCTTTAATCATTGTAGCTCTAGGAAGGATAGTAATCATAGTCTTGTTTTCCAAGGTTAAACCCTAGACATTGAGGTCCGGATTCGTATCCTCAATCAAAGTTATCTCAGCTAGTGGATGGGTAATTACAAGTCAAGTCGGGATAGTAATCATCTTGGGGGATAAGTGGTGGTAGGAGGATAGGATTGGAAATGTGTGTAAGATGTGGAAGGGTACATGGTGAAGTATGGAGGGAAATCAGAAGAGAAAGAAGGAGCCCTGCAATAAAAAAATACAAGCTTGTCCTTAGGTTGGGTAGCCTAAAGGTCTATAGACTCTCAGAATCCATCCTAAGATTATGGATGATTTACTCTACTTATGTCCAGGCAATCCAACCAGTTAGGAGGGACTGGGGAGAAGGTTCTTCCTTTGGCTTGCACCTTCGGTTCCTAGTGTACCCCTAGCCATGGTCGTTTGATGCTACTCCCCTAGCTAGACATCAGATTGACTAGTATAAGTAGGTTAATCATGAATAATCTCACTCTGGATCCCGACGAGTGAATGAATCCTTAGGGCCAACGTTTAATTGATTTTAGTTAGGCTTGGGAAATTGGTGCTCTGGAATGTGATGGGCCCTTAATGGGTTGTGCCCTTAATGATTTGTTTGAGAATGTGTGAATGTGCACAACCAAGAGGTTTTCAAGTAAGATTATTAATGATGAGGTGAGTTTTAGGGTTTGAATCTTGCTTGATAGCTTTTAGGATTCAAATATTAGGTGTTTTCAACCAAGTTTTGTGAGACAAACCAAGTTTGTTTTGAAAGCACATGTTCAAGTATTTTCCTTTAGAAATCAAGAAAAATATGGCGTGCCTGGCTTGACCTAGTTATTGAATCCTATG
Organism: Thalassia testudinum; assembly: GCA_037157565.1. NCBI lineage: Eukaryota > Viridiplantae > Streptophyta > Magnoliopsida > Alismatales > Hydrocharitaceae > Thalassia > Thalassia testudinum. Next base: position 27,361,560 of record JAZHRO010000014.1, read on the forward strand.
GGACAGATAGAAAATGAACCTCTTTTAGATTAGGTGGTGCAGCCCAAATAATTCAATCAATTGACTCAAATGTACCACTGATTAAGGCACACAAAAAGGTGATTAACCTAATATAATTTGTATTCTTTTATGTGTTGAATTCATGTACCGGGTCCACAGGACAGAAGCTTGGTTGAGTAGATGAAAATTAAGTCCGATTATGTGCCTCAAATGTGAGTGTATGATGTGTGTATATTAATTCGTCCCATAGAAAGTATCTTTCTTTTCTTTTTTTTAAATGTGGGGGTGTGGTGGATGAAGGTGGCAAACAAAACAAACAATTTTATCCTAGGGTTTATGCAAACACTTAAGTAGATTAGGTCTTGATTATGAGTGTGGCAAAATTAACCAGTGGGGGGGAATGTGGGGGACACTTACAGAGTACTCTACCCGCACTTGACTCCAGTCTACCACACTTGGATCTCCATGCTAGGGTACCTGCAAGACAGTAGATCAAAGACAAGTGGGGTTAGTGCTATGTAAATGCAAAGAAGCGCAATAAACAATAAAGTAAATTCCGTTGCCTCCCTGCAACAGTGCCAAAATGATTACACGTGTTTCGTGAGTTGGAAATTAGGGTTACAAGTAACCCGTTTCGTAGTTGCAAAACTCGTGATCAAATAAAATTTATACCAAAACTCCATAGGAGTCCCGAGTCGAACACAGAGAGGTGACGTTTACTTATATTGAAAACCACGCTTCGATTTGTTTCTTTTTGGTATTTTAGGGTTTTGTTATTTTTTTTGTATTTTTGAAAAGAGGACAAGTAGAATGAATCACAAGATAGAAATGGAACAAATATGATATATATATCAATCCAATGTCGATTACAATAAACTATGAAAGCATAAAAGAGAGGGGGGTGAGAGGAAATCTCCTGAATCGGTTGTTCGGCGAGACAACAGTGCCTGGCAGAAGCTCGGACAATGAAGGTGAGAAGCGGGACGATGGAGGTGAGATACAGGAGGACATTGAGTATAGGAAAGCTTCGGCGTGGCTCTGAAATGGAGGTGAGAAGGTGGAGATGATTTGCTACCGGAATGGAGGTGGGAGGATGGCTCCAAGGCGACCTATGAATGGGGATGGGAAGATGGATGAATATTTGGTGAGGCAGACATTTGCAACACTAATAGGAGCCTTGGGAGCTTGAGAACAAGCTCTAATAGAGCGTTGGTAGGCTTGCTAGAGCTTGGGAGTAGGTAGGAATAGAGTAGGTAGAGATGGCTTGGAAGGGAGGGGGTGTAGGTCCTGTTATAGTGGAGGAGAAGAGGTAAAAGTAGGTATGAGACCATTAGTGACCTCCAGGCCGTCGCTGGAAGCATCGTTGTAGGCAGCTCATGCCCGCTCACACCCGCTCATGCCCACAACTAGCTTTGCTGGCATGTGAAGAATTAGCGACGGCTGTAAGCATCGTTGTACGTCCAGATCATGCGTCGTTGGCGCTACGCTGTGCCTCTCTTTGCCGCATGCGCGCACGCTCACGTATTGGCACTGCACTATGCGCATGCATGCTTTTGCACGTGCCCACATGTGTGCGTGGCACGTGCGTGTACATGGGCGGCCTAGGCTGCACCACGTGGTGCAATCTGGGCTATCCATCTTCTTTTTGTTGTAGGGGTTGCTATAGAGGTCAGATTGAGTCGATTTTTGCACCGTTAGGCTACGATCGTCAACCCGAATCCATCCGCGTGGTCGGATTTGTTATTTGAAGCTTTGAATTATGTCACCTAGTCCCTTGGCTATTGATCTTCCTCAGACTGCATATAGTGCTACGAGACTCCGATTGAGGTGATTTTGGAGGTGTTGGACTCCGATCGTCGTCTTGATCAGATCCATATGGTCAGATCATCAATCCGAGGCTTCGAAATAAATATCCTTCTCTCCTGACCACAAAAAGGATGCAATTAACCTAAATTATATACAACTACTCTATATGCAGAATGATGCATGCTATGTAATATTTATAACTTGAAATGCAAATCTATGCTTAGGATCATGCATGAATAGACATTTTACCCTCAATAATTGTGTCTACATCACCAAGTAATTCTCGGGTGTGAATTTTTGATGTAGAGGTATATCCGCCTCGAAACAGCCTTAGTCATCCAAAATTTTTTGGGTGTCTTGATTGGGTCCAATACACATTCAGTCCCTCATCTAGTTTATAGTGCACATACACAGAAGTCCCTAGGTCTAACCTAGAGGCTTCCATTATAGCTGATCTTCTGTGGGAAATCTAATTTGATGTAATGAATTCATTCTGAACCTAAATTTGATTCTACATCCTGATCGACCACTCGATTTGGAAATGCAACCTAACAATTTAGGAAGAATGTTCAGAAAACCCGAATCCCGTATATGCATCAAGGAAAAAATGATCGAGGCTGCTCTTAGACATCTTGACGAGTACTATAAAACCTCATATCCATCTAGGTACGTTCAGGTTAATGTACCAGAAACAACCCTCATTATGAACTATACCGAAATGATATTTACACAAATGATACATGGTTCAACCTAGGATGATCTTTTATCATAATACAGTGAATTGTGGAGACTACATAATATTGAGTATATACAATGTCTGACAAATCCACCACTTTGGGAAATACACCAAGGTCTCATTGAAAAGCATGGGTATATGCTAAATACGTTACAACAAGCCATTGATTAGAGATACCCATACCCACATTCAGAAATTGATGAATCTTGGAGCAATATTAAGGATCAATATGATTTCCTAGATTTCGTGTTCGAAAGTAGAGGCTGCTATGGATCCCCAGCCCATATGGAATTAGATTCAAACTTTATGCAGAAGGACATACCTGATCAAAATGTGGGTTGGGTGGATCCAGTTGCAGGTGTTCCCGATTATGAACCAGCCATAGAGAGCCATGAAGCTAGTCCATCATGCCTTGATTTACCAAACACCTATGATGAGTTTGAGTCAGAACCTCTCGAGGATGTAATTTTCATACCCTATCCTATTAACGTAATCCTCAAGAGTGATTCTGACATCCCAATAGAATCAAGTCCAGAATCTAGTAACCCAATTCCTACCCCTAACCTAGAATCTAGATCTGAACCTATTTGGGATGATCATGAGGCCCAATGTAATGAGAACTAGATTTTAGATCTGAATTATGATTTTGGGCTTGTATTTGATGATGATACCTCTCCAGACTCCTCAGAAGAATGAATTGATTTTTTGGAAGTCACACCAATTTACGATACAGAATTAGAGGAGTTGGAAGAATTGAGATTTGATTGGATCTACCTTAGGAGCCCAAAACCTGAGCCTATGCCTAATAAGACACCTCTTTGAGCTTGGAATTTCAAACTAGGTTAGACCAAAGTTAGGTTGTTGATTCCATGCATTATTATTTATTTAGTGGTGGAAATCTCGATCTCGAATTAGGTTCAGAAGTTGATTTTCACAAATTCTTCGATGATTTTGAATCATACTTTGATTTTGGAAAACCTTTGTTTCCAGATGATTACGAGCCAATTTATGGCCTCAGTATCCATGATCCATTCTTTGATTTTGATTTTGAGGCCGATGATGTGGAACTCGAAGCAACCACACATCCTATAGAGCATTTCAAAACCCGATCCTAATCTCGACCCACCACTGAATTCAATTTCTACTCTGACTCACCTCTTTCTAATTAGGTTGCATATGATTCACCTCCATCTTTTGATCGAGAATCAGACATTGATCAGACCAGCAATCACATCTTATCCTTCTCTGATCCCATCAGCAGGGTTCCTACATTTTCCACAGATCCATTATCCTTTGAGGACCCCTACTCTAATCAGGCTGAGCCGATTTAGCCAAACCCTAGATTCGTATTTCCACATCTTTTTGAGCCACAAAGCATCTGGTGGGCTCTACACCCATTGATTCACATCCATCAACCCACCAGACTGATTGGGTTTGGTCTACATCATCAACCTACTGATCTGAATAAGTACTTGGTTAGAACAACCAGAATACTCAGCAAGGTGCTTGTTCTACAAAATTCCTCCAATATGACCACCCCTTCTCCTTGACCACCTTCTGCTTGGCTGAAGGCATTGAATTTAGCACTTAATGGGATGCAACCCGTCATTTCAAAAATCCAAGACCCTTCTAAGCATCTCTTTGAGCTACACTCCTGCACTTTAAAGTTCAACTTTAGAACAACTGATTCCATGTTTGATACTTGTATCAATGCTTGAAATCATCTGCAACAGTCATCTTGATCACGAAAAAGCCTGATTTGTAACTTAGTGTTTTTATCATTATAACACGCAATTCTAATCGCTTTTGAAATTTATAAAGATTGAGTACTCGGGAAGTATTCAAGTCGTCTTATGGGAGGTCGAAATGCAAATTAGAAATCTCTCGCTCGACAAATGAAAATCAACTTTATTTTTCTATTTTGAAATATATTTTCTTTTAGGTTTTGAATAAGGGCAAAACGAATGTGGATTTCAACTATGATAAATAAAGCAACAAGTGCCTTGTTTCTTCAACTCACTCCAAGCACAGGAGGCTTGGAGTAATGGAGGAACAACATAAAAGAAGAAACAATACAAGCTATCTAAACAAAGGGTAGTGGAATGCTTCTTGAAATGAAAATTATTTTACAACAAGGTTGGAGAACTCATAAGTGAGAGGGATTCCCACTTGTAATCTCCAACAAAATTCAAACACTACATTACCATGCAACAAATAAAACTAAAGAATGTAGAAGAAAGCTTTGGAAGAAGGTGATGATGCTGTAGAACTCCTGCTCTAATTCAGGTTGCCTCTGAATTAAAAGAAGCTTGCTTTTGGCTCTCCTTCTTTTTGGCAAACCCTTGGTGGGGCATGCTTGGCTCCTCTTAGAGTGGAAAGTTTCCACTCTTGAACTCCTCCCTATGGTGGATGTGGACCACCCTTCTTGCTCCTCCTCTGGACATCCTCCTTGCTTGGCCTTCCTCCTTGTCTTGGTGATGACACAGGGTAGAAGAAGGAAAGAAGTTGAAGGCACCAAGGAGATAGAGTGTCCCCTTAATCTTCTTCTACTCTTCTTCTTGGTCATTTACGAAGGTGGCTATAGCTAAAAGAATCTGTAGCCAAGGATTGTTGGTTAAGGTAGTTATAGGTGGCATATATAGAGTTGTAGGAAGGGGGGTAGGTGTGGTGATGGATGGATGGTTAGGATGGGTTTTTAGGAGGTGGTTATGGTTCCTAAGGCTAGGGTTCTTTGGCGCCAAAGGAAGGGGCATGTGCACGGTGGTTATGGTGGTGGAGAGGCACCATAAAGTGGTGCCAACTATGGGAGGTTAGTAGGGTTGCTGGTTGGCTATTGAAGCTATGAGTTACTACGCTAACGTATTTGGTTTTGAAAAACCTGTTGTCGTAGTTTGAAAGCGAAGAACTTGTGTTCAACAAATAAAATTTGTACCGGAATAAAAATCCCGGGTCGAACTCAGGGAGGCTACATCGATCTATATTCGCAATTATATTTTTTTAGAGTTTTTGTTGAAAAGTAAAGCGATGTAATTACAATGAAGTAATATTAACAATCAGAATAAACGAGAGAGAGAGAGAAAACATGCACTCAATATTTCAAAATGTTTATGCAATAAAACTAGAGAAGAATTACACTAGAAAGCGAGAAATCAGCAACACTAGAAAGCAGGAAAATTCTACTCTAGAAAGCTATAAAGAAGAATGGGAGAGAGAGGTTATCCTCCTCGACGATCTCTTGGAGGATGAGCTAGACGAGACGCCTCCTGGACAAAGGAGGATGGAGTAGGAAGGAGGTCGAGGCAGGAGGAACGAGAATGGGGTAGCACGTTGTTGTCGTCGCGGGATCCCCTTCTGAAATGAGAGTGAAAATTTGACTTTATTTCTCAAGGAGCATCCCGGGTGTGGGACAAGCTTCTCTTGAGCTTTGGAGAGGTAGAGGAGAGAAGGGATGCAAATTTCGTATGGAGGGGGTCACCTTTTATAGTTGCAAGGAGTGAGGACAATTTGGTCTTTACAATTACAAAACATTAAATAGGGGGTCTTTAGTGATGGATAAAACTGTCGCTAAAGCCCTGGTCGTGGGCGACGTGTGCTGCCCGCTCGCCTCCTGCACATGAAACGCGCGCTCACGTTCATCAGGTCTCAGCCGTTCGATCGCGTGGTCGAACGGATGAGATGCATCCTCGCCTGCCACCTCATTACGCGCTCGTCGCGTGCGATCTCGCATTACGTGTTAGCGTGCAATAGTGCATGGGCACTATTGAGAGCCTGTAGCCGCTCGATCGCGATCCAGCAGTCGTAAAGCCTGCTCACTCGCACCCCAGCAGCCGCTTCTGAAGATTCGAATGTGTGCCCCTTGAACTTGCTAACACTCTCACCCGCTACGCTACAATGGCGTTTGCGTCGCGGAGATGATTTCGTGCGTGCACGATTAGGACCATTGGATTGAGATCCAACGGTCAAGGTAGCTCTTCAGATGAGGCTACAGAGAATGGGCGCGCCAGTTGGGATGCAATCTCAGCTGTTGGATCTTGATCCAACGGCGGAGATGCATGGATGCTAGCAGCTTCAGAATTTGAGGGTGGCCGGTTGGGCAGCTGAGATGGCGCTACGTGGTGCCATCTTGGCCGTCCATCTTCTGGATGATGTAGATGGTGCCACGGATGTTTGATTGAGTTGATTTTCACATCGTTAGGCTGTGATCGTCGATCCAAATCCATCCGTGCGGTCGGATTTGTCATTTGAAGTGTGGATTTACACCATCTTGGCCCTTGATCTTCTAGAGTTCCCCGATCTCTATTTGATGCTACAGATGTCTGATTAGGGCGATCTTAGAGTCGTTGAACTCCAATCATCGCCCTGATCAAACCTGTATAGTTGGATCTTCGATCCGAGGCCCCAATAAAAATTTGCCCTGTCCCTAAACATAAAAAGAGACAATTAAACTTCTTTTTATTCAAACTAATCTAAATGCAAGATGATGCATGTTATGCAATATTTATAGTATGTAATGCAATTCTATGCTTAAGAACATGCATAAATAGACATCTTATGTAATGTAAATATGCTTACATCACACCCCCATGCCTATCTTTTGCTAGTCCCTAGTAAAAAGTATATGCTATTTATAAAAGAATTAGGTTGGATTATTTGGGCATGAGTTATTTTCAATCATTAAGAAAATGTTTACTTAGGATCTAAACTTTCAAAGACAACCGTTCTTGGGTATCTGCCAAAATACAGACTGCCTCAAGCCCTCGCCTTATTCAAAGAAAAATTTCTTTTTCTCTTTTTCCACTTTTCTAATTTTTTTTTTTTTGAATTTTCAAGTTTTAGGGTTTAAGAGTGGCTTTCTACGGCCATTCAACTCACCCAAGATTTGATAAGAATCCTAAGTTCTAAGCATCTTTATTGTGAATGTGATAGACTCATTGATCGACAGTTAAAACGGACTTTAGATTCTATGCCTCTAGGTGAACTTAAAAAGAGAATTTTGCCTAAAATTGTATCTTTACAACCGTAGCTTTCTCCCTACTTTTATTTTTATGGGGTCAACACAAGAGTGAATCCAGTGTATATCTCCTTGGTTTATTCTTCTTCTTCGCTTCTTCCTAAGTGTTTTTAGTAATTTTCAGTGCATTTACTGAGCTGGGTTTTGGATAACCGGTCGATGAGCTGTTACCACCGACAACTTGCCAGCCATACCCATGTGGTGAAGTGTGGCTTATTTCTTTTTTTTTCTCCTTTTATTTTTCTTTTCTTTTTGACTTTCTTTTTCTTTTCTTATTTTTTTTAAGTAGGTGGCTTCCCTGGTCTAAGATTTACCTAAAGGCAGCAGAAAGAGAATGGTCCAGTGACTGGGCTCTGGACAACCTACTTATGGGCTGTTACCCATGATAACTTGCCAGCCATGTTACCCTAGAAGGTTCATTAGCTACCCAATTTTCGTTAAAATCACCAAACAACAAGTCAGTGCAAAGAAAGTGTGTAGATGCTTAAAACTCAAAGTTCCCTCAAAACTGAGGGTGGATTGATAAGTCGTGTACTTATCACCCAAACTTATTTACTCCAATTACAATAGAATTAAGATGGTGATGACTCAAAAAATAAATCCACATTTTAGTGGATACACAGGTTGATTAAGTCCAAAGACCTGATGGGTCTTTGTGTTCAGATACTAATGTAATATTTCCTAAGATTGAAAAGTCCTAATGTCCAATTATTCCTTCCTAATTCAAATTTTTTTTTGTGTATAAATAAGAAGAGAAAAGCAATTTACATGAATTTCACAAAGTTGACAAAATGATTCAAAAATGAATCCACCCCCCATGCCTAGCTGATGCAATGTCCACATTGAGAAAGAGACATGAAAGAAAGGATAGAGTATGAAAGATGTCACCTGAATATGAAGCTCGTGTCAGCTTTGTGTCATATGTACAACTGTTGAGTTTAATGTCGTCAACTAGGCGAAGTCCAACTAAAGAAGTCACAGAATGGCTAGAGCAACCGTGTCTGCGACGGGTTTTGGAAGAGTACGATCAATAACAGACTTCAGACGTTGACCGTTGACTTTAAATGTGTTACCCGTCTTTACGTCAGAAATTTGAATGGCTCCATTTGGAAAAATCTGGTTAATAATGAATGGGCCATTCCATTTAGATCTAAGTTTGCTAGGAAAGAGCTTAAGTCTATAATTGAATAACCAAACCTTCTAGTTCGGCTCAAAGCTCTTGTGGGAAATCAATTGATCATGTAGAGCTTTTGTCCGAGCCTTGTAGATCTTGGCATTCTTGTATGCATCATTTTTAAGCTCTTCCAACTCAGATAGTTGAAGTTTCCTGGTCTTCCCAGCTAAATTTAGATCTAAATTGCATTGTTTGATCACCCAGAATGCCCTGTATTCAGTCTCTACGGGTAGATGGCACGCCTTTCCATACACCAAACGAAATGAAGACATACCGATGGGCATTTTATACGTCGTATGGTAGGCCTAAAGAGCGTCCTCAAGCTTTTGAGTCCAGTCCTTACGATCAGGCCTAACCGTTTTCTGCAGAATGTTCTTGATCTTCCGATTGGAGATCTCAGCTTGTCCATTCGTTTGGGGATGGTAAGGTGTGGAAATTCGGTGATTAACCTCGTATTTGGCCAACAAATTCCAGAATTGGGCATTAGTAAAATGATTTCCACCGTCACTGATGATGGCTCTCGAAATCCTGAACCTACTGAAGATATTTTTCTTGACAAAATCGATGACCACCTTGTGGTCATTGGTTCGGGTAGGAATCACCTCAATCCATTTGGACACATAATCAACAGCAACAAGAATGTACTGATGTCTAAATGAAGGGAGAAAGGGTCCCATAAAATCGATGCCCCAAACATCAAAAATTTCGACAGGAAGAATTGGGTTTAGGGGCATCATATCTCTTTTAGTTATGCTCTTGAGTGCCTGACATCGAGAACATGACCTTTAGAAATCCTGGGCATCCTTAAATAAAGACGGCTAATAGAAGCCAGATTGTAATATTTTTGCAGCCGTCTTTTTCCTGGAGAAATGTCCACCACATGCAGATGCATGGTAGAACGTGTGTATACTGTTGAATTCATTCTTCGGTACACATCGGCGAATAATCTCATCAAAGTCGATGTGGTACAATTCAGGGTCATCCCAGAAGTAGTATTTGGCCTCAGATTTGAGTCTATTCCGTTGTTGCTTGGTCCAATCCTTGGGGATTTGTCCAACGGCCAGATAATTAACAATGTCAGCAAACTATGGGGTGTGGACACCTGAAACTGTAAGAATAGCTTCGTCCAGAAAAGTGTCAGCAATCGGGATGTCCGGACGAGAAGAATCACCTAGGAGTCTCGACAAATGATCCGCCACCACATTTTGTACCCCGATTTTATCTTTGATTTCAAGATCAAATTCTTGAAGCAGAAGAATCCAACGAATAAGCCAAGGTTTGGCATCCTTTTTGGCCAAGAGATGTCTCAAGGCTGAGTGGTTGGTATAGATGATAACATGAGACCCTAAGAGATAAGTCCTAAATTTTTCCAAAGCAAACAATATAGCTAGTAATTCCTTTTCAGTAACAGTGTAATTCCTTTGGGCTTCATCCAGAGTTTTACTAGTGTAGTAGATGACAGAGGGCTTTCTATCAATTTTCTGACCTAAGACAGCCCCGACCGCGTAATCAAAAGCGTCAGTCATGATATCAAAAGGGAATGTCCAAATTGGTGGTTGCAATATTGGAGCACAAGTGACTGTCATTTTTAGGAAATCAAATGCCTTTTGGCATGATTCGTCAAAAACAAACGGCATTTCTTTGGCAAGAAGATTGCTTAGGGGACAAGCAACCTTCGAGAAATCCTTGATGAATCTTCGATAGAATCACACATGACCAAGAAATGATCAAATTTGTTTAATAGATGTGGGAGGAGGAAGTTTAGCGATAGCATCAAACTTAGCTTTATCCACTTCGATTCCCCGTTCAGAGATTACATGACCCAAGACGATGCCTTCTTAGGTCATGAAATGACTCTTTTCCCAATTAAGGACGAATCGTGTTTTGATACATTGCTTAAAAATCATTTCCAGATTAGCCAAACAAGAGTCAAATGATTCTTCGAAAATAGAGAAATCGTCCATGAAGACTTCCATAAATTCTACCACCATGTCAGAGAATGTGGCTAACATACACCATTGAAAAGTTGCAGGTGCATTGCATAAATCGAAAGGCATCCTACAGAAAGCAAAGGTTCTGTAGGGACAGGTGAAAGTAGTTTTTTCCTGATCCTCAGGATGGATAGGAACTTGGTTGTACCCTAAGTAGCCATCAAGAAAATAGAAGTACTTCTGCCCAGCTAGTCTTTCCAAGATTTGATCGATGAAAGGCAGGGGAAAATGATCCTTTTTAGTGGCTGTGTTTAGCTTCCTGTAATCAATACAAACCCTCCAAGAGGAAGCTGAACGAGTTGTGACAAATTCTCCTTTCTCGTTAGTCACAATGGTAATCCCGACTTTCTTCGGAACAATCTACACGGGACTTACCCAGGGACTATCAGAGATTGGATAAATAATTTTTGCATTGAGCCACTTGATGATCTCCTTTTTGACCACTTCTCGCATATTTGGATTTAATCTCCTTTGCATCTGGTGAGAAGGGCGAGATCCATCTTCCAAGAATATTCTATGATTGTAGTAAGATGGCTCGATCCCCCTGAGGTCATGAATGTTCCAACCAATTGCCTCCTTGTGTTCCTTCAGGACCTTGATGAATTTAATCTTTTGCTTCTTTGTTAATTTAGCACTGATAATCACAGGAAGCATTTTCTAAGGTCCTAAAAATTGATATTTCAAATTCTCAGGCAATGGTTTCAATTCAAGCTAGGGCAGGTTGATGATTGATGGTAAGGAAGATGCTGAAGAATCAATAAGAGGAAGAGGTTGTGACTGAACAAAATCAATAACATCTTCAGAAGATGGCAGGTCTGCCATAGAGGGTTGCGGGTCGAATTAGTCATCAAAGGAGGAACTTTTAATTGAAGAAACCATCAAATAAGTTTCAATGTTTTCATTATCTTCCTCAAGTTCCTCAATAAGTCCACAATCCTCAAATTTATTGATCGCTTTAAAAATATCCAATTTCATTCGTTGACCCCAAAAGCGATTTCCATGCTACCGCTTTCACAATTTATGTTGGCCTTAGCGGTAGCCAGGAATGGACACCTCAGAATGATGGGCGTGTTCCTCAGATTTTCAGGTACATCCATGTCAAGGACAAGGAAATCTACAGGAAAATAGAAATCCTTGACCTTAACTATAACATCTTCAATAACGCCTCGCAGATTTGTGACTGAGTGGTCCGCTAACTGTAGCATTACTGAAGTTGGTCGAAGTTTTGATGGATGCACCCAGATCCAAAAGTGCTCTATCAAATGTGTAATCTCCAATGATACAAGAAATCAACGGAGCACTTGGATCTCTCTTTTTCTAAGGGAGGTGGTGCAGGATAATAGAACTAGTCTGCTCGGAGAGTACCACCTTCATCGGAACAGATTCTCTCGACTTACGCTTTTGTGTACATAAATCCTTTAAAAATCTCGTGTAAACCGGTATGTGCTTGATAGCATCGAGGAGTGGGATATTAATCTCAACATTCTTAAATATATTCAGAAGCTCCTCATTGCTATCAACAGACTTCTTTGATTTGATTAAGGCTTGAGGAAAAGGAACATGAGTCAGGTCTTTGGAATCAGGTTCTTGAGCCTTGATTTCTTCTCCAGAATTCTCCTTTCTCTCCTCAAGTTCTTCAGGATTCAGTAGATCAGAACAGTGTGGTTGTGGATCCTGAGTCTGCTTACCACTCCTTAAGGTGACAGAATTTGCAAATGCATAAGAGTTTTATTGTTGGGGAGGGTTAGGAAAGATTTGAGGAGCTTGATTAGCTAGGAATTGTTGATTTGCAGAAGAAGAAGAGGGACCCGACTCAACCACCTGGGCATGTGCGTGTGGGTCTCTCTGATTTTCGTACCCATGGGCCTGATTGCCCGGATTCAGAATATTTCACGAGTTGGGTACAGGTTGTGATGGTAGAGATCCGGGTTGATGAGAGTTAGCAATGAGCCCGGTCTGCAAGTTGTCCAGCAAGGTTTTCATTTGTTGCATGAGCTGGAGCATGGATCCTTTCATCTCTACCATTTGCCGGTTCAAATCAGCCTGCCCTACGGGTTGACGGGCATTCCAAGTTGGCTGATTGACCTGATTTGGGGGCAACTGAGTATATACATGACCCTGACCCATTGGTCGTTGTGAAGCATAGTTGCCCGGTCAAAATTGGGTTTATTGCCCCAGGTTTCTCCAAGAGAAGTTAGGGTGGTTTCTCCAACTCGAATTATAAGCATTAGAGTAGGGGTTGGATCTAACATTCTCTTGTACAGCACAGACATCCTCATAGGGTGAGGATGGAGAGAAAGAAAGGGAAGGATCAGAAAAATTGGGATCAAAGGCCCCAGTTTGGAACCCATGGGGTTCCGAAAAATGTTGACTCATAGGTTGAGTCGCATCGAGTTGATTCACGAACTTCCGTCCAGAAGGAGCTCGTGAAGAATGGAATCCCGAATTTTGGGATTGAGTGGATCGAGAGTTGTTCATGGAATTTCCAGCCATCCACTCCCATTCTCTTAGCAACCAAATCCACCTTGTCAAGTTTGTTACAAATCAATTCCATATCAAATGAATGAGAGTCATGGACTTCATTGACATTTAATATGGGCTGCTGGGACCGGTTAAATGTATCCATGGAGGCATGATTGATTGAATTCTCACTCATTTCCTCAAATAAATCGTGTGCACTATCTGTCTTTATTGAGGAAATTGCCTCTGCAAGAAGCATCCACATGATTTCTGAGTTGCTCAGTCAACCCATGATAGAAGATCTGCACAAGTTGCCATTTCGGCACCTCGTGGTGTGGACACCTCTGCAATAGGTCCTGAAATCACTCCCAGGCCACATGAAACTGCTCCCTCGACCACTAGGTAAAGGTAGTGATTGCCTATCTCAAGGAATTGGGACGTCTGACAGGGAAGAATTTCTTCAGAAAGGTTGATTTGAACTCATACCAAGTTGCAATTGGTCTTCCTATTGCCCTGTACTAATGCGCGGCCTTATCCCTAAGAAAGTGGGGGAAGAGCCTCATGATCATTTGCTCCTCGTTTACGTTTCGTGCCTTGGTGGTCTGGACCAAAGTAGTCAAGTCCTCCAAGTGCTGAAACGGATCTTTGGAGCCAAGCCCATGATAATGTTTGATCAGGCTTAACACCTGGGGCTTGATTTCTACGTCGCTGGCTGGAATCTGGATGTCAGGAGATTCCCTGTAATTTGAAGGATCATAAAAATCCTTCAAGGGCTGAGTGCCTTGCATTCTCTGGAACCATTCCTGCATTCTCTACATTTGTTCCAACTGCCTTCGAAATTCTTCTTGTGGATCTCCAGGCAGAGGAGGCTATTGGTCGGCCATGGGATCAATTTGACCAAAATCCAATTTGCACCTCCTAGAATATTCTAGTGGTCCTTCCAATCGGGGATTCAATGACCGTCTTCCCAGCATAAACTAGGAGAAGGTCGGAAGGACTGGGGATAAGGACCCTACAGCACAACAAAACAAGCTTGTCCTTAAGTGGGGTAGCCTAAGGATCTACTGACTCCCAAAACCCGCCTTAAAATTGTAAATGATTTACTCTACTTGCATCTGCTCAATCCAACTAGTTAGAAGGAGGGATTGGGGAGAAGGTTCTTCCTTCGACTTTCAACTCCGGTTCCTAGTGTACCCCCCAGCCGTGGTCGTTTGACGCTACTACCCTAGCTAGACATCAAATTAATCAGTACAAGTAGGTTAATCAAAGATAATCTCAGACTAGGCCTTGAAGAGTGAATTGGACCTTAAGGCCAATGTCTACTCAATTTTATTATGACCTGGGATTGTGGTGCTTATGGAATGTGATGGGCCCTTAAAATGGGTTGTGCCCTTAATGATTGATTGAGAATTGTGTAAGTGCGTGCACAACCAGGGTTTTCAAGCAAGATTATTTGTGATGTGTGAATTTTAATGTTCAAATCTTGCTTAAGTAGCTTTTAGGGTTTAAAATTAGGTTGATTGCAATCAAGTTTCGAGGCAAACCAAGTTGTCAAACATGGGTGAAGATTGCTTTCCTTTAAAATCAGAAATAAAGTGGAGTGCCTAGAATAGACCTAGATTGAAAACCCTAAGGAGGAACTACTTGATGAGTTGATTTTAAGTAGAGTGGTGCGGCCCAAACAACTCAAACAACTGGCCACCAATGCACCACTAAGTTAGGCACACAAAGATGGTTAACCTAGAATGATTTCTACTCTTTTATGTGTTGTTTTGTGTGTACCGGTTCCATAGATCAGAACCTAGTTGAGTAGAAACAAATCAGTTAGGGTAAGTGCCTTGAATGTGGGTGTACGTTGTGTGTTTGTTGAAAATTACCCCACAAGATTATCTTTTTGTTGTTTTTTTTATAAACGAGGGTGGAATGAATGTGAGTGAGAATCCAAACAACTAAACTATTCCTAGGATTTATGCAAATACCTAGGTTAATTGGAATTTGGATTTAATGTGGCCAATGAAATCTATAGAGGGAGGAAGAATGGGGAGCACTTACAGTTGTCTTCAACTGCACTTTACTCCGGTCTACTGCTTGATGATTCCCTGATGGAGGTCTATGCAAAATAATAAACACAAGAGAAAGCAAGTTAGAAAATAATAAAGTGCATGAAATGCGAAAAGCAGGCCGAAAATTGTTGCCTCCCCGGCAACGGTGCCAAAATCTTGAAGCTACGAGTTACTATGCTAACGTATTTGGCTTTAAAAAATCTGTCATCGTAGTTTGAAAGCGAAGAACTCGTGTTCAACAAATAAAATTTGTACCGGAATAGAAATCCTGGGTCGAACTTAGGGAGGCTACGTCGATCTATATTCACAATTATATTTTTTTAGAGTTTTTGTTGAAAAGTAAAGTGATGTAATTACAACGAAGCAATATTAACAATCAGAATAAACGAGAGAGAGAGAGAAAACATGCACTCAATATTTCAAAATGTTTATACAATAAAACCAGAGAAGAATTACACTAGAAAGCGAGAAATCAGCTACACTAGAAAGCAGGAAAATTCTACTCTAGAAAGCTGTAAAGAAGAATGGGAGAGAGAAGTTATCCTCCTCGACGATCGGTTGGAGGACGAGCCAGACAAGACATCGCCTGGACGAAGGGGGACGGAGTGGGAAGAAGGAGGTCAAGGTAGGAGGAATGAGAATAGGGTAGCACGTCATCGTTGTCGCGGGATCCGCTTTCGAAATGAGAGTGAAAATTTGACTTTATCTCTCGAGGAGCATCCCGGGTGTGGGACAAGCTTCTCTTGAGCTTTGGAGAGGTAGAGGAGAGAAGGAAGGGATGCAAATTTCATATGGAGGGGGTCTCCTTTCATAGTTGCAAGGAGTGAGGGAAATTTGGTCTTTACAATTACAAAACATTAAATAAGGGGTCTTTAGTGATGGATAAAACCGTCACTAAAGCCCTGGTTGTGGGCGACGTGTGCCGCCCGCTCGCCTCCCGCGCATGAATCGCTCGCTCACGTTCATCAAGTCTCAGCCATTCGATCGTGAGATCGAATGGCTGAGATGTGTCCTCGCTCGCCTCCTCATCACACGCTCACCGCGTGCAATCTCACATTATGCTCGAGCATGCAATAGCGCGTAGGTGCTATTGAGCGCCCGTAGCCACTCGATCGCGATCGAACAGTCGCAAAGCCCACTTGCCCACGCCCCAACAGCCACTTCTAAAGATTCGAATGCATGCCCCTTGAACTCGCGAATGCTCTCACCCACTGCGCTACAGCAGCGCTTGTGTCATAGAGATGATTTCGTGCGTGCGCGATTAGGACCGTTGGATTGAGATCCAACAGTTAAGGCGACTCTTCAGATGAGGCTTCAGAGAGTGGGCGCACTGGTTGGGATGCAATCTCAGCCGTTAGATCTTGATCCAACGGCGGAGATGCGTGGGTGCTAGTGGCTTCAGAAGTTGAGGGCAGCCGGTTGGGCTGCCGAGATGGGGCCACATGGCTCTATCCTAGCCGTCCATCTTCTGGGTGATGTAGATGGTGCCACGGATGTCTGATTGAGTTGATTTTTGTGTTGTTAGGCTGCGATCGTCGATCCGAATTCATTCGTGCGGTCGGATTTGTCGTTTGAAGTGCGGATTCACACCATCTTGGTCCTTGATCTTCTAGGGTTCCCCGATCTCTATCTGATGCTACAGATGTTTGATTAGGGTGATCTTGGAGTTGTTGAACTCCAATCATCGCCCTGATCGAATCTATACGATTGGATCTTCAATCCAAGGCCCCGATAAAAATTTGCCCTGTCCCTGAATATAAAAGGAGACAATTAACCTCCATTTTATTCAAACTTATCTAAATGTAAGATGATGCATGTTATGCAATATTTATAGTATGCAATGTAATTCTATGCTTAAGAACATGAATAAATAGACATCTTATGTAGTGTAAACATGTTTACATCATTGGTGCAGAGTACGGAGGGCTAGGATAGGCTTATGAAGTGGTGGTTAGATAATGGAGGATGGAGATCAAGTGGCGCCATGTGGAAGGGTGTAGGAAGTGGAGTTAAGGTGTGGTTAGGTTCCTTGTGGCTCCAACTATGGGTTCTAGAAGTTGACGCCAAAAGTGAAGGCTAGGATTGGGTTCTAGGGTTAAGTGTAGGGTGGTGATTGAATGCTATTTTGGCACCAAGATTGAAGGGTGTATGGTGATGGTGTCTTTTTGTTTTGGCATGAAAACGGGGTTATTAATAGGTGGTTTTGGAGGGAAAAATAGGTGGCTTTTGGTGGTGGTGATGGGGTGAAGGGGTGGCTACTAGGTGGCACCAAAGTGGATTAGGAGTAGTTAGCTAGGTGGACTAAAGGTTAGGTGTTTTTGGTGGAGTTAGCTAGGTAGGCTTTTGGGTTGATAGTGGATGGACATGGAGTGGAGAGGAGCTAGGGTTAGCTAGCTAAGGTAGCTTAGCTAGTTGAAGAGTAGAGGAGTTTAGGGTTTAGCTTGAAGAGAGTACCCAAAAGCTGTCTGAAGTAGATCTGGAGCTGAAATAACTTTCCTGGAGCTGATGATGGTTTAAGAGGTCTTCTTAGGAGCTCAACTACTTAGCTCAACTAGTTAGTTCTTCTGCTAGAAGCTAGGCTTGAGTATTGGAGCAGAGTTGAGCTAGTCTCAACCTAATATAAGGTAGGTTGAGCTAGATATGCCTCTGATGAGAACTCCCGAGCTGGCTTAGCGACTAAGTAGACAAGTAGTGGCTAAGTTGGGGAATTCAGCTACCATGAGCTGAATGGAGCTGAGGAGAGCTAGATCTGAGCTGAGGTAAACTCCTGTCAACTAGGTTGAGCTAGCTAAAGCTCCCAATGAACTTATTGGAGCTAGGATGAGCTAGACTCAACTAAGTTGAGCTGGATTTGAGCTAAGTTGAAGTGGGTTGAGCTAAGATGAGTTACCTTGAGCTACTATCCAACTAAGATGAGATGAATGGAGCTGGAGGGAGCTAAACCTAACCCAGGTGAGCTGATTTCCAGTTGAGATGAGTTGG
This sequence comes from Thalassia testudinum, assembly GCA_037157565.1. NCBI lineage: Eukaryota > Viridiplantae > Streptophyta > Magnoliopsida > Alismatales > Hydrocharitaceae > Thalassia > Thalassia testudinum. Next base: position 27,379,783 of record JAZHRO010000014.1, read on the forward strand.
ATCTAGCTAGGGTTCAGCTGATATGATCTTCTTCACTTTCTGCCATCTTGAGTCCTAGGGTTTTAGAGGTCTGATCATCTTCTTATCCTTAGCACTCAATTAAATATGTTAAAAACACAAAAAGAATGCAATTCATGCTTAACCTAGGTAATGCCTAAATGTAACCTGAAAACCCATTTGCAAAGTTAAAAACCTAATAACTAGATCTGTTTGAAGGCATAAGAATGATGATAAACTGTCGTTTATCACACCCCATGCTTATCTTTTGCTAGTCTCTTAGCAGCAATTAATGTCACAAAATGGATTTTTGGGAGAGACTTTTTTTTTTGACTTTTTAGAAAAAGGAGATTGTGGGACCTTGGTCGATTAAAACATGAAAGGCACGGGATTTGCTAAAGATAAACATCGAGATTTGTCTTTGGATCCAAAAAATAGATGAATCAGGATCAATGTATCCTTTACAAATTCACAAGTTAACTCCTTGACAATTCAAATGACCTGAAATTATTTTGCAATTAGGATTTCTTTGGCTCTTGAATCTGACTCACAACTTGCATAATCTTTTAAAACCTTGTGTCAGTGCATGTGAATGCCAACATTTATAAGGTCATGTTTTTATTTTGATTTTTTTTTGTCTCCCCCATGCTTATTCCTAGCATAATCCTACAACAGATGTGTTGGGATCATCATTCCCGTTGCCAATCCTTGAAAGGGCTCTGGCGCCAGCACTTCGAGATGGTACTGTCCAAGACACCACCAAGGAGCTCCAACCCCAAAATACAATGCGATGTAAAGGGGTGATCCAAGTGAACACAAGCTCTTACTCCGACGCTATGGGTAGAGCACCGTCCAAGACACTTGAGCCACAAAATGCACTTAATACTCCATCTAAAGATATGAAATATAGATATGGAGTAACATCGAGGTGGTAACATGTTGACATCGCGTCCTTAAAGGAGGCATTTTCCTTCTTCTCGGCGGTGGGAACTCAAACCAATCATCTGCTTCAGATTTCACTGAGACTAAACAAGGGGCTTTTCTAATTTTTCTAATTTGTTTTCAAGTGTAGGCTGTGCATGAAATTTGACACAAGAATTTCGTAAAGGATGCAAGGTTTTGAGCCAGAAACTAAGTTGAATAGTTTCCGTGTCGCAAAAGAAGATCAAGTCATCTGAATCGTCACGAGTTCAGGTGGAGTTTAAAGAAGGATACTTGATGTAGTCTAAAAGTAGACCTAAAGATTCTAATAGTTAGATCCGGATCTTAATCCCTAGTTTGTTAAAGATTAAATCCCATTGTGCCTTGAAGTGATTTCTCAACTTTAGTCCTAATTACAAAAATTTCTCAGAAAGTTTTAACTTTTTTTTTGGGTATTGATATAGCACTTTCGTCAATGTTTAATAAAAGTGCGTTGTACTATGATTAACGAAAATGCAACAAACATTTAAATTTATAAACTTGAAATCAATATGGGAGTCTAAGGTCGTTCACAGGGAGCAAAAATGAAATTCACACACTAGTTGTATTTAGAAATAATGAGCATAATTAATTAAGTGCAAGAAAGATATGCAATGAATGATTTACTCAAAATGATATTCAATTATAAACAAGAGTATCTCAAGAAATCTTTATGATAAAAAGAAGAAAGAGAAACACTAAAATGGTGATTTAGGTCACCAAGGATATCCCTCAAGTTAAACACCTATCAAGCATTCAAATTCAACTTAAATATTTCAACAGTATCTTTGAACCATTAATCTCAAATAGCCACAGTAGAATTGGAATCAAGTAGCAACTCAAATAATGCCACAATACTACATCAAACATCGGCCACAAGGAGCAAACAACTTAAATATCATTAAGGCAGAAAACCACAGCTTTTTCCACAAGGCACAAGGGCGTCAAGCACAACCTTTTTCCCCAAAAGCTAAGTGTTAGCTTTCTTCAGCACGCACCCCGAGGGAGATAAACCTGAAGCAAAGCCCTCCCCCCTCACAATTTCTCCTCTTCTCTCAGAATTGGATAATTGGGTCATTAGGCGGGTAATCGGATTCGGGTATTGGGTCCAGGCCCATGTGCATGTGTGCATGGATGAGGAGTGCACAGGCTCGTGTCAGAGGGGACTCGACCCCCATGTCTTGGGTGAGGGGTCGGATGCACAAAACACTTATATGTATAGTTGATAGGCTTTCTTCTTCCGATCTAGGACTATGTCACGAGCTTTCTCATGCGAAGCTATAGCAGGTAGAATCCACGTCAATTGTAGTTGCTGCAGCTGTTTGAGTCTCCAATTTAGACTACAAGCATGCTCTTGGAATGAATCCGTAGCGTTTGGGAGTTGCAACAAGGTCAGAGCACGACGTTTGATGGAGGTGATGAATGGTGGAGATGAGGTGTCTGATGTGAGTATCTGAAGCATGAAAACGGCCTCTCGACCCAATTAGAATAGCTCAGGGGTTTCGTCGTGAGGTGTGGAAGGTGATGGCGAGGTTAATTTAGTGAACAGCAGCATGTGGTGGCCAAATAGAGTCGGAGAGGGTGAACAAAGGAGGATGTGTTCAGTGGAGGTGTTGAGTGTGAGAAACTCTCAATTTCTTGAGGGGTTTTGATGAGGGTGAAGCGGTAGAGGTTTTAAGAGTTGTAGTGGGTGATTTGGTGGAGTGCGGCAGTGGTGCGACTTTGTTGGACGGCCATAGGGAAGAAGATGGGGAAGAGAGGCGATCGGTGGCTAAATTGATAAGGTGAAGGTTGGTTCCAAATCTAGAGAGAGGGGAGTTGAAGGGACCTAGTTATGGATGAAGAGGGGGAGGAATTGTGCCGGCTTTGATTGGCCAGACGCGGAGAAGTCCTCCGGTGAGGGATGCGGCAAGGAAGAAAGGACTTGGGAGTTTCTGGCTGGTATGGCGAGATGCAGATGGAGGAAAGAAGTTTCCCTTTGCCTATAGTATGTGGCAGAGGGCGAAGATGGAGGTTGGAGGAGCTCTTCAGAGCTACGATCGAAGGGGCCGAGGGAGAAGAAATTAAAGAAATTGAGGCCTAATTGAGCTGAAGAAGATGGCCTAATCACGGGGAGCTTTTATAGAGTTCCTGACCAAGTTCTAAATGAAGAAACAAGCTTGATTTGCTTGGAATTTTGGTCACAGAGAACCTACGAATTTTGTGGATTCGCTAGGGCACATCAACATGAATTGGTAGCCAAGATCTGGTTTAAATGATTCTTTGTAGTGTGAACATTAATCCCACCATTTTTTGTAGGATTTGGTGATGATTTGATGTGGTTTTGAGGCAATCAAAGGTTGGTGCTGAGGTCGGTTGACCACCAATGGTGGCAGGGACCTATCCGTGAAGAAGATGAGAAAGTTTGGGGCCTTTCTGCAAATATTTTTGAAAGCTAGGGGCTTGACTGAGAGGAATAGAGTTTTAATGGACTAAAATGCAAACTAGGTCAAGATGGACTCTGATTGGACCCAAATTTTGGTATAAATCTAATTTGGACCCAAGGAATCTAATGGTGAAGTTAGATTTTAGTTTTAGTCACATTTGAGTAGGAAATTTGCACAGAAACCCAAATTAAGGTAAACTTTCGTTTACTACAGTATTCAAGGTCAAAATAGGTTCAGATGGCCAAACCAAGGATAACAAACCTCTCATAATATTTTTCTATGAATTTTAGGAGGTTTAGATGAATTTTATCTTGACCAAAACCTTTTTAGTTTAAGCGGATCTAAAATTAGGGTTTTGGGTTCTAATTTAGTTCTCGAAGTGCATGAAATCCTATTTTGTCTGTGTGGATCCACTCTTAGGATAGTGCTCAATTGACCTTCAATTAACCCCTTGAAAATCCCATGATTACCCTACATTCATGATCTGATGCTAAAATAGCAAAATTAATCATGTTTTAATGTTTTCTTCTTAGAATGGATTTGCATGGAATTACGACACTCAGGCTATTATGTAGGAGCATTTGTTTCTTGATTCGACTAGTTAAAGCTAGTTATAGCTAATGATGTTTTTAGGTTTTGAAAAATCCTGAATTGATAGTCAAAATTTAAATACACCCCTCCATTCTTAAGATATGTCATATCCTCATGCAATAGGAAGGGAAAAGAAATCACCTTGGTGAAGTCGTTCAAAATCAAGATAGTCAAAACCTCTGAAAAAGAAAAATGGAAAGCAGGAAAAATGATGGGTTACATCCCATCCAGTGCTATCTTTTATGCCATTCAACCGGGCGTGAATTCACTAATTATTAGGTACGTTGTGGAGGTCTTAAGAGTCAGATTTCATGTTGAGGGTGTTATCAAAATAGGGCTTAAGTCATTGGCCGTTGACTTTGAAAGTGTTGTTGGTTTTTGGATCCAAAATTTCAACAACACCATGGGGATAGGTTTCAATTACAATGTAAGGATCGATCCAGTTGACTTTTAGTTTACTAGGAAATATTCGTAACCTCGCATCAAAAAGTCACACGCGTTGTTTAGGTTCAAAAGATTTCTGAATGATGAATTTTTCATGAAATTTCTTCGTTCGATCTTTGTAAACACATGCATTTTCATAAGTCATGTTGCGAAGTTCTTTAAATTCAGTTAATTGTAATTTCTTGTGTTTTTTGACCACGTCCAAATTGTAATTAAATTCTTTTATCGCCCAATAAGCCCTTTGTTCTAGTTCAACTTGGAGGTGACATGCCTTGCCAAAAATAAAGCAAAAAGGTGACATGCCAATTGGAGTTTTGAAAGCCATACGGTAAGCCCATAATGCATCACCAAGTTTGAGGGACTAGTCTTTCTGGTCGGGCTTTACCGTCTTTTGCAAAATGATTTTCATCTCCTGGTTGGAGACTTTAGCTTGGCCATTTGTTTGAGGGTGATGTGGTGTAGAGATTTTATGATTCACCCCATATTTAGCGAGTAGTTGATAGAATTGGGAGTGTGTAAAATGTGATCTTCTGTCACTAATAGTGGCCTTAGGAACGCCAAAACGCGAAAAAATGCTTTTCTTGATGAAATCCACGATAACTTGATGGTCATTAATGCATGTAGGTGTTGCTTTGATCCATTTTGAAACGTAGTCAACAGCCACTAAAATGAACTGGTACCTAAAAGAAGTAACAAACAATCCCATGAAATCGATGCCCCACACATCAAAGATCCCAACTTCTAAAATTAGGTTGAGGGGTATCATATCCTTAAAGTTCATGTTGCCAATGCTCAGGCAACACACATAGAACTGTGAAAACTCATGAGCATCCTTCTGTATGCTAGGCTAATAAAATTGGACATTTAAAACCTTGGTCGTTGTTCTCTTCCCTAAAAAATGCTCGTCGCAAGCCATTGAATGATAGTGGTTCATAGTATCATGTGTTTCTGAGTCGGGAGCATACCATCTAATGACTTGGTTGGGACAGATGCAGAACAGATCAGGGTCCTCACAAAAGTAATATTTGATCTCGAAAAAGAACTTATCCCTCTTTTGTTTAGGGTAGTCAAAAGGGTATCATCTAGTGGTGAGATAATTCTCATAATCAGCATACCAAGGGAGGCATTTTAGTGTCAAAAGCATTTCATCCCGAAAAATAGCTATTTGGGTCAATACATCACCAGTCTCAAGTCTTGAAAGGTGCTCGACCATGACATTTTTCGAACCTGCTTTATCCTTGGTCTCCAAATGAAATTCTTGTAATAATAAGATCCATTGAATTAAATGAGGTTTCACATCTTTCTTGTTAAGCAAATATTTCAAGGCCGAGTAATCAGTGTAGAAGGTGATGTGTGACCCTAACAGATATAAATGGAATTTTTTAAGGGAAAAAATGATTGCAAGAAGTTATTTCTCGGTAACAGTATAATTCCATTGTGTTTCATCAAATGTTTTACTAAAGTAATAAATCACAATGGGTTTCTTGTCAATACGTTGCTCTAGGACGGCTCACACTACATAATCTGAGGCATCTATAAGCTCAAAAGGATGAGCCCAGTCGAGTGCTTGCAGGATGGGTGCCTCAGTAATCGCTTGTTTTAAAATAGTAAAACTCTCCAAGCAATCTTTATTAAAATCAAAAGGTTGGTCTTTAGTCAAAATGTGGCTTAAAGGTTGGGAGCTTCTGGAGAAATCCTTAATGAATCATTATTAGAATCCCACATGCCCTAGAAAACATTGTATTTGTTTCACCGAACTGGGTGGGGAAAGTTTTGAGATTGTATTGACTTTAGCTTTATCTACCGAGATTCCTTTTCCAGAAATAACATGGCCTAGGACAATACCCTCTTGAGCCATGAAATGGCTTTTTTCCCAACTAAGAACGAGGTTAACCTCAATACAATTTTGGAGAGTTCTTTCTAAATTCCAAAGACAATGATCAAAAGAATCTCCAAAAATGGAAAAATCATCCATAAAGACCTCCAAGTAATCACCTACCAAATCAAAGAAGATTGCTAACATACATCACTAAAAGTTGCAGGTACATTACACAATCCAAAGGGCATTCTTCAGAAAGCAAAGGTTTCGAAGGGGCAGGTGAAAGTGGTCTTTTCCTAGTCCTCAAGGTGGACTGCCACTTGATTGTAGCTGGAGTATCCATCAAGAAAGCAATAATACTCTTGTTTGGGTTGCCGTTCCAAAATTTGATCAATAAAGGGCAGCAGAAAATGATCCCTCTCTGTGGTGGTATTTAATTTTCAGTAATCAATACAAACACACCACGAAGAGGCAATCCTAGTTGGGATTTCTTCACCCTTATCATTTGTAACAATAGTGAGGCCAGCTTTCTTTGGTACTTGTGTAGGGCTAACCCAATGGCTATCGAAGATAGGGTAAATAATTCTTGCTTCGAGCCATTTAATGATTTCCCATTTTACGATCTCTTGCATATTAGGGTTTAGGCAACATTGTGGTTGGCGGGAGGGTCTAGAGTCGTTCTCAAGAAAGATGCGGTGAGTGCAATAGGATGTGTCAATGCCTTTTATATCATTTAAAGTAAAACCAATTGCTTTTTGGTATTTGTTTAAAACTTGGAGTATTTTTTCCTCTTGTATCCTGATGACTCTACAATTTCACTATTAATATTATCAATTAGAATTAATCTTGAGGGTACTTGTGCGATAATGACATATATAATGGGTTTGGGAGCATTGCATGCATATTGCGTGATCTTTACATTATAATCGCTTAGAATCAATGTTTAATGACCATGTGCACAAGTCTATTTTAAAATAGGTCTCAAATGAGTGATTGAGCTGTACAGATGGATCCAGATTAACAAACAGAGTCCAACAGACTCAAAATCACTTTGATCTGACCTCCGTAGCTCCCACAACAAGCTTGAGCAAGATCAATGGCCAGGGGGCAATGCGACATCCTTATGAGCTTCGAATCAAAAATTCGACCATATGGATGGATTCGAAGCAACAATCATAGTCCGAGAGCGCGGGAATCATCGCAATCCAAGCACTGTGGCACCCTCTATAATAGAAAAAAGATGGACAGCCCAGATGGCACCAATGGACGGCCCAGATGGCACCACGTGGTGCCATCGGTGTAGGCCAACATCGGCCATCAACAACTACTAGTGCCCCCTCTCTCCGACAGTTCATCAAGAAACTTAGGCCATTGATGGCTGACTTTGGGCAACCCAAATGGCACCACGTGGTGCCATCTAGGCCGCCCAACGTCGGCCATCAATGACTACTAGTGCCCCCTCTCTCCGGTACTTCATCAAGCAACTTAAGCTGTCCGATCTAAGATCAGATGGCTAAGGAGATGTGGGTGTGTGTTCAAAATTTAACCAAGCGGGAGCTTTGGTGCAATGGTCGCAGCGCCTTCTCGCATCCACCAGACATGGGTTTAAATCCCCACGACCCCCCCTCAAGCACAATTGAAGTAGCAATAGCACAGCAGTAGCATGCATGCACGCATGTGAGAGGAGAGCAACAGTGCAGCACTAGCGCATGCATGTGGTGCAGTGTGGGACGAGCAGGCCAATGTGTGTGTTGAAGGCGAGAGGACGAGGGCTACGGCAATGCATGCAGTGTGTCTTCAGCGATGCTTTGTATGTCGTTGTTGACTCAAGGATGATTATTGGCCTTCTCCATTATAAAAGGGCATACCCCCCTCCACTTTTACCAACCTTCCACCCAAGAGATACCACCACCTCATAGAGCTCCCAAGCAAGGTTGTGAAGATGCCAAGCTGCCGATCGAAGCCCCTCCACCGTCGTGGCTGTCTCGACGCCATTTGCCGCCTTACATTCAGTTTTTATTGTTGATAGTTGTAGTTCATCTATTTTTCAGGCATTCATCTATATTGTTTTTGGTCATAACAGTTGATAGTCAAGATAATACATCTTTTGATATATTATTCTCATATGTTTATATTCTTGAACCCTATTCTCTCTCTCTATCTCTTTCTCCCTCTCTCTCTTTCTCAAATCGGTTTGCAAGCGAACAAGCGACATTTTTGTGACACAAAAGTGACTAAGCGATTCATATTATTGCCTCCTTGTGTTCGACACTTGGACTCACATTCGATTATTTTTCTAAGTAAAATTGACGTCGTAAAATGTGCTACAACGAACGATTTTTATGCAAACGCGACAGCGACGATCAGTTTTTGGCACCGTTGTTGTGGAGGGAACGGATCTCTTATTCACTTTCATTTTCTTGGTTATTATTAATATTTGTGTTATCTAACTTGCTCTTCTCTCTCTTCTTGTGGTTGCAGGAACCTTATGCATCAGCAACAGGAGGAGAACAAGTCAGGTTGGATTAAAAGGAAGCGCAAGAAGAAGACCGCCATCGACCCGAAGGTTTGATCTTGTCTTCCCACGATCCAAAGGTAACTTCCCATCCTTCAACCAAGAAAAATGGTGTTGTTATAAAAAAAAAAACCTCTTTTGTTTGTCAAAGAAAAACACCACCACTAAGTCTTCATCCCGTTAATTTCGCAAGATCACTTTCTGGATTTGGGTTGAGGACATGATTCAAGGACCCTAAACACCTTTAAAAATTTTGAGAAAAATCTCAGAGATGCTCCTTTCAGTAGGCAAATTCCCCTTCAAATTTTAGAGCCAAACTCATTGTGGTTTGGCATGAGAAATTCTCTACTAGAAGCGAGCAAGGTTGTCCTAAGCTCTGGAGATCTATAGAGTGTTATTACTACTGCGAACTCCATGCAACTCGGATTTGTGAGAAGTTTATATTTCTAGAAAGATCTTGAAATTCTCTGCACTTCATCTAAACACTTTTGCATTTGAAATTGATTAGTACTTGTTCTGATCAAGATATTAAACTTGCACACTGATCTAGAGGTTCTGGACAGATTGACCCCCTCTTGGAAAAACGTGAATTTGGACACTGACCAAGAAGTCCACAGAGAAGAGGCAATTTTGTACCTGAACAATGGCATCCTCTACAATCCTTTTTGGGTGAATACTAGATCGGTCAGTGAGTTGAAGGGTGACTTTCACCGGTTTAAGTTCACTAAATTGGAATTCATCAAAAAGGATGGTAGGGATAAGGTTTATTGATGCACCTAGGCCTAAGAGGATGCAATCAAAAGTAGTGCCATTAATGATAAATGATATTAGTGGAGTGCCCTTGTCCTTTCTTTTGTGAGGCAGCTTGCTCTAAACAACAGAGGTAACTACCTCAGAAAGGACCACCTTTCCTAGGTTTTTTGGCTACCTTTTTGGTGTACAAATTCCCTTTAAAAATTTTGCATAGGCAGGAACGTATTTAATTGCATCTAGGAGAGGAATATTGATTTCCACATGGCAAAATAATTCATGTAATTGTTCTTCAATTGGTTCAATTTTTCTGGGTTTCTTTTTCTTTGAGTTTAATGCTTGTAGGAAGGGTGTCGTGCTTGTGCTATCGTCATTGTCCTAAGAGTGAACGGAGGAGGGAAAAATTTTCTCTAGAGCCAATTTATTTTCCCGTGAGGGTTGCACATTGTGTGTCATTTTTCCACTTCTTAATGTGACTGCATTGATAGTGTGATTGTTTCGGAGTGGAAAAAGTTGATTTTGTTGCGAGTTTTGAAAATTGGGAGGGAATTGAGGTGCAAGATTTATTTGTTATCATCCTTGATTCGATCCTCTTGGAATTTGGTTCCGCTATTTTCTAGGGTTTGGTATAGGTTGGGAAGGTAAATTTCCCATTGGCCTTTAATCGGGTGCTAACATGCGAAATTGGTGTTTTAAAAATTGTTCCGTTGTAGCATAGCCGAAATAATGTGAAAACAAATAAAATTTATAACTCGAATGAAGTTCGAGGTCGAACACAAGGAGCAAGTATTGCAATTAATCTCAAAGATTACAATATCATCACAAATATAAGTAATTTATAATGAGAATTTCATTAAAAAATGATGTATCAGTGGAATCAAGTAACAATATGCAAAAAGAAGATGGTAAAATGGTGATTTAAATCACCAAATTACCCTACAATGTTTGGCTTCACAATTCACTCAAACATCATAATCATATAAGCCAAGAATATCTCAATTTAAGAACCAGCAGAACCAATGCACCAGACGACAGAGATGAAGCCTAGACGGCTTAAATGACACCCAGCTACAGTGCCTTTAAGAGGCTCAAGGGCCTCTTCCTTCTCTCTTTAAGCCTCAAGGGAGAGGCACAGCATAGCACAACAGAGGCACGAAGCCTCTCAATTGGCTAAGTGTTGAGTGTTAGAGAGCGAGGCAAAACCTCCCCTCTTTCTCTTTCCTTCTCTTCTTTTTCTCAAAGACCCAGGGTTAGCCGAGTTATTGGGTGGGTAACCAGATCGTGAATGCAGCCTGACCTACGTGCGTAACTGCAGGTGAGGCGTGAAGGCTCGAGGAGGCTCGTGAAGTGGGCACCCGACCCCCGGTGACTTGGGCGATAAGCCCTCTTCACAAATCAAACTTATTCACCTGCTGAAGCCCTCCCACTTCCGATGTGGGACTATCCTTCCTTCAGTCCTTTGCACGAAGTAGCAGCCAGTGAATCTCTTAATTGTACTCAAAGGGAAGGGGGACTCCTCCGATTGAAGACCTGGGCACGTTCCTGGGAGAGTTCCGTGTCACCTGAAGGTGGTGCCTGGGGCTGCTAGAGTTAGAACACTTGCTTCGAGCTCTTCGAAGGAGCTCTGTCAATGGCGATGGCAGCCACAAACCTGAAACATGAAAATGGCCTTAATGGCCAAGTCATAACAACTCAGTAGGAGCACGATGATGCGACGAAGGCGATGGTGGCAATGGCGTGCCGTGCGAGTGGTTGAATGTGGCTGGCGGAGACGGTAAACAGTGGCGGAAGTTGGGTTGTTCGGGGGAACAATTGAGCAACCAATTCCGTTAATTTCTTGAAGGGTTTTGGTTACTTGGACTCAACCATACTGTAGGGAGTGGTGGCAGCCGATTTGGTGGAGCATAGCGGCCGTGCGAGCTTGATGGAGGTATGCCAGTGAGGTGGAAGATGGAGGACGTGCGGGTGAGTTGGTGGTCAAAGCGGAGTGTTGGTGGTACGGTGGTGATGAGTAGATGCTAGGGAGTCGAATGATCTAGCTATTGTACAAAGAGTGGTGGAGGAGGTGACGAGTCTAGTATGGCCAGTGCTGGAGGAGATGAAAGCTCCGGTAAGGTAGAGCGACGACGATGGAGGGTTAGGAGGCACCTCGCTGGTATTGCGAGATGCAAAAAAGAAAGGGGAACTGAAACCAGTCGCCTATGGTATGTGGCGGCTGGCGAAGAAGTTGGGGAAGAAGGTTGCCGGAGACAAACTTGGAGCGAGCCGGAGGTAGGAAAAAAAGAGGGATTTTGGCTTAAAAGTTTGCCAAGGAGGTGAGGAAGGACTTGGGTAGGTTTTATAGGCCATCAAGCGAGCCTTCAAGCTTGGAAACATGCTTGAAGAGCTCAAAATCTTTGGGTTAGGTTTAGGAGTCTTCCAAGTGTTTGCATGAACTCTTGGCTTGATTTGGAAGGCCATGAATGAGCTCAAATAGAAGAGGATCTCGTCAGGAGTCCTCCTATTTTTGGGAGAGATTTGCCACTGATTTAGGGAGAAAGCCTTGATTGGCACCTTCCATCTATGGAAGGAATGTTCCAATGGGGGAAGGGACCTTTTTACGAAGAAGATGAAGAAGTTGAAGGCTTTTTATAAGAATTTCAAAAGTTGAGGGGCTTTCTGTAAGAAAAAGAGTCAGAACAGGATTAAAATGCAAACTAGATCAAGATGATCTCAGATTGAGCCCAAATCTCGGTACAAACCTAATTTGGACTCGAGGAATCTAATGGTGAAGTCAAATTTTGGTTTTGACCAAGTTTGACTAGGTAATTTATGCAGAAACCCAAATTAGGGCAACTTCTTGTCTGATACTTTTTTTAGGTCAAAATGGGTTCCAATGGTTAAATCAAAGGTACCAAACCTTATAGAATATTTTTTCATGATTTTTAGAAGGTTTAGGTGAATTTTATCCTGACCAAAACCTCTATTATATAAGAGAGTCTATTTTTAGGGTTTCAGATGTTCATTAATTCTTGAAATGTATGAAAACCTGTTTCGTTCTGCATGGACCCTCTTATTGGACATTAATGAACATTTGACCATTAATTATCCCTTGTAATACCCGTAGTTATTCTATATTTGTGGAATGTTGTTAATTTTGCATAAATAACCTTGTATTCTTCTCTTCTTTTCAAAACATGATAATGTGCCCTTAGGACCTTCTGATGGATAGGTAAGAGATTTTATCAACCTTATCAGACCAAATTGAGCTAGTTATGGCTCATGATAGTGTTCCAATCATACCCCCATGCCTAGCTTTTGCTAGTCCTTTAGTAAAATTCTATGGATCAAACCAGTTATATACGTCGAATGTAACGGTCAGGATGCCTTACTAAGCTGCATATCTAAGAATCAGATCTTAATACCAACAGTAGGCCTAGAGGTACTCAAGTACTAGCCCAGATCCAAACTTGACTAGCTTTCACCTCAATCTGCCATGAAGGTTTTTAAGGCCTGCAGGAACTATCCTAAAGTTAGTTGGACCTAGTGGTTAAAGCTCCTGTGCTTGTAACATGGTTAGCCTAGGTTTACTTTTGCAGTGCATTTTTTTGTAAGAGAGAGAGGGATAGAAGAAGATTTTCATTTTTGGAGAGCTTTCTCTCTCTTTTTATTTTTATCATTTTTCCTTAAATCCAGCCTCTGATTGGCCCTAAATATGGTCTGTATCAGATTCTTTGTCCCCACCGTCAATCCTCGCAGGGTCTCTGGCAATCGATGCTTCGGGATAGCATTGCCCATGGCAACCCCCAGAACCCTGGTTTTCGACACTTTGGGATAGTGCTGCTTATGGCATTCTATAGCTAAATCCTGACCTTGGCAATCGACAGTTTTTGATAATGCCGCCCATGGCATCTGAACCAGCACAAGGTGCTTACGTACCCCTAGTAGGATATTTAGATATCCTAGGAGACAAGCACGGAGGAGACAATATGTTATTGTGCATCTTCTTCCCACCTCTCCACACTGGGAACTTGTTCAAATCAACTTGCGTTTTCGAGCCACTCCTAATCTAGATCTTAGGACCATTTTCAGAAAAGCATAAATGCTTTTTGGCATGATTTCTTATTTAAGCGCACTGAACCAGATTGTGTGTGATTTAGGATTCTTAAGTTACTGTTGGACGTTTACGAATCGCTACGCTAATGTGTTCGATTTTGGAAAACCTGTCGTTGTAGTTCGAAAGCAAAGAATTCGTGTTCAATAAATAAAATTTATACCGAAATTAAAATTCCGGGTCGAACATAGGGAGGCGGACGTTTGATTTAAAAACTGTGCCATTCTTTTTATTTATCACAGAATAATTCAATTTAAACCTATCTAATTATTTACAATAAATAGAAGAGAGAGAGAGTAAGAGAGAAAGAGAATATTACACAGAGAAATCAAAATAAGATGTAGAATAAACAAGGAATCTTTCATTGAGGAGATTGTTCATTACAACTAGAAAGCATAAAATAATTACTATAGAAAGCGACAAATTTACTCTAGAAAGCATTAAAAGAATGGAGGGAGAAATGTCCTCCTCGACGATTGCTTGGAGGACGAACAAAACTACACTAGAAAGTAGTAAAAAGAATAGGGAGAGAGAAATCCTCCTAGACGTTTGCTTGGAGGACGAGCCGGACGGAACGACGCCTGGACGAAGGGGAACGAAGCAGGACGAAGGAGGACGAAGCAGAAGAACGGGAACGAAGCAGCATGCTGTCGTCGTCGTGGGATCCACTTCCGAAGGGGAACGAAAATTTAGACTTTATCTCGCGAGGAGCATCCCGGGTGTGGGACAAGCTTCTCTTGAGCTTTGGAGGGGTAGAGAGGAGAAGGAAGGGATGAGAATTTTATATGGATGGGGTCTCCTTTTATAGTTGCAAGGAGTGGGGGCAAAATGGACATTACAACTTCAAAATAATAAATGAGGGGTCTTTAGTGACGGATAAATCCGTCACTAAAGCCCTGACGTGGGCGTTGCTTCCGCGCCCACGCGCGTCGCTTCAGCTACCTGCTCTCTCAACGCTATCGCACGCACAACGATCCTGCCCGATCGGACGACTTAAGATGCGTCTTTGCCAGCTGCGTTATGCGCCCGCCCGAGTGCGATCGTGCGTCCACGCTGCGCGTTCAATCGCACGTGGACGCTATCGGGCGCGTGCGGCCGTCCGATCTCCATCTGACGCTCCACCCGCACCCAATCGCCCGCGCCTCCAGTCCTCTGCTGTGGTTCGAACCCGCGCCCGCTGGTCGCGTAAGCGCACTCGACCGCTGCGCTGTGGGGCGCGGATGGTCGAGCAGACGCTTTTAAGAGCAGCCGACCACAACCGTTGGATCAAGATCCAACGGTGGGGAGCGAGTGGGTGCGGGGCCTTCGTAGAATGCGTGCGGCCATTTAGGCGGTCGAGATGGCGCCACGTGGTGTCATCTTGGCTGTCCATCTTCTGGAAGTTGTAGATGGTGCCATGGATGTCGGATTGACTTGATTTTTGCGTTGTTGGGCTGCGATCGTCTATCCGAATTCATCCGTGTGGTCGGATTTGTCATCTGAAGTGCAGATTTTCACCATCCTAGCCCTTGATCTTCTAGGGTTCCCCAGTCACTATCTGATGCTACGGATGTCCGATTAGGGCAATCTTGGAGTCGTTGAACTCCAATTGTCTCCCTGATCACATCCATACGGTTGGATCTTTGATCCAAGGCCCCGATAAAATGTTTGCCCTGTCCAAGCATATAAAAGGAGACAATTAACCTCCATTTTATTCAAACTACTCTAAATGCAAGATGATGCATGTTATGCAATATTTATATCATGAAATGCAATCCTATGCTTAAGAACATGCATAAATAGACATTTTAAGTAGTGTAAATGTGTTTACATCAGTTACCGAGTCCCGCAAACCAGAGGTCAGTTAATGAGGTCGAATAATCCCTAAGCCTTAGACCTTATACATAAGCTTTGCATTTTCCTCAACCTCTTGTGGATTAATCCTGATCTTGACAAGTACTTGAGTGTTTAAATCTTAAATTAGATCCAAGAGGCCTAAGGTCGGTATTCGCCACTAATCCCTTAAGTTTTAACCTTCCAGATCTTAATTCATCATTCAATCCAACCTAGAAGGTAAGTAAGTTCCATATTAATTTTGAAGGGACTCTTTTTTTTTCTTTTTATTTTCTCCTTTTTTCTTCTTTCTTTTCCTTTCCACCTTTTTCCTTATTTAGATCAAGTGGGTTTTCCCTTCTCTCAACCTCCATTTTTTTATGTGAAATCCTTTTGTGATTTGATTTTCACAACGTTTTGCACTTTAATACCCCCCATGCCTACGATTTACAATGTCCTCATTGTAAATTAGGTGGGTTCTAGTTCTGCTTAGATCGTACATTAGAACAGGGTTAAAGGGTGGATGGACGAGTAGGGATGACTGTTGCGGACGATTTCAAGCTTTGATATAAGTACCAAAGGTGGAGTAAGTTGTTCTAATGGACGAACTCTAAAGTGCAATATGAATTCAACAAAGGGATATGTCAAAAGAGTTTTGGGTTTTTTAAAAAGTGACAATTTGCCTCACTTTAAGTGCTAAGTTTAACTCCATCAGCTGAGCACAATAAGCTCAGGGAGAATAGAGATCAAAGGATAACACAACCAAGTTTACGTCAGTGAGTTCGATGAATGGTTTGAGTCTTTGATCGTTCATGATAAATGGTTTAGAATCAAGGCTGAGTTCATTGATTTCGATGTCTCTATTTCCAAAAACATGTCGAACAAGAAATGGTCCAATCCATTGTGATCTGTGTTTTCCTGGGAAAAGTTTGAGTTTGGCATCAAAGAGTAGGACCTTCTGGCCAAGATGGAAAGTCTTTCATGATATGTGCTTGTCGTGAAAGGCTTTAATCTGCTCTTTATAAACTCGCTAGTTCTCGTACGCGATATTGCATATTTCCTCGATCTCACTCATTTGTAATTGGTGGTGGGTTCCAGACTTTAGGAGATCTAGATTGCACTTCCGTACTACCCAATAGGCTTTGTGCTCCATTTTGACGGGTAGGTGACATGCCTTCCCATACACGAGTCTAAAAGGAGACAAGCCTAGTTGGGTTGTGAGCAGTCCTATAGTCCCACAAAGCTTCCGAAAGGTGGGCCAACCAATCCTTCCTATCAAACCAAACAATAACTTGAAGGATTTTCTTAATCTCCCTATTTGATAGTTCCGCTAATCCATTAGTTTAGGGGTGATAAGGGGTCGAGATTCGATGTGACACCCCATATTTTGTAATCAGGGATCGGAACTGTGCATTTGTGAAATGGGTCCCCCCATCAGAAATGATAGCACATGGAATGCTGAATCGAGAAAAGATGTGCTGCTGAATGAACTTGATTATCACTTTATGATCATTAGTTCAGGTCAGAATGGCTTCGATCCATTTAGACACGTAGTCCACAGCAAGGAGAATGCACTCAAAACCATTAGATTTAGAGAAGGGGTCCATGAAATCAATCCCCTAGATATCGAAGATTTCACACACGAGAATTTGTTGTAGAGGCATCATATCACGGTGGCTCATGTTGCCCAAGGTCTGGTAATGACTGCATGTCTTACAGTAATCGTGTGCATCCTTGAAGGTCTGGGCAATAAAAGCCGCACTAGAGGACTTTAGCTACGGTTTTATGTCCGGAGAAGTGTCCGCCGTAGACCTGGTCATGGAAGAAGGACAAAATGCCCTGTATTTCCACTTCCGAAACACAGCATCTGATAATTTGATCTACACCAATGCAGAAAAGGTATGGGTCTTCCCAGATATAGTACTTGGCATCAAAAAACAATCTATCTTGGCCTTCGGCCAATCAGATGGAATTTGGTGGGATGCCAAGTAATTCACCATATCCATGTACCAGGGAAGTTTCGCACTAATAGTCAAGAGGTGCTCATAAGGAAAATGTTCCGTGATTGGTCTAGAAGGGTCGATAATAGAAGAAGGTAGGACAAGTGATCAGCTGCCACATTCTGTTTTCCCGCTTTGTCATGAATCTCGAGATCGAATTCTTGCAATAGCAAGATCCAGCGGATTAGTCGAGGTTTTACGTCCTTCTTCGAGAGTAAGTGCCTCACTGCAGTGTGATCCGAGTAGATGATAATGCGGGAACCCAAGAGATATGATCAAAATTTTTCCAGGCCAAATACTACAGCTAGCAACTCTTTCTCAAAAACCGTATAGTTACGCTAAGCCTCGTCGAGTGTCTTGCTAGCGTAGTAGATGATTACGGGTTTCCCATCGATTTTCTACCAAAGCACTGCACCTATTGCATAGTCAGATGCATCGCACATGATCTTAAAGGGCTGAGACCAGTCAGGGGATTGTAGGATAGGTGCTTGGGTGACTCGGTCACGTAACCTCTCAAATGCATGAGTGCACTCATTATTGATCTCAAAGGGGACATCTTTTGACAAGAGCTTAGTTAGGGGGCACATGACTTTTGAAAAATTAGGAATGAATTGATGGTAAAAATCTACGTGCCCTAGAAAAGATCTGATGTCCTAGACCGAGCTAGGCACTAGTAGATTGGAAATAAAATTTACCTTAGCCTGGTTGACTTGGATGCCTTTCTTAGAGATAAGATGTCCCAGACTATACCCTCAGGAACCATGAAGTGGGTCTTTTCCCAAGAAAGAACTAGATTCACGTCAATTCAACGGCTGAGGATTTGGACCAGATGTAGGAGGCAATCATCAAAAGATTCCCGAAAAACCAAGAAGTCATCCATGAAGACTTCAAGGTACTCACCTACCATATCAAAAAATATGGCTAGCATGCATCACTAAAAGGTGGCAATGTGTTGCATTGCCCAAAAGGCATCCTACGGAATGCGTACGTCCTGTAAGGGTAGGTGAAGGTAGTCTTTTCCTGGTCCTCTGGATGAATTGCCACCTGATTATATCCGGAGTACCCATCCAAAAAGCAGAAAAATCGATTTCCTGCTAGTTTCTCTAGAATCTAGTCAATAAAAGGTAGTAGGAGATGGTCCTTCTTCATGGAGGCATTCAGTCTTCGATAATCAATGTAGACTCTCCACAAATTCGTAATGCAAGTAGAGATTGTTTCTCCTATTTTGGTCATGATTACAGTGAGCCCTGCCATTTTAGGCACAACCTAGATTGGGCTCACCCAATGACTGCCAGAGATCTGGTAGATGATCCCAGTATCTAGTCACTTAATGCTCTCTTTCTTCATGACATCCTGCAGATTTGGATTCAAACGTCTTTACATTTCATAGGATGGTCGTGAGCCCTCTTCATTGTAGATGCGGTGCATGCAATATGAAGGGCTGATACCAGTCAAGTCATCGAGAGTCCATCCAATGGCTCTCTGATGTTGCTGGAGGATGGAAATCAGTTTCGTTTCCTAATACAAGGTAAGTTGGGAATTGATGATCACAGGAAATGTGCAATTTGAACCCAAAAAGATGTATTTTAAATGATCAAGGCTTTCAACTCCATAATAGGGTTCTCAGCAACAGCAGGTGGTTCAGGTTAGGGTTCAGAAGCAAAGGTAGGAGTTGTAGGTGTATCTAGGTCAAGTCTAGGCTCCTCTAACTGTGGGTTGGGATCTTCTTGTGGTTGAATGTCAAGAATAATTGGGTTTTCCTCTAAGAACTGGTCCTCAACATAGACTTGATATCGTAGATCTGCTCAATAGGCCCACAGTTGATTCCTTTTTGTGCCTTAAAGATATCAATCTTCAAAGTTTTGTCCCCAAATTTCAACTCGATCTGGCCCTCTTCACAATTGATGTTGGCCTTAGCTGTGGCCAGGAATGGTCTCCCTAATATGATCGGTGTGTTTTTCAAATTATCAGGAGCATCCATGTCTAGTACGATGAAATCCATGGGAAAATAGAAGTCACGTATCCGAACTATAACATCCTCGAAAATTCCTTTAGGTGACTTGATGGATCGATCTACTAATTGCAAAGTCACCTTTGTCAGTTTGAGCTCAGATTCCTCAAGGTGGTCTAGTAGGGATGTAGGTATCAAGTTTACGGAAGCTCCTAGATCCAGTAAAGCTCTATCAAATTGTATATCCCTAATTGTGTAGGAGATCAGAGGGGTACCAGGGTCTTTTGCCTTAGGTGGGAGTTTGTTCAAAATGATGGAGCTGGCCTGCTCCGACAATACGATCGAATTTCTGCCCTTGGTTTGTGGCTTACGCTTAGGTGTACATATGTCTTTCAGAAATCTCACGTAAACTAGTATGTGGCGAATTGCATCCATCAAGGAGATGTTTATTTGGACTTACTCAAAGAGCTTGACCAGGTCTTCCTCTAGTGCCACGGTCTTGGGTTTCCTCTTTCCCTTGGTCAAGGCCTCAGGAAATGGAACCTCAGTTGGTTTCTCTAGGATTGGCTCAGGCTCTTTATCTAGGATAGGGGTGTCTTGGACTACCAATCTAGGGTTGGGATTTGCACTATCAGGTTGGTCGTGGTTGGGAAATGGTGGGTCCTATGTTTCTTTGCCACGACGGGTGGTGACGGAGTTCAATCCTGCCTGACTTTAGTTCAAGTTAGGCAAAATAGGTGTCTGTTGCTGAAACTTGGAATATGAAGTTGAAGCTTCCATTCCGTCAGGTAATGGAGCGAAAGGTGCCTGATAAACATAATGTGCTTGGCCCTGATTTGGGTTCATAACGCACCTTTGGTTCGACACGTTATTTGGGTTAGGAAGAGGCTGAGAAGGAAGTGCACCAGGTTGGTGAGCATTTGCCAGCTGGGCCAATTGATTGCGAAGCTCAGTGATTTCTTCCTTTTGTTGTTTTTACATATAAACCAAGGTTTGGAGAATCAGAGATGTCCAGTCCTCCTTAGGTGGCCTAGATTGGAAATTTTGGTTGGGCCTTGGTTGAGTGGGCTGATAAGGTCACGGATTTTGTGGTCGGGGTTGGAATTACAGTCTTGGATTCGGGTTATTTCCTGACCAAGCGAAATTGGGATGATTTCCCCCTTTTAGGGTTATAGGTGTTAGAGAAAGGATTATTCTGGACGGCGCGGAGATCCTTGCAAATCCAAGGAACTCCAGAAAAATCCGAGTATGAGGGTTAAAAGTTCCCCCAACTATGGTAGGCTGGCTCGGAGTTTCCTTCAAGACCATAATCAGGCGGGGGTGGATAGGTATCCATCCTCTGAGAGTGGTAAATGTTGTGTGCAGCCTCCCTACTTGAGGGCAGGTGCACGTAGGGATTCTGTGGTATAGCGGTGGTTCTGTGTAGATGTTGATTTATGCCATCCACCTTCTTCTCAATAATTGAGACCGTATCCAATTGACTGGCTACCAACTCCAGGTCAACAAATGTGGACAGCCTCGGGCCTCATGTACCCCCTATTGTTTGTAAATGCGCGGGTGGTCGTTCGGTTGTACACACCCAATGACTCATTGTTTAGAAAGTTCTCGCACATATTTTCGAGAATTCCCCAAATCGTGTCTTGATGCTGACCCATGATGCTACCACCACAAGTTGCATTGACAAAAAGCTTGTTGTAGAAATTCAGAAAATGATCCCATGCCTCGTGTAGAGATTCTCCCACTCCTTGCAAGAAGTGTGTGATTTGATGCCGCATAACATTCGTCCGACCAAAGGGAAAGAATTTTTGCAGGAAAGTGGTTTGAGGTTCTTCCTGTGTGTTGATCGGATGAGGATATGTCTGAAACCAGTGGGTGGATTTATCAGCTAGAGAAGGAGATCTTTAAGAGTAAGCCATCACAATTTCATTTATCTACCTCGAAGGTGTGGGCCAGATGTTTCAGATTCTTGATATGCTGGAAAGAATCCTCGAAATTCAAGCCATTAAATTTTGGAATCATGTGAAGCATACTTGGCTTGAGCTCCACCTCGGGTCCTCCTGCAGGAATGTGGATTTGTGGTTCGATATCCATCGTAGTGGGATTGTAGTGATCTCACATTTGAGGACGTGGCAGTTGGTTGATGTAGGCATTGAATTGATCTTTGAGGTCATAGAATTCTTGTGGTTCAATGTTAGGTTGTTCTTCTTGATGATCCATGGCTGTGGCTGGAGATTCAAGTTCAGAGGTGGAAGAGTTGGAAGAGATATCGATGTGATTAGGTATTTGTGCAAACAAAGAAGTCGAGGCTTGGCCTCGACAATAGTGGAAAGCTAGTGGAGGCCTCAAGGGTGGTCTTAAGGACCTCCTTCTGAACATATACCTATGGAGTAGATGAGGGACAGAAGGTGTGATGGACCCAATCAAGACACCCAAATATCTTTGGATGACTATAAAGGTTCGAGGCGGATGATACCTCTAGATCACAAAATTGTCCAGTTGAGAAATACCTGGGCAGCTAGGAAGGGAGAGTCCTACAAAGACCCCTACACGGTAGAGCATCCCCATAGGTTACAAGGTTTCCCCCACTTGACCTTCCTTGTCACCGCAGGCCTAGGTAGACCAGAATGGATAACTTGACCTCTTAAGTCTACCAATTGTAAGTTAAGATGAGGTGTTTTGAATTCCACTTGAACTTTAGAATGAATTTGTGAGTGGTGACCTAATTTGAAGATTGGTTGACCCCTCAAGGTGGGTCAACTTCACCTAATTGTCCTTTAGATTATTAGGTCCCAATTTTAGGATTCAAGTGATGGTTAGAGTTTGCTTTTAGGGTTTGTTTGATTAGGCAATTTCAATCAAGGTTTAGGCAACACACAATGAGGGAAAGTAGCTTCTCTTTTAGGCAAATGTGTTCCTCAACCCTGGAATGGAAACCCTAATTTTGGCTCTAAGTGGTCCAATTTGATTTTGTCCAAATTTGGTACCTAGGGCTCAATCAAGAAGGTGAGTAGCCCTAGATACCTTAAATCCTTAATAGGTGCAGAAATCAGGATTAGGATTTTCTAGAATAAATCGAATCAGGCAACTTGAGATGATTAGTTCTAAGTATGAAATGCAAGTTTATCCTAATTGATTTTCTTCTTTTTTTTAGCTTTTCTTAGAATCAGGGGATTAATGGAAAAGGAGATGAAATTTACCTGCCCCTGGAGTGTTTGATGCACGTTCGATTCTCCTCAAATGAATCCCTGCACAGATTACAGCCAAAGAGATAGAGCAAGTTAGTACCCAATTAGAAATTGTAATCAAAGAGATAAAATTGCACATTGCTTCCAAGCAACGGTGCCAAATTGTTAACGCGTGAAATCGGTGTTTTAAAAATTGTTTTGTTGTAGCATAGCTGAAATAACATAAAAACAAATAAAATTTATAACTCGAACGAAGTCCGAGGTTGAACTCCGGGAGTAAGTATTGCAATTAATCTCAAAAATCACAATAGCATCACAATTATAAGCAATTTATAATTAGAATTTCATTCAAAAATGATGTATCAGTAGAATTAAGTAACAATATGCAAAAAGAAGAGGGTAAAATGGTGATTTAAACCACCAAATTACCCTACAATGTTAAGCTTTACAATTCACTCAAATATCAGAATCATATAAGCCAAGAATATCTCAATTTAAGAACCAGCAGAACCAATGCACCAGACGATAGAGATGAAGCCCAAACGGCTTAGATGACACCCAGCTTCAGTGCCTTTAAGAGGATCAAGGGCCTCTTCCTTCTCTCTTCAAGCCTCAAGGGAGAGGCACAACACAACACAGTAAAGGCAAGAAGCCTCTCAATTGGTTAAGTGTTGAGAGTTAGAGAGCGAGGCAAAACCCCCCCTCTCTCTTTTCTTCTCTTCTTTCTCTCAAAGACTCATGGTTAGCCGAGTTATCAGGTGGGTAGCCAGATCCTGAATGGGGCCAAACCTATGTGTGTGATCGCAGGTGAGGTGTAAAGGAGTGAGGAGGCATGTGAAGTGGGGACCTGACCCCCGGTGACCTCAGCGATAAGCCCTCTTCAAAAATCCAACTTATTTGCCTGCTGAACCCCTCCCACTTTTGATGTTTGACTATCCTTCCTTCAGTCCTTCGCACGAAGTAGCAGCCGGTGAATC
The DNA here is from genome assembly GCA_037157565.1 of Thalassia testudinum. Lineage (NCBI taxonomy): Eukaryota > Viridiplantae > Streptophyta > Magnoliopsida > Alismatales > Hydrocharitaceae > Thalassia > Thalassia testudinum. Next base: position 27,403,303 of record JAZHRO010000014.1, read on the forward strand.
TCTTAATTGCAGTTGAAGGCAAGGGGGACTCCTTCGATTGAAGACCTGGGCACATTCCTGGGAGAGTTCTGCGTCACTGGAGGTGGCACCTAGGGTTGCTGGAGTAAGAACACCTGCTTTGAGCTCTTCAAAGGAGCTCTGTCAATGGCAATGGCGGTTGCAAACCTGAAACAAGAAAAGACCTTAATGGCCAACTCAGAAGATCTCAGTAGGAGCGCAAGGATGCGGCGAAGGTGATGGTGGCAGTGGCGTGCCGTGCGAGTGGTCGAATGTGGCTGGCGGAGATGATAAACTGTGGCGGAAGTTGGGTTGTTTGGGGGAACAACTGAGCAGCCAATCCCCTCAATTTCTTGAGGGGTTTTGGTCGCTAGGACGCGATGATGCTATAGGGAGTGGTGGCGGCCGATTTGGTGGAGCGTAGTAGCCATGCGATCTCGTTGGAGGTATGTGGGTGCGGTGGAAGACGGAGGACGTGCATGTGAGTTGGTGGTACAGTGGTGATGAGTAGATGCTAGGGAGTCGAACGATCTAGCTATTAGACGAAGAGGGGCAGAGGAGGTTCCAGGTTTGGTATGGCTGGTGTCGGAGGAGATGAAAGATTCGGTGAGGGAGAGCAGTGACGACGGAGGGTTAGGAGGCACCTCGTTGGTATTGCGAGGTGCGAAAAAGAAAGGGGAATTGAAATAGGCTGCCTATTGAATGTGGTGGCTGGAGAAGAAGTTGGGGGAAGAAGGTCGCTGGAGACAAACTTGGAGTGAGCCGGAGGTAGGAAAAGAAGAGGGATTTTGGCTCAAAAGTTTGCTACGGAAGTTAGGAAGGATTTTGGTGGGTTTTATAGGCCATCAGGCAAGCTTGGAAACAAGCTTGAAGAGCTCGAAATCTTTAGGTTAGGTTTAGGAGTCTTCCAAGTGTTTGCATGAACTCTTGGCTTAATTTGGAAGGCCATGAATGAGCTCAAATGGAAGAAGATCTTGTTAGGAGTCCTTCCATTTTTTTGAGAGATCCGCCACAGATTCAGGGAGAAAGCCTTGATTGAAACCTTCCATCTATGGAAGGAATGTTCCAATGGCAGTAAGGGCCTTTTTGCGAAGAAGACGAAGAAGTTGGGGAGATTTTTATAAGAATTTTAAAAGTTGAGGGGCTTTTTGTAAGAAAAAGAGTTAGAACATGATTAAAATGCAAACAGGTCAAGATGATCTCAGATTGGGTCAAAATTTTGGTACAGACCTAATTTGGACTCAAGGAATCTACTGGTGAAGTCATATTTTTGTTTTGACTAAGTTTGACTTGGTAATTTATGTAGAAACCCAAATAAGGGTAACTTCTTATCTGTGACTATTTTAGGTCAGAATAGGTTCCAATGGTCAAATCAAAGGTATTAAACCTTATAGAATATTTTCCATGATTTTTAGAAGGTTTAGGTGAATTTTATTTTGACCAAAACCTCTATTATTTAAGCGGATCTATTTTTAGGCTTTCAGATGTCCACTAATTCTTGAAATACGTGAAAACTCATTTCGTTGTGCATGGACCCTTGTATTAGACATTAATGATCATTTGACCTTTAATTATCCCCTGGAATACCCTTTGGTTATTCTTTATTTGTGGAATGCTATTAATTTTGCATAAATAACCTTGTATTATTCTCTTCTTTTTAAAATAGGATAATGTGCTCTTATGACCTTCTGATGGATAGGTAGGAGCTTTTATCAGCCTTATCAGATCAAATTGAGCTAGTTATGACTCATGATGGTGTTCCCATCATCGGGTGTTACCGAGATTTGATTTTGTAAATTAGAGACAGCATGAGTAACATCGTTCATTTGTTACTACATTCCTTCCAGGGTTTCCATTAATTGATTGTTAATATCAGCTTGTGAAGGTTGGTTTTGGTCAAAATTTTCATTTGATTTCAAAATTGCGACATTTGATTGGTGTTTTTCCAAGAAAAATTAGAGTTATTCCTCTAAGTGGGATTATAGAAGTTGGAGGAATTATTTCTACAATTATCCTAAAGAGCGAAAATGTTTTCGTTGACTGGGATAAACATGGAAGAATTATCAAAAGTCCCAGTAAATTCAGGTGCAAATCCACTTATGTTAATTTGTTGCAAATTTTCCCAGCGAGGAGGGTCAGGTTAGGATCGAGGTTAGAAAAGTGAGAGTTAGGGTCGGTTGAAACAAAGTTTTTTGGTCGTGCATTAAATTTTTCTTCCATTTTCTTTTGATTGATTTGCATTTGGTCGAGCGTTTGTGCAAATAGTTGTAAATCATTTTATGTGACTAGGAGAGATTGGTGTTGTGTGCCTACTTCATGGGCACCTAGACGGGATTGGCATTTCTACCAAAGGTGTTCATGGACGAATGGTTGAAAGTGTTTTCGCTCATTTCGTTGAAATGTTCTTAGGCACTTTCAGCATCTTTATTTAAAAAATTGTCCCCACATGAGGCATCAACAATTGCCTCAATTAGTCATCAAGACCATGGTAGAATATTGCACGAGTTGCCAAAGTGGCACCTTATGGTGGGCACGAGTTGCCAAAGTGGCACCTTATGGTGGGGGCAACTCCTTAATAAGTCATGAAATCTTTCCCATGCTTTATGTATAGGCTCACCGGATTTTTGTTGGAAGGTGGTTATTGTGCGACGTAAAGTGTTAGTTCTACCGATAGGAAAATATTTTTTAAGAAATGTGCTCTTTAATTATGTGTAGGTAGTAATAGGTTTTCCCACTGTCCTAAACCAATAAGTGGCCTTGTCTTTAAGGGATAGCAGGAAGAGCTACATTAGTTATAAATCTTCCGAAACATTCTAGGACATGGTGGTCTGGGTGAGGACCCTAAGCTCATTTAAATGGCTAAATGGGTCTTCTTGAGGATGGCCATGAAAATGCTTAAAAAGATTTAGGACCACAGGTTTGATTTCAAACTCTCCATCAGGTACGACCACCCCTGGTCTTTCTTCAGAATTTGAGGGATCATATAAATCCTTCAATGGAATAGTGGGTTCAGCATTGGGTGGTCTACTATTATCTAGGTTTATGACGGTCCTAGTCAATTGTTGTTGATTCGCTTGGAGTTGTTGGTGTTGAGTTACTACCATGAATAACGGGTTGGAATTTTCGAGATTCAAATTTCCTATCTGATTTTGCTGAGGTAGCATTTCAATTGTGGTTTGGGATCTTCAACTTCAGGTTGTTGAGAATGAGTGTTCCTATTTTGATGGTTAGAAGATGATGGATTGTTAGCAGTTTTTGTATGATTTTGATCTTTTTCCATTTTTTCTTGATTTTCAAAGAAAAAAATCGAACAAACGAGTACGGGCGATGCGACGAGTTGAAAAATCAGTTGGTCCCTCCAATTGTAGGTTTTTGGGACCATCGGCCGTGCAAACACTTAATGGAAGATGGGAGGGGAGGAGAAGACATTGATGAGAGAAAGTGTGCAAAACAAATAGCCAAGCCTAATTTGTCTTAAGGTTGACTCCTTAGAGAAACCTAAGACTTGGGAACCCGGTAAATAAGAAATCAACAAGTGAACCCACTTCTTAAGGATCACTCAGCTAAAGTAAAAAGGTGGATTGGGCCCAAGCATGTCTTGGGAAAATCACAAGGGGCTTGTGTAAACTTGCACCCATCATTTGACTTCCCTCCAATTCTGTCGCTGCATTTGCAAAAGGAATTAGGAAAGCTTAATGATTCTTAGATATCGGATATCAAGCTTAGTTTCGGTGAATTAGGAACACTTAATGATTCTTAGATACCAAATATCAAGCCTAGTTTTGGTGAAGTTTTTAAGTGGTGAAATGACTACTCATTTTAATTTAGGCTTGGGTATCTGATTGTGCACGGGAATGTGGAGGGTGTTGATTGGGGCAATGTCCTATTATTTCAATTTTTAAGTGTGTGCAATTGGATGGAGTGGGTCCAATGCCGAATCAAGAGGTTTGTCACACAAAACTTGTTGCTTTTCTGCTTTTAGGGTTTGAATTTGCTTAATGTCTTTTAGGGTTTTCTTTTTATGATTTGAAACAAGTTTGAGTTCACAATCAAAGGGAAATCAAGTTGTATTGGTGAAGGTGGATTTCCTTTGGAATGTGGGTCTACAAAAATGAAATGAAACCCTAATTAGTTTGAATCGTTAAGTAGAAATGTTAATATCTGTAAATCTTTTTAGGCTTTTCTTGTTAAGTACTGGTCCAAACAGAGCAATCAACACCACTACTGGAAGTTAAAATAAACAAGAATTCCAAAAAGTAGCTTTTTTATGAATTTAGGAATTCGTTTGATATTATTTTAAGATTTTTCTTTGTACTGGTGTCAAAGTCTAGAAGAAATACCCATGAGTATTTTGGATTTTTCAAGAACACCACCGGCTATCAAAAATTTTTGTGATTTTATATGTTGTGTACAATTTCAAAAGGATTCCAGGAAACTAAATTTCACAAAAATTGGACAAGTACAAAAATTTCTAAAATTCACAAATTGTAAGAAAATAATGAAATCGGAGGAGATGACCCCCTTGTGGTCTGAGAATTTTTAAAACTTATCTACAACTCCAAATGCTCTGAAATTTGGAACAAATGTTCCTGACGTGATTTGGAATCTTTGAGTGGAATTTCAAGATTTTAGAATGCCTGTGGTGTTGGGAATTGATTTTTGAAATCCGGACAAAAATCTAGACCAGAAAATCAGAACACAACACTTAGGGTAAGGTGGTGTTAAATAATTCAAACAAGTAAACAATGATTTTATGAATCACCACTTTACCAAATTTAGTTGTTTTTTATCCTAAAAGCCTGATTTAGTATTTTTTTGATAATTTTTAGATTTAATGTGGCAAGTAAGAAGACACTAACCTTGAATCTGTGAGAAGACAAGGACTTTAAGCTTTCACTTTTGAAAATCCCACCTTCTTCCTATAGTGCTTGCACTCATGAGAGAAATAAGGAGAAAGGGATGAGATTCGCGTATCAAGCTAGAGAAATAAGATAATGCAAAGCCGTGCCTCTTCGACAACGGTGCTAAAAAGTGATCATGAAAAAGCATGATATGTAAATTAGGGTTCTTATTGTTGTAACATGCAATTCCAATCGCTTTTGAAATTTAGAAAGATGGAGTACTTGGGAAGTATTTGAGTTGTCCCAAGGGTGGTCGAAATACAAATTAGAAATCTCTTCCTCGACAAATGGAAATCAACTTTTTTTTTGTTTTGAAATGTATATTTTTTTTAGGTTTTGAATAAGGAAAAAATGAATACAGAGAGAATGGGAATTACAACTACAAGAAATAAAGTGACAAGTGCCTTGTTTCTCCAGCTCACTCCAAGCATAGGAGGCTTGGAGTAATGAAGGAACATCACACAACAAGAAATAGTACAAACTGTTTAAATAAAGGGTAGAGGAATGCTTCTTGAAAAAAAAATTATTTTACAATGGGGTTGGAGAACTCACAAGTGATAGGGATTCCCACTTGTAATCTCCCACAAAATTTAAACACGACACTACCATGCAACAAATAAAAAAAAAGAATGCAAAAGAAAGCTTAGGAAGAAGGTGATGTTGCTGCAAAACTCTCGCTTCAATTTAGGTTGCCCCTGAATTGAAGGAAGCTTACACCTGGCACTCCTTTTTGGCAAACCCTAGGTGGGGCATGCCTATCTCCTCCAAGAGTGGAAATTTTCCACTCATGAACTCCTCCTTAGGGTGGATGTGGACCACCCTTCTTGCTCCTCCTTTGGATGTCCTCCTTACCTGGCCTTCCTCCTTTGCTTGGTGAAGACGCAAGGTAGAAGGGAAGAAGTTGAAGGCTGATGTAAACATGTTTATATCATATAAACCATCTATTTATGCATGTTCTTAGGCATATTGTTGCATCATGCATTATAAATATTGCATAACATGCATCATCTTGCATTTAGGTTAGGTTGTATAAATTTTAGGCTAATTTCTCCCTTATATGGTCAGGTGATAGGGCGACATTTAATCAAGGCCTCAGATTGAAGATCCAACCATACGGATTTGATCTAGGCAATGATTGGAGTTCAACGACTCCAAGATCTCCCCGATCGGACTTCCGTAGCATCAGATGTGGTCTGAGAAAGATTAGAGGTCAAGGAGCCAGGTGGTGTAAATATGTTGTTCAAATGACAAATCTGACTACACGGATGGGTTTAGATCGACGATCGCAGCCCAACCACGTGAAAATCGATCCAAACTGACATCTGTGGCACCACCTACAAGCATATGAAGATGGACGGCCAAGATGGTGCCACGTGTTATCATCTCGGCCACCTAAATTGACCTAACTAAAAGGCGAGGACCCACCGTGCCTTCTCTCTCCTTGCACGCATGATCAGATCTGGGCCGTTGGATCTTGATCCAACGGTCATGGGCGCATGCGCTTTTAATGGAAACTTGATGAATTGGCAACTTTGGCACAATAGTCGGCTACGCTACTCGCAACCAACAGGTGCGAGTTCGAAGCATGCCTCGTTTTAAATCAAGCAAACACGTAGAACCAGCTTAATTTAGCCATTGGATGGCAAGCGGATGCTCAGATAGTGGGCGAAGTGGCACGCGAAGATGCTTTCGCTCGCGTACGTGCGCGATGACTCGCGATCCAACACGCCATCACACATGGGGGGGTGAAGGCGCTGAAGAAGTGACGATGCGTAATCTAAGCTGTCCAATCTCACGATCGAACTCCTGAGATCATGCGATCGTGATGAGGCATTGCGTACGTCGAAGTTGAACAGGTGGCATGTGCGCACGTGCTTTCACCCACAATTAAGCTACAGTGACGCTCATAAACGTCACTAAAGATACTAAAATTAATATTTTTAACTTGAAATGACCTAATTGCCCCTCCATTATTCACCTATAAATAGCCCTACAACCTCCACTTCTTTTCATCCCTTCCTCTCTTCTCTCACGCCCTCCAAAGCTCTAAGAGCTTGTCCCAAACTCAAGATGCTCCTCTAGAGTTAAAAATATAATTTTTCCACCTTCTCATCCCATTCGTGGAGCATTCTGCAGTGGTCCTCTCACCTCCATTTGGGAAGCGGATCTCGCTGCTACTTCGCCCTGCTCTGTTCTCCATCGTCCGTCATTGTTCTCATTCATCCCGCATCTTACCATCTTCGTTCGGGCACTCCTTCAACGCAGCTTGTCCTCCAAGAAGCCGTCGAGCAGGATAACTTCTCTCCACCTTTTTACTGCTTTCTAGTTGTAAGATTTGCCACTTTCTACTATAGTGGTTAGTTGTAATAGACATCATTCTGTGCTTTTGAAATCTATGTTTGTTCTACTTCTATTTGGTATTTATTTGTAATATTCTCTCTCTCTTTTATTCGTTATTCTTTAAGTAGATATTTAGTTTAAATTCAATTCGTCTAGCTAATCTGCTTTGGAATAATAAAACAAACATGATTTTTAATCAAACGTCCACCTCCCTGTATTCGACCCAAAATTCCTTTTGAGTTTCGGTAAAATTTATTTGTTGATGGTTTTTCTCACAAAGTGCACTACAATGACATGTTTTCAAAACTCAATTTTTTTTTTACGTAGAATTTCCTCTTTAACATTTTGGCACCATTGCTGGGGAAGCGACGCTCTTTGATTTTTCATGTTTTTTCGCCTTACTTATCTTTTACCTTACTCTCTCCTTTCTTATTGTGATTGTAGGTACTCTCTCAAGATGGGCAAAAGCAGTAGATGGAGTAAAGTGCTATTGAAGGGTCTGTAAGTTTACCCCTACCTTCCCACCCACTATATTTTATTCCATCACCTAATAACACAAACCCTAATTAACCTAGGAGTTCTCATAAATCCTAAGGTTAGTTTTGATTGTTTGTTTGTCACCTCCACCCACCTGACCCTCCGCATATAAAGGAAAATTTTTTAAAAAATCTCATAAAGGTACACAACCTCTTCTGATTCTTTATACTCAACCGGTAACTTGATCTTTGGGATTGGTATACTCACCAACACATAATTGAGTAGAAATCATATTAGGTAATCACTTGTGTGCCTAATTAAGTAGTGCATCAAGCCTATTGTTTGAGTTGTTTGGGCCGCACCACTTTAACTAAAAATAACTCATCAAGTAGCTGCCACATAGGTTCAACTTTTAGGGATTTACCAAGCACTACACATTCTTTTAAGATTTAAAGGAAAACATCTTCACCTATACTTTCAAAACCTAGTGTGCCAACTGAACTTAATTGAATACACCTAAAGTTGAATTCTAAAATCTACTAAGCAAGATTTAAACCCTAAAATTCACTACATCCAAAAAAATAATCTTGCTTGAAAACCATTGGTTGTGCATGCACACACATATCAATCAATCATTAAGGGCACAACCCAGATAATGGGCCCATCACATTCCAAAGCACATTCAAACCTAACCCTAATTAAAACAGAGTAGACGTTGGCCTTAAGGATTGGACTTGCTCTTCATAGCACAGATCGAGAATATTTTCAATTAGTCTATTTCTACTGTTCAATCTGATGTTTAGCTAGGGTAGCAGAATCAAACGATCACAGTTGGGGGGTATACTAGGAACCAGAGACGCAAGCCAAAGGAGGAACCTTCTCCACAGCCCTCCCTCTAACTAGTTGGATTGATTAGAAAGAAGTAAATCAAATCATTTCTTTATCTCAAGACTGGTTCTGGGAGTCTGTAGCTCTTTAGGCTGGTCTACTTAAGGATAGGTTTGTTTTTTTGTATTGCAGGGTGCCTTTGTTTCTCTCGTCTGTCATGGATCCTTCTACATCCTATTCGCACTTCCACTCCTACCCTCCTACAACTACTTATTCCCAAATTGATTATTATTCCAACCGGACTTACTCTCATCCATCTTCTAATTGGGATAATCTGGATTGGGGATATAGTTTCGGACCTCCGTGTTCAAGGTCTAACTTGGACACCATAATCTTGATTCTTATCCTTCTCCGAGCTACATCGATTATAGATCACTACCCTCATTTGGACAACCTAATATGATCTACAATTAAGAAGGATATGTTGATCCTTACCCTTCCTCAGATTACACTGCTTATAGGTCATCACCTCCTTATGGACAACCTAAAATAACCTATTATTAGGGAGGGTATCAAGAACCTCAATTCATTGACTCCCTTGCACTGAACCCAAACCTGCCTAACCTTGAAGCAAACCATTTGGTTTAGGTTAACCAGGTCCAAGATAAGGTGTTGGCTAACTTAAGGAATACCATACAATCTTTAGAAGCTCAGCCAACACCTTGCATTAAAGAATTGGATCCCCTGATTAAAATGATTGACGATCTTAACAAGTATTTGTTGGATTGGCTCCAGGATGTTAAGGATAAGGACCCTGGTGAGTTTTTACTTGGGAAGTTATCAAAATTGAGGATGAGATTTGTGATTACTCTAGTCCAATCTTGGGAGGATTCCCAAAATGAATCCCTGACTGGAGAGCCGATGTCAGAATCCGCTCAGGCACCTGTAGGGGGGCCATGTTTTACGAGACAAGGGTTGACTAAGTTGTTCTAGAGCAATCAAATAAGAATGAACTGATTTCTTCACCTGAGATCCCTGAGCTGGGGTATGAGGAAACGTATGTTTCCATGGAACAAAAAGGGATTGATGATTTTGAGACATACATTAATGTGGATTTAGAATTCTTTGATTCTGAAAGTGAGGAATCATTATGCAAAGTCTCACATGAGTTTACAGAACATGATTTTAGAGAGATGACTGGGCTTGAGGAATTTGATAAATCATTTGATGGCCCTAAAATCGAGGAACTTGATCCTATTGGGGCTCGCAAGGTGGATTTAGATCCTCATTTCATGGAGGATTCAATTCAAAGCCTCGATCCTCAATCACACCCCATTAAGCTTACTAACGAATTTGATTTTGAGATCACTAGACCCAAGTCAATTCCAATTTTGCAACAAATCTTAGACTTGGACATTTTAGATGGGGCAATTTATATGCAGAAAGTCTCGAAATTCGAAATTCTAAATGAGGAGGATAGGAATTGGAAAATGATGATTTAGGAAATCAATTCCAGAGGAAGTAAAAGACCAAGTCTAAGGGTGCTTATTTGTCTGAAACCATCAACCTTCTATCAGGACCCATATGACATCTTTGACTCAGAGGATGTCCAACCCAAGCACAAATTCATTGATTATCCTTTTGAGCTTGATTTTTCTATTATTCAACTTTTTGGACTTAGGTTGCATCCTCACAAATTACAGGCTTGACCCCACTTGCATACTGATCTCAGGTTCTGGGTAATTTTTATCCAGAACCTTAGATATACTTGACCATGGGGCATGGGTCTGCATCACAATCTGGTCCACATCTGTGGACATCTTCTCCTGGTAGGTCCAAAGCTAAATTTTCTTATTCTGATTCTGACCTGTACTTGTGAATTCTTTGTTTCTTCTTTGTATAGTGTGCCTATCTAAAGGCACTAAATTCATAACGTATACAATTTCTTTTCATCTCAGAGCCGAACTATTGTTTATGCAATTCAGGTGCTTTCTACTCTACTCCACTTAGTTTCATGTCTTTTTAATACAATGAGGACATTGCATTCGATAGGCATGGGAGGGTGGATATTCAACTCTGAATTATTTCGTTAGCTCCGTAGATTCTTTTTATTTTCTTTTTATTTATATATTAAAAAAATTATGGAATTAGGAAAGAGAACTTGGGCTTTAGAAAATTTTCAAGTTTAGAGAATAAAACTGTATGATTTGAACACTAAGACCCTTCAGGTCTTTGGGCTTAATCAGCCTGAGTGGCCACTAGAATGTGGACTTGTTTCTCGAGTCCTCGCCATTCTAAATTCAAATTTTAATTGGTTAAATAAGTTAGGGTGATAAGTACATGACTTATCAACCTGCCCTCTGATTTGAGGGAACTTTATGTCTAAGCATATACACACTATTTGCACTGACACGCTTTTCGACGATTTTAACAGAAATTGGGTAGCTAATGAACCTTCTAGGGTGGTATCATTGTTGGTTGTCTAAAGCCTAGTCACACGACCATTCTTTTCCTGATGCCTTTAGATAAATCTTAGATCAAGAAAGCTACCTACTTAGAAAAAAAGAAAAAAATAGAAAAAAAATCCAAAAAAGAAAAGAAAAAGAAATGGAAAAGAAGAAACGAAAAGAAAAAAAGAAATTAGCCACACTTCACTGCACGAGTATGGCTGGCAAGTTGTCATGGGTAACAGCCCATTGGTAGGTTATCCAGATCCCAGCTTAAGAAATGCACGTTTAATTCCTAAACACTTAGGAAGAAGCGAAGAAGCAGAATAAGCCAGGGAGATATATACTGGGTTTGCCCATGTGTTGACCCCATATAAATAAAAGTAGGGAGAAAGCTACCGGTCGAGTAGATACACCTTTAGGAAGAATTTCTTTTCAAGGTCACCTAGGGGCATAGAAATCCGAAGTCCGTTCTAATCGTCGATCAGTGAGTCTATCACATTTCACATATAAAAATGCTTAGAACTTAGGGTTCTCTTCAAGTCTTGGGTGGGTTGAGTGGCTGTAAAGAGCTACTTTGAAACCTTAAACTCAAAAATTAAAAAAAAAATAGAAAAGAAGAAAAGAAGAAAAAGATCCTTCTTTGAATAAGGTGAGGGCTCAAGGCGGTTTGCATTTTGGCAGTCACCCAGGTGCTGTTGTGTCTCTGTAGTTTAGGTCTTAGTTGAAATCTCTAAGTGTTGAAAAATAACTATTGCCCAAGAAATCTGACCTAATTCTCTTATAAATTGTAAGCACCTTTGTTTAGATGCACCAAAATTATGTTTATTGCTAAGACTGACATTTCAAGACTATCTTGGATTGAATCCTCTGTTCACAATACAAGTTCAGATAGTTGCTGATGTACATCTTTTTCATTTATTTGAATTTAGGACTTTATTGTAAGGAACCTCAAATAAAACTCAAAAATGATTTTTTTGTGTATCTTTTCAAATCCAAATTTTAGGATTATTGATCGACCAGACTTATTAATTGATCAACCAAAACACTTTGATTGACCAACTTACTTGATCGATCAAATCAGTCCATTTTGGGAAGTTGAGAAAAATCCTCTTGATCAACCAACCAAGCTAATTGATCGACCAACAAGTGATTGACCAACATTTTTAATTGATCGAACAAAGTACTTTTTGATCGACCAATTAACCTTAATTGATCGACCAATTTTGTTTCCTATTCAAGCAAAATCTTTTGTATAAAAAGAGGTCGTACACAGCCCATTCAGATATAAGTTTTAAAAGAGAAACACCATTCAAAAATAGAGCTTCTCGTGCTTATTGCAAAAGGCTTTCACGTCTCGTTCTTCACGCTCTTCAAAAGCACGACGCCTTGAACCTCTGTGAAAAATTGGTTTGATCATTTATTGAGGTCCCATAGAATTCATTTTATTGTTATTCTATTTTGTTGTTTTGATTTACGGATCCCAAGCCTATTTGGAAGATCCATGGTTATTTTTGCTTCTCTTCAGGATAAAAGAGAATGGTTTGTAAGAGGTTGTGCCACCCTCATTCAAGTGGTGAAAATAGTGGATTTACTAGCTTGTATTAGTCAGAAAAATCCTAAGCTGGGAGGCTTAAGTAGTGGTTTTTACCTAGATTGGGTTTCCACTATAAATCAGGTGCACTCTGTGCATGAATCTTTGTTGTCTTATTTTTTAACGAAATACTATTCACTCCTCCCCTCTAGTATTTAGTTGTGATCCACAAGATATTTTCCAACCCTCATAAATAGCATGTAGTTTTGCTAAGGACTAGCAAAAGATAGGCACGGGGGTGTGATGTAAATACGTTTATATCATATAAACCATCTATTTATGCATGTTATTAGGCATATAGTTCCATCATACATTATAAATATTGCATAACATGCATCATCTTACATTTAGGTTAGGTTGTATAAATTTTAGGTTAACTTTTCCTTTTTATGGTCAGGTGATAGGGCGACATTTAATTAGGCCTCGGATTGAAGATCCAACCATTCAGATTTGATCAGGGCGACGATTGGAGTTCAACGACTCCAAGATCACCCCGATCGGACTTCCGTAGCATTAGATGTAGTTTGAGAAAGATCAGAGGTCAAGGGGCCAGGTGGTGTAAATCCATTCTTCAAATGACAAATCCGACCACACGGATGGGTTCGGATCGACGATTGTAGCCCAACGGTGCGAAAATCAATCCTATCCGACATCTGTGACACCACCTACAAGCATGTGAAGATGAACGACCAAGATGGCACCACGTGGCACCATTTTGACTGCCCAAATCGAACCAACTAAAAGGCAAGGACCCGCCATGCCTTCTCTCTTCTCGCATGCATGATCAGATCTAAGCCGTTGGATCTTGATTCGACGGCCATGGGTGTACGCGCTTTGGATGGAAACTTGATGAAGTGGCAGCCTTGGAGCATTGGTTGACTGCGCTACTCACAACCAACAGGCATGAGTTCGAAGCGTGCCTCGCTTCAAATCAAGCAGACGCACGGAACCGGCTCAATTGAGCCATTGGATGGCAAGTGGACGTTCAGATGGCGGGTGACATGGCATGCGGAGATGCTTTGGCTCGCGCACGCGTGCGATGATGTGCAATCCAACGTGCCATCACACATGGGCTGGTGAAGGCGCTGAAGAAGAAGCAATGATGCATGATCTAAGTCGTCCGATCTCGCGATTGGACGATTGAGATTACGCGATCGTGATGAGGCATTGCGTGCGCTGAAGTTGAATGAGTGACGCGTGCACACGTACCTTCACCCATGATTAAGCTACAGTGACGCTCATAAACGTCACTAAAGATACGAAAATTAATGTTTTCAACTTGAAATGACCTAATTTCCCCTCCATTCTTCACCTATAAATAGCCCTACGACCTCCACTTGTTTTTTATCCCTTCCTCTCTTCTCTCACCCCCTCCAAAGCTCTTAGAGCTAGTCTCAAACCCGGGATGCTCCTCTAGAGTTAAAAATATAACTTTTCCACCTTCTCATTCCATTCGTGGAGCATTCCGCGGTAGTCCTCGATGTAAAGATGTTTACACTACTTAAGATGTCTATTTATGCATGTCCTTAAGCATAGGATTGCATTACATACTATAAATATTACATAACATGCAACATCTTGCATTTAGATTAGTTTGAAAAAAATGGAGGTTAATTATCTCCTTTTATATTCAGAGACAAGGCAAAATTTTTATCGGGGCCTCAGATCAAAGATCCAACCATACAAATGTGATCAGGGAGACGATTGGAGTTCAACGACTCCAAGATCGCCCTAATCAGACATCTGTAGCATCAAATAGAGACTAGGGAATCCTAGAAGATCAAGGGCCAAGATGGTGTGAATCCACACTTCAAATGACAAATCTAACCACATGGATGGATTCGGATCAACGATCGCAACATAACGACGTGAAAATCGACTTAATCGGCAACCATGGCACCATCTACTTCATCCAGAAGATGGATGGCCAAGATGGCGCCATGTGGTGCCATCTCAACCACCCAATCAGCCACTGTAGTCACCACACCCTCTCTTCTTCATCGCTTCTCCGCCGTTGGATGCGTATCCAAAGGCTATGGATGCGTGCGCCCAAATCATAATCGCGACACAAGTGCTTGTGTAGCACGTTGGTCGAACGTGCTTGCGAGAAGGCGAGGTGCACGTTCGAGCCTACGCGAGCTGCTGAAGGGGTGCGGGCGAGCGGGTTTTGCGACCGCTCGATCGCGAACGAGCGGCTGCGAGTGCTCGGTAGCACCCACGCGCTATTGCACGCTCACACCTCACACGAGATCAGACGCGAAGCGCGCGATAAGAAGGCGTGGCGAGGGGCGAGTTAAGCCGTCTGATCTCACGATCGAACAGCTAAGATCTGCAGATTGTGAACGCGTGTTTTACACGCGGGAGGTGAGTAGGCGTGCATGCTCCTCCCCACTACGCCCACGATGGGGCTTTAGCGACAATTTTATCCATCACTAAAGACCCCTGATTTAATGTTTTTCAAATTAAAATGACCAAATTGCCCTCACTCCTTGCAACTATAAGAGGAGACCCCCTCCACACGAAACTCTCATCCCTTCCTTCTCTTCTCTCCCTCTCCAAAGCTCAAGAGAAGCTTGTCCCACACCCGGGATGCTTCTCAAGAGATAAAGTTAAATTTTCGTCCCCCTTGCCGAAGCGGATCCCATGACGACGATGACGTGCTGCCCTGTTCTCGTTCTTCCCGTTTCATCCTCTTTTGTCCTGCTCCATTCCCCGTCTTCCAAGCGTCGTCCCGTCCGGCTCGTCCTCCAAGCGATAGCCGAGGAGGATATCTCTCTCCCCATTCTTTTTACTACTTTCTAGAATAGATTTACTACTTTCTAGAGTAGATTTACTGGTTTCTAGTGTAATCATTTTCCCAGTTTCTAGTTGTAATGTTTAGTGTAACGAACAATCCCTCTGATAATGAATTCCATGTTCATTCTACATCTCTTTGGTTTTTGTTTGTAATATTCTCTCTCTCATTCTCTCTCTCTTCTATTTAGTGTAAATAGATAGATAGTTTCTAGTCAATTAATTTACTTTGTCACAATGAAACAAATGCATTTTTTTAAATCAAACGTCTGCCTCCCTATGCTTGACCTGGGATTTCCATCCTGGTATAAATTTTATTTGTTGAACACGAGTTCTTCGCTTTCATACTACGACAATAGGTTTTTCAAAACCAAACACGTTAGCGTAGCAACTCGTAGCTTCAATATTTTGGCACCGTTGCCGAGGAAGCGACGCTCTTTGATTTTTTTTTCTTGCGTTTTTATAACTTACGAATCATTTACCTTACTTCTCTCCTTTCTTATTGTGATTGCAGGTACTCTTTTGAGACGAGCAAGAGCAGTAGATTGGAGTAAAGTGATGTTAAAGATTCTGTAAGTCTTCCCTCACCTCCCACCCATTAGTTTTCATTTCACCACATAATAACACAAACATCAATCAACCTAGGTGTTCTTATAAACTCTAAGGTTAGCTTTGTTTGTTTGTTTGATACCCACACCTGTCTCAACCTCCACATTTAAAAAGAAAAAAATAAGAAAAAAATCTCACAGAGGTACACAACCTCATCTGATTTTCAAACTCAACTGGTAAACTGATCTTTGGAGCCGGTACATACATCTAAACACATAATTGAGTAGAAATCAGATTAGGTAATCATTTGTGTGCCTATTTAAGTGGTGCAACAAGCCAATTGTTTGAGTTGATTGGGCCGCACCACTTCAATTAAAATCAACTCATCAAGTAGCTGCCGCTTAGGTTCAACTCTTAGGGCTTTACCAGACACTCCACATTCTTTTTAAGCTTCAAAGGAAAACATCTTCACCTGTGCCTTCAAAACCTGGTGTGCCAACAAGACTTGTTTGAAAATACCTAAAGTTGAATCCTAAAAGCTACTAAGCAAGATTTGAACTTTAAAATTCACCACATCAAAAGTAATCTTGCTTGAAAACCACTGGTTGTTTACGCACACACATCAATCAATCATTAAGGGCACAACCCAGATAAAGGGCCCATCACATTCCAAAGCACATTCAAACCTCGTTCTAAATAAAATAGAGTAGATGTTAGCCTTAAGGATTCGACTCGCTCTTCAGAGACCAGAATGAGATTATTTTTGATTAGTCTATTTCTACCATTCAATCTGATGTCTAGCTAGGGGAGTAGAATCAAACGATCGCGGCTGGGGGGTACACTAGGAACCGGAGGCGCAAGTCGATGGAAGAACCTTCTCCCCAATCCCTCCTTCTAACTGACTGGATTGAATAGCCAGAAGTAGATCAAATCGTTCCTTTATCTCAAGACGGGTTGTGGGAGTCTGTAGGTCTTTAAGCTAGCCCACTTAAGGATAGGTTTGATTGCTTGTATTGCAGGGTGCCTTTCTTCCTCCCGTTTATCATGAATCCTTCCACATATTATATGCATTCCCGCTCTTTCCATTCTGTTTTGAATTATCCTCAACATGATGATTATCCCGACTCATACTGTAATCAACCATCAGTTAGTTGGGATAACTCGGATTGGGGATACAGTTTCGGACCTCTGTGTTTAGGGTCTAACCCTGAACACTATGATTGTGATTTCTATCCTTCTCAGAGCCACATTGATTATAGATCGTCACCCTTTCATGGATAACCTAATACGATCTACAATCAAGAAGGATACACTGATTCTTACCCATCCTTTGATTACATTGCCTGTAAGTCATCACCACCTTTTGAACAATCCGAAATGATTTATTATCAGGAAGGGTATAATGAATCTCAATTCGTTAACTCCTCTGCACTGATCCCAAACCCGCCCAACCCTGAACCAACTCATTTAGTTCAAGGTAACCAGGTTCAAGATAAGGTTTTGGCTAACTTGAGGAATATCATACAAACTTTAGAAGTTCAACCAACACCTTGCATTGAAAGATTGGAACCCCTGATTGAAATGATTGATGATTCGAATAAGTATTTGTTGGATTGGCTCCAGGATGTTAAGGATAAGAACCCGGGTGAGTTTCTACTTGGGAAGTTAGGGAAATTGAGGATGAGATTTGTGATTGCTTTAGTTCAGTTGTGGAATGATTCCCAGGATGAACTCCCTTCAGGAGATCCAACATCAGAACCCACTCAGGCACATGTTGGGGGGGACACGTGTTACGAGGCTGACCAGATTGAATTAGAACAACCAATTAAGGATGATCTGATTTCTTCACCTGAGATCCCTGAGTTAGGGTAAGAGGAAACATATGTCTCCTTGGATTAGAAAGTCACAGATGATTTTGGGACATACATTAATACGGATCTTGATTTCTTTGATTCTGATGGTGAAGATTCAATTTGCGAAGCCTCACATGAGTTTACAGAATATGATTTCTATGAGACGATTGGGCCTGAGGAATCTGATAGATCATTTGATTGCCCAATAACTAAGGAAACTGATCTTATTGGGGCTCACATTACGGATCTACAATCGCATTTTCTGGAGGATTCAATCAAATGCCTTGATTATCAGTTACACCCCATTGAGCTTATCGACGATTCTGTTTTTGAGATAACTAGACCCAAGCAAATTTTGATTCGGCCACATCTTTTAGACTTGGAAATTTTAGACGGGGTGATTAATATGCAAGAGGTCTCGGAATTTGACATTCTTAATGAGAACATAAGCTGGGAAGTTCTTATTTGGGAAGCTAACTCTGGAGGAAGTAGAAGACGGCATCTAAGGGTTCCATTTCATCTGAAACCATCAAACCAAAACCCTCATGACATTTGTTCTGAGGATGTTCAACCTAAGCATACATTCATTGATTATCCTTTTGATATTGAATTCTCTATAACCTGACTTTTTGGTCTTGGGTTGCATCCTCATAAGTCGCAGGCCCAACACCGCGTGCATACTGATTTTAGGTTTTGGGTAATTTTTATCCAAAACCTTAAATATTCTCAATTATGGGGTATGGGTCTGCACCACAATCTGGTCCACATTTGTGGACATCTGTTGGCAGGTTAGAGGTTTCTTCTCTTTATTCTGATTCTGACCTGCACCTGTGAATTCTTTATTTCTCTTCTTTGTATAGTGTGCCTAGCTGAAGGCACTAAATTCAGCACATATATAGTTCCTTTTAGTTTTTATCTCGGAGCAAACCCGACATTCATGTAATTCAGGTACTTTCTACTCTATTCCACTCTGTTTTATGTCTTTTTAATATAATGAGGACATTGCATTAGATAGGCATGGGGGGTGGATTTTCATCTCTGAATTAATTCGTCAGCTCCATAGATTTGTTTTATTTTCTTTTATTTATATTAAAAAAAATTATGGAATTAGGAAAGAGAACTTGGGTTTAAGAAAAAATTTCAATCTTAGGAAATACTACATTAGGATTTGAACACAAAGACCCTTCAGGTCTTCAGACTTAATCAGCCAGTGTATCCATTAAAATGTGGATTTGTTTTTCGAGTCCTCGCCATCTTAATTCTATCGTAATTGGAGTAAATAAGTTTGGGTGATAAGTATACGACTTATCAACCCGCCCTTTGATTTGAGGGAATTTTGAGTTTTAAGCATCTACACACTATCTTGTCACTGACTCGTTATTCGGCAATTTTAACGGAAATTGGATAGCTAATGAACCTTCTAGGGTGATATGACTGGCAAGTTATCATGGGTAACAACCCATAGGTAGGTTGTCCAGAGCCCAGTCACTGGACCCTTGTCTTTTTGCTGCCTTTAGGTAAATCTTAGACCAGGGAAGCCACCTACAAAAAAAAAAAGAGTTAAAAAGAAAAGAAAAGAAAAGGAGAAAAGAAAAAAATAAAAGAAATAAGCCACACTTCATTGCACGAGTATGGCTGGCAAGTTGTCGGCGGTAACAACTCATCGATCGGTTGTCTAGAACCCAACTCAATAAATGCACTGAAAATTCCCAAAACACTTAGAAAGAAGTGGAGAAGTAGAATAAACCAGGGATATATACACTGGATTCACCCTTGTGTTGACCTCGTAAAAATAAAAGTAGGGAGAAAGCTACCGGTTGTAAAGATACACCTTTAGGCAGAATTCTCTTTTTAAGGTCACCTAGAGGCATAGAAACCCGAAGTTCGTTTTTACTGCCGATCAACAAGTCTATCACATTCACAATAAGATGCTTAGAACTTAGGGTTCTCATCAAATCTTGGATGAGTTGAATGGTCGTAGAAAGCCACTCTTAAACCCTAAAACTCGAAAATTCAAAAAAAAATATAGAAAAGAAGAAAAAAGAGATAAAGAAATATCTTTCTTTGAATAAGGCGAGGGCTTGAGACGGTCTGTATTTTGGCAGATACCCAGGCGCTGTTGTGTCTTTGAAATTTCAGATCCTAAGCAAACATTTTCTTAATGATTGAAAATAACTCATGCCTAAATAATCCAACCTAATTCCTTTATAAATAGCATGTAGTTTTTGCTAAGGACTAGCAAAAGATAGGCTTGGGGGTATTATGTAAACATGTTTACACTACTTAAGATGTCTATTTATGTATGTTCTTAAGCATAGGATTGCATTACATACTATAAATATTGCATAGCATGCAACATCTTACATTTAGATTAGTTTGAATAAAATGGAGGTTAATTATCTCCTTTCATGTTCAGGGACAGGGAAAAATTTTTATCAGGGCCTCGGATCGAAGATCCAACCATATAAATGTGATCAGTGCGACGATTGGAGTTCAACGACTCCAAGATCGCTCTAATCAAACACCTATAGCATCAGATAGATATCAGGGAACCCTAGAAGATCAAGGGCCAAGATGGTGTGAATCCGCATTTCAAACGAGAAATCTGACTGCACGGATGGATTTAGATCGACGATCGCAGCCTAACGACGTGGAAATAGACTCATTCCGACAACCGTGGCACCATCAACTTCATCTAGAAGATGGACGGCCAAGATGGCGCCATCTCAGCTGCCCAACCGGCCGCTGCACTCGCCACACCCTCTCTTCTTCATCGCTTCTCCACCGTTGGATGCGCATCCAATGGCTGTTGATGCATGCGCCCAAATCATAATCGCAACACAAGCGCTTGTGTAGCGCGTTGGTCGAACACGCTCGCGAGAAGGCGAGGCGTGCGTTCGAGCCTGCGCGAGCTGCTGAAGGGGTGCGAGCGAGTAGGCTCCGCGACCGCTCAATCGCGATTGAGTGACTGCGGGCGCTCGGTAGCACCCACGTGCTATTGCACGCTCGCGCCACATGCGAGATTAGATGCGGAACGCGCGATGTGAAGGTGCGGCAAGGGGTGAGTTAAGTCGTCCGATCTCATGATCGGATGGCTAAGATCTGCAGATCATGAACGCACGTTCCATGCGCAGGAGGCGAGCAGGCACATGCACTCTGCCCCACTACGCCCACGATGGGGCTTTAGCGACGATTTTATCCGTCACTAAAGACCCCTGATTTAATTTTTTCAAATTAAAATGACCAAATTGCCCTTACTCCTTGCAACTATATAAGGAGACCCCCTCCACATGAAATTCTCATCCCTTCCTTCTCTTCTCTCCCTCGCCAAAGCTCAAGAGAAGCTTGTCCCACACCTGGGATGCTTCTCAAGAGATAAAGTCAAATTTTCGTCCCCCTTTCGGAAGTGGATCCTGCGACGACGATGACTTGCTGCCCCATTCCCGTTCTTCTCATTTCGTCCTGCTCCGTTCCCCATCTTCTAGGCGTCGTCCCATCTGGCTCATCCTCGAAGCGACCGTCGAGGAGGATATCTCTCTCCCCATTCATTATGAGGGGCATGTGGATGGTGGTTATAGTGGTAGATAGGCACAATAAAGTTGTGCCAACTATTGGAGGTTAGTAGGGTTGGTGGTTGGCATGGAGTATGGAGGGCTAGGATAAGCTTATAAAATGGTGGTTATAGGATGGAGGGTGGAGATCAAGTGGTACCATGCGGAAGGGTGTAGGAAGTGGAGTTAAGGTGTAGTTAGGTTCCTTTTGGCACCAACTATGGGTTCTATAAGTTGGTGCCAAAAGGGAAGGCTAGGATTGGGTTCTAGGGTTAGGTGTTTGGTGGTGATTGAATGTATTTTGGCGGTGAGATAGAAGGGTGTATGGTGGTGGTGTCTTTTTGTTTTGGCACAAGAAAGGGGTAGTTAATAGGTGGTTTTGGAGGGAAAAATTGGTGGCTTTTGGTGGTGGTGATGGGGTGGCTACTAGGTGGCACCAAAGTGGATTAGGAGTAGGTTAGCTAGGTGGACTAAAGGTTTGGTGTTTTTGGTGGAGTTAACTAGGTAGGCTTTTGGGGTGATAGTGGATGGCCATGGAGTGGAGAGGAGCTAGGGTTAGCTAGCTAAGGTAGCTTAGCTAGTTGGAGACTAGAGGAGATTAAGGTTTAATTTGGAGAGAGTAGCCAGAAGCTGTTTGAAGTAGACCTGGAGTTGAAATAACTTTCCTGAAGCTAATGATGGTTGAAGAGGTCATCTTAGGAGCTTAACTACTTAGCTTAGCTAGCTAGTTCTTCTGCCAGAAACTAGGCTTGAGTAGTGGAGCTGAGTTGAGCTGGTCTGAACCTAGCTGAAGCTAAGTTGAGCTGGACCTGCCTTTGATGAGAACTCCCGAGCTAGCTTAGCTACTAAGTAGACAAGTAGTAGCTAAGCTGGAGGGAATTCAGCTGCCATGAGATGAGTGAAGCTGGGGAGAGCTGGACTTGAGCCGAGGTGAACTCCTGTCGACTAAGTTGAGCTAGCTAGAGCTCCCACTGAACTAATTGGAGCTAGGATGAGCTAGTCTCAACTAAGTTGAGCTGGATCTAAGCTGAGTTGAGGTGGGTTGAGCTAAGTTGAGCTACCTTGAGCTAGTATCCCGCTAAAATGAGCTGAATGGAGATGGAGGGAGCTAAACCTAGCCCTGGTGAGCTGCTATCTAGCTAAGACGAGCTGGATCCAGATAGGGTTCAGCTGATATGATCTTCTTCACTATCTACCTTCTTGAGTGCTATGGTTTTAGAGGTCTGATCATCTTCTTATCCTTAACACTAAAGTAAATATGTTAAAAACACAAAAAGATTGCAATTCATGCCTAACCTAGGTAATGCTTAAATGTAACTCAAAAGCCCATTTGCAGAGTTAAAAACCTAAGAGCTAGATATGTTTTAGGGCATAATAATGATGATAAACTGGCTTATATCACACACCCGTGCTTGTCTTTTGCTAGTCACTTAGTAACACTTAATTCACAAAATGGATTTTTAGGAAGGATTATTATTATTTTTTACTTTTGAGAAAAAGGAGATTGCGGGACCTTGCTCGATTAAAACATGAAAGGCATGGGATTTGTTAAAGATAAACATTGAGATTCGTCTTTGGATCCAAAAAATAGATGAATCAGGATCAATGTATCCTTTACAAATTCACAAGTTAACTCCTTGAAAATTCAAATGACCCGAAATTGTTCTGCAGTTAGGATTTCTTTGGCTCTTGAATCTGACTCGCAACTTGCATAATCTTTTAAAACCTTGTGTCAGTGCTTGTGAATGCCAACATTTATAAGGTCATCTTTTTATTTAATTTTTTTTTTGCCTCCCCCATGCTTATTCCTAGCTTAATCCTATAATAAATGTGTTAGGATTATCATTTCTGTTACCAATCCTCGAAGGGGCTCTGGCACCAGGAATTCGAGATGGTACTGTCCAAGACACCACCTAGGAGCTCCAACCCCAAAACACAATGTGATGTAAAGGGGCGCACCAAGTAAACTTAGGCTCTTACTCCGACGCTATGGGTAGAGCACCACCCAAGACACTTGAGCCGCAAAATGCACCTAATGCTCCATTTGAAGATCTGAAATATAGATATAGAGCAGCACCGAGGTGGTAACATGTTGAGATCGCCTCCTCAAAGGAGGCATTTTCTTCCTTCTCTATGGTGGGAACTCAAATCAATCATATGCTTCGAATTTCACTAAGACTAAATAAGAAGCTTTTCTAATTTTTATAATTTGTTTTTCTGTGTTGGCTGTGTGTGAAATTTGACAAAGGAATTTCGTAAGGGACACAAGGTTTTGAGTCGGAAACTAAGCCAAATAGTTTCCAGGTTGCAAAAGAAGATCAAGTCACCTAAATCATCATGAGTTCAGGTGGAGTTTAGAGATGGATACTTGATCTAGTCTAAAAGTAGACTCAAAAATTTCAATAGTTAGATCCACATCTTAATCTCTAGTTTGTTAAGGATTAAATCCCATTGTGCCTTGAAGTGATTTCTCAACTGTAGTCCCGATTTCAAAAATTTCTCAAAAAGTTAAAATTTTTTTTTTTTGGGTATGCATGTAGAAAATGAAACAAAAATTTGAATGTTTTTAGGTTTTGAAAAATCCTGAATTGATTATCAAAATTTAAATACACCCCCCATGCTTAAGCTATGCCATGTCTTCATGCAATTGGAAGGGAAGAGAAATCACCTTGGTGAAGTTTTTCAAAATTAGGATAGTCAAAACCTTTGAAAAAGAAAAATGGAAAGAAGGAAAAATGATGGGTTACCTCCCATCGAGTGCTATCTTTTACACCATTCAACCGAGCGTGAAGTCACTAATTATCGGGTACGTCAAGGATGTCTTGAGAGTAAGATTTCACATTGAGGGTGTTATCAAAATAGGGCTCAAGTCATTGGCTGTTGACTTTGAATTGAAAGTGTTGTTGGTTTTTGGATCCAAAATTTCAATGGCACCATGAAGAAAGGTTCGAATTACAATATAAGGATCGATCCATTTGGATTTTAGTTTACCAGGAAATATTCGTAACCTCACATCAAAAAGCCACATGCATTGTTTAGGTTCAAAAGATTTCCAAACAATGAATTTATCGTGAAATTTCCTAGTTCGGTCTTTGTAAATGCATGTGTTTTCATAAGCCATGTAGTGAAGTTCTTTAAGTTTCATTAATCGTAATTACTTGTGTTTTCTAACCGCATTCAAATTGTAATTAAATTCTTTGATCGCCCAATAAGCCCTTTCTTCTAGTTCAATTGGGAGGTTGATAAACACCAGTTTATCAACATTCTTATGCCCTAAAATAGATCTAGCTCTTAGGTTTTTAACTCCGTAAACGGGCTTTTGGGCTGCATTTAGGCATCAATTAAGTTAGGTATGCATTGCATATTTCGTTGGGTTTTTAACACATTTATTTGAGTGTTAGGGATAAATAGATAGCCAGATCCCTAAAACCCTAGCACTCAGAAAGGTAGAAGATGAAGAAGAAGCTCCTTTCAACTGGATTCCAGCTAGATCCAGCTCATCCCAATTGGATCCCAGCTCATCCTAGATGGATCAACTCATCCATAGCTTCATTTAGCTCATCTTAGCTGAATGGTAGCTCTAGCTAGTTCACCTTAGCTCCATTCAGCTCACCACAGCTTGATGGCAGCTCAAACTTGCTCAAGTCAGTTGATCCCAACTCCATTCCAGCTCCTCCAACTCAGAAGAGTTCACTGGAAGTTCAACCTGACTAGGACTAGCTACTAGCTAGACCTGGTCAGTTGAAGACGACCTTAACCAGTAGAAGCCGGCTCATCTTAGCTTGGCTTAGCAGTTAGCAAAGAACTAGCAAGCTAAGCCAACTAAGGTAGCTCCTTACAACTCTCTTCAGTAGCCACCGGCTCCAGTGCAGTTCAACACAGCTTCCTCCAGCTCATCACCTCCAAAACCCTAGCTCCCTCTACCTCTCTCCCCAACTCTCTACTAGCTAAGCTAGCTAAGCTAACTTATCTTAGCTAGTCCACCTCCTTAGCATCCGTACATAACCCTAAAATCCACCCACCTAAGCTCCACTACACACCCCTACTTAGCTCCACCTAAGCTACTCCTATACCTACCTACTTTTGGCTCCAACAAGAGACAACCCTTCACATCACCACCACCTCCAAAGGGCACCATAAAGTTAGCACCAATAAGCCCATAACTACCCCTTCTTGGTGCCAATTTCTTCCCTCCAAAAACCCCTAAAATCCAACCCTACACATACCCCTAAAGCCATCTTAACCCTCCACGTAACCCTACTTCTAGAACCCAAATAGGTTAGCGCCAAAATGGAGGCAATCTTCCATAATTGGAACCACTTTTAGGCAACCCTTAGTCACCATAACTACCCCCTAGAAACCGTTAGGTTGGCGCCAAATACCCTCCACCATAGGATCATCCAACCACCTCCTAAAGCCCATCCTAGCCTTACACCTAATACCCACACCAACGACCACTCTCCACTTCTATAAATACCCTCCTAACTACCACCAAAATATCATCTTTTCCATTAGTTAGGTTCCACCCATACCACCTTCATCCACAACAAGGAAGAGGAAGGAGAGAAGAAGATCAAGGGGGCAACCTACCCGCCCCCTTGGTGCCTTTTTCCTCTCTTTTTTCCCTTAGCCATGCCAAGGAGGAGGTCATCTTCAACCTAGAGGGTACGGCCAGGCAAGAGGAGGAGCAAGGTGGTTGACACCCACCGTGAAGGATAGCTTGGAGGAGGACTACTAGAAGAAGCCAAGGAGAACTCTTTTCAAGTGTGGGCAACCACACTTGGAGCAAGAGCCATCTTGACGCTTCTACAGGAGGATCGCTCTCTTCTTCATCTTTATTTTATCTTTGTATTAGCTAGTTTAGTTTCTCAATTTTGCTAGGAAGCATTCCTCTACATGTACTCCATTTGATAGCAATACAAATTTCACATTGCCTTCTAATTGAAGTTTTCTAGTTAGTGTGTATTTCATGCTTGTAGTTAATTAGTAGAGCACACTCTTCTTTTCTAATTACCCTAGGCACACTTGCCTAGGGTGAGCTTAGAAGAGAAGACTTCTTCATGTCACTTAGGTTTTGTGATAGCTTAATCTTTAGTTCATCTTTGCATCAAAATACCTGATTGTTTATGAAAACCCTAAAAACAACAAAACGAAAAATACAAAAATACATGTGTTGATTTGAGAGGTGAGAGAGAGAACCATTTCATGTGACTAACATATTGGTCTCCTTGGATGTCCCTAGATACTTCACTATCCAAGTATTATAAATGTAAAAGTTTGATTGCAGATTTATGCGTTGCAACGACACTAATTACATCATTTAACAAACCGCGTATTTCTCGCATCAGAAGTGACATGCCTTGCCAAAAATAAGGGGAAAAGGTGACATGACAATTGGAATTTTGAAAGCCGAATGGTAAGCCCATAATGCATCATCAAGTTTGAGGGACTAGTCTTTCCGATTGGGCTTTACCATCTTTTGCAAAATGTTTTTGATCTCCAATTTGGAGACTTCAGCTTGGCCATTTGTTTGAGGGTGATATGCTGAAGAGATTTTATGGTTCACCCCATATTTAGCAAGTAGTTGACAAAATTGGGAGTGTGTAAAATGTGATCCTCGATCACTAATAATGGCCTCAGGAAACTAAAATGCAAAAAAATGTTTTTCTTGATGAAATCCAGGACAACCCGATGGTCATTAGTGCGTGTGGGTACCGCTTTGATCCATTTTGAAACATAGTCAACAATGACTAAAATGAACTGATACCCAAAAGAAGTGACAAACCGTCCCATGAAATCAATGTCCCACACATCGAAGATCTCAACTTCTAAAATTGGGTTGAGGGGCATCATATCCACAGAGTTCATGTTGTCGATGCTCTGGCAATGCACACAGGACAGTGAAAGCTCATGAGCATCCCTCTGTATGCTAGGCCAATAAAATTCAACATTTAAAATCTTCACCGTTGTTTTCTTCCGTGAAAAATGTCCGCGGCAAGCCATTGAATGATAGTGGTTCAGAATATCATGTGTTTTTGTGCTAGGAACACGCCGTCTAACGACTTGGTCGGCATAGATGCGAAACAGATTAGGGTCCTGTCAAAAGTAATATTTGATCTCGACAAAGAACTTATCCCTCTTTTGTTTAGGCTAGTCAGAAGGGAATCGTTCAGTAGCGAGATAATTCTCATAATCAGCATACCAAGGGAGGGATTTTAGTGTCAAGAGCATTTCATCCAAAAAAATGACTATTTGGGTCAATACATCACCAGTCTCAAGTCTTGAAAGGTGATCGGCCATGACATTTTTCTAGCCCACTTTATCCTTGATCTCCAAATGAAATTCTTGTAATAATAAAATCCATCGAATTAAATGAGGTTTCGCATCTTTCTTGTTAAGCAAATATTTCAAGGCTGAGTAATCAGAGTAGATGGTGATGTGTGGCCCTAACAGATATGATTGGAATTTTTCAAGGGCAAAAACGATCGCAAGAAGTTCTTTCTTGGTAACAGTATAATTCTGTTGTGTTTCATCAAGTGTTTTACTTGAGTAATAAATCACAACGGGTTTCTTGTCATTACGTTGCCCTAGGACAACTCCTACTTCATAATTTAAGGCATCTGTCATAAGCTCAAAAGGATGAGCCTAGTCGAGTACTTGCAGAATGGGTGCCTCAGTAATCACTTTGAAACTCTCCCAGCAATCTTTATCAAAAGCAAAAGGTTGTTCTTTAGTCAAAAGGTGGCTTAAAGGTTGGGAGATTCTAGAGAAATCCTTAATGAATCATCGATAGAATTCCACATGCCCTAGAAAAGATCGTATTTGTTTCACTGAACTAGGTGGGGGAAGTTTTAAGATTGTATCGACTTTAGCTTTATCTACAGAGATTCCCTTTCCAGAAATAACATGGCCCAAGACAATGCCCTCCTGAACCATGAAATGGCTCTTTTCAAAACTAAGAACTAGGTTAACCTCAATACATTTTTGAAGAGTTCTTTCTAAATTCCAAGGACAATGATCAAAAGAATCTCCAAAAATGTAAAAATCATCCATAAAGACCTCTAAGAAATCACCTACCAAATCATAGAAGATTTCTAACATACACCATTGCAAGTCGCAGGTGCATTACACAATCCAAAGGGAATTCTTCGAAAAGCAAAGGTTCCGAAGGGGCAGGTGAAAGTGGTCTTTTCCTGGTCCTCAGGATGGGCTACGACTTGATTATAGCCAGAGTATCCATCAGAAAATCAATAATACTCTTGTCTAGCTAGCCGCTCCAAAATTTGATCAATAAAAGGGAGTAGAAAATGATCCTTCTTTGTAGCGGTATTTAATTTTTGGTAATAATACAAACATGCCACGAAAAGGCAATTCCTTCTCTTCATCTTTATTTTATCTTTGTATTTGTTAGTTTAGTTTCTCAAGTTTGTTAGGAAGCATTCCTCTACATGTACTCCATTTACTAGCAATACAAATTTCACTTTGCCTTCTAATTCAAGTTTTCTAGTTAGTGTGTATTTCATGCTTGTAGTTAATTAGTAGAGCACACTCTTCTCTTCTAATTACCCTAGGTGCACTTGCCTAGGATGAGCTTAGAAGGGAAGACTTCTTGTCACTTAGGTTTAGTGATAGGCTTAATCTTTAGTTCATCTTTGCTTCAAAATACTCGATTGTTTCTAAAAACCCTAAAAACAACAAAACGAATAATACAAAAATACATGTGTTGATTTGAGAGGTGAGAGAGAGAACCATTTCATGTGACTAACAAATTAGCCTCCTTGGATGACCCTAGATACTCCATTATCTAGGTAATATAAATGTAAAAGTTTGATTGCGAATTCACGCGTCGCAACAACACTAATTACATCATTTAACAAACCGTGTATTTCTCGCAACACTTTTTGGCATCGTTGCCAAGGTGGCATAGCTTAGTCACATATTTAATCTCTCTTGTTTGCTTGATCTTCACGAAATTTTGTTTGTTTTGATTTCAGGTGCGAATTAGGAGCGGGAGTGGGATTTTGAGCACTTTGAGTGTAATCATCAAGTTTCTTTTCTTCCCACGTACTTTAGGTTAGTACCCTAGGCTTTTTCTTATAAAAAAAAAGCAAAATCTCTTTAAAAAATCTTTAAATTATCAAAAAAATCAAAGACAAGAAAAATTAAGGGTGGTGGAATCCTAAAATTCATTTTGTTACTTGTTTGCTTCATTTTCCACCACCTTTGTCTTATTGGTGTCTGATTTTTGAGAATCCAGACTTCTATCTCGATTTTTAAAAATTAGGTTTGGGTACTTAGGAGCTTCCTAAAATCATTAAATTTCATCCAGGGAAGCCCCTTTGAGTCGAGAACCTTGAGTCTAATTTTCAAGTAGTTCTACTTAATAGAAAAAATTAAAAAATTCACGAACTGAACAAGTAGTTCTAATTCGACCTTATTTTCTTACATTTTCTTGCCATCCGTGAATTTTATAAATTTTTCTACTCATCAAATTTGGGAAACTTTATAGTTCTGGAAACCTTGAGAAATTGTCTATATCATATAAAATTCTCAAAAATGTTTGAGATCATTCGAGGTTTCTACATAATCAATTCCTCAAATCTATCATTTCTAACTCTTGAGACCAGTAAGAAGAAAAATTTCAAAAAATATCAAACAAATTCCTAAAATCACAAAAAATAATTTTTGGATTCCTTGTTTGATTTTACATCAAGTGGTGGTGTTGTTTATCTTTTTTGGACCACTACCTAAAAAGATTTTAAAAAGAGATTCATTTTTAGAAGTTGTATAACTAGGAATTCCAACTTTAGGGTTTTTTATTTTTCTCTCTTGATCACATCAAAATTCAGGGGAATTGTCTCCACTAACAATAACTTGTTTACCATTATTTTATGGAACATCAAAACCTTGTTTGAACATTTAATAAGAGAGATCCTAAAAGACATTAAATCTTTATTAAAACCCTAAAATCCTTCAACCAAAATTAATCCTTGTTTGCAAACCTTGTTTCAACCAAAAAAAGAAATAATTGGGGATTATCCCAAGCAACGCCCAACACATTCCTTGTGTACTTTAAGCTCCTAGACTTAATTAAAATTTTGTAGCAATTTGACCCCTAAGGTTTCATCAAACTTAGGCTTGCTACCTAGGTTTTAAGGTTTCTATAGTTGGTATCAATTCTTTCATCTATATTTGGTGCCAGGCCAAGGGGCTGTGTCAAACGACCAGGTGAGGGTTTACACAAGCCCCTAGTGATTTTCTTAGGACATGCTTGGGCACAACCCTCCCTTTATTCAACCTAACCAGATTTGTTGAGAAAATGGATATCCATTACTGATTTCTTTTTTCCTAGATAGACCAAGTCTTAGGTTAATTTTTAGGGAGTCACATTTAAGCTAGGTCTAGAATTTTGTTACTTGATTGCACACTTTCTCTCATCTCTCCCTCCTCTTCTCCCCGTTTCTTCCATTTTTTTTGCATGGGCTACGGACCCAAACTCCGCACATGGAGGGACCACTTGATTTTGCCTCCCCCACCAAAGACCTCCTTTCCCACATTCTTCCTCTTCTTTTTAAAAAAATGGAAAAACAAAATAGGTTCTCTAACCCACATGCTGATTTTTCTATTCCCTTTCTATCCACCCTGGAGCTACCTAATCAAGACCCCCACCTCATTTCTACTCCATGATGGCTTAGTTACATGCTAATCAACAACAGTTGACTAGGGATATAACAAACCTAGCCAACCAAGGGAGACCTACCAAGCTTACCCAAGCTCCATGAGTTCCACATTTAACCCCATTTAACACCCTAAAGAGAGAAAATTTGCATAATCTAAATACTGCCCGTGCTGCATATAATCAATATTATGAGATTTTCTATGGTTTAACAGGGAATTACACATATCAAAATCATCACCCCACTCAAAATATCTTCACCCTCTAGGAGCAATTTAAAAATTCCAATAATTGGAGGAAATATTCGACTCACTCCTGGACCAACTCGGTTCCTCACCAACAATACCTTTTTGGAGGGTATGGTTCATGTTGATGTAGAAAAATCGTCGCAAATAGATTTGAGTTTTGAAAACCCGTCGTTATAGTGTGATTTGCGAAAAAATCTGTCAACAAATAAATTTTACCGAAACTCGAAAAGAATTCCAGGTCGAACACAAGGAGGTGGATGTTCGATTAAAAATCACGTTTGTTTTATTTGTCACGAAGTAGATTAGCTGGTCGAAATTATTCAAAACTATCTACTTAAATAATGAATAGAAGAGAGAGAGAGAGAGAGGATATTACAAATAAATACAAAATAGAGATAGAATAAACATGAATTTCACAATCATCAAATGATGTTCATTAAAACTAATCATTACACTAGAAAGCTAGAAAGATTACAACTAGAAAGTGGTAAAAAGAAGGTGAAGAGAAGTTATCCTCCTCACGGTTGCTTGGGGGACGAGCTGCGTTGATGGAGAGCCCAGACAAAGGTGATGAGATGTGGGAAGGAGAATGACGACGGACGACGGAGAATGGGGCAAGGCGACGTTGTAGCAGGATTCACTTCCCGAATGATGGTGAGAAGACAACCACGGGATGCTCCACGAAGGAGGTGAGAAGGTGGAAAAATTGTATTTTTAACTCTAATGGAGCATCTTGGGTTTAGGACAAGCTCTTAGAGCTTTGAAGGGGGTGAGAAAAGAGAGGAAGGGATGAGAAATTGCAGTGGTAGGGGTCTCCTTTTATAATTGTAGGGATTGAGGGCAATTTGGACATTTTACACTTGAAAACATTAATTCAAAGTCCTTAGTAACAGATTTAAGCATCACTAAAGACCCTAAACGTGGGCTTAGTGTGTGCGCCTGCCATGCCTATTACTCTCCTACGCACTCAACACTTCATGCACGTTCATGTGATATCAGTTGTCCGATCGTGAGATCGGATGGCTTAGAAGCCATCGTGCCTCATCGCACACCCGGGTCAAATCACGCGTGCATGGTGCGTTCGCGATCTATGCGATCTGGTGATGCCACATGGCCTACGCTGCCGCCATTCATCCTCGATCCAACGGCCACAATTGGCCCATGCCTGCTTGTGCCCTTGATTTGAGGTGCATGCGATCTCGAACCCACGACCTCTACATCGCCCACAGGCTTGAGACCAACGAG
Organism: Thalassia testudinum; assembly: GCA_037157565.1. Lineage (NCBI taxonomy): Eukaryota > Viridiplantae > Streptophyta > Magnoliopsida > Alismatales > Hydrocharitaceae > Thalassia > Thalassia testudinum. Next base: position 27,435,802 of record JAZHRO010000014.1, read on the forward strand.
CCAAGCCGCCCTTTGAGGTGCATTTTGGATTTGGGTGCAATCTCTCTCAGCATTTCGATCTTGATCTAACAGTTGAGGTCATTCGTGCGGTTGAGGAGAGAGAGAGCAGCGGTGGGATGGTGCCACATGGCACCATCTTGGCCGTCCATCTTCTATGTCTTGTAGTTGGTGCCATGAATGTCAGATTGGACCGATTTTCATGCTGTTGGGTTGCGATCGTCAATCTAAACCCATCTGCTTGGTCAGATTTGTCATCTGAAGTGCTGATTTATACCATCTTGGCCCTTGATCTTTGATCTTCCTTGGATTATAACTGATGCTATGAAAGTCTGATCAGGGCCATCTTGGAGTCGTTGAACTCCGATCGTCGGCCTGATCAGATCTGTACGGTTGGATCTTCAATCCAAGGCCCCGATTAAATGTCACCCTATCACTTGACCATAAAAAGGAGAAATTAACCTGAATTTTATACAATCTATCCTAAATTCATGATGATGCATGTTATGCAATATTTATATTGTATAATGCAACTATATGCCTATGAACGTGCAAAAATAGATGGTTTATGTGATATAAATATGTTTACATCACACCCCCATACCAATATTTTGCTAGTCCCTACGAAAACTACATGCTATTCATAAAAGAATTAGGTCGGATTTCTTAGGCAATAGTTATTTTTTCAACTCTTATGAATTTCAACTAAGACTTGAACTATAGAGACACCACAGTACCCAGGTGTCTGCCAAAATGCAAACCACCTCAAGCCCTCGCCTTATTTAAAGAAGGATCTTTTTATTCTTTTCTAATTTTTTTGGATTTTTGAGTTTAGTGTTTCGGAAGAGCTTTCTACGGCCACTCAACCCACCCAAGACTCAAAGAGAACCCTAGGTTCTAAGCATCTTTGTGTGAAATGTGATAAACTCAATGATTGGCGATTAGAACGAACTTCGAGTTTCTACATCCTTAGGTGACCTTAAAAAGAAATTCTACCTAATGATGTATCTATTCGACCGGTAGCTTTCTCCTTACTTTTATTTTTATGGGGTCAGCACAAGGGCGAACCTAGTATATATCTCCCCAGCTTATTCTACTTCTCCGCTTCTTCCTCAGTGTTTTGGAATTATACGTGCATTTCTTGAGCTAGGTTCTGGATAACCTACCAATGGGTTGTTACCCACGATAACTTGCCAGCCATACTCATGCAGTGAAGTGTGGCTTATTTCTTTTTTTCTTTTCTTTTCTCCTTTTCTTTTTTTTTCTTTTTTAAGAGATATTTTTCTTTATTTTTCTAAGTGGCTTCCTTGATCTAAGATTTACCTAAAGGCAATAGGAAAAGAATGGTCGTGTGACTGGGCTCTGGACAACCTACCATTGGGATGTTACCTACGATAACTTGCCAGCCATACCACCCTAGCAGGTTCGTTAGCTACTCAATTTTTGTTAAAATCGTCGAAAAGCGAGTCAGTGCAAATAGTGTGTAGATGCTTAGACTTAAAATCCCCTCAAATCAGAGGGTGGATTAATAAGTCATGTACTTATCAACCCAACTTATTTAACTAAATTGAAGTAAATTCAGAATAGTGAGGACTCGATAAATAAATCCACATTTTAGCAGACACCTAGGTTGATTAAGCCCAAAGACCTGAAGGGACTAAGTGTTCAATCCATACATTTTTATTCTCTAAGATTGAAAATTTTCTAAAGCCTAAGTTCTCTTTCCTAATTCCATAATTTTATTATTATTTTTTTAATAAATAAAAAGAATCTACGGAGCTGACGAAATAATTCAGAGATGAATGTCCACCCTCCCATGCTTATCTAATGCAATGTCCTCATTGTATTAAAAAGACATGAAATTGAGTGGAGTAGAGTAGAAAGCACCTGAATTGCGTGAATAACAGGTCAGCTCCAAGATGAAAAGAAATTGTATACGTGCTGAATTTAGTGTCTTTAGCTAGGCACACTATACAAAGAAGAAGAAATAAAGAATTCACAGGTGTAGGTCAGAATCAGAATAAGAAAATTTAGCTTTGGACCTACCAGGAGAAGATGTCCATAGATGTGGACCAGATCGTGATGCAGACCCATGCCCCATAGTCAAATATATCTAAGGTTCTGGATAAAAATTATCCAAAACCTGAGATCATTATGCAAGTGAGGTCGGGCCTAAGATTTGTGAGGATGCAACCCAAGTCCAAAAAGTCGGATAATAGAGAAATCAAGCTTAAAAGGATAATCAATGAATTTGTGCTTGGGTTGCGCATCCTCAGAATAAATGTCGTAAGGGTCCTTGTAGAAGGTTGGTAGTTTTAGACAAATAGGCACCCTTAGACTCAGTCTTTTACTTCCTTCGGAATTGGCTTCCCAAATCATCATTTCCCAATTCCTATCCTCCTCATTTAGAATTTGGAATTCCAGGACCTCCTACATATTAATCACCCCATCTAAAATGTCCAAGTCCAAGATTTGTTGTGAAATCAAAATTAACTTGGGTCTAGTGATCTCAAAATCAAACTCATTAGTAAGCTCAATGGGGTGTGATTGAGGATCAGGGCTTTAAATTGAATCCTCCATGCAATGAGGATCTAAATCCACCTTGTGAGCCCCAACAGAATCAAGTTCCTCAATTTTAGTGCCATCAAATGATTTTTCAAATTCCTTAGGCCCAGTCATCTCACTAAAATCATGTTCTGTAAACTCATGTGAGATTTCTTATAATGATTCTTCACCTTCAAAATCAAAGAATTATAAATCTACATTAATGTATGTCTCAAAATCATCAATCACTTTTTGTTCCATGGAGACATACATTTTCTTGTACACCAGCTCAGGAATCTTAGGTGAAGAAATCAATTCATCTTTATTTGATTGCTCTAGAACAACTTGATCAACCCTGATCTCGTAAAACATGTCCCCCCTATAGGTGCCTAAGCGGATTCTAAAATTGGCTCTCCTATCAGGGGTTCATCCTGGGAATCCTCCTAAGATTTGACTAGAGTAATCATAAATCTCATCCTCAATTTCAATAACTTCCCAAGTAAAAACTCACCCAGGCCTTTACCCATAACATCCTGGAGCCAATCCAACAAATACTTGTTAAGATCGTCAATCATTTTAATCAGGGGCTCCAATTCTTCAGTGCAAGGTGTTGGCTGAGCTTCTAAAGATTGTATGGTATTCCTTAAGTTAGCCAACACCTTATCTTGGACCTGGTTAACTTGAACCAAATGGTTTTTGTTCAGGGTTGGGCGGGTTTGGGTTCAATCTGGGGAAGTCAAGGAATTGAGGTTCTTAATACCCTCCTGATAATAGGTCACTTTTGGTTGTCCATAAGGAGGTGATGACCTATAAGCAGTGTAATCTGGGGATGGGTAAGGATTAGCATATCCTTCTTAATTATAGATCATATTAGGTTGTCCAAATGAGGGTGGTGATCTATAATCAATGTAGCTTGGAGAAGGATAAGAATCAAAATTATTGTGTCCAGGGTTAAAATCTAAACATGGAGGTTCAAAACTGTATCCCTAATCAAGATTATCCCAACTAAAAGATGGATGAGAATAAGTCTGCTTGGAATAATAATCCTTTTGGGAATAAGTAGTGGTAGGGGGGTAGGAGTGGAAGTGCGAATAGGATGTGGAAGGATCCATGATAGACGAGAGGAAGAAAAGCACCTTGTAATACAAATAAACAAACCTGTCCTAAAGTGGGCTACCCTAAAGACCTACAGACTCCCAAAACTCATCTTGAGATAAAGAAATGATTTGATCTACTTCTTTCCAATCAATCCAACCAATTAGAGGGAGGGGCTGGGGAGAAGGTTCTTCCTTTGGCTTGTGCCTCCGATTCCTAGTGTACCCCCCAGTCGTGATCGTTTGATCCTACTCCCATAGCTAGACATTAGATTGAATGGTAGAAACAGACTAATCGAAAATAATCTCAATCTGGGCTCCAAAGAGCGAGTCCAATCCTTAAGGACAACGTCTACTCTATTTTAATTAGGGTTAGGTTTGCATGTTCTTTGGAATGTGATGGGCCCTTTATCTAGGTTGTGCCCTTAATGATTGATTGATATGTGTTGGCATGCACAACCAATGATTTTCAAGAAGGATTATTTTTTTGGATGTGGTAAGTTTTATGGTTTAAATCTTGCTTAGTAGCTTTTAGGATTCAATTTTAAGTGTATTCAATCAAGTTCAGTTGGCACACCAGGTTTTGAAAGCACAGGTGAAGATGTTTTCCTTTAAATCTTAAAAGAATGTGGAGTGCTTGGTAAATCCCTAAAAGTTGAACCTATGTGGCAGCTACTTGATGAGTTATTTTTAGTTAAAGTGGTGTGGCTCAAATAACTCAAACAATTGGCCTGATGCACCACTTAATTAGGCAAACAAGTGATTACCTAATCTGATTTCTACTCAATTATGTGTTGGTGAGTGTATTGGTCCCAAAGATCAGGTTACCGGTTGAGTATGAAGAATCAGAAGAGGTTATGCACCTCTGTGAGATTTTTTAAAATTTTTTTTCTTTATATAAGTGGAGGGTGAGGCGGGTGGAGGTTACAACCAAACAATCAAAAATAACCTTAGGATTTATGAGAACTCCTAGGTTAATTAGGATTTGCGTTATTAGGTGATGGAATGAAATCTAGTGGGTGGGGAGGTGGGGGTAAACTTACAGACCCTTCAACAGCACTGTACTCCAATCTATCACTTTTGCTCGCCTCGTAAGAGTACCTGCAATCAAAATAAGAGAGGAGAGAAGTGAGGTAAAAGATAAATAAGGTGGGAAAACACGAAAAATCAAAGAGCGTCGCCTCCTCGGCAACCACACCAAAATGTTGATGCGGGAAAATCATCATAAATAGATTTGAGATTTGAAAATCCGTCGTTATAGTGTGATTTGCGAAGAAATCCGTCAACAAAAAAATTTTACCGAAACTCAAAAAGAATTCTGGGTTGAACACAAGGAGGCTGACGTTTGATTAAAAATCGAGTTTGTTTTATTTGTCACGAAGTAGATTAGCTGGTCAAAATTATTCAAAACTAGCTATCTACTTAAATAATAATGAATAGAAGAGAGAGAGAGAATATTTCAAATAAACATGGATTTCACAATCATCAAGTGATGTTCATTACAACTAATCATTACACTAGAAAGCTGGAAAGATTACAACTTGAAAGTGGTAAATCTACTATAGAAAGCAGTAAAAAGACAGTGAAGAGAAGTTATCCTCCTTGACAGCTGCTTGGAGGATGAACCACGTTGACGGAGCACTCGGATGAAGGTGATGAGATGCAGGAAGAAGGAGAATGATGACAGACGACGGAGAATGGGGCAGGGTGACATCGCAGCAGGATCCGCTTCTTGAACGGTGGTGAGAAGACAACCGCGGGATGCTAACAAGCTCTTAGAGCTTTGGAGGGGGTGAGAGAAGAGAGGAAGGGATGAGAAATTCGAGTGGTAGGGTCTCCTTTTAAAGTTGTAGGGATTGTGGGTAATTTAGACATTTTACACTTGAAAACAATAATTCAGGGTCTTTAGTGACAGATTTAAGCGTCACTAAAGACCCCAAACATGGGCTTAGTGCGTGTTCTTGCCGTGCCTCTTCCTCTCCCGCGCGCTCAATGCTTCACGAACTTCGTACGATATCAGTCGTCCGATCGCGAGATCGGACGACTTAGAAGCCATCGCGCCTCATAGCGCACCCACATCAAATCGCACGTGCATGCCGTGTGCAATGGTGCGTTCGTGATCCGCATGAGCTAGTGACACCATGTGGCCAACGCTGCCGCTGTTCATCCTCAATCCAACAGCCACAATTGACTTACACCCGCTTGTGCCTTCTATTTGAGGTGCATGCGGTCTCGAACCCGTGACCTCCGCGTTGCCTACGGGCTCGAGAACAATGGGCCATGCCACCCTTTGAGGCGTGTTTTGGATTTGGGCGCGATCTCTCTTAGTCGTTGGATCTTGATTCGACTATTGAGATCATCCATGCGATTGAGGAGAGAGAGAGTAGCAGTGGGTCCTTAGGTCGGTTGGGCAGCTGGGATGGTGCCACGTGGTGCCATCTTGTCCATCCATCTTCTGTCTTGTAGATGGTGCCACAGATGTCGAATTGGACCGATTTTCACACCACTGGGCTGCGATCATCAATCTAAACCCATCCGTGCTATCAGATTTGTCATCTGAAGTGCGAATTTATACCATCTTGGCCCTTAATCCCTGATCTTCCTCAGATTATATCTGATGCTACTGAAGTCTGATTAGGGCGATCTTGGAGTCGTTGAACTCCTATTGTCGCCCTGATCAGATCCGTATGGTTGGATCTTCAATCCGAGGTCCCGATTAAATGTCGCCCTATCACCTGACCATAAAAAGGAGAAATTAACCTAAATTTTATACAATTTATCCTAAATGCATGATGATGCATGTTGTGAAATATTTATAATGTATAATGCAACTATATGCTTAAAAATGCGCAAAAATAGATGGTTTATGTGATATAAACATGTTTACATCAGTTCAAATCAGAATTGTTATCAATCTGGGCCATCTCAAGAAGACATCAATGCCCAAATGATGAAAACCTTGTAGGAAATGCAAAGCAAAATGATGGCAATAACCCGTGTTATTAACAATCTCCATGATCAAGTTGTGGTTACTTCGACCCAAAAACCTGCAGGACATTCACCATCCCAGCCCACACCAAACCCTATCAATCAAAGGAGCCAACACTCGGGTGGAAACCAACATCAGAACCACATTAATCAGCCTCCTATTAACCCGATACCTCAGCACCAACCTGGTTTCTATTAACAACAGACCCCCTACCTCCTCCCACGCATAACCAAACCGCCTATGCAGATACATTAAGGAGCGGGAAAACCTCCACTGATTCAGGGCCTTCACATCAAACTGATGAAACCCACTCTCAACCTATGAAAATTAACACTCCTAACCTTAATCAGGAAGAAGAAAAAGAACCACCAAAAACACAAGATTCAAATCCTATTTCCCACCCTCAAGCACTGCAATCCAATCCTTCTAAAAAGAAATCAGAACCTTCTCACCAAGATCTTTTGGACTTATTTAGGCAAGTCGAGACTAGCATCCCCCTCCTAGATGCCACCCTTTCCTATGCTAAATTTTTGAGAGAAAGGTGTACTCCAAAGTGGCAGGACCAGAATCTAGGATGAGTGGTCCTTTCCGAGACAATGAGCTTAATTGTACAAAGCAAGCTGCCTCTCACGAAAAAGGACCTAGGCACACCACTCATTTAGATTGTCATAAATGACACCATGTTTCATTGCGCCCTTCTCAACTTAGGTGCCTTTATTGATCTCATTCCCCCGGTCTTATTCAAGGAATTTCAATTCGGTGAGTTAAACCCTATTAAGGTTCAATTGCTAAACCGATTTACCATTAAATTGCAGGGAGTTTATAAGGATATTATTGTTAAGGTCCAGAATTGTCTATTTTTGGTTGATTTTCTGGTCCTTGACATAGAGATACCAGTCATCCTTGGAAGACTTTTTCTGATTACCGCATAAGCTAATATCAATTATCCTTCCAGAAAAATTGATATAAATTGCAGCAATCAGACTATTTTATTAGATATTTTCCAAGCTTCCAAGAAGTCCATTGGTTATGAATTTTTTGAGGATGCTGATAATAAAATGGAAGCAGTAATTGAGAAATTGATGTTGATCAACCCCTACTCTACTTTGACCACTGTTGATCCAAATTCTATTGATTCATATTCCAAATAATGATTTTGTGGTCCAAGACATTTCAGTCAACTAGGGTTTGACTTTTACTCTTTCAATCTTCTTGATTTATCACCAAAAACATCCACACTAACTTCACCCAACCTGCATCACATTGACTTCTCTCCCCCTCCCTTTCCATTGGACCTACCACCTGACCCATCCAAGTTTGGCTTTCATCATAAATTCAAAACATGGCAAGACTTGGGTCATTCTTCCAATTTTCCATTTCATTTTGATCCCTATATCTTTACCAATCATCTTTCAAGGGATCCTGAGGAAAGCACCTTTTTTGAGGACATTCAAATGTCCAATTATTTACATGATTGTCCATCTTCCGTGCATTGCAATTCACGCCTGACTGAATGGCGTAAAAGATAGCACTAGATGGGAGGTAACCCATCATTTTTCCCACTTTTCATTTTTCTATTTTTTCAGTAGTTTTGCCTATTATGATGTTGATCGCCTTCACCAAGGTAATTCCTTTTCCTTTCCAATTGCATGAAGACATGCCACATCTTAAGCATGGGGGGGATGTTTTAAATTTTGATGATCAAATCAAGATTTTCAAAACCCAGAAACATGCAATTTTCTTGTTTCATTTTCTGCATGCATACCAAAAATAAAAATAAAAATAAAAATGTTGAAAACTTTTTGAAGAAATTTTGAAATCGGGACTATGGTTGAAGATTCACTTTTGGTACAATTGGATTTAATCTTTAACAACTAGTGATAAGGATACAGATCTGAGTATTAGAACTTTAGGGTCTACCTTTAGACTAGATCAAATATCCTTCTCTAAAATTCCACCTAAACTCATGATAATTCAGACGACTTGATCCCCCTTTGGAACATGGAAAGTATCTGACTTAGTTTTCGATTAAAAAGCTTGCATCTTGTGCAAAATTTCTTGTGTAAAATTCACACACAAGCCAACACCTAAAAAATAATTAGAAATTAGAAAAACCCTTTGTTTGGCCTTAGTAAAAGTCCGAAGCAGATCATTGGTTTGAGTTCCCACCACCGAGGAGGAAAATGCCTCCTTTAAGGATGCGATGTCAACATGTTACTGCCTCGACGCTGCTCTATATCTATATTTCATATCTTTAGATGGAGCATTAAGGTGCATTTTTTGCAGCTCAAATGTCTTGGATGATGCTCTACTCATAGCATCGAAGCAAGAGCTTGAGTTTACTTGGAGCGTCCCTTTACACCGCACATGTTTTTGGGTTATGAGCTCCTAGGTAGTGTCATGGATAGTACTATCTCAAAGTACTGGTGCCAAAGCCCCTTTGAGGATTGGTAACGGGAATGATGATCCTGACACATCTGTTATAAGACTAAGTTAAGATTAAGCATAGGGGAGACAAAAAAATGTTTTAAACAAAAAACATGACCCTATAAATGTTGGTTTCTCACAAGCACAGACACAAAGTTTTAAGTTTGAATCAAATTCAATAGCCAAAAAAATCCTAAGTACAAAAATTTTGAGTCATTTAAACTAACAAGGGGTTAATTTGTGAATTTTTGGAGGATATATTGATCTCGATTCGTCTAATTTTTTAGAACCAAAAATGTATCCTGATGTTTATCTATAAAAAATCTTGTACCTCCCATGTTCTAATCAACCAAGATCCTGCAATCTCCTTAAAAAAGTTGAAAAAAATTAGTTTTCCCAAAAATTTCATTTTGTAAAAATTTGTTTTGCTAAGAGACTAGTAAAATATAAGCATGGGGGTGTGATAAACACTGATTTATCATCATTCCTATGCCCTAAAATAGATCTAGCTCTTAGGTTTTTAACTCTGCCAATAGGTTTTTGGGCTGAATTTAGGCATCAATTAGGCTAAACATGCATTGCATATTTCATTGGGTTTTTAACACATTTATTTGAGTGTTAGGGATAAACAGATAGTCAGATCCCTAAAACCCTAGGACTCAGGAAGGCAGAAGAGGAAGAAGAAGCTCCTTTCAGTTGGATTCCAGCTAGATCCAACTCATCCCAATTGGATCCCAGCTCATCCTAGCTAGATCAACTCATCCATAGCTCCATTCAGCTCATCCTAGCTGGATGGCAGCTCAAACTTGCTCAAGTTAGTTGATCCCAACTCCATTCCAGCTCCTCCAACTCTGAAGAGTTCACTGGAAGTTCAACTTGACTAGGACTAGCTACTAGCTATACCTGGTCAGTTGAAGACGACCTTAACCAGCAGAAGCCAGCTCATCTTAGCTTGGCTTAGTAGTTAGAAAAGAACTAGCAAGCTAAGCCAGCTAAGGTAGCTCCTTACAGCTCTCTTCAGCAGCCACCAGCTCCAGTGCAGTTCAAGACAGCTTCCTCCAGCTCATCACCTCCAAAACCCTAGCTCCCTCTACCTCTCTCCCCAACTCCCTACTAGCTAAGCAAGCTAAGCTAGCTTATCTTAGCTAGTCCACCTCCTTAGAATCCATACATAACCCTAAAACCCACCCACCTAAGCTCCACTACACACCCCTACTTAGCTCCACCTAAGCTACTCCTATACCTACCTACTTTTGGCTCTAACAAGAGACAACCCTTCACATCACCACCACCTCCAAAGGACACCATAAAGTTAGAGCCAACAAGCCCATAACTACCCCATCTTGGTGCCAACTTCTTCCCTCCAAAAACCCCTAAAATCCAACCCTACACATACCCCTAAAGCCATCTTAACCTTCCACGTAACCCTACTTCTAGAACCCACCTAGGTTGGTGCCAACATGGAGGCAATCTTCCATAATTGGAACCAGTTTTAGGCAACCCTTATCCACCATAACTACCCCCTAGCAACCCTTAGGTTGGTGCCAAATACCCTCCACCATAGGATCATCCAACCACCTCCTAAAGCCCATCCTAGCCCTACACCTAATCCCCACACCAATGACCACTCTCCACTTCTATAAATACCCTCCTAACTACCACCGAAATATCATCTCTTCCATTAGTTAGGTTCCAACCATACCACCTTCATCCACACCAAGGAAGAAGGAGAGAAGAAGATCAAGGGGGCAACCTACCCACCCCATTGGTGCCTTTTTCCTCTCTCTTTTCTCCCTTAGCCACGCCAAGGAGGAGGTCATCTTCAACCTAGAGGGTACGGCCAGGCAAGAGGAGGAGCAAGGTGATTGACACCCACCTTGAAGGATAGCTTGGAGGAGGACTACTAGAAGAAGCCAAGGAGAACTCTTTTCAAGTGTGGGGCAACCACACTTGGAGCAAGAGCCATCTTGAAGCTTCTACAGTTGGATCCCTCTCTTCTTTATCTTTATTTTACCTTTGTATTAGCTAGTTTAGTTTCTCAATTTTGTTAGGAAGCATTCTTCTACATGTACTCCATTTACTAGCAATACAAATTTCACATTTCCTTCTAATTGAAGTTTTCTAGTTAGTGTGTATTTCATGCATGTAGTTAATTAGTAGGGCACACTCTTCTCTTCTAATTACCCTAGGCGCACTTGCCTAGGATGAGCTTAGAAGAGAAGATTTCTTCTTGTCACTTAGGTTTAATGATAGCTTAATCTTTAGTTCATCTTTGCATCAAAATACCCGATTGTTTATGAAAACCCTAAAAACAACAAAACAAAAAATACAAAAATACATGTGTTGATTTGAGAGGCGAGAGAGAGAACCATTTCATATGACTAACAAATTGGTCTCCTTGGATGATCCTAGATGCTCCACTATCCAGGTATTATAAATATAAAAGTTTGATTGCGAATATACACATTGCAATGACACTAATTGCATCATTTAACAAACCGTGTATTTCTTGAATCAAAGGTGACATGCCTTGCCAAAAATAAGGCGGAAAGGTGACATGCCAATTGGAATTTTGAAAGCTGTATGGTAATATCATAATGCAACATAAAGTTTGAGGGATTAGTCTTTCTGATTAGGCTTTACCGTCTTTTGCAAAATGTTTTTGATCTCCCATTTGGAGACTTCAGCTTGGCCATTTTATGATTCACCCCATATTTAGCAAGTAGTTGACAAAATTGGGAGTGTGTAAAATGTGATCCTCGATCACTAATAATGGCCTTAGGAAACTAAAATGCAAAAAAATGTTTTTCTTGATGAAATCCAGGACAACCCGATGGTCATTAGTGCGTGTGGGTACCGCTTTAATCCATTTTGAAACGTAGTCAACAATGACTAAAATGAACTGATACCCAAAAGAAGTGACAAACCGTCCCATGAAATCGATGTCCCACACATCGAAGATCTCAACTTCTAAAATTGGGTTGAGGGGCATCATATCCACAGAGTTCATGTTGTCGATGCTCTGGCAATGCACATAGGACAGTGAAAGCTCATGGGCATCCTTTGGTATGCTAGGCCAATAAAATTCAACATTTAAAATCTTCACCATTGTTTTCTTCCCTGAAAAATGTCCGCTGCAAGCCATTGAATGACAGTGGTTCAGAATATCATGTGTTTCTATGCCAGGAACACACCGTCTAATGACTTGGTCAGTATAGATGTGAAACAGATTAGGGTCATGTCAAAAGTAATATTTGATCTCGACAAAGAACTTATCCCTCTTTTGTTTAGGCTAGTCAGAAGGGAATCATCCAGTAGCGAGATAATTCTCATAATCAGCATACCAAGGGAGGGATTTTAGTGTCAAGAGCATTTCATCCAAAAAAAATGACTTTTTGGGTCAATACATCACCAGTCTCAAGTCTTGAAAGGTGATCGGCCACGACATTTTTCTAGCCCACTTTATCCTTGATCTCCAAATGAAGTTCTTGTAATAATAAAATCCATTGAATTAAACGAGGTTTCTCATCTTTCTTGTTAAGCAAATATTTCAAGGCTGAGTAATCAGAGTAGATGGTGATGTGTGGCCCTAGCAAATATGATTGGAATTTTTCAAGGGCAAAAAAGATCGCAAGAAGTTCTTTCTTGGTAACAGTATAATTCTATTGTGTTTCATCGGGTGTTTTGCTTAAGTAATAAATCACAATGGGTTTCTTGTCATTACGTTGCCCTAGGACAACTCCTACTGCATAATTTAAGGCATCTGTCATAAGCTCAAAAGGATGAGCCCAGTCGAGTACTTGCAGAATGGGTGCCTCAGTAATCACTTTAAAACTCTCCCAGCAATCTTTATCAAAATCAAAAGGTTGGTCTTTAGTCAAAAGGTGGCTTAAAGGTCGGGAGATTCTAGAGAAATCGTTAATGAATCATCAATAGAATTCCACATGCCCTAGAAAAGATCGTGTTTGTTTCACTGAACTGGGTGGGGGAAGTTTTAAGATTGTATCGACTTTAGCTTTATCTACAGAGATTCCCTTTCCAGAAATAACATGGCCCAAGACAATGCCCTCTTGAACCATGAAATGGCTCTTTTCCAAACTAAGAACCAGGTTAACCTCAATACATTTTTGAAGAGTTCTTTCTAAATTCCAAGGACAATGATCAAAAGAATCTCCAAAAATGTAAAAATCATCCATAAAGACCTCTAGGCAATCACCTACCAAATCATAGAAGATTTCTAACATACACCATTGAAAGTCGCAGGTGCATTACACAATCCAAAGGGAATTCTTCGAAAAGCAAAGGTTCCTAAGGGGCAGGTGAAAGTGGTCTTTTCCTGGTCCTCAGGATGGGCTACGACTTGATTGTAGCCAGAGTATCCATCAGGAAATCAATAATACTCTTGTCTAGCTAGCCGCTCCAAAATTTGATCAATAAAAGGGAGTAGAAAATGATCCTTCTTCATAGCGGTATTTAATTTTCGGCAATCAATACAAACACACCATGGAAAGGCAATCCTAGTTGGGATTTCTTCACCCTAATCATTTATAATAATAGTGAGGCCAGCTTTCCTGGGTGCAACTTGTGTAGGGCTGACCCAGTGGCTATCGAAGATAGGGTAAATAATTCTTGCATCGAGCCATTTAATGATTTCCATTTTACGACCTCCTGCATATTAGGGTTTAGGTGATGTTGTGGTTGGCGGGAGGGTCTAGAGTCGTTCTGAAGAAAAATGCAGTGGGTGCAATAGGACACGTCAATGCCTTTTAAATCGTTTAAAGTCCAACTGATTGCATTTTGATATTTGTTCAGAACTTGGAGTAGTTTTTCCTCTTGTATCCCCAAAAGATGTGCATTAATTATAAGGGGTTTTGTGTGATGTGGGCCTAAAAACACAAAATTTAAAGAATCCAGCAAGAGTTTCAGATCTAATTGCAAGCCAAGTTTTGGAATGGGGTTAGTGGTTAGCGTGAAATTAGGTGTGGTGGGTGAGGGTGGGTTAGATGATTCTTGCAACTCAAGAAGAGAATTGATTGTAAAATAGGTATCCATAGAAAGCATTTCCTCAACAAGATTTGAGGTTTCAAAATCTGAGTCATCGAAGAAATCTGGCTCTTGGAATCTTTTGGAAGCCCTAAAAATATCTAATGTGAGTGTCTCGCCACCGCAAGTGATGCCCATTTTACCAGAATCACAATTGATATTAGCTTTAACGATGGAGAGGAAGGGTCTTCCAAGAATGATAGGTGTATTTTTTAAAGCTTTGGGTACATCAATGTCAAGGACCAAGAAGTCCACAGCGAAGAGGCAATTCTATACCCGAACAATGACATCCTCTACAATCCCTTTTGGGTGAATAACAGATCGGTCAGTGAGTTGAAGGGTGACTTTCACTGGTTTAAGTTCACCAAATTGGAATTCATCAAAAAGGATGGTAGGGATAATGTTTATTGATGCACCTAGGTCTAAGAGGGCGTGATCAAAAGTAGTGTCATTAATGACAACTGATATTAGTGGAGCACCTGGGTCCTTTCTTTTGTGAGGTAGCTTGCTCTGAACAACAGAACTAGGGGTGTGCCTGGCTCCTCCTAGAGTGGAAAGTTTCCACTCTTGAACTCCTCCTTAGGGTGGACATGGAACACCCTTCTTGCTCCTCTGTACATCCTCCTTGCCTGGTCTTCCTCCTTAGCTTAGTGAAGACACAAGGTAGAAGAAGGGAAGACGTTGAAGGCACCAAGGAGACAGAGTGTCCCCTTAATCTTCTTCTTCTCCTCTTCTCCTTGGTAGTTTATGAAGGTGGTTATAGATAGAAGAATGTGTAGCCAAGGATGGTTGGTTAAGGTAGTTATGGGTGGTATATAGAGAGTTGTAGGAAGGGGGTAAGGTGTAGTGATGGATGGATGGTTAGGATGGATTTTTAGGAGGTGGTTATGGATCCTAAGGCTAGGGTTCTTTTGCACCAAAGGAATGGGCATGTGGATAGTGGTTATGGTGGTGGAGAGGCACCATAAAGTGACACCAACTATGGGAGGTTAGTAAGGTTGATGGTTGACATGGAGTACAGAGGGCTAGGATAGGCTTATGAGGTGGTGGTTATAGGATGGACGGTGGAGATTAAGTGGCACCATGTGGAAGGGTGTAGGAAGTGGAGTTAAGGTGTGGTTAGCTTCCTTTTATTATTCAAATGTTTATAATTATATTTTTGATAATGACAAATGAGCTATTTCCTTGGAAAACACTAACATATGCATGAAGGATTTAAAGAAAATGATTGAGGAAAAGGAAGGGAAAAAGAACTTCTTTTATAGTTTATTTTATTTGTTTAGATTGTAAAAAGCTCTGAATTATCCTTAGGATGTCTTTAGAATTTTCATATTCATGTTGGTATCCTTGAATTTGTAAAGATCTACTTCTGTTGGGTTTTCATATGTCTCAGTTTCCCTTTAGACATTTGATTATAATTGTTAAGATGTCTAATTTACTTATCCAAATGTCCAATATCTTGTCCAGAGTCTAGGTTCATAACCAGTCTTTGCAACCATTGTCATCTAGATTTTTTCAGACGTCTATTATTGTCTTTCAGACACCTACTTGAGTTTTGCATATCTCCGTAACTCAATAGAACAACAGTCATAATCTTAGGTGTTTTTCAGACGTCTGTCGTCTTCTTGAGCCCTCTAAAACTAACCAACATTCACTTTCTATCCAATGATCAAATTGACTATAATTTTTTTTGTCATTTCTTCTTTTGATTTTGGACCATTGTAGGCCAATAGACTTCCTTATATTTATTCAAATAACTAAAGATTCATTTTAAGACATCTAAACTTTTGTCCAAATGTATGATCATTTATCTTTAGATCCCTGTTTGGATCCAATTTAATTCCAGTAACAATAACTTTGACCTTGAAACCTTTCCAGATGCCCAATTTATTTTTCAGATGTCTGAAACTATATGTTCAGATGTCTAAGTTTTTGTTCAAACATTCCTGTATTTGATCTTGTGAAATCCAGTAATAACTACTTATTCTCTGGAGCCTTTTCAGACGTTCCAGTTTATTCTCAGACGTCTGAAATAGTTTTTTCAGATGTCTATCTTGGTTTTTCTGATGTCTGATATAGTCAGATTTTGAGTAAATGCATTGTAGCCGTTCTACCTTAATTTATTCTATTTCAATTCAAATTCCAACGATTACCTAGGTTTAAATCTGACCTCCTATACCTATATACCCCCATAGGTAGCCTTAAGAAAATATATGAAGAAAAATACATCATACTTATTTTGAAAAGCTCTTGATCTTTTTTGTGCTCTCTTATGCTCCATTTGTGCTGTTATTTCTTTGAGAGCAAACCTTCTTCCTACTGCTCATAGGTTTGATAAGGGAGTATTCTGATTCTTTTATTCAAGGCTTATAGGAATATATTATTTTTGATAGTTTATTTGGGTACCCGATTTGTGGGCTTCCCGTTTCCTCTTAGTAGAGAGGCAAAACTCTTCTTGGGGTTTGTCCAGGAAGAGGGGAATTGTAAGATTACTTGTTGTTAGTAATTCCTACTTGGGTAGGGGCAAAATTCTAGATTGAGAGATATAGGTAGAGGTTTTTCCCACAAGGGTTTCCTCTCTAAATACCTACGTATTGTTGCGATTGTTTCAATTTTTTTCTTATACAATTCAAGCCCCCTTCTTGTGCCACTAACTTTTGGTATTTGGCATTGGTTTATTCTTATGTGTAGGTGTCAAAGCCTGAGTAAGACGATCAAATGGCATCCAGGGTGGTAGCAACAAGTGGCAACTATGGATTCTCAACATCAAAACCTCCTTATTTCGATGGTATGAATTACTCATACTGGAAGCAAAGGATGGAAGTTTTCCTTCATTCTAGAGATTATACTCTCTGGGAAATGGTGGAAATACCATTTGAAAGACCGATGAAACCTGAAAATGGAGCTTTGATGGACGACAACAAGAAGAAGCTCTCACCCAACTCCAAGGCTATGAATGCCTTATATTGTGCATGCAACCCTGACGAGTTTAATTGGATTTCTCAATGCACAAGTGCATATCAAATCTAGAAAACTCTTGAGGTTACTCATGAGGGAACGAATAAGGTAAAAAATTCCAAAGTTGTTTTACTAATCCAAGAATTCGAGAAATTTGAAATGCAGGAAAGGGAGAGTGTGAAGGATATGTACACCCATTTCACCTTCATTGTCAAAAACTTGAAGGCTCTAGGAAAGACCTTCATAAGAGGTGAGCTTGAAGGTAAGATTTTACAATCCTTGACAAATATTTTTGAGCCTAAATTCACAGCTATAGGAGAAGCCAATGTAGTTAAAACTTGAATATGGACCAACTTCTTAGAAATCTCATGGCCTATGATACCAAGCTCAATCAAAAGAAGAAAGGGACGAAGGAAGGGAAGAAAAATCAAGTAGCCTTTAAAGTGTTTTCAGAATCTGAGGATAGTGATGAAGAATATGAAGACCTTGTCATGCTTACTCATAAGTTTAGAAAATTTCTAAGATATAACAAGAATTTCAGGAAAAAGGGATCAAGAGAGGATTCGAAAGTGGAACCAATCATTTGCTATCAATGCAAAAAGAAGGGACATATTCGAAAGGATTGTCCACTTCTTAAGAAGGATGGAGAAAGGATTAAAAAGAAACAAGAGAGGGATTCAAATAAGTCATTTAACAAGTGCAAGAAAAAGAAAGCTATGTAGGCTACATGGGACGATTCAGATTCAAGTGAAAGTGAATCTGAGACTGATTCAATCAAGGAAGAAGCCGCATGCCTTGGACTTATGGCATTGGAAGATGAGGTAAATGATTTATCTTTAGAAGAACTTATAGAAGCCTTTGATGATTTATATAATACTTTTAAAAAGACTAAGTTAGAAAATAAAGATCTTAAAGAAAAATATCAAGATCTTTAAAATGAGAAAGGCAAGATTATGCAAGAAAAAGATTTTCTATGTGATGAGACTAAAAGTTTAAAGAATAAAATAGAACTTCTTGAAACTAATATTCAAGATCTTAAAGGTAATTCAGAAAGATTATTAGAAGATCTTGCTAGGTTTACTAATGGGAAGGAAAACTTAGATAAACTCTTATCATCACAAAATCTCCTTCTTGCAAATTTGGTCTTGGATATTCTCATGAAGCTAGTTCATCAAAAGTCAAACAAACTAGTTTTATATCTAGTCAAAAAGAAGTAAGGAAGTTTTCATATTCAACTATGAAAACAAAAACTAACCACAATGGACCCAAGAAAAAGATGGGTATCAAAGAAACTTGTTCAATATTTTTTTGTAGGTCAAGAAGAAGTAGATTTATCGAGATATATCTTTAAGAGAACCAAAGAAGGACTAAATGCCTATAGAAAGTTAGTAGAGCAACCAAGAAGATCAACTCAAAGACGATCATATTTTGTAGGACAAAAACAATGGAACTTGAATCATGGATAGCAGATGTTCCAAGCAACTCTTTATGGAGGTAACATATAAGGAGGGTGGTTCCGTTACATTTGGGAATAACCACGAAGGATAGATTATAGGTACAAGTATTATTGGTAAAGGTAATGCATCTTTTAGTCATGTTGCATTGGTAAAAGGATTAAAACACAATCTTTTAAGTGTAAGCAAGATTTGTGACAAAGGATATGATATTCTGTTTAGTGATAAATTTTTTAAGATATTTGATAGTATAACAAATGAAATTCTTCTAATTGGAAAAAGATATAAGGATATATATATTGTTGAAATAGATAAAAATGGAACTTATGATTGTTTAGTAGCTTCAAATGATGAAATGTTTACTTGGCATAAATGATTAGGTTATTTACACTTCAATTACCTAAATAAATTAGTCAAGTATGAATTAGTTAAAGGATTGCCTAAGAAAAAAGTTTAATTCAAACATTTTTTGCGATGCATGTACACTTGGTAAGTTGAATAAAAGTTATTTCAAAAGCAAAAATATAGTCTCTACATCTAGACCTTTAGAACTCTTACACTTAGATTTATTTGGACCAACTAGAACAAGTAGTTTAAATGATAGTAGATATTGTCTTGTAATTGTAGATGATTACTCAAGATTTACATGGGTATATTTTCTTAAACTTAAAGACCAAACCCTAGAAGTTTTTAAAACTTGTTCAAAATGAGAAGGGATATATGATTTTTTGAATTCGATCCAATCATGGAGGAGAATTTGAAAATCAGGATTTTTCTCATTTTTGTGAAGAACTCGAATAAAACATGAGTTTCCATTTCCTATAGCTCCACAACAAAATGGTATAGTGGAACGGAAAACCAGACTCTTCAAGAATGTGCTCACACACTTCTCATAGAATCTGGTCTTCCAAAGTATTTTTGGGCCGAAGACACTAACACGGCTTGCTATGTACTAAATAGGGTCCTAATTAGGCCTATACTTAATAAAATAAGCTATGAACTTTATTATAATAGAATACCTAAAATTAGTTATTTCAAAATATTTGGAAGTGTTATATGCTTATCACTAAAGAAAATCTTGATAAGTTTGATGCTAAGAGAGACGAATGTATATTCATAGGATATTCATCCCGAAGTAAAGGTTATCGAGTATTCAATAAGGGAACTCTAACAGTACAAGAAACTTTTCATATCATGTTTGATGAAAATTCTTTTATAGATAATAAACAAGTTGAAATAATAGATAGTGATGATGAGGACATACCCTTTATAGATGTATCACACATTAAAGATCAAAATACACATAATCTTCCTAAAGAATGGAGTTTTCATAAAGATCATCCAAAAGAACAAATAATAGGAGAGATTAATGACAAAATCAAAACTAAATCACAAGTTAACTTTGTTCTAACTGCTTTTGTATCTCAACTTGAACCCAAAACTGTTGATCAAGCTTGTTTAGATTCTTCATGGATAGTTGCCATGCAAGAAGAACTAAATTAGTTTGAAAGAAATCAAGTATGGGAATTAGTTTCTAAACCAAGTGATAGTTCTATTATAGGGACTAAATGGGTTTTTAGAAATAAAACTAATGAAGAAGGTCAAGTAGTAAGAAATAAGGCCAGACTTGTTGCACAAGGTTATAATCAACAAGAGGGTATAGATTATGAAGAAACTTATACTCTGGTAATTAGGCTTGAATCAATTCGAATGCTTCTTGCATTTGCATCGCATTCAGGTCTTAAATTATATCAAATGGATGTAAAATCGACATTCTTAAATAGATTTATAAAAGAAGTTTATGTAGCCCAGCCTCCTAGGTTTGTAAATTTTGAATTTCCTAATCACGTGTATAAGCTTAAGAAGGCTCTTTATGGTCTCAAGCAAGCACCTCGGGCATGGTATGAGAGATTAAGAAATTATCTCATTAAATCAGGTTTTATAATGGGAAAGGTAGATCCAACTCTTTTGACTAAAAATCAACTTAATAATTTAATAGTTATTCAAATTTATGTGGATGATATTATTCTTAGTTCTACTAGTGATAATTTATGTAGAGAGTTTTCAAAGATTATGTAGGATGAATTTGAGACTAGACTCATGGGAGAATTAAAATTCTTCCTTACACTGCAAATTACGCAAATGGATGAAGGAGTATCCATATGTCAAACAAACTATGCCAATGACACATTGAAGAAATATGGAATGGAAAATGAGAAGGGTAAAACCACACCAATTGCTCCAAACATAAGTCTTAACTTGGATGAAAATGGTCAGCAAGTCGATGAAAAGTTATATAGAGGTATGAGAGGATCTTTACTCTATCTTACTGCAAGTAGACCTGATATAATGTTTGCTACTTGTCTTTGTGCACGTTTTCAAAATTTGCCAAGAGAATCTCATATGTCTACATTAAAAAGAATCTTTAAATATTTAAAATAAACTAGTAATTTTGGTTTGTACTATCCTAAAACTCATGCACTGGACTTACTAGCATATAATGATGTCGATTATGTTGGTAGTAGGACTGATAGAAAAGGTACTAGTGGTACTTGCCATTTTTTGGGTAATGCACTTGTTTCTTGGTTGTTAAGACCCGTGCTGTTTGAGCCTCTTAAGACGTCTGGACTGTGGGTCAGATGTCAGGTAAGACATCTAGACTGTGGGTCATACGTCTGGTTAGACATCTGGACACCTTCCTAGATGTCTGGAAATCAAAAATCTTTAGGTACGCACTCGTGTTTGCGCACGTGCTACGCGTAGATAGTACCTTCTCATTTTTCCTCCTTCTTCTCTCTCTTCCCCCGCCTCCCAGCAAACCCTAAACCTGATCTACAAAACCCCTCCTCCACCCTCATTCTCCTCACTTCTCAACCACCAGCCACCTTCCTCTCTTCTTCCTAGAGCGAGCGAGAGCACAAGAGCGGTGTAGAGGAGGAGCAGCGTGAGAAGGAGAGGAGGGGGTGAGCTTGTGAGCTCGCATGGGAGCTCACCGGTGAGCGCATGGCTGGAGTGGCGCATGCGTAAGGTGAAGGAGTGCGACGGGGAGGTCCTCCCCGACACTGCTGCAGCCGGAGCTGTAGGCGAGAGGGCGCGGTGCAGCCACAAGTGGTGTGGGAGCAGCGGAAGCAAGTTCTGGTTTTGGGTTTTTCCTAGAATCAGATGTTTGGAGAGACCTCCAGACGACAATGCGGAAGTCTGGAGGTGGTTCCAGACGTCTAAGGAGAGGGCTTCGGGAAGATACGTCCTCTTTGCGGATACGGCCATGTAGGCTGCTCCGCCGATCCCTTTTTGCATGCTCATTTTGAGAGATCTGCTGGTGGCGTGCAGGATTCTCTTCGGGAAGGCATGGGACATGCTCTCCCATGCATTTTAGACATCTGGGCAATGTACCAGACGACAGGAAGAGCTTCCATATGTTTGGGCAACGTACCAGACGACGGGAAGTGCTTCCAGATGTCCGGAGTGGTGGTCGGACGTCTAGAGCTGGGTCCAGAAAATCCAGAAGAGTTCCTGGACATCTGAGGATTGGCGTAGAGAATTAGGTACGTTGCTGGACTCTTTTAAGATGTCTAGAAGGTATTCCAAATGTCTGATTTGAGACAGAAACCCTATTTTTGACCCGTTTAGGGTCCGTTTGAGTTCCGTTTTATGCAAATAAGATACCGATGTGTTCCTTGTGAGTTCCTTTACTTATTAGAAGGTTTTCCATACTGTTCTAATAGTTCCCTTGTGATTGTTCCTTGTGATAGGACTTTGTTCCGTTGCAGGTTTGGGGCTTGCTGAGGCATGTGAGCTTGCAGTTCAAGCCCCCAATACTCCTGGGTTTACTGGAGAGTGGCTTTCCCTTAATTTAATTATAACCTAAATGCATGTGTGGAATGAATGATTAGAACCTAGGATATGACATGAATCCTAGGACGAGAAACACTTGAAATGTCTATAATGGATGATTGAGTTGCAGTCTTGAATGGGTAGATAGAATGATAACAATTGCCTGTAAATAAATAACAGCTGCTTGTGAAATGTAAAGTACTCATGCTAACAAACCGTTGCATGTAAATTCCTGTTGTATACGTTAAATGACATAATAGGAGTTGCACGTATATATAAATTGAGAATGGTAATGTAAATGATGGAAATACGAGCTACCTGTGTATAACCTATGTATGGAAATATAAACAATAACAATACGAGCTGCATATGTATAACCTGAGAATGGAAGTAGAAATGATGAAACTTGGTATGGCTTGGCATGAGGCATATAAGCGTGAACCCTACGGGGAATTAGGAGTAGAGCTCCTCGAAATAAATGGAATGGATCTGGAAATGTGAGTGGAGAAGTGAGCTGGCCCTTGAGTATGGAGTACCAAGGAGAGCGACTGTCCCCCTGTTTAGTGCAGAGTGGAGCTAGCTACCATTGGGTTGGGACCCGGGGTTAGGATTGGCCACTCTGTACCGACTTCTTGGCCCTCGCGTACACAGTACCGGGGAGAGCTACTAGCGTAGGGAGAGAGCTAGCCACGCCATGGGGCCCGGGGTTCAGCTAGCCGCACTACACCAACTTGTTAGGCCCACTGGGAAAACCAGGGTAGTCAGGCGAGGGTGAGCGGACTATGGAGGGGCGAGACCCCTGTTTAGTTATTAGGGGCTAGACCCCTGTTACTGAGAGGGTTAGGCCCTATACTAGTTCCGTTCTGTACTTTGGGCACACCCGCTAACGGAAACAACTGACCGCGTGCCAGTGCAGGGTAGCTACCCGTGCACTTATCGCGCGTACCATAGTCACTGTTACGTCTGTCCGTGACCTTGGGGTGGTTGACTGGGTGTAGGATCACCACGGGGGACTCTCTCGGCTAGGAGAGCACCACGGACTGCAATCAAGATCGTTCCCACGAGGAACATTCGAGATCAAGAAAGAGACCTGATAAATAATCCAAGTGATGAAAAAGAATAATTAGTTAAAGAAAGTAATTGAAAAATAACAGCTACCTGTCCACCTTTACTGCTTTAGTTAGTTGGTTGCCACTCTACTCAACGTTCGCTGACTTTGTGTACTCATAACCCTTTTCAGGTCCAAGTGTTGAGCAGCTAGAGCCTATGGCTGCAGAGGGTGCTGGGCCAAGTAGAGCCCAGTAGCTATAGTTTCTCTTGCTGTACTCTTTTGTAGTAGTGAGTAGACTCTTGTACCTTTACGTTCGTACTCTTACATTATGTACTTTATATTCTTGTACCTGGTTACTTTCCTACTGTTGTGGTGGTATGTACTGTAGTAGTTTTTATTTCTTTACTGCTGTACTTTTGTTACTGTTAGTTGCTTAGCATAGTGAATGTGGTTTACTTTCCTGCTTTTTGGTTACTTTCTCGTTGGACGACTGCGTCTTGTGATCAGTTGAGTCGGTCCGGTCTCGTGTTCTGTAGGGATTCGGGAACCAGGTCGTCCCGAGAAGTGAACCAACTAGCTTGAGAATAACCAATTCATGTGCTTGTAACTAGAGTGACCACCACAACGTACCTTTTGACATTTGTTCTGAGGTTCTTTTGCAGAATATCTGTTGAAATTGACGTCTTTCTGTTCTATTGTTCGCGTCTCCTTGCAGGAGATGCCTCGACGTGGAGTCATTGAGGTGGGCTGGGAACGCTGCCGTGGACGAGGTCGGAGGGGCAGACGTGTTGAGTTCGACGTTTCAGTGGACCAGCCACTCCTTCCAGGCATTCAGGCCTAGGACCTTGCCCAACTGATATGCGAGTTAGTACAAGAGGAGCTCCACCCTACTCCACGGGTGCCTCTCCCCAGGGACGTGGAGGGGGAGTCCTCTGTGGGATAGCGAGACAGACGCAGCACTAGACGTGGGGGAGGGGGTGGTCCTCCACCACCCCCACCGTACTCTAACACTTCAGAGCACGAGCCCTCCCTGCCTGGAGGTGTGCCCATTTCCCCACTTCAGCGACATTACGAGCTTTTCGGATAGTTCCGGAAGCTGAAGCCCCCCTCCAAGGGGGATGAGGACCCGACCGAGGCGGAGGACTAGCTCGAGTAGATCGAGAAGGTGTTTGACATCGTTTGCCCCCTGCAGAATGCTGCGTGGCCTTTGCCACATACCAGCTAGAGAGCACGGCACATAGGTGGTGGAGGGCGGTCAGAGGTCAGGAGAGGGTAGAGCAGACATGGGACTAGTTTGTGGCCCTCTTCTGCAAGCAGTACTTCCCGCAGACATGGCAGGATTAGAGGAGGCGGGAGCTCCACACTCTCCACCAGGGGACGATGTCTGTGAGCGTCTATCGTACGCATTTTCTGGAGCGTCCTGTTTCGCTGTGACAGCCGTGGCTACTGAGGAGAAGCGCCTGTGGAGGTTCATCGAGGGGCTCCGGCTGGCTATTCAGGGTTTTGTCAAACCCCTAAAGCTGCCCACGTTCTCGAGAGTGGTGGAGGCAGCTATGACATTTAAGGAGACCAACCTGGCCGCACGTGACATTGACAGCAGATGGAAGAGGCCCTACCAGCCAGACTACTCACAGGGTCGGCGAGAGAGGAGGCACGTGGCACCCGTAGGAGAGCCGTCACGCTTTGCGGGGCCATCAGTGGCCTTTGGGGGCCCCCGACAGGTGCCAACTGCCAGCACTGGACCCCTTTCCAGCCGTCAGTAGGGACCTACCAAGGGTAGGAGTTGAGTTCCCATTTGCTACTAGTGTGGCCAACTGGGCCACATCTGGAGGGACTGCCGGTCTAGGGCTAGAGGTCAGCAGATGCTCCCCGCACCAAGCACTGGAGGATGAGTAGGAGGCCGTGGTTCCCAGGCGTGTGGGGGAGGACAGTAGTCGCGGGGAGGGTACCGGCTAGCGGCTACCCTTCCGACGCAGAGTGTGGCTACTTCTTCCACACCGAGAGCTGAGGGGCGTATCAATGCCCTGACACACAGAGATGCCAGAGCTTCAGGTTCAGTGGTGGTAGGTATGGTTACAGTTTCCAGCAGACTTGTTTGCACACTTTTTGACTACAGCGCCACGCACTCGTTTGTTGCTGTTAGTTTTGCTATCAGTTTGGGACAGGACTGTGTGTTGTTAGAGGATCCTTTTATGATCAGAGGTCCGGGTGGTCAACTGTTTGTAGCTGAGGAGGTTTACACAGACTGTGAGGTCAGCGTTGGGGGACACAGCCTCCTCGCTGATCTGATTGTGATATCGATGGAGGACTTGTACATGATTCTGGGGATGGATTAGCTATCCGCTTACCACGCTTTGGTGGACTATTTTGAGAGGAAGATCGTTTCCTCCATACTGGAGATGCCTCCTTTTGAGTTTCACAGACAACCGGTGGATGGAGGCTTCAGGTGCATTTCTGCACTTCGGGCGGCGAGACTTTTGGGCCAGGGTTGTAAGGGCTTTCTGGCTTGTGTAGTGGTAGAGCCCAGCCCCGTGGCAAACTTTTAGAGTATCCCGGTGGTCAGAGAGTACCCCGACGTATTTTCAGAGGAGCTGCCAAGACTACCGCCCTAGCGTGAGATCGAGTTTGAGATCTCACTGGTACCAAGGATCAGCCCCATTTCTACAACACCTTACAGGATGGCACCACTTGAGCTGCGAGAGCTTAAGTCCCAGTTATAGGACCTTTTGGAGAAGGACTTTGTGAGGCCTAGTGCGTCTTCGTGGGGAGCCCTAATATTATTTGTGAAGAAGAAGGATGGTACCCTACGCCTTTGTGTGGACTACAGAGAGCTGAATAGGGTCACCATCAAGAACAGGTATCCGCTACCGAGGATTGATGATTTGTTTGACCAGTTGCGAGGTGCCACAGTTTTCTCCAAGAGAGACTTGAGGTCTGGCTACCACCAGTTGAGGATAAAGGAGACCGACGTCTCTAAGACAACTTTTCGCACCCAGCATGGACACTACGAGTTTTTGGTCATGCCGTTTGGGTGGACCAACGCCCCCGCTGCTTTCATAGATTTGATGAATCAGGTGTTCAGACTATATCTGGATTAGTTTGTGGTTGTGTTTATCAATGATGTGCTCATCTACTCGCGGGATCAGGCGCAGCACGGGCAACACTGGCAGATGGTTTTAGACACATTGAGACGATGTAGGCTGTATGCCAAATATAGCAAGTGCGAGTTCTGGTTGAGGTAGGTGACCTTCTTAGGTCATGTGATTTCAAGGGATGGCTTGGCTGTGGACTTAGCCAAGGTAGAGGCTGTACTCAGGTGGGAGTGACCACGTACAGTGACAGAGATCTGCAATTTCTTGGGACTGGCAGGTTACTACCAGTGGTTTATTAGGGGTTTCTCACAGATTGCACGTCCTATGACATAGTTGACCCGGAAGGATGTGCTCTTTTATTGGACAGATGTTTGTGAGGCATGTTTTCAGGAGTTGAAGGAGAGGTTGACTTCGGCTCCTGTGCTTAACATCCCAGACAGCAGTGGCGGTTTCGTTGTGTACACGGACGCTTCGTTGCAGGGGTTAGGGGGTGTGCTCATGCAACGGGGTCACGTTGTTGCTTACGCTTCGCAGCAATTGAAGCCCCATGAGCATAGCTACACTACCCATGACTTAGAGCTGGCAGCTATTGCCTTCGTGTTGAAGACATGGAGGCACTACCTGTATGGTGAGACTTTTGAGATATTCATAGATCATAAGAGCCTCAGGTACTTGTTTGATCAGAAGGAGCTTAACATGAGATAGAGACGTTGGTTAGAGCTCCTGAAGGACTATGACTGCAGCATCTCCTACCATCCCGGGAAGGCCAACGTGGTGGCTGACGCCTTGAGTTGGAAGGCACCCACCCGCTTGGCCAATTTACAAGCACAGAGTTGGAGACTCATGGAGGAGTTGGGCAGTTGGTGACCCCTAGAGTTACTGGGGCACTGTGGGGGCAGTGACTGTGACATGGCAGATGAGACCAGAGCTGATAGACCGCATCATCACAGGACAGATGACAGACCCATACTTGCAGTCATTGCGAGACAGAGTACTGTCAGGGGACCCTGGAGACTTCTCCTTTACTAACGAGGTACTGCGCATGAGGGGACATTTGTGCATTCCCAGGGACAAGGAGTTGTTGAGAGAGCTCCTGACTGAGGCACACGGTTCGAGGTTCACCATACATCCTGGGAACACAAAGACGTATCATGATCTGAGACGTGACTTTTGGTGGAGGGGGATGAAGTGGGATGTAGGTGAGTTCGTGTAGTAGTGTTTGGTGTGTCAGCAGGTGAAGGTCGAGCATCAGATGCCTGCAGGGCCATTGCAGCCACTTCCCGTGCCAGAGTGGAAGTAGGAGAGCATCACCATGGACTTGGTGGTGGGCTTGGCCATTACCCAGCGAGGACACGACGCAGTCTGGGTGATTGTGGACAGATTGACGAAGACGGCATGTTTCTTGCCGATCCGAGTCACCTTGGGACCAGCGCAGCTAGCAGAGAGATATATTCATGATGTGGTACGTCTGCACGGAGTTTCGCATGAGATTATATCCGACCGGGATACCTGTTTTACGTCCCAGTTTTGGGTTGAGTTTCAGCAGGCTTTGGGGACACGGTTGAGGTTCAGCATGGCATACCACCCCCAGATGGACAGACAGTCAGAGCGCATGATATAGATGCTTGAGGACCTTTTACGTGCTTGTGTACTAGACTGGAGGGGCTCTTGGGAGGAGCACTTGCCCCTGGCAGAGTTTGCATATAATGGCAGTTATCACTTGAGCATCGACATGGCACCCTACGAGGCTCTATACGGACGGACGTGTGCTGCAACCTTGAGTTGGGTTGAGGTGGGGACCAAGTGGGAGGTTGGCCCTAGGCTGATCCGACAGAGTCAGGAGGTGGTTGAGCAGATTCACAGACAACTTCGCACTGTCAGGAGCAGGCAGAAGAGTTATGTCGATCGGAAGTGCAGAGAGGTGCAGTTCGAGGTTGGGGATCACGTCTTTCTATGCGTTTTGCCAATGAATGGCCTGCAGCATTTTGGGGTGAAAGGGAAGCTCGTGCCGAGGTTTGTGGGGCCATTTGAGGTCCTGGAGCAGATAGGACCTGTTGCCTACATGCTTGCCCTTCCTCCCCAGCTTTCTGGTGTGCACAACGTGTTCAACGTGTCCAGCCTCAGGAAGTATGTCGCCGATCCCAGTCACGTTCTGAGCCACGAGAGTGTCGAGGTGGGTGACGACCTGACCTACCTCGATCGAACAGTGCAAATACTAGACAGAGTCATCTAGAGTTTGAGACAGAAGCAGGTACCCTCAGTGAAGGTCTTGTGGTGGAGCCAGAGGTACGAGGAGGCTACCTGGGAGCCTGAGGGGGCGAAGCGAGCGCAGTACCCAAAGCTTTTTGAGGGTATGTCTTTTCAGACCAGCTTCGGTCCTCTTTAAGTTTGTTATGTGTATGTTATTCTTTTTCTGCACCCTAGCTAGCTCAAGTTTCGGGGATGAAACTTCCACTAAGTTTGTTATGATGTTAAGACCCGTGCTATTTGAGCCTCTTAAGATGTCTGGACTGTGGGTCAAATGTCTGGTCAGATGTCTGGACACCTTCCTAGACGTCTGGAAATCGATAATCTTTGGGTACGCACTCGCGTCTGCACGCGTGCTGCACGTAGATAGTACCTTCTTATTTTTCCTCCTCTCTCTTCCCCGCCTCCAAGCAAACCCTAAACCCGATCTCTAAAACCCCTCCTCCACCCTCGTTCTCCTCACTTCTCAGCCACCAGCCACCTTCCTCTCTTCTTCCCAGAGCGAGCGAGAGCACTAGAGCGACGTAGAGGAGCGGCGTGAGAAGGAGAGGAGGAGGTAAGCTTGCGAGCTCGTGTGGGAGCTCACCGGTGACCGCATGGCTGGAGCGGCACGTGCGCGAGGCGAAGGAGTGCATCGGGGAGGTCCTCCCCGACACTATTGCAGCTGGAGCTGTAGGTAAGAGGGTGCGGCATGGCCACGCATGACGCGGGAGTAGCAAAAGTAGGGTCTGGTTCTAGGTTTTTCCCAAAATCAGACGTCTGGAGAGACCTCCAGACGACGGTGCGGACGTCTGGAGGTGGTTCCAGACGTTTGAGGAGAGGGCTTCACGAAGGTACGTCCTCTTTGCAGATATGGCCATGTAGGCTGCTTCGCCGATCCCTTTTTGCATGCCCGTTTTGAGAGATCTGCTGGTGGCATGCAAGATTCACTTTGGGAAGGCGCGAGACATGCCCTCCCACGCATTCAGACGTCTGGGCGACGTACCAGACGACGGGAAGCACTTCCAAATGTCTGGAGAGGTGGTTGGATGTCTAGAGTTGGGACCAGACGATCCAGAAGAGTTCTTGGACATCTGAGGATTGGCGTAGAGACTTAGGTACGTTGTTGGACTCTTTTAAGACGTCTGGAAGGTGTTCCAGGCATCTGATTTGAGATAGAAACCCTATTTTTGACCTGTTTAGGGTTCGTTTGAGTTTCGTTTTACGCAAATAAGATACCGATGTGTTCCTTGTGAGTTCCTTTACTTATTAGAAGGTTTTCCATACTGTTCCGATAGTTCTCTTATGATTGTTCCTTGGGATAGGACTTTGTTCCATTGCAGGTTCGGGGCTTGCTGAGGCACGTGAGCCTGCCGTTCAAGCCCCCAATACTCCTGGGTTTACTGATAGAGTGGCTTCCGCTTAATTTAATTATAACCTAAATGAATGTGTGGAATGAATGATTAGAACCTAGGATATGGCATGAATCCTA
Source organism: Thalassia testudinum (assembly GCA_037157565.1). Lineage (NCBI taxonomy): Eukaryota > Viridiplantae > Streptophyta > Magnoliopsida > Alismatales > Hydrocharitaceae > Thalassia > Thalassia testudinum. The sequence goes on from JAZHRO010000014.1 coordinate 27,466,003, forward strand.
GGATGAGAAACACTTGAAATGTCTGTAATGGATAATTGAATTGCAATCTTGAATGAGTAGATAGAATGATAACAATTGCCTGTAAATAAATAACAGCTGCCTGTGAAATGTAAAGTACCTATGCTAGCAAACTGGTGCATGTAAATTCCTGTTGTATACGTTAAATGACATAATACGAGCTGCATGTATATATAAATTGAGAATGGCAATGTGAATGATGGAAATACGAGCTACCTGTGTATAACCTATGTATGGAAATGTAAGCGATAGCAATACGAGCTACATATGTATAACCCGAGAATGGAAATAGAAATGATAAAACCTGGCATGGCTTGGCATGAGGAATATGAGCATGAACCCTACGAGGAATTAGGAGTAGAGCTCCTGGAAATAAATGGAATGGATCTGGAAATGTGAGTGGGGAAGTGAGCTGGCCCTTGAGTATGGAGTACTAAGGAGAGCGACTGTTCCCCTGTTTAGTGTAGAGCGGAGCTAGCTACCCTTGGGTTGGGACCTGGGATTAGGATTGGCCACTCTATACCGACTTCTTGGCCCTCGCGTACACAGTACCGGGGAGAGCTACTAGTGTAGGGAGAGAGCTAGCCACCCCACGGGGCCCGAGGTTCAGCTAGCTGCCCTACACTGACTTGTTAGGCCCACTGGGCAATCCAAGGTAGTCAGGCGAGGGTGCGCGGACTATGGAGGGGCGAGACCCCTGTATGGTTCTTAGGGGCTAGACCCCTGTTACTGAGAGGGCTAGGCCCTATACTGGTTCCGTGCTGTACTTTGGGCGCACCCGCTAACGAAAACGACTAGCCGCATGCCAGTGCGAGGTAGCTACCCATGCGCTTATCGCGCGTGCTGTAGTCATCATTACGTCTGTCCATGACCTTGGGGTGGTTGACTGGGTGTAGGATCACCACGGGGGACTCTCCCAGCTAGGAGAGCACCACGTGTGCCTTCTACTCTTCGAAAAAGACTGCAATCAAGATCGTTCCCACGAGGAACATTCGAGATCAAGAAAGAGACCTGATAAATAATCCAATTGATGAAAAAGAATAATTAGTTAAAGAAAGTAATTGAAAAACAATAGCTACCTGTCCACCTGTATTGCTTTAGTTTGTTGGTTGCCACTCTACTCAGTGTTCGTTGACTTTATGTACTCATAACCCTTTTTAGGTCCAGGTGTTGAACAACCAGAGCCTAAGGCTGCAGAGGATGCTGGGCCTAGTAGAGCCTAGTAGCTGTAGTTTCTCTTGTTGTACTCTTTTGTAGTAGTGAGTAGGCTCTTATACCTTTACGTTCGTACTCTTACATTTTGTACTTTATATTCTTGTACCTGGTTACTTTCCTACTGTTGTGGTGGTATGTACTGTAGTAGTTTTTATTTCTTTACTACTGTACTTTTGTTACTGTTAGTTGCTTAGCATAGTGAATGTAGTTTGCTTTCCTGCTTTTCAGTTACTTTCTCGTTGGACGACTGGGTCTTGGGATCAGTAGAGTTGGTCCGGTTTCGTGTCCTGTAGGGATTCGGGAACCGGGTGGTAACATTGGTTTTCTAAGAAACAAAATTGTGTTTCATTATCCACCACTGAAGCTGAATATATTTTAGCTGCTTTGGCATGTTCTCAAGTGCTTTAGATGAAACAAACTTTATCTGACTTAGGATTAGACTTTAAACAAACTAAAATATGTTGTGATAATACAAGTGCTATTAATTTATCCAAAAATTCTGTAAATCATTCTAGAACTAAACATATAGATGTAAGACATCATTTTCTTAGAGATAATGTATTAAAAGAAGCAATTTAGATTTTGTAACCACTGAAGATCAGCTTGCAGATATTTTGACAAAACCCCTTAGTTTAGAAAGATATAGTCATATTAAAAGGCATCTAGGAATTTGCAAGTTGAGAGATTTAAAAAGTTGAGTTTTTCGAACATCTAAATATCCATCTCAGACATCTTATTATGTTGTGCATGAATTTTCCTTCATGAAAGATTTCTAGGAATTTCAGATGTCTTGTTTGCTTCTCAAACATCTGTATTTCTATCTGACCTTTGTATAATTCATTCAATGGTTATTCAATAGTCATCTTTTCGAATTTCAAATGAAGTGTTTTGAATTCAAATTCAAATGGTCTTTCAAATGTCTTTCTCATCTTGTAGATGCTTGATTATCTAAGTTCAGATGTTTGTCTTTAACTAATGATGTCTGATATTTGAATGCTCTTTGATTCAAAATTTGAAACATCTTTCTTTTAACCAATGGATATTTGACCTCTTTATGATGAAATCTTCTCTCTTTTTGATATGCTCTCTTAAAGTGCAACTCCACCTTATGGTCATTTCCATTTTACACTCTTCACTTTCTACCACAATCCAAAGAGCTCTCTCACATCCACTTCTCTTCTTCATCTACATTCCTCCATTGTTGATCTTTTAAAGATCACCTAAAAGCTCCGGACATCTCCTAGTCCTTGCCAGATGCCTCCTGAGCATTGCCAAGATGTCTCCTACGCTCACCGGATGCTTGTTGCCACATCCTCCTCTCTTATTCTAAGAAGGCCTCTTGTTAACGAAGTTCATATATTCTTCCTTTGGTAATCACTACATCTTACCTAGATCTTGTATTTTCTTTCAATAACAACTTTTATGTGGATATATTTTGTGTCCATGATTTACTCACTTCTTTGATTTTTTTTGGTTTTTGGGAATCTCTTTGTTCTTTCTTCTTGATATGATTCTTTCTTTTTTTTTTTTCGAACGTCTTGTTACTGTTTCGGACGTCTATTGTTATGATTTCTCTCTCAAAATCTCAAACATCTACTTTCATTTTTCTATCATCTAATTTGTTATTTCAGATGTCTGACTTTCATACCAGACATTTGGTTTCAGTTGCTTCTGTTAATCTTGTTCTTCTCTCTTTTCCTCATTATGCCTCGTAGGAAGCAAAAGAGTGTTGGACCTAGTAACCCACCTCCTGTAGAAGAAGAACTACCTAATGTAATGGAACAATTTTGCCTAACCAAAAAGGCGTCCCAAAAACTTAATTACTTTGAGAAGTTTAAGGTTAAGTGTGGAAGACCAATTATTGGATGACTTTAAGGATTATGGTCTTCTAGCCCTTTTTCAAGCCCAAGGAATTCAACATTCCTTTGATGAAGAATTTTTTCCTGAGCTTGTGAAATTGTTTTATGCCAATCTAGTGAATGACTTCACACCTACTACCTCTATCCTAAAATCTAGTGTTTTGATTGTATCTTTTACCATGACCAATGAAGTAATTTCTTCTATTGCTTACACTGCCGACTCAGGAGTTTATTGGCAGGACATTGCAAAAGAACTTTCTCCACTGTTACAAAAACATTAGTTAAAGATGATGTTTATTTTGAAGGGTTGAAACTAGAATCTCAACATCTTAAGGTTGTGCCTCGCATTTTAGCTAGACTTGTCTCATGGAACTTGCATGGAAAATCAGAATCTTTTGATCACATTTCTAGGGAGATTGTCTACATCCTATATGCTTTATCAAACCGTACTAAAATGAATTGGTGTGATTTAATCATGGACACATTATGTAGGACACACCGTAGGAACCTTCCTTTAAGTACCTTTATTTCCAACATGCTTCTTCATTTCAATCTTGATTTGAAACGTCAATTTGTTGATGAATCTGTTAAGAAGTTTGACCGCACTACTTTACTTCTTATGGGTCTTAAGAAAGGAATTGAAGAAGAACAAGTAGAGGAAGAAGTTCCTCAGTCTCCACCTTCTCAATCTTCTCCTACTTCCTCACAAGTCCCTCTCATGCTTCTCGATCCTTCTACTCATTCCTTCTATTCCACTTCTTGGGAATACTCTTGGGAAAATGTACAGGGAAATCAAGAGGCTTTTCAAAAAGCATGCTTGATGGAATAAACCTTCAACTAGAGAGGCAACATGAAGATCATGATTATCTAAGGAGCTTCACAAATCAATATGCATTGCAGCTTTCTCATCTTGAAGACCACATGAAGAATTTAGAGTGTTGATACTCCAAAGGAAAAAAGAAAAATTAATTTGTCTTTAGATGGTTGCTTTGCACCAATTTGGAATCTACTTTCAATGCTTTTTTTTTAAAAAAAAACTTGTTATGATCATTTTTTTGGTTTGATATTTTGTGAAATTATTGACTCTCTTCCAGTATGTATGCTCTAACTTCTTCATACCAACTTGATTTCAATTTTAGTATGTCCTTGTCTTACAGCATTTATTTTTGCTAATGCCAAAAGGGCGGGAGACAAAAGTATCTAAGTCTTTTTATAGGGGGAGCACATAACCTTTTATTTATGGGGAGTATACCATATAAATAATTTTTTTTGTCATTACAAAAAGGAGAGATTATTCTTCAAATGTTTATAATTATATTTTTGATAATGACAAATGAGCTATTTCCTTGGAAAAGACTAACATATTGTAGGAAGGATTTAAAGAAAAGGATCGAGGAAAAGGAAGGGAAAAAGAATTTCTTTTATAGTTTATTTTATTTGTTTAGATTGTAAAAAGCCTTGAAATATCCTTAGGATGTCTTTAGAATTTTCATATTCATGTTGGTATCCTTGAATTTGTAAAGATTTACTTTTGTTGGTTTTTCAGACGTCTTAGTTTCCCTTCAAATGTCTGATTATGATTTTTAAGATATTTGGTTTACTTATCCAGACGTCCAATATCTTGTCCAGAGTCTAGGTTCATAACCACTCTTTGCAACCACTGTCATCTAGATTTTTTCAAACGTCTGTTATCTTCTTCAGACGTTTATTATTGTCTTTCAGATGCCTCCTTGAGTTTTTCTTGCCTCTTTAACTCAATAGAACAACGGTCATAATTTTAGGTGTTTTTCAAACGTCTGTTATCTTCTTGAGCCATCTGAAACTGACCAACGTTCACTTTCTATCCAATGATCAAATTGACTACAATTTATTTCATCAGTTTCTCTTTTGATTTTGGACCACTGTAGGCCACCAGACTTCCTTACATTTATTCAGACATTTAATGATTCTTTTTAAAATGTCTAAACTTTTGTCCAGACGTCCAGTAAGATGTTTGATCATTTATCTTTATATCCCTATTTAGATCCAATTTTATTCCAGTAACAATCACTTTGACCCTAGAACCTTATCAGACGTCCAATTTATTTTTCAGAGATCTGAAACTATATGTTCAGATGTCTAAGTTTTTGTTTAGGCATCCCTATATTTGATCTTGTGAAATCTAGTAATGACTACTTTTTCTCTGGAGCTTTTTAGACGTCCTGATTTATTCTTAGACATTTGAAATAGTCTTTTCAGATGTCTATCTTGGTTTTTCAGACATCTGATACAGTCAAATTTTGAGTAAATGCATTGTAATAGTTCTACCTTAATTTATTCCATTTCAATTCAAATTCCAACAACTACCTAGGCTAAAATCTAACCTCCTACACCTATATATACCCCCATAGGTAGCCTTAAGAAAATATACAAAGAAAAGTACATCATACTTATTTTGAAAAGCTCTTGATCTTTTTTGTGCTCACTTGTGTGCTCTCTCGTGCTCCATTTGTGTTGTTGTTTCTTTGAGAGCAAACCTTCTTCTTGCTACTCATAGGTTTGATAGGGGAGTATTCTAATTCTTTTATTCAAGGCTTATAGGAATATATTTTTTTTGATAGTTTATTTGGGAACCTTGTTTGTGGGTTTCCCATTTCCTCTTAGTATAAGGGAAAAACTCTTTTTGGGGTTTGTCCAGGAAGAGGGATGATGAGAACCTCATCATGAGCCATAACTAGCTCATTTTGACCTAATACAAAGGATAAAAGCTCCAACATAACTCAAGGAAAGGCTTAACTCAGAGAATTCTGAGTTTAAGGAGAAAATAAGTCATAAGGGGTGAAAATGCAATTTTACCAGTATAATCTGCATACAGGGTAATTCAGGGTCCAAACATAGGTCAAACAAACCAAATAAGAAGGAAAGTGGGATGATCTGACAAGGGCTACAGCAATTCCAAGGAACTAAATGATAATCTGTAACCTTAAAATAAACCCACTTCAATTCATGAGGTTCGAGGCAAAGTAAAAATAGAATAAACCCTCTAAAATTCATAGAAAAATAATCTCTAGGGTTTAGAACCTTCAATTTGGCCTTCAGAACCCATTTTGACCTACATTGAGAACCATGCCCAATTAATAACTTAATTTGGGTTTTTGCATAAATTAACCGGTCAAACAAGGTTTAATCTGGAAATAAAATTCACCATCATAATCCTTAGGTCCCAATTAGTCATGTATAAAAACTTGAGCCTAAGAGGAAACCTTCTTGACCAACTTTACACTTTGGTCCTCATTCATTTACTTTTTGGCCCTCAACTTTTGAACCCTCACATTTCTGCCCCTAACTCTCCTTCGTTCTTTGCATCCAGGTCCCTCCTGCCAAAACCTAACCAGCACCATGCTCCGGCGACCTTGCGCGGAGCATGGCGCCGCGCAGGGTAAGGGGGAGGGTCTGGCGAGACAACCGGGGGTGCCCTGCGTCGTCAGCCGTCGCAGGAACACCCCCCTGGTCGCTGCAACCCACTATACCGGCCGTGCGAACGCACGGACGGTATGGGTCTCCATCTCCGACGTCCTCTGGCGAGGGAGACACGTCGTCTCCCTCCGCCTTCCTCTCTGATTCGGCCCCTATAAATACCCCCGTCGCTCCACCATTCTTCCTAGCTGGGTCCTGACGGAGAAAGACCCCCACTTCCTCTCTTCCCACTCCGACAGGAAGCCCTCCAGCTCCGGCGGCCTCCCCTCTTCCTCCTCGTCGCTCTGCCGTACAACCAGCTGCAGGGTTGCTCTCCCTCGCTCTTCCCGCGCCACGCCGCACCCAGCTGGCGCCTCTCCGGCCCTCTCCTCGCCGCCGCCCCTTCCCCTGGGCAGCTTCTTCTCCGGCGACAGTCGATACGACTGTCGCCTGCTCCGGCCCCTCCTTGTCCTGCTAAGTAGGTAGAACTCCTCCTCTTCCTCCCCTCTTCCTTTTCCTCACTTTACATCTTTACTGTTACCCCGATCCGACCATTCGCCCTCACCTTCTCCACCTCCGGCCCCTGCTCCGGCGACCCGCTCCCATCACTCCAGCAACCCACACGGCTCGCCGACCACCGCAGAACCTCCGCCTCCTCACCCTGATCAACCTCCGCCCTTCCACTTCCCCCAAATCACCCTCTGCAACTCCACCGAACAAACCCACCTCCTAACCTGCAGTTTGACCTAGGGCGGCCCTTAGGCTCCGCCCCGCCGCCTGCACACCCCCTGACCACCTTCGCCGTGCCACGGCGAAGGTCCTCCGCGTTTCTGATTGGGCCGAGAGGCCATTTCTCTGTGGGCAGGTACCTGCGCTCGCCGCCGCCATTGTTGAAGCGAAGCAGCTTCTTCACCTGCTGCCCTAGGTGCGCCACGCCCAGGTCACGCTCCCAGGCTGCGCGAGGTGTCTTCGCAAAGCGTCAGGCTGCAGTTGAGGCGAAGCCCTCGCGCGAAGCCCTCGTGCGAAGCCTCGATCGCCGCTGCCTCCTCCGCGCAGGCGTCAAATTGGGGTGGTACATTTAGTCCCACCTCGGAAGGCTCTGAAGGAGCGCAGCGGTATAAAGTGAAAAAGTGCTAGAGGCTTATCGCCTCAGCACACGGGGTGAGGTCCCCTTCACCCGCCTGACTACCCGGCCTCGTCCGCACGCACGCCTCGCGGACCTGGCCTGACTCGACTTAGCCCGACCTGCACTCCTCGCCCACCACGCACGCCGGTGGGCCTGGACCCGGGCGCGACCCATACCCGACTACCCGGCAGCTCTGGGAGAGCTTTCCTAAGAGCGGATTCTGTGAGAGAGAGACGCGGGGGGGGGGGTAGAGTAGGTTTTTGCCCGCTGACGAGAGCTTTGAAGTGTGCAGGCACAGGCGAAGAAGACGAGCGAGGCAGAGAAGAAGGACGACGAAAGCTGAAGGAAGGAGGAGCACTGTAGCAGCGGCTGTTTAAGTCGTCTGATTGGAAAATCCGACGACGCTCTGAAGGCAGAAAAGATGAAGAAGAACAGGACCGCAAGGGAAAAGAAAAAGAAAGAGACAAGCAGAAACAAGAGCTGAAAGAAGAAGAAGAACATCAACCCACTACTGCAGATAAAGAAGATAGAAAGAAAAAGAAGAAAGGAGAGACGACGCCCTGCAGTAAAAGGACTGCAGAGAAAGAAGGAGAATGAAGAAGCTGTGCCGCTGAGCAAGGGACCGCAAGAAGAAAAGCTTTACAGTTGAGGCAGAAAGAAGAAAGAAGAAATAAGAAGAACAGAAGGCAGAAGAAGAAGACCACCAAGAGATAAACAAAGAAGAAAAACCAAAAGCCAAAGAGAAGAGAAAACAAAGAGGAAGAAAGAAGAAATCAAATTTTTATCTCTCCCTCTCTCTCTCTCTTTATTTTTGTAATATTTTTTGTAATAAGAATTTGTATCTCTAGAATACAACTTGCTCCCTGAGTTCGACCTCGGGAACTCTTTTATTTCCGAGTAACAAATTGTATTAAACTGGTAATCACTTCTCTATACTATACTACGACGAAATAATAGAACTATAGAGGAAGGTCGTCACCAGTTTTTGGCACCGTTGCCGGGGAGCAATGGCTATTCTAGAGATAATCAAATTCCTGTTTTTACATTGCTAACAATCTCTCCTTTGTTGTGCAGGAAAATACAAAAAAAAAAAAAAATCGAGAAGACAAGCAACCGCACGACAACCACTCCAAGGACAGGTAAAATTCTATCCTCTCGATCCCTAAACTCTAACGAGGAAGAAAAGAAAAGAACAAGCAATATAGGTCTAACCTGTCTTCTATACTCAGTAAACCATCAAAAGTTGCATGTTTTCAACCCATTATTACTGCACACTATTAAGGGTATTTAAGGGCTAACACATTCTTGCTTGAGCCCTAATTACCCAACAAAGAGCTAACTTGACCAAGTAGAGCCAACCTAGGATCCAACACTAGGGATTTAGAGACACACTCCTTAAGCAAGAATTGAGAAAACCAAAAGAGGTGCGCCTAAACCTTGTTTGAAAAAAGAGCTATTCAAAGAAAACCTAAAACAATTGTCTCTCTAAACACTTGAACCCTAAAAGACAAGACCTAAATGCTCTCAAAGGAAACAAGAGGTAAAGTTGACCCCTTGGGTCAACCAACCTTAAATTAGGTCACTCTTTGCACTTAAAAGACTAAAGTTCAAGTGAAACCTTAAGCACCCTGATCTTAAACTAAAATTGGTAGACTTAAGAGGTCAAGATCCCCATTCTGGTCTACCTGGAACCGCAGTGACAAGAGAGGTCGGGTGGGGGAAACCCTGTAACCCGTGGGGACGCTCTACCGTGTAGGGGTCTTTGCGGGACTCTCCCTCTCTGGCTGCCCAGGTAATTCTCAGGTGGACGATCTTTCTGATCAAGGGGTCCATCTGCCCCGAACCTCTATAGTCACCCAACATTTTTTGGGTGTCTTGATTGGGTCCAGCACCTGCTTATCTCATCCAGTCCTTCAGTATCTTGCAGGAGGTCCTTGAAACCTCCTATAGAAATTCACTCTCCCCGAGGCTAAGCCTCGGCTCCCTTGTTTTTGCAGAAATCATTCGCATAGCCCCTCTTTCCTCTGATTCTGAACAAAGTCCCCTTCTTCCATTAATTCAAACTTCTGATTCTATATCCTGATTCCACCACCTGATTCGAAGATGCAGCCTAATTACCTAGCAAGACTACCATCTAAGAAACCTAAATATCTGAGATCCATGAAAGATAAGATGATTGAGGATGCCCTTGAATTCTATGAAATCAAATATAAACCCTCAACACCAATAGAGAACATTCAGGTTGATGTCCCAACAACCACAGCTTTCATCATAAACTGTGCCCAAATTCTATTGACTGAAATTTCAAAAGGATCAACCCGAGATATGCTCATGACAGGATACATTGAGATAGAAAAATTACACCAATCTGAATACCTTCAATGCTTGACAAATCCTGTACTTTGGGAACAACACCAAGATGCCCCTATAAAACGGGTAGAAATGATGAAATCAGTAGAACAAATTATCAACCAGAAATACCCGTATATACCAGAAATAGAGGATGAACCATCTTGGAACCGTATTAAGGAACAATCCAGTTTCCCAGATCTCGGGATTGAGGCACAAAGTGGTTGTAAAATCCCAACCCAGATAGAAGACAATGTTGAAATAGGTTGGGATATTGCAGGAGAACACAATGATGAGCCAAACTTAGACCATGAATTGCCAAGCCTAGAATTCCAAAACTCCTGCAATAATGAGATTAGAAATGAACCTTTTGAGGGTATAAATTCCGCCCCTTATTCTGATAAGGTAGCCCTTAAAGGTTATTCAGACTTAGGTTCTAATAATTCTACCCACATCCTAAGCCTAGAACCTAAATCTAAAACTTATTGGGAAGATTATGAGGCCCCTCATGAGAAAGATCAAATTTTTACAGAGTATGATTCCGGGCCTCTATTTGATGAATATCCCTCTCCAACATCCTCAGGAAATCTGATCGATTTTTCAGAAAACATGCCAATTTATGATACAGAAACTGAGGAGTTGGATGAGCAAGTTTTTAATGGGGTCTATCCTACCAGCTTGGAACTTGAGCCTAGACAGAATACCTTTTCGAGCCCAGAATTGACATATAGGCTAGACCCCAATCAGGCTGCTGATTCCACATCTGATGATTTTTGCTGTGGTGGAATTCATGATCATTTTCGCCAACTCTCCGACAATTTCAAATCTGACTATAATTGCGGAGAGATTCCCCTTCTTGAACACGCCAGGCCCATCTACGACCTCAGTTCACATGACTCTGACTCCGACTCTGAGGTCCTGATTCCTGAGATCACTGATAACACAGAATCATTCATTTTCGATCCTCAGGAACCAAAAATAGAAAATGCCAAGAGTGATTGCAACCCAGAATTCAAATCTTTTCTCAATTCAGATTTCTTTCATCCTACAGACACTCTTCAGGCATTTGATAGTTACCCAGAGGACTCTTTACAGAAAATCACCTGTCATTCATTTCTAGAAGAGCCCTCGTACACAATGGCCACCTCATCCGCACACACAGAACGGATCAAAACCTCTTCCAAACCCCGACCTGCAACTGGACTCAATTTCTATTCAGATTCACCTCTCACCAAGCCGATTGCATTTCCAACTCGGGTTCTGAACACTGATCAGACTACATACCACTCCCCATCATTCTCTGATCACCCCTGTAGGGTTTTCGCGTCATTCATTGATTATTCTACGGATCCCTACTCTGACCAGGCTGATTCGACTCAGCCAAACCCTGCGTTTACACTTCCACATTCATCTAAGCTTCATAGTATATGGTGGGTTCCACACCTTTTTATCCACATCTATCAACCCACCAGATTGATTAGGTTTGGGCTACATCATCAGCCTGTTGATCTGAACAAGCACCTGGTTGGACCAACCAGGCTCTTAATCAAGGTGCTTGTCTTACAAAACTCTGCTGATTTGACCATCCCCTCTCCATCGCATTTCCCACTTGGCTGAAGGCATCAAATTTAGCGCTCAACGGGAGGCAGCCCGTCATTCTCTTTGAAAACCTGAAACTTGTTCTGACACCTTTTTGCACTTAAAGCTCACACTTTAGGACAGCCGACTCCACCTCAGGTGCTTGCATCTGAGATTAGAAATCGTCCGCAACAGTCATCCCGACCCATTCACTCATCAAAACATCTGTCCTAATGCATGAACTAAGTTAAATACAAACCCTTAGGTTACAATGAGGACATTGCAAATCTTAGGCATGGGGGGGTATGAAAGTGCAAAACTTGTAAGAAAGGGTTTCAAACAAAAAATTCACATATGCCAAAAACACCATAAAAATTAAAAATTTTCAAAAAAAAATAAGAGGAAAAAAAAAAAGGAGAAGGAAATTTTGTGGAGGAGAAAAGAAACAAAATGAAACAGGAGCACAAAATTATGAGAAAAGGTGATAGTCATTAGTAAGAACTAAGGAATTAACCTAAGTCTAGACCCCATTCAAGAAAATAACTGAAAAGTGCATAATGAGATTAGTAAGAACGCAAACCTTAGGCATTCTTGAATAGACTCTTAGTACCCATTAAGATCCAGACAATCCTCAAGAGGTTGAGGAAAATGAAAAGCTTAAGTACTAGGTCCAAGGCTTAGGGAGTATTTGGCCTCGTTAACTAATTTTTGGTTTACGGGACTTAGTAACCTAAGCACCCTAACCTCACACACAGCCTGGTTCAGTAAGCGTAAAAATCAAAATCACGCAGAAGCGTCGCAAAATTCTGAAAAGTACACCTAGAGTAGGAGCGGCTGATCAACACAAGTTGATTTGGACGAGTTCCTAGCGCGGAGAGGCGGGAAATCCCCTCGAAGATGCGTAACAAAATATCATCTCCTCGGTGCTTGTCTCTTAGGATATTCACATATCCTACTGGGGGCATGTAAGCACTCTGCTGATTCAGATTCCATGGATGGCATTATCTCGAAGTGTCAATTGCCAGGGTCTGGATTCAGCCACGGAACACCATGGATGGGATTATCTCGAAATCTCAATAGCCAGGGTTCCGGGGGTTGCCATGGGCGGTGCTATCTCGAAGCATCGATCGCCAGGAACCCTTGAGGATTGATGATGGGAGCAATGAATCTGATACAGGCCGTGTTGAAAAGCCAATCCTAGGCTAGAACTAAAAAGAAAAAGAGAGAAAACTCTCTAAACAGAAAAATTTTCTATCTCTCTCTCTTACAAAATGCACTGCGAACTGAGCCAGGGCTAAAATCATTTCAAGCACGGGTGCTTTAACCACAAAGTCCAATAAACCTTAGGTTAGTTCTTGTGGGCCTTAAAATCCTTTGCTAAGGACTGAGGCTGAGGCTAGACAGATTTGGATCTTGATTGGTACTAGAGTACCTTTTAGGCCTATGGTCAGCATTGTAACCTAATCTAGGTTTAAATGAAAAAGCACTTATCTGAAGCTATTAAGAACTTCATGGTCTAGAACAAGGGTTGAAACCTTAAGTTTTTGCTAAGGGACTTGCAAAAGCTAGGCATGGGGGTATGATGAGAACCTCATCATGAGCCATAACTAGCTCATTTTGACCTAATACAAAGGATAAAAGCTCCTACATAACTCAAGGAAAGGCTTAACTCAGAGAATTCTGAGTTTAAGGAGAAAACAAGTCATAAGGGGTGAAAATGCAATTTTACCAGTATAATCTACATACAGGGTAATTCAGGATCCAAACATAGGTCAAACAAACCAAATAAGAAGGAAAGTGGGATGATCTGACAAGGGCTACAGCAATTCCAAGGAACTAAATGATAATCTGTAACCTTAAAACAAACCCACTTCAATTCACGAGTTTCGAGGCAAAGTAAAAATAGAATAAACCCTCTAAAATTCATAGAAAAATAATCTCTAGGGTTTAGAACCTTCAATTTGGCCTTCAGAACCCATTTTGACCTACATTGAGAACCATGCCCAATTAATAACTTAATTTGGGTTTTTGCATAAATTAACCGGTCAAACAAGGTTTAATCTGGAAATAAAATTCACCATCATAATCCTTAGGTCCCAATTAGTCATGTATAAAAACTTGAGCCTAAGAGGAAACCTTCTTGACCAACTTTACACTTTGGTCCTCATTCATTTACTTTTTGGCCCTCAACTTTTGAACCCTCACATTTCTGCCCCTAACTCTCCTTCGTTCTTTGCATCCAGGTCCCTCCTGCCAAAACCTGACCAGCACCATGCTCCGGCGACCTTGCGCGGAGCATGGCGCCGCGCAGGGTAAGGGGGAGGGTCTGGCGAGACAACCGGGGGTGCCCTGCGTCGTCAGCCGTCGCAGGAACACCCCCCTGGTCGCTGCAACCCACCATACCGGCCGTGCGAACGCACGGACGGTATGGGTCTCCATCTCCGACGTCCTCCGGCGAGGGAGACACGTCGTCTCCCTCCGCCTTCCTCTCTGATTCGGCCCCTATAAATACCCCCGTCGCTCCACCGTTCTTCCCAGCTGGGTCCTGACGGAGAAAGACCTCCACTTCCTCTCTTCCCACTCCGACAGGAAGCCCTCCAGCTCCGTCGGCCTCCCCTCTTCCTCCTCGTCGCTCTGCCGCACAACCAGCTGCAGGGTTGCTCTCCCTCGCTCTTCCCGCGCCACGCCGCACCCAGCTGGCGCCTCTCCGGCCCTCTCCTCGCCGCCGCCCCTTCCCCTGGGCAGCTTCTTCTCCGGCGACAGTCGATACGACTGTCGCCTGCTCCGGCCCCTCCTCGTCCTGCTAAGTAGGTAGAACTCCTCCTCTTCCTCCTCTCTTCCTTTTCCTCACTTTACATCTTTACTGTTACCCCGATCCGACCAATCGTCCTCACCTTCTCCACCTCCGGCCCCTGCTTCGGCGACCCGCTCCCATCACTCCAGCAACCCACACGGCTCGCCGACCACCGCAGAACCTCTGCCTCCTCACCCTGATCAACCTCCGCCCTTCCACTTCCCCCAAATCACCCTCTGCAACTCCACCGAACAAACCCACCTCCTAACCTGCAGTTTGACCTAGGGCGGCCCTTAGGCTCCGCCCCGCCGCCTGCACACCCCCTGACCACCTTCGCCGTGCCACGGCGAAGGTCCTCCGCGTTTCTGATTGGGCCGAGAGGCCATTTCTCTGTGGGCAGGTACCTGCGCTCGCCGCCGCCATTGTTGAAGCGAAGCAGCTTCTTCACCTGCTGCCCCAGGTGCGCCACGCCCAGGTCACGCTCCCAGGCTGCGCGAGGTGTCTTCGCAAAGCGTCAGGCTGCAGTTGAGGCGAAGCCCTCGCGCGAAGCCCTCGTGCGAAGCGTCGATCGCCGCTGCCTCCTCCGCGCAGACGTCAAATTGGGGTGGGACATTTAGTCCCACCTCGGAAGGCTCTGAAGGAGCGCAGCGGTATAAAGTGAAAAAGTGCTGGAGGCTTATCGCCTCAGCACACGGGGTGAGGTCCCCTTCACCCGCCCGACTACCCGACCTCGTCCGCACGCACGCCTCGCGGACTTGGCCCGACCCGACTTAGCCCGACCTGCACTCCTCACCCACCACGCACGCCGGTGGGCCTGGATCCGGGCGCGACCCGTACCCGACTACCCGGTAGCTCTGGGAGAGCTTTCCTAAGAGCGGATTCTGTGAGAGAGAGACGCGGGGGGGGGGGGGGTAGAGTAGGTTTTTGCCCGCTGACGAGAGCTTTGAAGTGTGCAGGCACAGGCGAAGAAGAAGAAGACGAGCGAGGAAGAGAAGGACAACGAAAGCTGAAGGAAGGAGGAGCACTGTAGCAGCGGCGGTTTAAGTCGTCTGATTGGAAAATCAAACGATGCTCTGAAGGCAGAAAAGAGGAAGAAGAACAGGACCGCAAGGGAAAAGAAAAAGAAAGAGACAAGCAGAAACAAGAGCTGAAAGAAGAAGAAGAACATCAACCCACTGCTGCAGATAAAGAAGACAGAAAGAAAAAGAAGAAAGAAGGAGAGACGACGCCCTGCAGTAAAAGGACTGCAGAGAAAGAAGGAGAATGAAGAAGCCGTGCCGCTGAGCAAGGGACCGCAAGAAGAAAAGCTTTACAGCTGAGGCAGAAAGAAGAAAGAAGAAATAAGAAGAACAGAAGGCAGAAGAAGAAGACCACCAGGAGATAAACAAAGAAGAAAAACCAAAAGCCAAAGAGAAGAGAAAACAAAGAGGAAGAAAGAAGAAATCAAATTTTTATCTCTCCCTCTCTCTCTCTCTTTATTTTTGTAATATTTTTTGTAATAAGAATTTGTATCTCTAGAATACAACTTGCTCCCTGAGTTCGACCTCGGGAACTCTTTTATTTCCGAGTAACAAATTGTATTAAACTGGTAATCACTTCTCTATACTATACTACGACGAAATAATAGAACTATAGAGGAAGGTCGTCACCAAGGGACATTGGAAGATTACTTGTTGTTAGTAATTCCTACTTGGGTAGGGCCAAAATCCTAGATTGAGAGATCTAGGTAGAGGTTTTTCCCGCAAGGGTTTCCTCTTTCTGCGTATTGTTGCGATTGTTTCAATTTTTTTATTGTACAATTCAACCCCCTTTTTTGTGCCACTAACACCTTTTGGCACCAACTATGGGTTCTTGAAGTTAGTGCCAAAAGGGAAGGCTAGGAGTGGGTTCTAGGGTTAGGTGTAGGGTGGTGATTATTGCTATTTTAGCACCAAGATAGAAGGATGTATGGTGGTGTTGTCTTTTTATTTTGGCACCAAAAAAGGGCTATGATGTGCATGCATCTAATTAGCCTAAAATGTCTATTTATGCATGTTCTTAGTGTCATAGAAGAATCATGCATTATAAATATTGCATAATATGCATCATCATGCATTTAGGTCAAATTGTATAGTAATTTGCTCTTTTTGTGGCTAGGGAATAGGGTGATATCATTTCAGGGCCTCGGATTGAAGATCCAACTGTATGGATTTGATCAGGGTGACGATCGGAGTTCAATGAAATTGAAATCGCCCCGATCGGACTTCCATAGTATCATATGCAGTCTGAGGAAGATCAGAGTTCAAGGGACAAGGTAGTGCAAATTCGTACTTTAGACAACAAATCTAACTGTATGGATGGGTTTGAAATGACGATAGCAGCCCAACGGTGCAAAAATCAGTCCAATCCGTTAACCGTGTCACCACTTACAAAGCAAAGAAGATGGACGGCCATGATGGCACCATGTGGCTCCATCATAGCCACCCAACACCTCCAGTACCCTCCCTCCTCAGCAAGGGCCATGAGATCTCGACCGTTGGATCAAGATCTAACGGTTGAGAGCGCTGCAACCTTAATTCATAATTGCAACAGAAAGGAACCATTAGAGCAAGGGTCGCACTTCCTTTTGGGAAAAGGGAGGCACGGGTTCGAGCCCCGCCTTGCCTCAAATCGAGTGAGTGCTCGAGTGCACCAAAATTCAGTTGTTCGATCGGCAATGAATGGGCACGATGTGGCCACGTGGTGCCTTCTCGAGTGCCGGATGAGGATCACACCGCACGCGTGCGATGACGTGCGATCATATGCACCATCACATGCGAGTGCGTGGAACGCACGAAGGTGATGAGGTGCGTGCGATCTTAAGCCATCGAATCCCTTGATCGGATAGTTGAGGATGATCGGGCATGATGAGGTGCGCTCAACGGCCGAAGATCAACCGGTGGTGACGTAGCCACCTTTAAGTCTTTGGATGCGCAATGGTTGGCAGGGATGGAGGCACGCCTTCAGCAACGACCAATTTTAGTGACACTTATATCTGTCACTAAAGGCCCCAATATTAATTCTAAGCCCTTAAATGACCCTTTTGCCCTTAATTTTCACACCTATAAAAAGGCCACCACACATTTCTTCATCCCTTCCTTTCTTCTCTCACCTCCTCCAATGCTCTACGATCTTGTCCCAAAACTTGGATGCTCCATTAGAGTCATAAAAATAATATTTCCATCTTCTCACCCTCGTTCGTGGAGCATCTCGTGGTTATCCTCTCACTGCCATTCAGGAAGCAGATCACGCTACGACGTTGCCTTGTTCCATTCTCCATCCTCCATCTTCGTCTTCCTTTGTTCAACATCTCACTACCCTTGTCTGGGCACTCTGTCAACGTGTCTCGTCCTCCAAGCAGCGGTCGAGAAGGATAACTTCTCACCCCAGCTCTTTTTACCACTTCCTAGTGTAGATTTTTCGCTTTTCTGTGTAGCAAGTAGTTGTAATGGACATGCACCTATTATTATAAAATTCTTGTTTATTCTCTCCCTATTTTCTCTTTATTTGTATTTGATGATAACATCATCATTAGCCATAACTAGCTTTAATTGGTCAGATCAATTGACAGCTGCTCCTACATAACCGCCGAAGAGTCATAATTCATTGCATATCCTTTCTAAGAAGAATGCATTAAAACATGGTTAAATCTGCAATTTTAACAGAAGATCATAAATGCAAAGTAATCATTGGGTTTCCCAAGGATTAAATGAAGGTCAAATGAGAACTAATGACTAACAAGAGGGTTTATGTAGACAGAAACGGATTTTCATGCATTTCGAGAATTAACGGACACTTGAAACTCTAATTTCAGACTCGCTTAATTAACAGAGGTTTTGGTCAGGATAAAATTCACCTAAACGTTCTAAAAATCATAGAAAAAATTTTCATAAGGTTTGATATCCTTGATTTAACCATTGGAACCCATTTTGACCTAAAATAGAGTCTCAGACAGGAAGTTGCCTAAATTTAGATTTTTACATAAATTGACCAATCAAGCTTGGCCAAAATCAAAATTTGACTTCACCATCAGATTTCTTGGGTCTAAATTAGGTTTGTACCAAAATTTGGGCCCAATCAAAGATCATCTTGACCTAGTTGCATTTTGGTCCAGTTTAACTCTTTTTCTCTCAAATAGCCCCTCAATTTTCGAAATCTATTGCAAATACCCCCCTAACTTTGTCATCACATTCACAAGAGGCTCTTGTCACCATTCCATTGTGAACACACTTGCAACCGACCTTCCATTTGGGATTTCTCCCTAATTTCACGCCCAAACCCTTCCAAGATTGGAAGGGGAACTCTTGAGATGATCCTCTTCAATCTGAGCCACATCTTGGGCTCTAAGTCTTGCCCAAAACCTAATGTGAACTATTTGAACATGTGGGTTTCCTTTTTTGTGAAAGCTCTAAGCTTCCAAGCTTGGTTTCCAAGCCTGGAACACCCCCTGAACCCTATAAAAGGACCCTGTATGCAAACCTCACCTCCTTAGCTTGGTTTTGGTCGGAATCTACCCTTCTTCCCTGCTCCCTGGTAATCGACTTTCTGCTGCATGTTAATCAATCACTTATAATAAAGCGCTGTTGTCAGGTTTTGATCCCTGGCAACGGCGCCAAAAATATGTTACGATCGACCATGGTTCGTGTAAAAAAAGTCGTTGTTGTGGTATATGTCACAAATACAAACCGTTATCGTGTTAATTTTATTTAATTACATAACTTTTAATGGTTTATTCTAGGTCATTCACTGGGAGGCAATTATTGATATATATCTCTCTAAGTCTAATAGCATTCTTTAATTCCAAAAAGATCAATTTTATGTACAATTATGAATGAATTAATTAATGAATGATCAATTAATGACATAAAAGCTTAATTATGTACAAAAGAATGAACTAAAATGCTTGCAAATAGATATAAATAAACAAGCATCAAACACTATAATTAAGTACTATATGCTATCTATTTATACTTATAATAACAATATTTACATATATATATACAATAATAAGTAATAATATATACTATACTAACTTAACTTAATATACTAACATATACAGTAACATATATGCCATGTACAACGACTTCTACAAATGTTGCTAAACCTTAGGAAAAGTATTTACATAAGCTAAGGTAACAACTAGGGCCTATAG
The DNA here is from genome assembly GCA_037157565.1 of Thalassia testudinum. NCBI lineage: Eukaryota > Viridiplantae > Streptophyta > Magnoliopsida > Alismatales > Hydrocharitaceae > Thalassia > Thalassia testudinum. Next base: position 27,485,547 of record JAZHRO010000014.1, read on the forward strand.
TGACACTTATTCTATCTACAGTGACGGATAAGTCTGTTACTAAAGCTATACTGTTGTTTATGTACATATATAGCTCAAACACTACTTATACTACGTATACATATTATACATATTATTTATTTACAGTATACATATACATATATACACATATACATATACAGATAATATACATGCTTCTCTTCTTTTATTCTCTCTTCTTCTCTCACACTTAATCTGCATGGTGCCCTTCTCTCTCTTAATTAACCCCTTATTAACCCTCACTTAAAACAAAATTAGGTTTTTAATTGGCGGACAACCTTTTCGAGGGATACACAGCACCCTCTTGGGTGGGACCAGACCTCTACTAAAGCCACCTTGATTCGTTAATTAACCTCTTAATTCCAGTTCAAGCTAGCTAATGGGCTTATTCAAGCCCATGCACAGTGCCAGGCCCCCGGTCCAAACCGCACACACCTATCTCATTTCAAACCAAAGTCATATGCCATAGCTCAAAGGGTATAAGGGGTAATGGGTTTCGAGCGCCCGGCGCCCGTGACGACTGAAGAGGGATAGGAAGGAAAACAATTTAAGTAGTGCCAAGCAATCTCATGCCACCGATGTGGCACCATTCCAGCACCTCTTCGATGTTGCAACATCAGTGCGCATGTCTTGGTTTGCAATGTTTGGCCCTCGGTTTGAGGGCCCAATTTCAATCCAATTTTAAATTAAAATATATAGTTGGAAAGCCCTTATATAGGGCTATATAATTATTTGATTTATTTACAAAAATAATTATATTTACTATATAAAAAAATTAGCTAAAATTCACAGTTTATACATACTACTTTAAGGGTTTATTTCTTAATTAAAATATAAATTATTTAATTAATGATCTAATTGACCCTGTACAGTATTAATATACATATTAAAGTATTTAATACACATTTTTATTCTATTTTACAAGTTTTATTTTAATTTATTTACATTTAATTAGGTGAATTCAGGCTACTATACGTATAAATTATGTATAAATAGTATACTATATTATAAATATAGTTAAATTAGCTTAATTTACTTAAAATACAATACTACAAATGTACAATATAAGTTAGTTCAGTTATTACTTAACTTACTAATTTATCTTAATTTAACTTAATAACTTATCTAGTAAATTAATAAATTAATTATTTATTATATATAAATAATTAAATTATACTACAGGGTTCATAATTTACATAATACATATATAGATATGTATATATAGTATTACTTCTAGATAAGTTAATTTATTAGGGTTTCTATAATTATGTAGCTTATAGTACATATAAGTTAATTAAATTAATAGCTAATTATGCAAATAAGTTATATAAAGAATTAGTTATCTTAAATACTTAATTTACTTTATAGAATATACATAAGTTATTTATATAGTCTATAGACATATTCTACACTATTTACATATATATATAACTTAATAAATACCTTATATATACAAGTATATACATAATATGTATGATATTTTTGGGGTTTTTTTTGGGTTTTCTTAATTTTATGGGCTTTATATGTTTTATAGAGGTAGGAGGTGAGAGAGAAAGATGAAAATGAGAAAGAGAGAGTGTTTTTGGTGTTTTTATATATTAAGGTCTTTTATTAAGTTTTAAGGTAGACTGAACCATTAGTTGGTATATTCTACCAAGCTGAGGGTTCAGAATGCCTTGAAACTTGGCATATGTGTAAAAATTTATCTAATCTTCACTAAGACAGATTTATTTTATTTTTTGGATTTTTTTAAAGTATTTTTAATTAATTACAAAGTTAGCACAATCTAAGCCTAAAAGGGGTTTCAAGTGTGAACTCAAAGCCTAGAATCCTACTCTAATGGTTGGAATTGCAGTTCAAATATTCAGGTACATCCAGCAAGACAAATAGAAGGTGTTCACGCACTTAAACATGATTTTTAGTTAATTTCTCATTTTAGACAGTTAGGCACTAAATGTAGCTAATAATGGATGATTAAGAAAGATTACAAACAATCTAAATTCAATTTTAAGATCAATATCCGTACAGGAACGCTTGTTACAAATTAATGCACATATTACAAATCTGTCAGCCATTTTAAATAGCTAAAACCTAAGCCTACTGTGCATCTGATCCATAGTAGCAGCAACACTTGCAACTGCTGAAATCAAGCAGCCACAGTAGCAGCAACAACAGCAAGACAACAGCAGCAGTTGTTAACACACAATAGCTGAGGGAAATACTCCAGATGCCCTTAACTCAGACTAGACGTCTTAACATAACTCAAATCCTTACTGCAGTACATTCGAAAATCAAAGAAACAACTGCAACAGGTACATGACTTCCAACTCAGCAGATTAATTCCTAATTCAGTACACTCATATCCTAGATCAGACTTGAGAAAGTCTGATCAAGGATACAAAATGTTCAAATTAGGGAATAATCCGCTAGACTTCATGGTTGGGAAACCCTTAGGATGTAGTTGCTAATGTAGCACTTTAATATGATGGATTGGGATTCAAAACACACAATAGAAATCACCTCAAAATTTGATCATACTTAAAAATATCATTGAAACCACTTGGGATGTTAAACTCTATCAAAAAAATCCTTAGCAACAGTTTCCTTTCAAATTAGAGATAAAACTACTGATCTAACACCTTCCTAATGCTATAGACAACATGAAGGAGGGTCTTAGATCAGTCCATTAAATTCAACTTGAATCCCAGTTCTCTAAACCGTAAGGAATATCGACAATTCCTTAGGTGAAAAATCAGAATCGAAAGAATGCCCTATCCACAGAGAAATACAAGGGAGAGAGCCTCAAATCAACAAGGTTGATTTTCCTTGGCTTTCTACACTTTGAAGATCAAAACATCCCAATTCTAACCAAATTCAAATATGGCTCATCTAAGAAGAATTTCTTCATGGATAAAATCTCAGATTCATTGCCAATGATTGAATTAAAAGAAACTTATCAATTCACTTGATCAAAAATCCTTGAAAACTCAATGTGATCAAAATCTTGCGATCTTGCATTGAAAACGAAATTAAAAATCGATCAAGCAAACTATTCAATTTAAAACCAGATCAAGGGTCTTTGTGGAAAATCTGAAAAGAATGGGAGACCCCTTGATGGATTTGAGAGCAAATATTCATCTCAAAGCTTGAGAGCAATGAGATGAGGGTTTGACTCTAATGGATGGGTGAATTGCGAAACAAAAATCGAGGGAAATTAGAATGCAAAGTGAAAAACATGAGGGGGAATCAATGATTAGTGGGGGGGGGGGGGGGTGAAATCATCTCCTCTGATCTGAAATGATCAAAGGAGGTGGAATGCGTGGATTCTACACTACACTACTCTAAGCTAACTATAATCACACAATCAAGTAAGAGCGAGTCTACGTCTAATTTCTACTTCTAAACTACTCTAATTATCACTACAACTACTCTAGAAAATAGTAAATCCTAATCTAATCAGAGGAATGAGACCTCTAGATCTCCACCCGGTGGATGGAGAGGAAGAATGGAGAGAGGAGGTGCTCCAGCGAAGAAAAAACTCACTAGTGGAGTTCTGGGTCACCCTCAACTGCTATGAGGTCCTTAGCGGTGAGGAGAGTTAGAGAGGAAGTGAAGCTTCACCACTGGTGGCAGTGAGTCTGAGATAGTGTGAGGAGAAGAGCTGGAGTGGATGAATGATCAGCTCGAGAGGTGTAGAAGGGAGTGATCCTTCATGTGCGAGGCAACGGAGGTGCTTAAGTAGAATCAAGAGTGATTATACTCACCATAATGGTGAGATTAGGCGCAAGGGGTTTGGGTGGTGAGGATTTGAGGAGAGAGCGTAGGCAAGTTTCAAATCAAACAGTGGCCGTTGGATAGGATCTGGGTGAGGTGGTGATGCTACGCGTCGATTTGTGTGAAGATTCCAATTAAATCGAGCTACAGATCAAAAGGGTCTAGATGATGGACGGCGAGGATGGCCCATGTTCTTCGCGGTGCTACAGTGCACGTGCGGCTACAGGTGCTTGGGATCTATTGGTGAATTTGTGCTAGAAGCCCCTTCGCGAAGGGGTAGAGAAATTGTAAAGCAGCCCATAAGTGGTTAAAAGAGATTATAGAATGGTCCTTTTGGGCAATGTAGAAAGGTCCCTGCAGGTATTAAATAGGTCCTTGGCTAGTTTTCTAAGGATGAAATGTGATGTACTAAGGACCTAAACGTAAATCCTTAATTGCAAGGTCCTAATGATGTCCAAATGCACCCAAGTTTTTATAGAAGCTTAATTGAACATTTAGGAAGTTAATTACACTTTTGATTTGGAATTTTTAGCTCATTTGTGTGTTTAATTTGCACTTGGATCACCATTTTACATTGTTTAAAAGAATATCTCATTTAATGACCTAACTATGCATTTTTAACAAAAAAATTGATGTTTTAGGTCTTTTTCTCTATTTCCCACACTTAACCCTTTTTATGTGTTAATTTGATAGTGTTTAACCTAGTTTCTAGCTTAACTTAGGCAATTTGGCTATGATGAGTTGCAACTCATCACCTGGCCAAACTCTCCGCAAGCTCCAGTGAGCTCCTCCATCCACGTTCTTCGTCAGCTGCCACAAACTATAGTCGGTCAGTTCTTCTTCCTCTACGTCTCGCAATACCAACAAGTGCCACCTTCCACCGTCTTCCTTGCCATTCTCCCTCAATGGAGTCCTTCCATCTCCAGCATCGGCCACACCATACCTAGTGCTCTTCCTCCCTTTTCGTCTCATTAGCTTTGGTTAGTTAGGTTGCAATCTCCCTCCACTTCCTTTTCCTCCCTTAAATCCCTCAATTCAACCCACGATGCTGCCGTTCACCCTCCATCTTCTCCACATCTGGCCACCCTCCGGTAAGGTTTCCCCGATGCTCCACCGCACCAAACACCTCGCCAACACCTCTATAAGATCTGCCTTACCTCCGCGAACCAAACCCCCATCCTTATTTACCATTCCACCCATCCACACGACCCACCAAACACCACATCCTCTGCGCTTCATCTCCATCCTTCCACTCGCCTCACAAACACTGCCATCGCACTCCACGTCCTTCGACGACACTGTTGAACCATCTAACTAGGGATTTTGAGCCCGTGTGCTTATTTTAGGTACTCGTTAACCGTTACCATCGCCGCCTCTGTCTCCGACCTCGTTCATAGTCCTCAGGCCATGAAAGCTCCAGGCATCACTCCCAGGCCTCGCGCAACACCTCTAGGACCCTTCCTAGGTCCTCAATTAGAGGCCTCACCGGCAACTTCAACTTTATTTGGACAAGGCAATGCTACGGTCTTGCGCGAGGAGAAGAGCATTGGGATTAGTCCCACATCGGTGACGGAAGAACACGCAGCTACGCATAAAGTGTTTTTGTGCATAGCACTTACTGCCCAGCAAATAAGGGGTCGGGTCCGTCACTACACCCCTTCACATCTGATTACCCACCTATCTCCACCCCTCGGTCACCACCCAAGCCAGTGACCCTGGACACTGTACATGGCATGAATACCTGAGTATCTGGATTCAATTATACATGGGGTTTTAGAGAGAAGAAGAGGAGGAACACTTGTGAAAGTGTGGGGGAGGGTTTTGCTCTCTTGGTCTTGTGTGTGCAGCCAACACTTAGTCGCTGAGGGAGTCCCTTGTGTGCTGTGAAGGGAAGAAGGGGCTTTGTAGAGCAAAAGAAGAAGAGAAGGGAAGCTGAAGAGAAGAAGAAAAGCCTTAAAAGCCTTGTGCCTATGCTTACTGATGAACACTTAAGCCGTCTGATAGCTTATCTCTATTGTCTGATCACTGTAGCATTGAGAGCACTATGCATTTATTTGAGTTAATTGATGATTGAGATGTATGCTTACTAAGCAAAATAATTCATACATCTCAATCATCAATTAACTCAAATAAATGCACAGTGCTCTCAATGCTACAGTGATTAGACAACAGAGATAAGCCATCAGACGGCTTAAGTGTTCATCAGTAAGCACAGGCACAAGGCTTTTAAGCCTTTTCTTCTTCTCTTCAGCTTCCCTTCTCTTCTTCTTTTGCTCTTCAAAGCCTCTTCTTCCCTTCACAGCACACAAGGGACTCCCACAGTGACTAAGTGTTGGCTGCACACACAAGACCAAGTGAGCAAAATCATCCCTCTCTTTCACAAGTGTTCCTCCTCTTCTTCTCTCTCAAACCCCACATATAATTGGATCTAGATACTTAGGTATTCAGGTCATGTACAATGTCCAGGGTCACCAACGTGGGTGGTGACAGAGGGGTGGAGATAGGTAGGTAATTGAATGTGAAGGGGTGTAGTGAGGGACCTGACCCCTCATTTGCTGGGCAGTAAGCGCTATGCACAAAAACACTTTATGCGTGACCATTATTTTGCTTTCATTTTGTCTCATGATCCTCTAAGCTATAATTACTCCTCATTGAATATATTTCTGCATATATTATTCATTGAATATCTATTTGAATGCTCAATTAATTGTGCTCAATGATTTTGAATGCGATTAATGTTGTGAATTCCATATTTTCTCCCTGTGTTCGACCGCAGACTCCATTTTGATTTCAAGTTTATAAATTTTATCTATTTTCGAGTGATTTTGACTTGCTACGATGTTTACATCCTTTACAACATCTATCTCGCCTAATTAACAGTATTGTTCTTTCTCTCTCTTCTATTAATTATTTTTTAAGTAGAATAGCCAGTAGATTAATTTCAACTAGCTACTCTACTTCGTGACAATAATTCCAATGCGATTTTTGATCAAACGTTTGCCTCTTCGTGTTCAACCTAGGACTCACCAAAGTTTTTGTTAAATTATCTATTTGACGGATTTTTACACAACTGCAACAACAAGGTTTTCAACTCAAAACTTTTAGCATAGAAATCGCATCCAATAGGGTAGTTAATAGGTGGTTTTAGAGGGAAAAATAGGTGGCTTTTGGTGGTGGTGATGAGGTAAAGGGGTGGCTACTAGGTAGCGCCAAAGTGGATTAGGAGTAGGTTAGCTAGGTGGACTAAAGGTTAGGTCTTGTTGGTGGAGTTAGCTAGGTAGGCTTTTGTGGTGGTAGTGGATGGCCATGGAGTGGAGAGGAGCTATGGTTAGCTAGCTAAGGTAGATTAGTTAGTTGGAGAGTAGAGGAGATTAGGGTTTAACTTTGAGAGAGTAGCCAGAAGCTATCTGAAGTAAACCTAGAGCTAAAATAACTTTCCCAGAGCTGATGATGGTTGAAGAGGTCTTCTTAGGAGCTCAACTACTTGGCTTAGCTAGCTAGTTCTTCTGCAAGAAGCTAGGCTTGAGTAGTGGAGTTGAGTTCAGCTAGTCTCAACATATCTGAAGCTAGGTTGAGCTGGACCTGCCTCTGATGAAAACTCCCGAGCTAGCTTAGCTATGAAGTAGATAAGTAGTAGTTAAGCTAGAGGGAATTCAGTTGTCATGAGCTTAGTAGAGCTAGGGAGAGCTGGACCTAACTTGAGGTGAACTCCTGTCAACTAAGTTGAGCTAACTAAAGCTCCTAGTGAACTGATTGGAGCTAGGATGAGCTAAACTCAACTAAGTTGAGCTAGATCTGTGCTGAGTTTAGGTGGGTTGAGCTAAGTTGAGCTACTATCCAGCTAAGATGAGCTAAATGGAGTCGGAGGGAGCTAAACCTAACCTAGGCGAGTTGATATCCAACTGAGATGAGCTGGATCCATCTAGGGTTCAGCTGATATGATCTTTTTCTTCACTTTCTACCTTCTTGAGTGCTAGGGTTTTAGAGGTCTGATCATCTTCTTATCCCTAACACTCAAGTAAATATGTTAAAAACACAAAAAGAATGCAATGCATGCCTTACCTAGGTAATGCCTAAATGCAACCCGAAAACCTGTTTGCGGAGTTAAAAGCCTAAGAGCTAGATCTATTTTAAGGCATAGGAATGATGATAAACTGGTGTTTATCACATCCTGACCCATTCATCCACCCTTCGACCTTGTTCTAATCCTTGAGCCAAGCTGAATTCGTACTCACCTAGCTTACAATGAGGACATTGCAAAACTTAGGCAAGGGGGGTGTTAAACTGCAAACAAATGGAAATTCAATTCTCTGAGGGGTTTTCAAAAAAAAAACATAAAAAAATGTAGAAAGGTGGGAGAATTTTGAAAATTGATTGAAAATATTTTTTTTTGAGGAGGAAATACAAAATATCATAAGGAGCAAAATCAAAGACAATATTGATAGTCCTAACAATTGATTATAAGATCTACTTAAGTTCTAAACCAAATCAAGATAATGATTAACTCTTGAGATGCTACAGACAAGGAGATTAGTAAGAGTACTGATCTTAGGCCTCTTAGACTTGTTTTAGGGCTTAAACACTCACGTATTTGTTAAGATCCGGATTTGTCCTCAAGAGGTTGAGGGAAGTGCGAGGTTGATGTATTAAGTTTAAGGCTTAAGGAGTATTCAGCTTTGTTGCCTAGCCTTTGGTTTGCGAGACTTGGTAACCTAAGCACCCAAAATCCACACACCAGTCTGGTTCAGTGCACTAAATGAAGAAATCATGCCAAAAGTATTCAGTTCAGAAAAAGATGTCTTGAGGATCTAGCTTAAGAGCAACTCGAAGACACAAGTTCATTGGATGAGTTCCTAGCGCAAAGAGATGGAATGAAATACCTCCCTCGAAGATGCATAATAATATATCGTCTCCTCAGTGCTTGTCTCCTAGGATATCTAAATATCCTACTGGGAGCATGTAAGCACCTTGTGCTGGTTTAGGTGCCATGGGCGAGATTATCCTGAAATGTCGATTGCCAGGGCCTGAATTTAGCTACAGAATGTCATGAGCAGCACTATCCCTAAGTGTCGAAATCCAAGGTTCTGGGGTTGCCATGGACAATGCTATCCCAAAGTATCGAAAGCCAGGGACCCTTCGAGGATTATGGTAGGGACAAGGAATCCGATACAGACCGTGTTTAGGGCCAATCTGAGGATAGATTTAGGGAAATATAAAAGGAAAAGAGAGAAAACTCTCTGAATAAAAAAATCCTTCTACATTTGTCTCTTATCAAAATGCACTGGCCAATTGAACTTGGACATAATACGTCTATGCACGGGTGCTTTAACCACTGGGGTCAACGAAACTCTGGCCAGTTTTTGCTGGCCCTAGAAACCTTCATGGTAGACCCAAGGCTGAAGCTGGGTAGGTCTGTATCTTGGCTGGTACTTGAGTACCTCTAGGCTTATTATTGGAATTCTAATCTAATTTCTATAGAGTGGCACAAATCAAGCATCTGAACATTAGAAACATGGTCTAGAGATCTAGTTCTTTCCATAGGATTTTGCTAGGGACTAGAAAAAGTTAGGCATGGGGGTATGATGGTAACACCATCATTATCCATAACTATCTTGAATTAGTTGAAATCAGGAGATAAATGCTCCTAAATGATCGCCCGAGGAACGTAATTCCACTCAGATCTATTTTGAGGAAAGAATATTAAAACAGGGTTAATTCTGCGATTTTAACATCATATCATGAATGTAGAGTAACCACGGGGTCACCCAGGGGTTAATTAAAGGTCAATTGAGCATAAAAGACCAAAAAGTGGGTCCAAACTGACAGAAATAGGGTTTCATGCATTTCAAGAATAAAAAAGTACACAAAACCCTAATTCTCAACCCTACTTGAATTGAAGAGGTTCTGGTCAGAATAAAATTCATCTAAACCTCCTAAAATTTATAGAAAAGTATTCTAAGAGGTTTGGTACCATTAGTTTGACCATTCGAACCTATTTTGACCTAGAACAGAGTTTCAGATGAGAATTTGACTTGATTTGGGCTTTTGTGTAATTTTTCTAATCAAACGTAGTCCAAATGTAAATCTAATTCACCATTAGATTCCTTGGGTCCAAATTAGGTTAATACCAAAATTTGGGCCCAATCAGAGTTCATCTTGACCAAGTTTGCAACGTAGTCCCCAGACTTCTATTCTTTTTGCTTAAACCCTCAACTTTCATGTTTTCCTTTCAAAGAAGCCCATAGCTTCTCACCTCTCTTGCAAATAGGCCCCTGCTACCATCATCTTCCTCACAACAGGGATGGAAACCTGCAAACTCAACTCACATCATTTAATCCAGTAAATTGATTCAAGATTCTTCAATAAAAGATCACCAGATTTGGGAAGCTTGTTCCCAAGATCTTGGTCGATCATCCTAACCCTCTTTAAGATCAATCATGGTCGTCTCATTCACCGGCAAACCCAAGTTTCCAAACCCATAAACTAGCTTCGCAACAAGGCAGAATTTCCCTTGTTTGCTCACAAATTGAGAGGAGAAGCTCTCTATAAGAAAGGCCGCATCTACCCAAGCTAAGGTTGTTTCATTTTTGGCACACAAGTCCTTCTTCCGCTACCGCCATTGACGAAGACCTATAGCTTCACCAACCTCCTTCTTCGGTCACTCCCTCAGGCAAAAGGAAGAGGGCTTCTCCTCAACACCTCGTCGTCGTGCTTCCAGACAAAGAAGACAGCCCAATTACCCTTTCATCGGCTCCATCCTCACCTCCTTCATCCATAGCTCTAGTATACCTCCGGCAAGCTTCCCTGAGCCTCCGTTCTTCCAATTAGTTTAGGGCTTCTTATCTCCCTTCTAATTATGTTTAGCTCAAACCCTAGATCCTAATTCTCTCTCTTTCTCCTTCTTCAACTTCGACAACCACCACCATGGCCACCTTCATCACCAGACTTCCTCCGTCTCGCTCCACCTAAATTAGGTTAGGCAAAAGTTCACACACACCTCTACCACACTTTTGCCCAACCTAATTTAACACTTCAACACCTCCATCATGTTCCCCAACTCCATCCACCTTCACGCTCTAGCCACTCCGCTTCATCTTGCACCAAATCGCACCAACCATTGCTTTCGCCACACCACGATGAAGGTTATCAACTATCTGATTGGGCCCTGGGCCATGTTATCTTGTAAGTGGCCATTGTCATTACCGGTCGTCTTCTCCAATGTCATCAGTCACCATTCATGGCTTTTTTGCTTCGCCTCCACCATCAATCAACATAGCATGACACCACGACGAAGCCCAAACCCTCAATTGAGTGCGGGTAGACCAGTAGCAGCTACAATCAAGGAAGCAACCACCTGTGGCATATGTGAAGGAGGAGTAAGACGTTTAGTCCCACATCGTGGGATACAAAGCAGCCAATGCTACATAAAAGGAAAGAACGAAGAGAGCTTGTTGCCTCTTCACTCGGGGGTGAGGCCCCTGCGCTTACTCTCACTCACTCTCACCCACGGTCATGTACACGCGGGCTTGGTCACTATACTCTGGATCCAATTACCCGTTAACTTACTTAACCTATACATGAGTCTGATCTCAAAGAGAAATTTGAGGAGGTTGGGAGGTGGTTTTTGCTCGGGTTTCGTGCCATGTGCCTCGAAGTGCATTCCTTGTGTGCCAACACTTAGCCATTTTGAGAGGTCTTGTGCTCTATGACTCGTGTGGTGCTGTGGTCACTTAAGGCGTCTGATCTTTATGCCCAACATCTAATTTAGGTACTGTTGATATATTTGAAGCTTGAATCAAAAGGTTATCTGACATGGAATTTAAGAATAAGTGGTTCAAGGACCATTGTTGAGAAATTGAATTGATTGATACATTGGGATATGTGCTTGATTATGGGGATTAAGTGGTGATTCAAATCACTATTTTTATAGTTCTTTCTTATTCTTTTTTTCCCAATAATTTCTGAGATACATTTGTTATTATTAAACTTCATTTTGAGTAAAATTCTATTATTCATTGAATATCTTATTTGGTGCTCATTATCTATACTTTTGATTAGCATTGTGAATTCTAATTTGTTCCCTGCGAACGACCTCGGACTCATATTCTTGTTTTCGAGCACTTATAAATTTAAATGTTGTTGTGATTTTTGTATTATACTACGATGCTATACTTTAACAACTTTCACCATTCAACATGCTCCACAAGTGTTAAAGACACAAACGTATTTTTGAACTCACTCACAAGTGAATAAGTAATTGAAGAACTGCATAATGAATACTTTATGTTTACATTCTATATCTTCTTGACGCACACAATCATTTTGTGTGTAACAAACGCCACGGGTGAGATTCTCATGAGGGAACTCGAGACTAGGGTTTAGATCTAAATTAGGTTAGTTTTAGGTTAGTCTTTCGATTTTGATTAGGTTAGTTGATCATAAAAAAGCCAAAAATATATATATCTCACAAACAAGAATATCAAAGAGCGAAAATTTGGAAATCACGTTGATAACCCAATATCCCCCCTAAGTTTGACCAGGACTCACATTCTAAAATGAAGAAATTAAATTGAGTTTTATTAATTTTAGTGTTGGATTTTCGCGAAAAAACTTATACTACAACAAATTTGATTTTGCATATAGATCCGAACAAGCAACCACTATCTATCACCCATTTTCCTTCTATCTTCTCTTACAAAATAAGAGGGTAACTTCCTTATAGCTTTGATATTGTCTTTATCCATATGGAAAGTACAATTTGCATAATCAACTTCTTTAATTCCTACAAAACAAGTATTCAAATTTGATTTTGGTACCCATTATTTTTTGGGTCCACAGGGGTTAGCTTTCTTCCATTTATTTTTTATGGAAGTTACACCTTTTTCAACTTTTTTACTAAGCAAATCATCACTATCTTTAGAAGAACTTGAAGAATAAGAGAAACTAATTCCATGTTTATTATTGTATGTACCTTGATTTCCAATCAACTTATCCAAGTTTTCTTTTCCTTTGGTAAGATTGCAAAGATCACTCAATAATACTTCAGAATCCTTTCTCAACTTTTGAACAATTGATTCTAAGTAATTTTCTCTTTCAAAACATGCACTTCAGATGGAGGAAAAGTATTCTATTTAGCAAGAATCTAAATTTCATAGAAGTAAACTCAAAATTAATCAACGAATTCTTTTCAGTAATAGTATCTTTTTTTTTTCAAGACTTCCAATCTTTTCAACAAGAGAAAAATTTTCACAAACAAGATTTAGTATTTTTAGAATTAAACGACTGATTTTCAAATCTAGCCTTCTTATTCTTAGTTGACAACGAGATTTTGCGTGGAAAAAATTGAGGTTTTGGGAAACCCATCGTCGCAGTCACAAAAATCCGCTTATTAAATAAAAATAATTGAGAATCGGTGAGCTCCGGATCGAACAAGGGGAGGTGAATGTTTGATTAAGAAAATTCGTGTTTGGTTTTATTTCTTTTTGGTGTTTTATGACTTTTTTTGGTGCTTTTATAAAGCAGAAATTAGGTCATATTGCTAAACTAACCAATCTAAGTGAATAATTATAGAGAAGAAAGATAGAGAGAGAAAGAGAGCAACTATTTTATAAGAAAATCAAATGTTCATTACAAAACTAATTGTAGGTAATTAAATCTGCTCTACAAAAGGGGTAAAAGAGAAGAGGTAGAAGAACCCCCTTCACAACTGCTTAGGGGATGAGGTACGCCTAGAAGAAGGTGATGAGATGCTGGACGAATGAGGATGGAGCTGGACGAGGCAAGGATGACGTAGGGCAAATCCACTTCCTTGAATGGGGATGAGAAGATAAACGGTAGGAGCTCCATGAAGTGGATGAGAGAGAGGGAATTGCAAAATCATTTTTACTCTAATGGTGCATCCTGGGCTTGGGACTAGCTATAGAGTAGCTCTTAGAGCTTTGGAGAGGGTAAGAATGGAGAAGAAAGGGATGATGAGGAAGGAGGGAGGTCATGGGGGTATATATAGGGCTTTGAGGCAAGTGGTAAATCATTTGGCACACAAGGGACACGCCACCGCGCTCACCGCTCTGCCATAACCCGCACACCATGCGTTGTGTGCATGCTCTCGCTGGCATCCTTGTTCACTACAACTAGTGAAGCACGAAGGCGTGACGACCATTGGATTCTCAATTGACACTCTAGATCACATGACCAATGAGCGCTCCTAGTGTACAATTGCATGTATCACACGTTGCCATGTGACTTGATCTCCTCCACCCATCACACATCGAACATCCACCATCTCGCATGGCTATCACGCGCACATAGTTGGGGGTGATGCGGCACTATCTCACATGTGCATCCTCAATCAGACGACGGAATTAAATTCGCAGCTTGCAACAGATTGCGTTTTGAACGTGAGTCACGCGTTTGAGAGTGTTGAGGGTGCACCGCTCTGCTGAGTCATTTGAGACCAGCTGCAGACCATTGGATTGAAATCTAGTGGTCGAAGATCGTGGAAAGTGTGCCCCTTTGCTGGTGAATGGCGCATTATGGGGGCTGATCAAGGTTGTTGGACTGTGATCCAACCTTCATTGTCTTCATGCAGCGTGGTGCGTGTGCCACCGTTGGATGGAAATCCAACGGTGAAGGAATTTTGTCTCATCTGCCTTTAGAGGGTGAGGGCAAGGTGAGATGTTGCGATAGGTGGTCAGGATGGGGCCACATGGTGCCATCCATCTTCTTTCCTTTGTAGGTGACAATATAGAAGTCAGATTAGGTTGATTTTCATGCGTTGGGCTACGATCGTTGACACGAATCTATCTGTATGGTTGGATTTGTCATTTGAGGCTTTGAATTATGTCACCTTACACCCTGGCCCTCGATCTTCTTCAGACTGCATGTGATGCTACGAAAATCCGATCAGGGCAATTTCAGAGGCGTTGGACTCGGTCGTCTCCCTGATTAGATTCATACTATTGGTTCCTCAATCTGAGGCCCCGAAATGTATCACCTTCTCCCCTAGCAACAAAAATAGGAGAATTAATCTATAATTTGCAGAAATTATTCTAAATGCAAAATGATGCATGTTATACAATATTTATAATGTTGAATGCTTCTATGAGCCTAGGAACATGCATAAATAGGCAATTTAAGCTAGATAATTGTGTCTACATCACACTCCCATGCCTAGCTTTTGCTAGTCCCTAGCAAAATTAAACTAAATGCTCTTTATAAAAAATAAGAATTAAGATCTAATTATTTAGGCAATAATTATTTATCAACAATATGAAATTTCAACTAAGGACCTAAACTACGAAGACTCAATAGCATTCAAGTGCCTGCCAAAATGTAGAATACCTAAGTCCTCACCTTATTTCGAATAAGAAAGAGAGAATTTTTTTTATCTTTTTCTTCTTTTTTATTTTTTTGGAATTTTTGTTTAGTGTTTCGGGGTAGCTTTCTATGACTACCCAACCCACCCAAAACTCAAGAAGACTCTAAGTACTAAGCATCTTATTGTATAAAGGTGATTGACTTAGTCAATGACAATAAGAACAAACTTTAGGTATCTACAATCCTTAAGTGACCCTAAACAAAAAAATTATGCTTAAAGGTTTATCTATCTAACTGGTAGCTTTCTCCCTGCTTTTATTTTGGATGGGGTCAACACAAGGGCAAACCCAATGTGTATCTCCCTAGGTTTATTCTACTTCCCCACTTCTCCCTAAGTTTCGGGATTATTTGTGCATTTTGTGGGCTGGGTTCTGGATAAATGGAAATGGGGGGTTACCCATGGCAACTTATCAGCCATACCTATGCGGTGAAATGTGGCATATTATTTTTTTCTCCCTTTTTCTATTTTTTCTATTTTTTTATTTTTTTCATTTTCTTTTTCTGAGCAGGTGGCTTCCTGGATGTAAGATTTCCCTAAAGGCAATGACTAAAGAAATTAGATCGTGTGGCTGGGCTCTAGACACCCAGCTATGAGGGGTTACTCACAGCAACTTGCCATCCATACCACCCTAGTCTGTTTATTAGCTACCTAATTTCTTTTAAGATTGCCTAAGAAGTGAGTTAGTGTGAAATGTATGTGCTTAGACTGTAAGTCCCCTCAAATCAGAGGGCGAGTTGATAAGTTGTGTACTTATCACCCCAATTTATTTAACCAATTACAATAATCCTAAAAAATGGCAAGGATGCGAGAATTAGGTCCACATTTTAGTGGCCACCCGGGCTAATTAAGCCCGAAGTCCTGGAGAGTCTAAGTGTTTGAGTCCTACTATATCATTTCCTAAAGTTGAAAAACTCCTAATGCCTAAGTTCTCTTTTCCTAATTCTTAATTTTTTTTGTATTTTTGAAATTTTTATTTTTTTTATAAAGAGAAAATAAAAGCAATCTATAGAGCTCCTGAAATGATTCAGAATTAAGTATCCACCCCCCATGCCCAGCTAATGCAATGTCCTCATTGCAAAAATAAAGGGATGAAAAGGAGTAGAGTAGATAAGAAAGCACATGAATTCCATGACAAGTTTGATCATCTTCGAATGGAATATACACAGCTGCTAAGTTTAGTACCTTTAGCTAGGCATAGTATACAAACAAAGAGAAGAAATTAAGAACTAAGATTGGCAGGTTAATATCAGAATAAAAAGATTGACCTTTAGACCTGCTAGCAGAGAATGTCCAAAGATATGGACCAGATTGTGGTGTAGACCCATGCCCCAGGGTCAGGTGGTTCTAAGGTTCTGAATAAAAATTATCCAGAACCAAAGATCTTTCTGCTTGCAGGGTCAGGCCTGTGGTTTAGGAGCATGTAACCCAAGTCTAAAAGTTTGGACAAAAGGAAGGTCAAAACTAATAAGAGTGTCTATCCATTTAGAATTTAGATCAATATGATTATTCATTATTCTGCACCTAGGTTTCAAGTCCTCAAAATTATAAATATTATAAAGGTCCTAGTAAAAAGTCGATAATTTTAGACATATAGGAACCCTTAAATCTAAACTTCTGTTTCCCCCAGAATTAGCTTCCCAAATTTTCATTTCTAGACTCCTATCCTCCAATAGCATAATTTCAATTTTCAAGACCTCCATAATGTCACTAACCCCATCTAAAATATCCAAGCCTAACAATTGTGGTTGAATCAGAATTAACTTGGGTTTGGTGATTTCGAAAACAAAATCATCCTTTTGCTCATGGAGGTGTGGTTTAGGAATGGGGCTACTAATTAAATCATCCATTAAATCAGGATTTTGATCCTCCAAGTTAGGCCCAATCGAATCAAATTCCTCAGTTATAGGGCCCTTAAATAATTCATCAGGTTCCTCTAGCTCATTCATCTCACTAAAATCATTCTCCTTAACTTCAAGTGAGACTTCACTTAGAAATTCTTCACCCACAGAATCAAAGAATTCTGGATCCTTATTAATATATGTCTAGTAATCATTTATTATTCCTTGGTCCACAAAGACATTTTTCTTCATACCTATCTTGGGGATCTCGGGTGAAAGAATCAGTACATCCTCAATTGGTTGCTCTAAATCAAACTTGTCCTCCCAAGTCTCACAAAAGATGTCCCCCCTACAAGTGCTTGAATGGGTTCTGACACTGACTCACCTAAGGGGGTTCATCCTGGGAATCATTTCAAGATTAGACTAAAGCAACTACAAATCTCATTGTCAATTTTAACAACCTCCCAAGTAATAACTCACTCAGGTCCTTATCCTCAATGTCTTGGAGCCAATCTAATAAAGACCTTTTCATATCATCAATCATTTTAATCAAAAGCTCCAGTGCTTCAGTGCAGGGTGTTGAGTGAGCTTCTAATGATTGTATGGTGTTTCTCAAGTTAGCCAACACCCTATCTTGGACCTGGTTTACCTGAGCTAAATAGTTCTGTTCAGGGTTGGGTGGGTTTGGGTTTAGTCTGTGAGGTCAAGGAATTGAGGTTCTTGGGGGCCTCCCTGATAGTAGGTCATTTTAGGTTGTTCGCTAAAGGCAGGTGACCTATAAGAAGTGTAATCCAGGGGAAGGTATGGGTTATAATTATCATATCCTTCTTGATTGTAGATTAGATCAAGTTGTTCATAAGAGTGTGGAGATCTATAATCAGTATAGCCACGAAAAGGATAGTAATCATAGTCTTGATGTCCAAGGTTAGGCCTGGACACTATGGTCTAGAATTATATCCCTAATCAAAGTTATCCCAACTAGTGGATGGGTGGTCATAGGTCAGGTCAGGATAGTAATCATCTTGGGGAGAAGTTGTGTTAGGAAGGTAGGAGTGGAAGTGTGAGTAGGATGTGGAAGGATACATGGAGATGCGGGAGGGAAAAATAGAGAATGGATAACGGTGTCCTACAATACAAACAAACCAAGCAAGTCCTTAGGTGGGTAGCCTAAAAACCTACAGATTCCCAATACCTATCTTAAGACTACAGATGATTTGATCTACTTCTATTCAGTCAATCCAACTAGTTAAAGGGAGGAATTTGAGAGAAGGTTCTTCCTTTGGCGTACTCCTCGGGTTCCTTTGATACCCCCTCACTATTGTCATTTGATAGTACTCCCCTAGCTAGACATTAGATGGACCAGTAGAAGCAGATTAATCGAAAACAATCACAATATGAGCCCCAAAGAGCAAGTCAATTCTTAAGGCCAACGTCTACTCAATTTTAATTAGGCTTAGGTTTGAATGTGCTCTAGAATGTATGGGCCCTTTAGATGAGTTGTGCCCTTAAAAATAAGTTAATGTGTGTGTGTGCACAACTAGGGTTTTCAAATAAGGTTATTTTATGATGTGTCTTTTAGGGCTTAACCTTGTTTAGTAGCTTTTAAGATTCTATTGTTAGGTTTGTTCCATCAAGTTCAGTGAAGCACACCAAGTTTTCAAAGCACAGGTGAAGATATATTCCTTTACAAATAAAAAATAATGTGGTGTGCCTAGTTCAGCTCTAACAATTGAGTCCTACAGGGCAACTACTGGATGAATCACTTTTAAGTTGAGTGGTGTGGCCTAAACAATTCAATCAATTTGTCTATTGCACCACTTATTAAGGCACACAAATTTTTTAGCCTATTCTAATTTCAACTCACTTATTTGTGTGTTGAGTTAAGGTGTACCGAATCCACAAGTTAGTTTTCAGTTAAGTGGTAGAATCAAAGTGATAGTGCATCTTATGGTTTGTGGGTGTTAAATGTGTGTGTATATTTAATTATGTCCCAAAATAAGAGAAAATATTTTTTTTTGTTATTTTTTATTAATGTGGGTGGAGTGACAAAGAAATAACCAAGTCTTACCTAGGTTTGTGCAAGCTCATAGGTTGATTTAGGTTTGATTTATTAATGTGGCAGAATGAAACCAGTGGGTGGGGAAGTGGGGGCACTTATAGATTATCTACTCGCACTTTACTCTGATCCACTACTTTGGCACAACTTGGTTGGGTACCTGCAAGACAATAGATCAGAGAGAAGAGAAGTTGGAGAATAAATAAGTGCGGAGAAAACATGGGAAATAAATCAAAGTCTGTTGCCTCCTTGACAATAACACCAAAATGACGAGATTTTGCACGGGAAAGATCAAGGTTTTGGAAAGCCTATCGTCGCAGTCACGAAAATCTGCTTATCAAATAAAAATAATGAAGACTTGGTGAGTCTCAGGTCGAACACAAGGAGGCAAACATTTGATAAAGAAATTTCATGTTCGATTTTATTTCTTTTTGGTATTTTATGACTTTTATATATTTTTTGGTGTTTTTATATGGTAGAAATCAAGTCAGACTGCTAAACTAACCAATCTACTAAGAGAATAATTACAAAGAAGAGAGAGAGAAAATCTATTTTATAAGCAAATCAAATGTTCATTACAAAAACTAAGTGCGGGAAATTAAATCTACTCTACGAAAGCGGTAAAAGAGAAGAGGTAGAAGAATCTGTTGGTGCAAGGGCACAGCGATCATTAATTTTGATGATAACAAAACAATTGTTATTTGACATTTACATTTAAGTATAAGTTTCAAGAATAATGCAAATGGAATCAAGTGTGAAGGAACTCAAGCTCATGTCCATGGTGGATTGCAGGACGTTGATGAAGGAGAAAAGGTTATGAAACCTTCTGTAAAGCGGGAGCTTGAAGAAGCGAGAAGAAGAATCGGATATATTTTTCTTATGCCATTGTATTTGTCTGTATGTACTTTGCCCTTTTCTTTAGATGAATATTAAAGAGCCCAAAGTAACATACCTGATGTCCTAGGATCACTTACACTACCCTAGGATACTTAGACAATCTTAGAAATCACTTAGAAAACCAAAATAGTAATCAGATAGCCTGATAGGACATCTAATATGAACTTCAGACGTCTAATCTTGAACTTTAAGACATCTGACCCTTTGTCTAGACAACGAGACACTAAGGCTGGACTTAGTGTTCTTTGTTCATTGCCTTTAGACGACTAGCCCATAGTCTAGACATCTTAGAAGACGTCTGATGACCTTGATAGATGCCCAACAATAGGATGTTTGGACTGTTGATATAGACACATCTCTTTAGGTTAAAATGCCTATTCATGCATGTTCCTAGGCTTAGATTTGCATTTCATGTTATAAATATTGCATAGCATGCATCATTTTGCATTTAGAGTAGTTGTATATAATTTAGGTTAATTGCATCCTTTTTGCGGTCACGAGAGAAGGATATTTATTTTGAAACCTCAGATTGACGATCCAATCGTACAAATCTAATCAAGACAACGATTGGAGTCCAACGCCTCTAAAATCGCCTCGATCGGAGTCCTGTAGCACCATATGCAATCCAAGGAAGATCAATGGCCGAGGGACTAGGTGACACAATCCAGAGCATCAAATGACAAATCCAACCACACGGATGGATTTGGGTCAATGATCGTAGTCCAATGATGCAAAAATCAACTCAATCGGACCTCTGTAGCATCCCCTAAAAGGGAAAGAAGATGGACGGCCCAGATTGCACCACGTGGCGCAACCCAGGCTGCCCATGCACATGCACGTGCCACCGCATGCACACAACAGTGCAGGTGCGCGCGCATGCGGGGAGGAACGCATGCGCAACTGTAGCGGCACGGCACAGCGCACGTGCAGAGCCAGCGACGAGTATCGCGCTTGCATGTGCGACACAGGCGCGTGGAGTGTGCGCCAGCGCAGCAATGGGTGGGCACGTGGGTTGTCTTTAGTGACATTTATGGTGGATCTTCAGCAACGTTTATGATCGTCACTAAATGTCTTGTATACGATTTGATTCTTTTCTCCACTATAAAAGGACCCCTACCCCTCCCATTTTTCTTCATCTCTTTCTTTCTTCCTCTCACCACCTCTAAGGCTCTAGAAAGAGCTTGTCCCAAGCCCAGGATGCTCCTCTAGAGTAAAATCAAATATTTTTCCCTCCCCTCAACCCCATTCGTGGAGCATCCCATGGTCGTCCTCTCACCGCCCTTCGGGAAGAAGATCCTTGCCACGACGTCGTCCTACCCCATCCTCCGTCCTCTGGCTCCATCCTCCTTCATCCTGCTCCTCACCACCTTCCTTCGAGCAACATCAGAGAGAGTCATCCTCCGAGCAACTGTCGAGGGGATTTCTCTCACCCCATTCTATCTTTTTATGCTTTCATAGTGTGGATTTCTCCCTCTTTCGTAGTGTAACAAACAATTCTTGATGAATAGATGATTGTTTCTCTCTCTCTCTCTCCCCCTCTCCCTCTCTCTCTTATATTTTTGCAAGTAGATAAAGTTTTCATCGACCAAATCTCTTGCTTATTAAAAATACTAAAAAAATTAGAAAAGATAAAAATGACCAAAAAGAAATAAAAGTGAAGCGCGAATTTTTATAAAACCAAACATTCACCTCCCCGTGTTCGACCCGAGACTCACTTTTTGAGTTTCGGTATAAATTTTATCTGACCATGCATTTTGCAACTATGACGATGAGTTACTCGTAACCTTGATTTCAAACATGCGAAACACGTGCGACCATTTTGGTGCCGTTGCTGGGGAGGCAATGCTCTTTGTTTTTTTTTCCGTGTTTTTCCGCCTTACCTAACTTTTATCTCACTTTTTCTTTGATCTTAGTACGATTGCAGGTAGTCATCCGAGGTAGGCTAAAGTAGTAGATCGGAGAAAAGTGTGGATGAAGGTTTTGTAAGTTTATCCCCACCACCCCCACCCACTAGTTCATTTCACTACACTAATAACTCAAACCCAAATCAACTTAGGTGCTTTTTATAAACACTAGGCTAGATTTGGTTGTCTGTTTGCCACCTCCACTCATCTCACCCCTGCATATATAAAAAAAAGAAGAAAAAAAACTCTTCTCTTGTGGGATTTTATGAAAGCTACACACTTAACACCCACAACTTCTCACCCTAAGGTGCACAATCACATCGATTCTACCACTTAACCAGGATCTGACCTGTGGACCCAGTACACTTAACTCAACACACAAATAAGTGAGTAGAAATATGAATAGGTCAAACATTTTTGTGTGCCTTAACTAAGTGGTGCAATAGGCCAATTGTTTGAACCGTTTGGGCTGCACCACTCAAAATAAAAGTGATTTATCAAGTAGCTTGCCACTTAGGGTTGATTCTTAGGGCTGAACCAGACACTCCACATTTTTTCTTTGATTTCTAAAGGAATATATCATCACCAGTGTTTGCAAAACTTGGAGTGTTCTCCTAAACTTGATTGAATATACCTAAGATTAAACCCTAAAAGCTACTAAACAAGGTTAAACCCTAAAAGACACATTATCAAATAACCTTGTTTGCAAACCCTAGTTGCGCACGCGCACACACATTTTAACTGATCATTAAGGGTACAACCCATATTAAGGGCCCATCACATTCCAAGAGCATGATCATCCCAAGCCTAACTAAAACTGAGTAGATGTTGGCCTTAAGGATTGATTCTCTCTTCGGGGCCCAGACTGAGTTTTTTTTCTATTAATCTATTTTTGCTGGTCCATTTAATGTCAAGCTAGGGGAGTAGCGTCAAACGACTGTGGCTGGGGGGTACACTAGGAACCGGAGGTGCAAACCAAATGAAGAACCTTCTCCTCAGTCCCTCCTAACTGGTTGGATTGACCGGATAAAAGTAGACTAAATCATTTATAATCTCAAGATAGGTCTTGGGAGTCTGTAGGTCTTTAGGCTACCCACATAAGGATAGGTTTGGTTGATTGTACTGTGGGGCACCTTTCTCTATTCTATTTTCCCTCCTACTCCACAATGTATCCTTCCACTTACATGCATTTCCCATCCTATCCTCCTACCACCACTTATCCCAAAGATGATTACTATTTCGACTTGACTTGTAATTACCCATCCACTAGCCGGGATGACTTTGATTGGGGATATGAAAACGGACTTCAATGTCCAAAGCCTAACCCTAGACAACAAGACTATGATTGCTATCCTTCCCAAACCTATAATGATTATGGATCTCCATCCTTTGATGACCAAACCAACCTGATCTACAATCAGGAAGGATATAATGATTATAACACCTACCCTCCCCAGTATCCCACTGAATATAGGTTGCCACCATCCTTTGAACAACCTAGAACGACCTACTTTCAGGGAGGGACCCGAGAACCTCGACATCTTGACTCCCCTGGATTTAACCCAAACACACCCAAACCTAAATCGAACCAGTCGGTTCAGGTGAACTAGATCCAGGATAGGGTGTTGACTAATTTGAGGAACACTATACAGTCTTTAGAAGCTCAGCCAACACCATACACTGAAGCATTGGAGCCTATGAACAAAATGATTGATGAACTTAATAGTTCTTTATTGGATTTGCTCCAAAGTGTTATGGATAGGGACCTAGGTGAGTTTCTTCTTGGGAAATTGTCAAAGTTGAGGATGAAATTTGTGGTTGCCCTAGTCAAGTCTTGGGATGATTTTCAAGATGAACCCCCTTTAGGAGAGCCAATGTCTGAACCCGCTCAATCACCTGTCGAGGGGGATACATATTTTGAGATTAGAGATGATCTGGTTGGACTAGAGCAACCCTTTGAGGATGAATCAAGTTTCTCACCCGAGATCCTAGAGCCAGGGAATGACGAAAAATATATCTCCATGGACCATGAAATGACATGATTTTGAGACATATATAAATGAGGATCATGAATTCTTTAATTCTAAGGGTGAAAAATCTTTTGGTGATGTCTCATTTGAACTCAAGGAAGAGGATTCTAGTGAGACAATCGAGCTCAAGGAGTATGACGAACTATTTGATAGCCTGATCATTGAAGATTATGATCATGTTGGGGCTAACTTGGACGATTCAAATCCTGATGATTCAATTAGTAGCTCCATTCCTCAAACACACCCTAAAGAATTGAATGATGATATTTTTTAGATCACCAAACCCAATTCAATCCTGATTTAGCCACAATTGTTAGACTTGGGTACTTTAGATGGGGTGTACAACAATTTGGAGGTCTGGGAAACATTGATTTCGAAGGATAAGAAGTTGGAAATAAAAATTTGGGAGGCTAATTCAGAGGGAACTTTGCTTTTGGATCTAAGGGTACCTATTGACCTGAAACCACCTACTTTCTACCAGGACCCTTATGATATCTTTCACGTGCAACCCAAGCTCGAATTAACTGATTATTTTTCTGAGCTAGATGTTAAGTGGACAACTGCACCTATTGAACCATCTTTACCTGTTGTTCGACACTTTGGTCTTGGGTTGCACACCACTAAACTGCAAG
Source organism: Thalassia testudinum (assembly GCA_037157565.1). Lineage (NCBI taxonomy): Eukaryota > Viridiplantae > Streptophyta > Magnoliopsida > Alismatales > Hydrocharitaceae > Thalassia > Thalassia testudinum. The sequence goes on from JAZHRO010000014.1 coordinate 27,510,073, forward strand.
CCTGACCCCGCAAACACAGCAACCTTCAGTTCTGGGTGATTTTCATCCAGAACCTGAGAACCACTCGACCCTGGGGCATGGGTCTGCACCATAATTTGGTCCACATCTGTGGACATCTTCTACAGACGGGCTTCAGGATCAACCTTTTGATTTTGATTCTGACCCGCACTTATGAATTCCCAACTTCTTCTTTGTATGTATATTATGCCTAACTAAAGGCATTAAACTTAGAGTGTGTGTATACTCTCTTCTCTCTGTGGAGTTGACTGGGTTGTCACGAAATTCAGGTGATATTCTGTTTACTCTATCCTTTTCATATCTTTGTTTTTACAATAAGGACATTGCATCATTTAGGCATGGGGGGTGGATAATCAATTCCAGAAATCATTATGTTAACTACATAGAATTTCTTTTAGTTTCTTATAAAATTAAAAATAAAATTTGAAAAGTTGAAAAAGATAAAAAAAAAGGAAGAAATTAGGAAAAGAGAACTTAGGCATTAGGAGTTGCAAACTTTAGGAATTGATACTTTGTGACCTAAACACTTAGACTCTTCAGGTCTTTGGATTTAATTAGCCCGGGTGTCCACTTAGTCTCGAGTTCTCACCAATTCAAATTCATTTTTAATTTGGCTAATAAATTAGGATGATAAGTATGTGACTTATCAACCCGTCCTCTGATTTGGGGGTACTGTAAGCCTAAGCATCTACACAATTTTTTTGCACTAACTCACTTTTTGGCAGTTTTTTCGGAAATTGGGTAGCTAATAAACTATCTAGGGTGGTATGGTTAGCAAGTTGTCAGTGGTAACAGCTCATCGGCCGGTTGTCCAGAGCCTAGTCACAAGACAATTTTCATTGTACTGCCTTTAGGTAAATTTTAGATCAGGGAAGCCACCTACTTAAAGAAAAATAAAAATAATAAAAAAAGTAAAAAATAAAACTACACTTCACCACACGAGTATGGCTAGAAAGTTACCGTGGGTAACAGTCTATTGGCTGGTTGTCCAGAACCCATCTCACAAAAAAATGCACAATAATTCCTAAAACACTTAGGGAAGAAGCGGGGAAGTAGAATAAACCAGGGAGATATACACTAGGTTTGCCCTTGTGTTGACGCCATAAATAAAAGAAGTAGGGAGAAAGCTACCGTTCGAAAAGATAAACCTCTAGGCAAGGTTACCTAGGGTTGTAGAAACTCGAAGTCCATTTTAACGGCTGCCTAGTGAGACTTTCACTCTTTTCATTAGATGCTTAGCACTTAGAGTCCTTTTCGAGTCTTGGGCGGGTTGGGTAGCCATAAAAAGTTATCTCGGAACTCTCAAACTCAAAAAGTACAAAAAAAATAGAAAAGAAGAAAAAAAAAATGTATCTTCCCTTTTCAAATAAGGTGAGGACTTGGGCGATCTGCATTCTGGCAGACACCTGGGTACTGTTGAGCCTTCGTAGTTTAGGACCTTTGTTGAAATTTTCTATTGTTAATAAATGACTTAGGCTTAAGTAATCTAATCCTAATTTTGATTTTATACATAGCATGTAGTTTAATTTTTCTAGGGACTAGCAAAAGATAGACATTGGGGTATGATATAGGAACATCTATTTAGGTTAAAATGCCTATTCATGCATGTTCCTAGGCTTAGATTTGCATTTCATGCTATAAATATTGCAAAGCATGCATCATTCTGCATTTAGAGTAGTATATAATTTAGGTTAATTGCATCGTTTTTGTGGTCAGAAGAGAAGGATATTTATTTTGGAGCCTCGGATTGATGATCCGACCATACAAATCTGATCAAGACGACGATCGGAGTCCAACACCTCCGAAATCGCCTCAATCGGAGTCCCGTAGCACCATATGCAATCCAAGGAAGATCAATGGCTGAGGGACTAGGTGATGCAATCTGAAGCATCAAATGACAAATTTGACAGCACAGATGGATTTGGGTCAATGATTGCATCCCAACGGTGCGAAACTCGACTCAATCCATCCTTTGTAGCATCCCCTACAAAGGAAAGAAGATGGATGGCCCAGATTGCGCCATGTGGCGCAACCCAGGCCGCCCATGTGCACTCACGCGCCACCTCACGTGCATAGCAGTGCCAGTGTGTGCGCACGTGCAGAGGCACGTACACGCAAGCGCAGCGGCACACGCAGCAGCAGAGCTCACGCGTAGAGGTGGCGGCGTGTATCGCGCGCCAGCGCAACGGCGGGTGGGCGCATGGGCTGTCTTCAGCAACGTTTGTGGTGGATCTTCAATGATGTTTATGACCATCACTAAATTTCCTATATACGAATTTGATTCTTTCCTCCACCATAAAAGGTCCCCTACCCCTCCCATTTTTCTTCATCTCTTCCTTTCTTCCTCTCACCACCTCCAAGGCTTCTTGTCCCAAGCCCAGGATGCTCCTCTAGAGTAAAATCAAATAGATTTCCCTCCCCTCATCCCCATTTGTGAAGCATCTCGTGGCTATCCTCTCACCACCCTTCGGGAAGAAGATCCTTGCCGCGATGCCATCTTGCCCCATCCTCCATCCTCCGGCTCCATCTTCCTTCGTCCTACTCCTCATCACCTTCCTTTGGGCGACATCAGAGAGATTCGTCCTCCAAGCAACTATCGAGGGGGATTTCTCTCACCCCATTCTATCTTTTTATGCTTTCATAGTGTAAATTTTTCCCACTTCCGTAGTGTAACAAAGAGTTCTTGATGAATAGATGATTATTTCTCTCTCTTTCTCTCCCTCTCCCTCTCTCTCTTATATTTTTGCAAGTAGATAAAGTTTTCATCGATCGGATCTCTTGCTTGTTAAAAATACCAAAAATAATAGAAAAGATAAAAATGACGAAAAAGAAATAAAAATGTAGTGCAGATTTTTATAAAATCAAACGTTTGCCTCCCCATGTTTGACCTAGGACTCACTTTTCGAGTTTCGGTATAAATTTTATCTGACCACGTGTTTTGCAACTACGATGATGGGTTACTCGTAACCCTGATTTCAAACACGCAAAACATGTGTGATCAAATGTCAAAACATAGTCTTCGAGGATTACCCTTTAATTATATTTATAACACTTTCAGACATCCGTAGAGCCTCCTAGACATCTTATAAATAGACGTTAGGCTAGATCTAACCCAAATCACTTTTTGTTAGATGATTATAGCTGTTAGCCTCTTGGGAAATCCATTCCTGTGGAGAATTCTCTTTCCAGATAGCCAGACATTTTGCCAAATGTCCTATCCATCATCTAACCAACAAACACATAAACCATGTTTCAATCTGGTCAAAACAGGAAGAAACCTTTCTTAGAATTAGACGTCCGATTAGTTTCCAAGACATCTTAAAATGACTTCTTAAACGTCTGTCTTGATCCAACACCGTCCAGATGATCAACCCTTCTAAATCAAACAAATGACCTTTTGATCAGACGAATAACTAGACATGATCTTAAATCTAGGCATTTGATAATCCTATCAGAATCATTATTACCCCAATTTCAGCCTGATTTGCCTTGGATTTATCTCCAACGACTACATGGACCTTCCAAAGACTTCCTAAGATTTCCCCAACCATCTATAAATAGAGGAGGACCCTTCTTTTGTTACATACACCTTGATATACTACTTCCACTCATGTTGTGTCCAAGAGAAGTAAGAAATCGTTCAAAGAAGTGTTATTGCTCCCCAAGATCAGCCTACATATTCAAGTGCACCATCATAGCTGTGCACCCACTCTCCCACCTTTGCATACGTGAGCGTCATCGTGCCTTGCGTGGTTCACACACACCGCATTGCTAGCCGATACACTTCCATGAAAGGGAAATATCTTTTGCTTATGGGAATGATGCGAAAACCCATACGAAGGCCCGATGAGACCTGAAGGAGTTTACTCACAGTAGTAGACCTGCGAGCTTTCTCTCAACACGAAAGCAATGAATGCATTATACTCCGCGTTTTGCCCGGAGAAGTTTAACCAGATCTCGTAGTGTACCACCACGTACGAGTTATGGCACACTCTCTGTTGGGATCTAAAATATAGAAATATCTACACGCACAAACACTCAGGCAAGATATTAGTAAATAATGAAAAGATTTGCACAATCAATTCAAACCACAAAGGACACAAAATGTATAGTGGTTCCCCTTCCTTGGGTACTCCACTACCTAAGCCTCCTAGCTTAGGGTTTTTAACCCGATTCTCTCAACCCTAAGAGAATCAATTTACTAAACTGAGGTAATTAATGGGTTTGTTACAACCCAACGAGCAACAACCTCAAAATACAAAGAATTGGTGTAAGATAGAGAACTCTTACAACAAGAATTCCTATGCCTCCCAACAATAATTAAAATGAATACCAATTTGAGAGCCTAAGATGGATGTGAATCGCTTCGTAGATGCATGAGAAAAATGCATCATTGAGCTTGCAAGAATGTAGAGAGAGTGAATGGCAAGCTTCTTCTCTGTCTTGAAAATATGGTGGAAATTTGAAATATAGCTCTAGGAATTTTTCTTCCCTTTTCTTATGTGCAAACTAAGGGTCCAAGGGTTTATTTATAGACTTAGGACCTTAGTGGGTCATCTACTAGACATTGGGGTTTAAATCCCAACATTCATATAGCCAAAATTAATTTTCTAGCCGTTCAATTTTGAACCAACGATTACCTGGTATCGATACTAAAGTATGGGTACCGATGCTCATTTCTTCCATATTTTGGTTTCAAACTCTTAACAAAAATCTGTAACCCACTTGTACCGGTACTCATGATTAGTATCGGTACTCGTTGCCTCCAATACCAGTACTGATCATGAGTACTGGTACTCGCGGGATATAGGTTTGTTTCTTGAGAAAACCTAAACCTGTAACTCACATGTACCAGCACTAAACTTTAGTACCGGTACTTGTGCATTAACAAGTACCTTTTCTAAGTGATTTAATAAATTACATTCTTTAAAAATGATCGTAATATTAATCCTAATTTATCTCTAATTATTTTTACGATCTAAGTTATATTCCTTTGTTAAGAGGCAAATACAATCTATAAATATAAAAAAATCTAAAGTAAAAATCAAAGGGTCGAAGATGATCTTCTCCTTGATTCTTCCTTGTCATCTTGCCTCCTTCATATCATGATCTTCTTTTTCTCATCATCATGCCTCCATTATTTCCTGTTTGCCTTGATCTTCACCTAATTCTGAAAAGCACTCAATTGCAAACATTAATCCATAATAATTTTGTTAACACCAAAACAAGATGTGGAACAAGGTTCCAAAAATCTTCCCCTTTTTGGTGTTGACAAAACTATCTTGCAAATAGATAATTATAAGAAAAAAATAATTTTTAACAATGTTATATAAAGGAAAAGCTTTTACTTAAATCCTCGCCCTCAATATATGCTCCCCCTAAAAATATTAGTATTTGTTGTTTATCCTTCTCCCCCTTTTTGTCAATCATCAAAAAATGAAGGGGTAAAAAATATATATCATACCAAAAAAAATTACCAGTAGTAGGATGGTGCTTATGGATACCATTCTCCACTAGTCCACCTTTCTTGATCTTCATGTAGTTTGTAGAATGGTTGGAGTGTTCCATTTTTTGCCTTGAACACCCAGTGATCATGTTGATCCCAGTGATCTAACCCTACAAAACAATGTAAAATATCATTTCTAGGTACCCATTTTCTTGTGGGTCCTTTTGGGTTAGTACCTTTCAGATCCTGAGATTTATAGACCTTTCTTGTGTTAGATCTATAATTGTTGGGATTTTTTGCCTTTTGGTACATCCATGCATGTTTAGGTGCATGTGATTCATTTTGTGTATTCTTTATACTCTGAAATTTTGATTTTAGTGTATCACAAAATTCAGTATTTAATCTAGTTGTTGTTTTGAGATTCTTTAAAGTACCTTCAAAGTGCTCATAAATATCTTCTAATTCTACTATCTTTGCATGCAACTGATTGTTAGGCTCTTTTGTCATTTCTAATTTCATTTCTAAACATGATTTATCTATTTCTAATGTTTGATAATTATTTTTAAAACCTTATTTTCCTTTTTAAATGACCTAGCTTTATGACATAGTTCTTCATATGCTTCTAATAATTCTTCAAAAGAGAAATCAGGGTTTACCTCATTATCCATGTCTTCCGTAGTTGCTACCACGAAAGATGTGCGACCTCGTCGTCATCCGATTCGCTAGAGTTAGTGTCCATGTCAGAGTCGCTATCATCCCATGTTGCTTTAAATGCTTTCTTCTTCTTCTTCTTCTTCTTGAGCTCCTTTGTTTCTTTCCTATTGTCCTCCTTGTTTAAGGGGCAATCCTTCTGCAAGTCCCCTTTCTTCTTGCACTCATAGCAAATAATATTAGTTGAAATTTTATTGACTTTCTTACCTTATTTCTTAAGGAATTTCTAAAATTTCCTAGTAAGAATTTCCATCTCCTCATCTTCAGATTCTGATGTTGTTGAGTCCGAGTCCTCTGTGATTGCTCTAAAAGTAATACTTTTCTTCCTGCTTGTTGCCTTCTCCTCACTCTTCTTTATGTTCTTCAATTGAATTTCATATGCCATGAGGCTTCTAATCCGATCATCTAAGGGGAGAGTGGATAGATCTTTTGCCTCTTGGATCACTGTGGTCTTTGGAGACCAATCACTTGTAAGTGATCTCAAGATCTTTCTTACAAGCTGCTCCTCCTCTAGTTTGACTCCTAGATTCTTCATGGGGTTCATGATCTCTCCAAACCTTGTGTACATATCTTTGATTGACTCTCCTTTCATCATCCTGAAACACTCATATCCTTCGGTTAGAATAGAAATACGGGTTTCTTTTACCTTGTGAGTGCCTTCGTAGGTGACCTCGAGAGAGTTTCAAATTTCATATGCAGACTCGCATGTCAAAATTTGGTTGAACTCCTCCCTTGATAATGCACAATAAAGTGCATTCATTGCCTTTGCGTTACCCACGATCTTCTTCTTTTGATCCACCATCCAAGCTACGCCTTCCTGTGGCTCCGGATCCGTGTACTTCTCTTGAATGAGAATCCAAGACTCCTCATCCATTTCTTTGAAGAAGACTTGCATCCTCCTCTTCCAATTCCCGTAGTCCGTCCCATCAAAATAGGGAGGATGGGTGGATGACTGTCCTTCGATGCACCTTGATGTGGATGCCATTGAGAGTTGATTTGTTATGTCTTCTCGCAACTTGTCTCTGATACCACCTGTTGGGATCTAAAATATAGAAATATCTACGTGCACAAACACTTAAGCAAGATATTAGTAAATAACAGAAAGATTTGCACAATTAATTCAAACCACAAAGAACACAAAATGTATAGTGGTTCCCCTCCCTTGGGTACTCCATTATGTAAGCCTCTCAGCTTAGGATTTTTAACCCAATTCTCTCAACCCTGAGAGAATCAATTTACTAAATCAAGGTAATTAACGGGTTACCTCAACCCAAGTACAATAACGGGTTTGTTATAACCCAATGAGCAACAAGCTCAAAATACAAATAAGTACTGGTGTAAGAGAACTCTTACAACAAGAATTTCTATGCCTCCCAACAATAATTAAAATGAATACCAATTTGAGAGCCTAGGATGGACGTGAATTGCTTCGTAGATGCGTGAGAAAAATACGTCGTTGAACTTGCAAGAATGTAGAGAGAGTGAATGGCAAGCTTCTTCTTTCTCTCTTGAAAATATGGTGGAAAATTGAAATATAGCTCTAGGAATTTTTCTTCCCTTTTCTTATGTGCAAGCTAAGGGTCCAAGGGTTTATTTATAGACTTAGGACCTTAGTGGGTCGTCTACTAGACGTTGGGGTTTAAATCCCAATGTCTTATAGCCAAAATTAATTTTCTAGCCATTCAGTTTTGAGCCAACAGCTACTCGGTACTAGTACTAAAGTATGGGTACCGGTACTCGTTACTTCTAGATTTTGGTTTTAAACTCTTAACACAAATCTGTAAGCCACTTGTACCAGTACTCATGATTAGTACCAATACTCATTACCTCCAGTACCGGTACTGATCATGAGTACCGGTACTCGTGGGATATAGGTTTGTTTCTTAAAAAAGCTCAAACCTATAACTTGCATGTACCGGTACTTGTGGGTTAACAAGTACCTTTTTTAAGTGATTTAATAAATTACATTCTTTGAAAATGATCGCAATATTAATCCTAATTTATCTTTAATTATTTTTACAATCTAAGTTATATTCCTTTGTTAAGAGGCAAATACAATCTATAAATATAAAATAATCTAAACTAAAAATCAAAGGGTCAAAGATGATCTTCTTCTCTTCGATTCTTCCTTGTCATCTTGCCTCCTTCATATCATGATCTTCTTCTTCTCATCATCATGCCTCCATTATTTCCTATTTGCCTTGATCTTTACCTAAATCTAAAAAGTAGTCAATTGCAAATATTAATCCATAATAAGTTTGTTAACACCAAAATAAGATGTGGAACAAGGTTCTAACACTCTCGAGGTAAGTCATGAAGGTACATCAAAGATAAAAACTTCTAAAATTAATATTTTATCTCAAGATTTTAAATCTTTTTGTATGAAATCTAATAAATGTTTAAGTGAGATATATGGTAGGTTCACTCTTATAGTGAACAACCTTAAGTCTCTAGGTAAGACCTTTATTAAGGGGGAGCTTCAAGCAAAGCTTCTTCCTTCCCTTAAACCGGAGTGGGAGCAAAAGGCTGCCGCTATTGAGGAGGCCAACAAAGTAGAGGGCCTCAACATGGAAGACCTCTTAGGCAATCTCCTGGCCTATGATACGAAGATGAAGCAAAAGAAGGATGCACCAGAGCCTAAGCCAAGAAAGAGCTTAGCCTTCAAAGCCACATCGGATAGCGAGGTAAGTTCTGATGACGAGGAACTTGAATTTTTAGCTAACAAATTTGTCAAGTTTCCTAAGTTTAGGGAATCAAAGAAGAAGGAGAAGGAGAAGGAGGGAGATAAGCTGGTGCATTGCTATCATTGCAACAAAAAGGGGCATCTTCGATCAAATTACCCTCTTCTGAAGAAAGAGAAGAAGGAGAAGAAGGAGAAAAAATACAAAAAGAAACCACTCCAGGCCACTAAGGATGATTCAACCTCGAAGGAAGAAAAATAAGAAGAAACCGATAAGAAAATCGCTTGCCTTGGTCTCATGGCAATTGCGAAGAGCGAAAATGAGGATGATAACTCCTACGATGAAAAGGTAAGTTCGTTCACCAATTTAGAATTATAAGAAGCAATAGAAGAGCTTTATGAGATTAGTAGGTCATTAAAAGTAGAAAACAAAAATATGAAAAAGAATCTTAGTTTTCTAAAATCTAAAAATGAAATGTTAGAAATTAAAATTAAGGATTTAGAAATTAGTTGTAGTCCTAACATTTCTGAAAAGGATAACTTGTTGTTAGAGAATAATAACCTAATAAATGAAAATAGTAAATTGATCGAGGAGAATAATAGATTAAAAACTTAAATCACTAGTTTGAAAATCAAAATGATCTTTATGAAAAAAGACCTTGCTTGTCTTAGGGAAAACTCTAATAATTTGATGAATAAATTAGATAATTTATCTAATGAAAAAGTTGGGTTTAGCCAAAAGATTGAGAAAGGATCTCCATCAAGGAGATCAACTAATAAGCCTAGATCTAAGCTAATTTGGATACCGAAAAATCAATTAGAATCTTATTTTGTAGGTTACAAAGAAAATTTCAACATAAAGGATTGGACTTACAAGCTCAAGAATGTCAACTCAAATTGGGAGGACCAAAGGGTAGACCAAGGAGGAAGACAAGAAGATCGACAAGACGACTGATGGATGATCGAACCGCCATGCATCAACTATTTGATTAAAGATCGGCACTAATGCTTGGTGATGAACGAAATTTTGATATGCGTAAAAGGTTGAGTTAGAAACCCGTCATTGTAATGCATAAAAATTTGTTTATCAGATAAATTTACCAAAGCTCGAGGTGAGCCCCGGGTCGAACACGGGGAGGCAAATGTTTGATAAAAATTTACGTTGGAATTATTGTCACAAAAGCAGATTAGTTGGTCAAAATAAATCTACACTAGCTATTCTATTTAAAGAATAATTAATAGAAGAGAGAGAAAGAATAATACAAATAAAGAGAAAATAGGGAGAGAATAAATAAATATTTAATAATGATAGCATCATGTTCATTACATCTACTTGCTACACTAGAAAGTTGTAAATCTATACTGGAAAGCGATAAAAAGAGAAGGGGTGAGAAGTTATCCTCCTCGACGGGTGCTTGGAGGACAAGCTGCATTGACGAAGCGCCCAGTCGATGGGGAAGAGATGCTAGACGAAGGAGGACGAAGCTAGAGGATGAAGGATGGAACAGGGCGATGTCACAGTGGGATCTGCTTCCCGAATGGTAGTGAGAGGACAACCACGGGTGCTCCACGAACGGGAATGAGAAGATGGAAAAATTATGTTTAAGACTCTAGTGGAGTATCTTGGGTATGGGACCAGCTCGTAGAGCTTTTGAGGGGGTGAGAGAAGAAAAGGGATGAAGAAAATGAGAGGTATGAGGTCCCTTTTATAGTTGAGGAAGAAGGGCATAGAAGTCCTTTTAAAGGCCTTTAAAATGGATATGCGGCCTTTAATGATGCATGTAGGCATCACTAAAGGCGCACGTTGCTGTTGGCATGCATGCGAGTGCCTGACGGGTCAATTCTCGCTTTTGATGAAATTTTAAACATAAAATGACATGTCATTCTAAAGTTGTTGTGGTGGAAAATCGACTATCAAAACATTTAATTATTCAAAATCTAACCACAAAAATAGTTAGGTCATCTCCACAGGGAGGAATTAGCTTATTAAACTCGTGAGTGGTGCCTCTTTTATTTGGGAATCTCAATAGATTCGTATTCAACTCATTTCCAACATACATTCTCAATCTAAATAATTAATCACTAATGTAGGTGTTCACATGCAAAATCACCACCATATAATATTCTATTAAATAATGATCTTGGTAATCAACGTAAATACTAATTTCTAGTAAAAGCTTCCTTGTTTGCTGTAATCAATGTGATATACTCAATATAATTTATGAGATACTCAACCATAAGTAATTTATCAAGAATATGATGTTTATGCAAATTCGATGTAATATATTAAATCGAAAAGATAAATGAATAGGAATCCAGTAATGGCATTCACCATAATTTTTAATATGATGAAAAACAGGGGATTTTTTCTTTCTCCTTCGTGCGCACACGGGGAGGCTTTGTCGGAGGATGGCCATCGCGATGGTGTAGGAAGCATGGCCGGCGGCAGTCGGACGTGGCCAGCTGTAGCACCAGCAGTCGACAACAATGAGGTAGCTACTCGCTGCTGTGGCTACTAGCGTGGGCCACGCAGGGTCAAGCGTGGTCCAGGTGGTCGGCGAAGGAGGTTGTGAGCGTTTGGTGAAGCCGACATGAGTCGAGGAGGTTGGAAGCATGTGGACAGTGCTAGATGGTGCTGCTCGTTGTTGGGTTCTTTTAGGATTTCAGGTGGTAAAGAAGAAGAGAAGAAGAGGAAGATAAAGAGGAAGATGATGGGAGAGGTTTTGGTAGTGAGGGATGGTGAGGGTGTTGGCGTTTGAGAGAAAGAGGGTGCGGTTGGTGTTTTGGAGAGGGATGGTGATGGTCGTGGTAGACAGTGGGTTGCAGGTGGTGGTGTAGGCATGGGATAGGGGTGGCAGCAGGAGGTTGAAGAAGAAGTAGAAGGCGAAGAAAAAGAAGGGGAGAGGGTGGGTGGTGCTCGTGCTGTCACCACGAGCGTGGAGTGCGACGATGGAGTTCTCTCAAGCCACGGTGCACGCTGGAGTTCCAAGGTGTATGCCTGTTGAACGGTGGTGGAGATGGAGGAGGTCCCTACTGGGGGGAGATGATGATCCTTCTGAGGATGGCTGGCTCTCCTTTTGAAATGCCTCTGTTTGTTTTCCTTTAGCCGAAAGATTCTCCAACCACTTGGCGAATATCACGAGTGGTTAGAAAGGTGAGATAAACACTTGTTATTTATCAAACGTCTGAACTTATCACCAGACGTCTTAAAAAGTGTAAAAATCAAGGAGCTTGTGCTGCTAGTTCCTAGACATCCATCCTTATCTCCAGATGTCTTATAGACGTAGAATGAACGTTTGATTCTTATACCTAGCTTTCATCCAACCATCTAGAATATGTTATTATATCATACATTAATGTAAAATTGACGCACAAAGTTATATGCAAACTAAGATGAATTATCATATAACTCCTAATCAATTAGAAACTATGAACAGATAATTAAAGAGTACTTAGGCCAAATAATGGTCCACTAAAATGGACTTATCGCACCACTCATCGCCAATCGCACGACTCAGATTGAACCATGTTAATGCCTTCTCGCCTTCAGACGTTCGCATGCCTCATCGCGCTCATCCTGCTTCAGCCATCCAATCATGCATCCAACGGCCTCAAATTGTGCGCTCTTCACCTTTGCAACGCACACTGTGCCCATGTACATCGCACGTGTGATCGTGCGTGATCGCACACGTGTGCAGAGCGCTCTCATCCAATGCTCGAGAGGGCGCCACGTTGCTGGTCCATCAACCGTTCGCGCTGTATCCAACGGTGCAATTTTGCACGCTGCTCCTCTTCGCGGATTCAAGCGCGCTTCCCGCTCTTCGCAAGAGGTGCTTCACTGTTGCGCTACGCAGCCACTTGATACGAGTTCTTGATTTTCTCCACACACTCTCTCGACCATTGGATCTCTATCCAACGGTTGAGATCTACTCTAGCTTCACTCTTTAGAAGTGAGCAGGCACGGTTGGGATGTATCTCAGCCGTTGGATGGAAATCCAACGGCTGAGATTGATTGTGCAATCAAAGAGGAGGCACTGCAAGTGGTGTTTGGCGGCTGTGATGGCACCACGTGGCATCATCATGGCTGTCCATCTTCTTTGTTTTGTAAGTGGTGTCACGGTTGTTGGATTGAACTGATTTTCACACTGTTGGGCTGCGATCGTCAATCCAAATCCATCTGTGTGGTTGGATTCTTCATCTAAGGTACGAATTTTCACTACCTTGCCCCTTGGCCTCTAATCTTCCTCGGACTGCATCTAATGCTACAGAAGTCTGATCGGGGTGATCTCAGAGGCATTGGACTCTGATCGTTGCCCTGATTAGATCCATATGGTTAGATCTTCAATCTGAGGTCTCTATAAATATCGCCCTATCTCTTGACCATAAAAGGGGCAAATTAACCTAAAATTTATATAAACTAATCTAAATGTAGAATGATGCATGCCATGCAATATTTATAATGCTGAATGCAATTATTCGGCTAAGACAAGCAAAAATAGACAGTTTATGTGAAATAGATGTGTCTACATCACACCCCCATGCCTATCTTCTACTAGTCCCTACTAAAACTACATGTTATTTATAAAAGAATTAGGATCAAATTGCTTAGGCAATATTTATTTTCAACACTAAGAAATTTCTACTAAAGACCTGAACTACCTAGACTCAATAGTGCTGGGGTGTCTACCAAAATGCAGACTGCCCAAGCCCTCGCCTTATTCAAAAGCAAATACATCTTTCTCTTTTTTCTTCTTTTCTATTTTTGTTAATTTTTTTTTAGTTATGATTTTCGGGGTAATTTTCTACGGCTACCCAACCTACCCAAGACTCAACAAGAACTCTAATGCTAAGCATCTTTTTGTGTGAATGTGATAGACTCACTGATCGGCAATCAGAACGAACTTCGGATTTCCACGCCCTTAGGTGACCTTGAAAAGAAATTCTACCTAAAGGTGTATCCATCCAACCGGTAGCTTTCTCCATACTTTTTACTTTTATGGGGTCAACACAAGGACGAACCCAATGTATATCTCCCCGGCTTATTCTAGTTCTCTACTTCTTCCTAAGTGTTTAGAATTATATGTGCATTTCATGAGCTAGGATCTGGACAACTGGCCAATGGGCTGTTACCCACGACAACTTACCAGCCATACTCATGCGGTGAAGTATGGCTTATTTATTTTTCTCTTCTTTTCTATTTCTTTTTTCTTTTCTTTTTTAGTATTTATCTATTTTTTTCTTATTTTTTTCTAAGTAGGTGGCTTCCCTGATCTAAGATTTACCTTAAGGTAGCAAAAAGAGAATAGTCGTGTGACTGGGCTCTGGACAACCAACCAATGGACTGTTATCCACGACAACTTACCAACCATACCACCTTAGAAGGTTTATTAGCTACCCAATTTCCATTAAAACCACCGAAAAGTGAGTTAGTACAAATAGTGTTAGATGCTTAGACTATAAGTTCCCTCAAATCAGAGGGCAGGTTGATAAGTCATGTATTTATCACCCCAACTTATTTAACCAACTAGAAATGAATTTTTAAATGGTAAAGACTCGAGAAACAAATCCACATTTTAGCGAACACCCAAGCTAATTAAGCTCAAAGACCTGAAGGGTCTAAGTATTCAGGTCCTTTCGTATCATTCCCTAAAGTTGACAAATTTCTAAAGCCCAAGTTCTCTTTTCCTAATTCAATTTTTTTTAATAAAGAGAAAATAAAAAGAATCTATAGAGCTAGCAAAATAATTCATATAAAGATATCCACCCCCCATACCTATCTAATTTAATTTCCTCATTATATTAAATGACATGAAAAAAAACAGAGTAGAGAAAAAGGCACCTAAATTTCGTGATTACCCGATTAGCTCTGAGATGAAAACAAGTTGCATACATGCTAAATTTAGTTCCTTCAGCTAGGCACACTATACAAACAAGGGAAAGAAATAAAGAATTCACACGTGCAGGTTAGGATCAAAATAAAAAGATCAATCTTAGGACCTGCCAGCAGAGAATGTCCATAGATGTGAACTAGATTGTGGTGCAGACCCATGCCCCACGGTCGAGTGTATCTAAGGTTCTAGATAAAAATTACCCAGAACTTGAGATCATTATGCAAGTGGGGCCGAGCCTGCAATTTGTGAGGATGCAACCCAAGTCCACAAAGTCGGACAATAGGAAAATCAAGATCAAAAAGATAAGCAATGAATTTGTGCTTAGGTTGCACATCCTCAGAATCAAAAATGTCATAAGGGCCCTGGTAGAAGTTTAGTGGTTTCAAACAAATAGGAATGCTTAGACTCAGACTTCTATTTCCCTTGAAATTGACTTTCAAATCTTCATTTCCAGATTCCTATCCTCCACAATCAGGATTTCCGAGACCTCCTGCATGTTATGCACCCCATCTAAAGTATCCAAGTCAAAGATTTGTGGTTGAATTAGAATTGACTTTGGTTTGGTAATCTCAAGAAGATAATCATCATTATGCTCAAAGAGGTGTAATTGAGGAATGGGGCTATGAATTGAATCATCCATGAAAATAGGATTTGTATCTTTCGAGTTAGCCCCAACAGGATCAATTTCCTCAATTATAGGGCCATCAAATGTTTCATTGAATTCCTCAAGCCTAATTGGCTCACTAAAATCATTTTCCTCAAACTCAGGTGAGACTCCACATAAAGATTCTTCACCCTCAGAATCAAAGAATTCTAGATCCGCATTTATATATGTCTCAAAATTACTTATCATTTCTTGGTCCATGGAGACATACTTTTCCTTGTACCATAGCTCAGGGATCTCGAGTGAAGTAATCAATTCATCTGAAATTGGTTGCTCTAAACCAATCTGGTCATCCATAGTCTCGTAAAATATATCCCCCCTACAGGTGCTTGAGTAGGTTTTGACATTAGCTCTCCCGAAGGGGGTTCATCTTGGGAATCATCCCAAGATTGGACTAGAGTAATTACAATTTCCATCCTCAATTTCGACAACTTCCAAGTAAAAACTCACTTAGGTCATTATCCTTAACATCTTGGAGCCAATCCAATAAATACTTGTTAAGATCATCAATCATTTGAATCAAAGGCTCTAATTCTTCAGTGCAGGGTGTTGGCTGAGCTTCTAAAGATTGAATGGTGTTTCTTAAGTTAGCCAACACCCTATCTTGGACCCGGTTCACCTGAATCGAATGGTTTGATTCAGGGCGGGGGGTTTGGGTTCAGTCCAAGGGAGTTAAGGAATTAAGGTTCTTGGTGCCCTCCCCGATAATAGGTCACTTTGAGTTGTTCAAAGAGGGGTGGTGACCTATATGCAGTGTAATCTAGGGGAGAGTAAGAGTTGTAATCAGGATATCCTTCTTGATTATAGATCGGGTTAAATTGATCATCAAAGGGTGGAGATCTATAATCAGTGTAGCTCAAAGAAAGATAAAAATCAAAATCATTGTTTCCAGGGTTAGACCCTGAACACGGAGGTCCAAAATTGTATCCCCAATCAGGATTGTCCCAACTAGTAGATGTGTGAGAATAAGTCTGGTTAAGATAATAATCATCTTCAAAATAAGTAGTGGTAGGGGGGTAGGAGTGGAAATGTGTGTAGGATGTGGAAGGATTCAGGAAAAAATGGGAGGAAGAAAGGTGCCATGCAGTACAAACAATCGAACTTGTCCTTATGTGGGATAGCCTAAGGATCTATAGACTCCTAGAACCCATCTTGAGATGAAAAAAATGATTTGGTCTACTTCTTTTCAGTCAGTCCAACCAGTTAGAGGGAGGGATTGGGGTGAAGGTTCTTCCCTTGGCTTTCGTCTCAGGTTCCTTTAATACCCCCCAACCGTGATCATTTGACACTGCTCCCCTAACTAAACATCAAATTGAATGGTAGAAGAAGATTAATCGAAAATAATCTCAATTTGAGCCCCGAAGAGCAACTCGAATCCTTAAGGCCAACGTCTACTTGATTTTAGTTAGACTTAGGGTTGAATGTACTCTAGAATGTGATGGGCCCTTTTAATGGGTTGTGCCCTTAAATATTGATTAATATGTGTGTGCGTACACAATTAGGGTTTACAAATAAGGTTTATTGATGATTTGTCTTTTAGGGTTCAACCTTGTTTAGTAGCTTTTAGGGTTCAACTTTAGGTGTATTCAATCAAGTTCAGTTGGCACACTAGGCTTTGAAAGCACAAGTGAATATGTTTTCCTTTGTAATCAAAATAAGATGGAGTGCCTGGTACTGACCCTAAATGTTAACCCTAATGAGCAAGCTACTTGATGAGTCATTTTTAGATGAAGTGGTGTGGCCCAAACAACTCAAGTAATTGGCCTGATGCCCCACTGAATTAGGCACACAAATGGTTACCTAATATGATTTCTACTCGATTATGTTTTGATTTGGGTGTATTGGTTCCAAAGATTGGGTTACTGGTTGAGTATGAAAAATGAGAAGAGGTTGTGTACCTCTGTAGGATTGTTTACATTTTTTTTATATATGGAGGGTGAGGTGGGTGGAGGTAGCAACCAAACAACCAAACTAAGCCTAGGGTTTATGCAAGCTCCTAAGTTAACTAGGGTTTGCATTATTTATGTGATGGAATGAAATCTAACAGGCGAGAGGTATGGGGTAAACTTACAAACCCTTCGACAGCACTTTACTCCAATCTACTGCTTTTGCTCGCCTTGAGAGAGTACTTGCAATCACAGTAAGAAAAGAGAAAAGTGAGGTAAAATGTAAGTAAGGCAAAAAACACATGAAATCAAAGAGCGTTGCCTCCCTAACAATGGCACCAAAATGATGAATGTGATTTCTATGCTAAAAGTTTTGAGTTAGAATAATAGGGTTTAGGGTTTATTCTCTCCCTATTTTCTCTTTATTTCCATTAGAAAGGAGGAGTTAACGAATAGCTATCGTGTTATGACAAAAAGGGGGAGAATGTCATTATGTCATAAAGGGGAATTAATCCAAAGTAGAAGAGTATGTATTAAGGGGGAGTATAGGATAAATAATAGAAATCAATTAAACCTTTTTGATAATGTCAAAAAGGGGGAGAATTTTTTTTATTATTATTATTTGTGGTTTTGTCATCATCAAAAAGGGGGACTTATTGGTGCAAGGGCACCATGATCGTTAATTTTGATAATAACAAAACACTTGTTATTTGACATTTGCATTTGAGTATAAGTCTCAGGAATAATGCAAATGGAATCAAGTGTGAAGAAGCTTAAGCTTGCATCCATGGAGAATTAGAGGAGCTTGATGGAGGAGAAGAGGTGATGAACCTTGTGTGAAGCGGGAGCTTGAAGAAGCAAGAAGAAGAATAACATAGATTTTTCTTATGTCATTGTATTTGTCTTTATGTACTTTGTTCTTTTCTTTTGATAAATGTTAAAGAGCCCAAAGTAACATACCTGATGTCCTAGGTACACTTACACTACCCTAGGATACTTAGAAAATCTTAGAAATCACTTATAAAATCAAAACAGTAATTAGACAAACCGATCAAATGTCTAATAAGGACTTCAGATGTCTAATCTTGAACTTTAAGACATCTGACCTTTTGTCCAGATGACCAAACACATAGGTTGGAGTTAGTGTTCTTTGTTCATTGCTATCAGATGACTAGCCCATAGTCCAGACATCTGATGACCTTAACAAACCTCCAACAATAGGACCGTTGGACTGTCAAAACATAGTCTTCCAAGATTACCTTTTAATTATATTTATAACACTTTCACTCGTCTGTAGAGCCTCCTAGATGTCTGATAAATAGATGTTAGCATAGATTTGACCCAAATCACTTTTTGTCAGATGATTTAAGCCGTTAGCCTCTTAGGAAATCCATTCCCATAGAGAATTCTCTTTCCAGACGACCAGACATTTTGCTAAACGTCTTATCCATCGGCTGACCAACAAACACAAGAACCCTATTTCCATCTAGTCAAAATAGGAAGAAACCTGTCTTAGAATTATATTTTTGATTAGTTTCCAAGATGTCTTAAATGACTTCTTAGACGTTCGTCTTAATCCAACACCGTCTAGACGATCAACCCCTTTAGATCAGATGACCGACTTTTTAATTAGACAAAGATCCAGATGTCTGACTTAAATCCAAATGTCTGATAATCCTGTCAGAATCATTATGACCCTGATTTTGGCTTGATCTCCCTTGGATTTGTCTCCAACGACTGGCTACATGGACCTTCCAAAGACTTCCTAAGAGTTCCTAAGCCATTTATAAATAAAGGAGGACCCTTCCTTTGTTACACACACCTTGATATACTACTTCCACTCATATTATGTCCAAGAGAAGAGAGAAATCATTTAAAGAAGTGTTGTTGCACTCCAAGATCATCCTACACATTTTAGAGCACCATCATAGCTGTGCACTCGCTCTGTCGCCTTCACATATGAGAGCATCATCGTGCTTTGCAGGGTTCACACACACCGCGTTGCTACTCGACGCACTTCCATCAAAGGGAAGCATTTTTTGCCTATAGAAGATAAGTTTAACATTTATACTTTGTGACACTGTAGGACTGTTGTAAGTTGTCTTTGTTTGGGTATTCACTTTGCAAATTCTCATCTCCCTCATGAAATTAAATACTCCTCGTGAAGAGGAGGGGTTTGAGGTACACTACCCTCATGTAAGTAGTGTCGGCTTGAGGCACACTACCCTCGTGTAAGTAGCGTCATTGTATTGAGGTTGAACTACCTTCGATTAAGTAGTTTGATTAATGGATTTGATTGACTAGGTCAATTGAGAAATCCTAAATCAAGAGGTTTAGGTGATGGTTTTTTCCTGGATTTGGGTTTCCATCTAAAAATCTTCGTTTACATTTGTGGGATTGCTTTTGTGAGATTGTTTCTTTATATTTCAGCATTATTTTGTAGCACACTCGATCTCACCCCCTCCATCAAGAATTACAAAATCTCCCTTGACGGTTACTTGGGGGACAAGGTATGCTTGGAAGAAGGTGATGAGATAATGGACGAAGGAGGACGGAGCTGGATGAAGCAAGGATGAGGAAGGGTGGATACACTTCCTTGAATAGGGATGAGAAGATGGCCAGTGGGAGCTCCACGAAGGGGATAAGAGAGAGGGAATTACAAAATTATTTTTACTCTAATGGAGCATCCTAGGCTTGGGACTAGCTCTAGAGTATCTCTTAAAGCTTTCGAGAGGGTAAGAATGGAGAAGGGATGAAGAAGAAGGAGGGAGGTCATGGGGATATATATAGGGTTGGAGGCAAGTGACAAATCATTTGGCATGCAAGGGACATGGCCCCACTCACACTGCTCGATCATAGCCTGTGCACAATACACGCTTAGGTTTGCATCATTGCACATTACAGTTGGTGAAGCACGAAGGTGTGATGACCATTGGATGCTCAATCATTGCTCGTTGGATGCTCAATCGACACTTTAGATTACGCACCCATCGTGCGCTCACATCGTGCACTCCCTGCGTACGATCCCGCATAATCACGTGCATATCATACTCTTGCCATCTATGTTGCCATGTGGCTCGGTCTCCACCACCCATCGTGCATCGAACGTTCATCATCTTGAGTGCCTATCACGTGCACACAGCTAGGGGTAATGCAGCGCTATCCTACGCATCCATCCTAGATTAGATGACGGAATTAAATCCGCGTCTCGTAGTGGATCGTGTTTCGAATGCACGTCACGTGTTTGAGAGTAGTGAGGGTGCACAGCTATGCTGTGTCATCTGAGGCCTACTGTAGACCATTGGATTGAAACCCAACGATCGAAGATCGCATAGAGAGTGCCCCATTGCTGGTGAATGGCATGATAGGGCTATTACATTGTGATCCAATGGCCTTTGTCTTCAGGTAGCATGGTGCATGCGTCACCGTTGGATTTCCATCCAACGATGGAGGAATTTTGTCTAGTCCACCTTCAGTGGGTGAGGACAGGGTGAGATGCAACGGTGGGCAATTGGGATGTGATAAACACTAGTTTATCATCATTCTTATGCCCTAAAACAAATCTAACTCTTAGGTTTTTAACTCCGCAAATGAGTTTTTGGGTTGCATTTAGGCATTACCTAGGTTAGGCATGCATTGCATTCTTTTTGTGTTTTTAACACATTTACTTGAGTGTTAAGGATAAGCAGATGATTAGACCTCTAAAATCCTAACACTCAAGAAGGCAGAAAGTGAAAAAGAAGATCAAATCAGTTGAACTCTAGCTAGATCCAGCTTATCTCAGCTGGATCTCAGCTCATCTGGGTTAGGTTTAGCTATCTCCAGCTCCATTCAGCTCATCTTAGCTAGATGGTAGCTCAAGGTAGCTCAACCCACCTCAACTCAACTTAGATCCAGCAAAACTTAGTTGAGTCTAGCTCATCCTAGATCTAATCAGCTCACTGAGAGCTCTAGCTAGCTCAACTTAGTTGACAGGAGTTTACCTCAGCTTAGGTCCAACTCTCCCCAGCTCCACTCAGCTCACGACAACTGAACTTCCTCCAGCTTAGCTACTACTTGTCTACTTACTAGCTAAGCTAGCTCGTGAGTTTTCATCAGAGGCAAATCATGCTCAACCTAGCTTCAACTAGGTTGAAACTAGCTCAACCCAGCTCCACTACTCGAGCCGAGCTGCTAGTAGAAGAACTGGCTAGCTAAGCTAAGTAGTTGAGCTCCTAAGATGACCTCTTCAACCATCATAAGCTCCAAGAGAATTTTTTCAGCTCCAGATCTACTTCAGACAGCTTCTGGCTACTCTCTTGACGCTAAACCATAATCTCCTCTACTCTCCAACTAGCTAAGCTACCTTAGCTAGCTAACCCTAGCTCCTCTCCACTCCATGGCCATCCACCACCACTTAAAAGCCTACCTAGCTAACTCCACCAAAAACACCTAACCTTTAGTCCACCTAGCCAACCTACTTTGGCGCCAACACACACAACCCTTCAACCACCCACCACCAACACTAAGAGGCACATCATTTTGGCGTCGAAAACACCCAACCACATCCCTTCATTTTGGTTCCAAAAATGCATGTCATCCTAACCCTACACATCACCCCACAAACCATCTTAACCCTACACCTAACCCCTCTTCTAGAAACCTAACTTGGTGCCAACTTAAAACACCTCTCCACCATAACCACCACCACCAAAGCAACCTATCCATACCCTTTCAACTTGGAGCCAATTGTCCCTTAAATCTCCACCCTCCACACCACCAAGTAATCACCATCCAAACTATCACCACTCTCCATCAATCCCACACCAAGATGCCCCCCTTAACCACACCTATAGTTGGTGCCAACCCAACCTAACCATCGCCTAAACATCCCTTCATATGGCACCAAGAACCCTTCACCATAAGATCACCTAACCACCTTATCTAAACTCATCCTAACCTTACAACACACCACACAACCCCTTAACCCTAGTTCCCACCTAGGATTGGCACCAACCCTTAGGTACCCCTTCACTTTGGCGCCACCAACCATGGCCTTAGGATCCTATAAACACCACCTACAATCCATCCTAGCTATCTCCTCTTAACCACACTTACTCCCCCCTTCCACTCTATAAAAAGACCACTAACCACCTATTTCCAACCATCCTTGGCTACACATATTCGTATTCTTCCACCTTCATTCTACTATCCCAACGACCAAGGAGAAGAGGAAGAGAAGAATATTAAGGGGAGACTCTGTCTCCTTGGTGCCTTCAATTTCTTCCCTTCTTCTACCTTGTGTCTTCACCAAGCCAAGGAGGAAAGCCAGGCAAGGACATCTAGAGGAGGAGCAAGGAGGGTGGTCCATGCCACCCTAAGGAGGACTTTAGGAGTGGAAACCTTCCACTCTAGGAGGATCCAGGCACGCTCACCAAGAGCTTGCCAAGAGAAGGAGAACCAGAAGCAAGCTTCCTTTGATTCTAGGGAAGCAAGAATTAGAGCAGGAGTTCTGCAACAGCATCATTTTCTTCATAAGCTTTCCTCTATCGTTTTTCTATATTTTTACATGATAGTGTAGTGTTCGCATTTGTGTTGGAGATTACAAGTGAGAATCTCTCTCGCTTTTGAGTTCTTCAACCCCGTTTGTAAAACAACTTTTGCTTAAAGAAGCATAACTCTACCATTTTTTTAATTAGCTTGTGTTGCTCTTTTGTTATGTGTTGTTACTCCATTACTCCAAGCCTCCCATGATTGGAGTGATTTGGAGAAACAAGGCACTTGTTGCTTTACTTCTAGTAGCTTAATTCCCATTTTCTCTACAATTGTTTTGCCTTTATTCAAAAATCCTAAAAAAAATTATATATTTCAAAACTTAAAAAGAAAGTAGATTTTCAAATTTCAAGTGAGAGATTTCAAATTACACTCCTACCTCCCTTGGGATGACTGGAATACTCATCGAGTACTCGATCCTTACAAATTCAAAAGTGATCAAAATTGCATGTTGCAATGACTTAATTCTTGATTTTCACAAATCATGCTTTTTTGCAATCAGGATGGTGTCAGGTGGCGCCATCCTAGCCTTCCATCTTTTTTCCTTTGTAGGTGACGCTACGAATGTTAGATCGGGTCGATTTTCACGTTGTTGGGCTACGATCATTGACTTGAACCCATCTGTGCAGTAAGATTTGTTGTTTGAGACTTCAAATCGTGTCACCTTGCCCCTTGGCCTTTGATCTTCTTTGAAGAAATAATCTATAATTTGCAGAAATTATTCTAAATACAAAATGATGCATGTTATGCAATATTCACATTGTTGAATGCTTCTAGGAGCCTAGGAACACGCATAAATAGGCAATTTAAGCTAGATAAATGTGTCTACATCATCAGTTTTTAAATGCTTAAAGGCTAAAAATATTTCATTGAAAGCATCAAGTAATTCATCATAAGAAAGATCTTCTACCACATCTCTAGGTGCTATGAAGCCTAGACAAGCTTCTTCTTTAGGAATATATTCATTTGATGAATTTTCTTCATCACTTGACGATGTAAAGCGTGACAGTCTTTTGATTGAGATCCACTCTTCTACCTAAGTCTACCTTTTTTATTGTCTTTTTATCTTTTGTAATTTTTTTATAGTTTTTCTATTTTCTTTGCAAATCTAAGGAAAGTTAGAAATAAAAAAGTGCATCTAGTGTATGGCCATGGGGTTGTGCATGTGATGTGTACCTAGGGTGGATGGCCTAAGGAGGACTAAGGGTGAAGAGGCATGAAAGCACAAGAGAGAAGGGAGAGGGCATGCAAACAACATAACAAGGGGAAGAAAATAAGAACATGAAAACACAAGGAGAAGAGGAAGAACAACATAAAATCGTGTGTTAGCAAACACAAAACTTTAGATCTAAGCAATTAAGTATCCTGCCAACAAAAATATGAACATAAACATGATAAACAACGTCGAACATGCATCGCATAACATATCAAAATTTCTAAAATTAAAAAGCAAAGAAGAACATCCCATCACGTCAAGAGTGCCTTAAAGGCCATCGATTTTTTTTGTGATGGTGGTGGCTGGACCATGGTCACACGGACCATCTACACACCAACCAATGGGAGGATCGACCAACCAAGGTATGAGGTGACCTTGTTGGTCATCCAAGAGAAGAAGAGGGAGAGGGCATGTGCTCTTCCAAGGAGGAAGAAGAGCACGCCCAAGAAAAGGAGAAGTGAGAGGTGAGGCTGTCCTCTTGTCTTCTTCTTTCAAGGCCGATTGGAGGAGCTTGGAGGAGGAACCCCTGGAGAGGAGGAGGGAAATAAGGTGACAGTTGGACGGTGATAAAAGTCAATTTATCATCATTCTTATACCCTAAAACTGATATAGCTCTTAGGGTTTTAACTACACAAACGGGTTTTCAGCCTGCATTTAAGCATTTAACTAGGATAGGCATGCATTGCATTTTAGTTGTATTTTTAATGTGTTTACTTGAGTGTCAGGGATAGACAGAGAATCAGATCCCACATACCTTGGCACTCAGGAAGGCAGAAGATGAAGAAGAAGCTCCTTTCAGTTGGATTCCAACTAGATCCAACTCATCCCAGCTGGACCCAAGCTCATTCTAGCTGGATCAACTCATCCCTAGCTCCATTCAGCTCATCTCAGTTGAATGGTAGCTCTAGCTAGTTCACCTTAGCTCTATTCAACTCACCTTAGCTGGATGGCAGCTCAAACTAGCTCAAGTCAATTGATCCCAGCACCATTCCAATTCCTCCAACTCAGAAGAGTTCACTGGAAGTTCAACCTAACTAGGACTAGCTACTAGGTATACCTGGTCAGCTGAAGATTACCTTAGCCAGCTCAAGCTAGCTCAAGTCTAGCTCCCGGAGACTCAACTCAGCTCAACTTAGTTGAGCTGAGCTACTTGACCTAAGCTAGCTACTCTAGCTAGTTCAATAATCTTCGAGAAGACCAGACCCAACTCACCTTAGCTCGCATCAGTAGAAGCCAGCTCATCTTAGCTTGGCTTAGAAGCTAGCAAAGAACTAGCAAGCTAAGCCAGCTATGGTAGCTCCTTGCAGCTCTCTTCAGCAGTCACCAGCTCCAGTGCAGCTCAAGATAGCTTCCTTCAGATTATCACCTCCAAAACCCTAGCTCCCTCTACCTCTCCCCCCAACTCCCTACTAGCTAAGCTAGCTTAGCTAGCTTAGCTTAGCTAGTCCACCTCCATGGCACCAAAACCTGATCCTAAACCTCACCTAGCTAGCTCCACCAACTAAGCCTACCTATAGTCCACCTAAGCTACCTCCACCTCCCTTCTCTTTTGGCACCAACATAGGCATCCCTTGGCCCCTCAACTACCATGAAAAACTACCTAAAGGTGGCACCGAAACCACCTAATAACTACCCTAGAATTTGTGCCAAAATGAACCCCAATCCCAACCATACACCTACCTCCACAATCAATCCCAACCCTACACATAATCCACCTTCTATAAACCCCCATGTTGGTGCCAAAGTGGAGGCATCTCTCCACTCATGGACATCCACCAAGGGGTGGAGTCAAACCATAATCACCCCCTCTTGCATCCCTTAGTGGCGCCAACTATCCCTAGGATCACGAACCACCTCCATCAAATCATCCTAACCATCCATCCAAATGTCATGCCAACCCCTCCCCCCTCCATTCCTATGTATATCCCTCCTAACTAGCAACAAAAAAACATCTCCTCTCCATTAGTTAGGTTCCATATTCTTCCATTAGTTTAGGTTCCACCCTACCTTAGCTATATCATTTTCACACCAAGGAGGAAGAAGGGAAGAAGATCAAGGGGACACACACCCACCCCCTTGGTGCCTTCTTCCTCTCCTTCTTCTCCCTTACCCACGCCAAGGAGGAGGTCATCTTCAACACTAAGGGGATGGCTAGGAAAGAGGAGGAGCAAGGTGGCTGACTCCCACCTTGGAGGATAGCTTGGAGGAGGACTACATCAAGAAGAAGATAGGAAGACCCTTTTCAAGTGTGAGGCAACTGCACTTGGAGCAAGGGCCATCCCAACTTCAACTAGAGGATCCCCCTTTCTTCTTCTCTATCCCTATATCTTGTATTAGCTAGTGTGCTTTTATTTTCATGTAACAAGCATTCTGCTACATTCCTTGTAGTTGCTAGTAATACAAATCATTCTTTCCTTCCAAGCTCATGTTTCAATTTTAGTGTACTTTTCTTACTTTTAATTAGCTAGTGCATCACACCCCTTCTCTTCTAATTACCCTAGGCACAATTGCCTAGGGTGAGCTGAGAGGAGAAGGCTTCATTTTTGTCACTTAGGGTTAGTTGTAGCATAATTCATCTTCGCATCAATCCTAACTATTTCTGAAAAACCTAAAAACAACAAAAATTGAAAATACGAAAAGACAAGTGCGGATTTGAGAGGTAAGAGAGAGAACCAATTCATGTGATTAACAATTTGGCCTCCTTGGACGACCCTAGATACTCCACTATCTAGGTATTATACATGTAAAAGTTTGATTGTGGATTTATGCATTGCAACGACACTAATTACATCATTTAACAAACTGCGTATTTCCTGCATCAGACAAGAGGAAGAAGAGAATGCCTATCACAAGTTTTGGTGTTGGGTTTATATGGTAGGGTTTTCTTCTGGGTTTCTTGTGATGGGAGTTGTGTTGGGAGTCACAAGTGTGTGTTTGTGTGTGTGTGTGTGGGTTTAGGTTGTGGTGTTTGTAGGTTTGGTTAGGAATAAGTGGGTCTAATTGATCTAGGTGGGTCCAATTGGGTTCTAGGTGAGTCTAATTAGGTGGTAGTGAACCCAATTAAATGGAAGTGGACACAATTGACTAGAAGTGAACCCAATTGACTCAAGAAGAGTCTAATTGAGTAACACCTAGCCTACTTAGGAGCTTAGAAGGGAAATTAAGATAGGAAAGGTGGAATTGGGATATGGGTAGGTTAATTGGGATGGTGGATAGTAGGGATAGTGTCGTGGATAGTGTTGACCAGGTTTGTGTTAAAGGATAGGGTTGACTAGTGTTTAAGGCAATCTTAAGGTTAGTAAGGCTATCCTAGGATTTTTGGGACTAGGATAAGGTTATCCACCTATTTGGATAAGTCTTCTTTTCTCTTCTTTTATTCCTTTCTTCCTACTTTATTCGACATTCCGATCCTATCCGGATCTTCTTATTACCTATAAATAGAAACAAAAGCATTAAATAGCAGGATAATTGTGCATTATTTTATATACAGCTATATAGAATGGTATGATGTAATATATGTATGATATGCATGTTAAATGCAGAAATAGGCTAGATTCTAACATTGTTTAGATTTGTTTACGTCCCATGATTGTTGTGTAATCATGGTTTCTCTACACTAGATTTAGGACATGGTTTTGTAGAGAATTAGGTGTCCTAATGTCTAAAGATAGGAAGGGCTTAGGTTGTGCCATGTGTCCTTCCTTGTCCTCCTTCTCTTTGCTTGTATTTATTTTTTCAAGTCTCCTTGTTTTCAATTGCTTTTTTAGTCTTTATTTAAGCTTCCCATGGATCTTTCTTTTCTCTCAAATAGATCTTCAAGTTCCTCACTCATTATTCATCATTCTCACTACCTACATTATTCACAAAAGAATATAATTAACATTTATTCATAAAACACACTTAGCTCCTATATTATGCATGCAGGTATATATTACTTTACTTACAACCTAAATGCATGTTTTAACCTAGGAACTAACCCAAGATTAAGCATATTAGGAACTTAAATTAAGCTGTTATCAGTGGGTCGGGATGGATTCGCCATCGGTGGTCTGGATAATGATGAGTCCTACCTTCTTAGGCATAATCTGTATGGGACTCACCCACTAGCTGTCAGAAATCGAATATATAATATCAATATCCAACCATTTGATGATCTCCTTCTTAACAATTGCAACCATATGCAAATTTAATCTACATTGAGGTTGTCGCAAAGGCTTCACCCCATCTTCCATATAAATATGATGAGTACAATAGGAAGGGTGAATACTGTGGAGGTCAGAGTACTCCACCCAATGGTAGCCCTCTAAGATTGAAGAATAGAAATCAATTTAAGCTCACGTTCTTGGGTTAACCGTGAACTCATGATCACGAGGTAGGTCTGATTATCACCCAAAAACACATGTTTGAGAGAATCAGGTAAAGGCTTTAGTTCAATCACAAGTGAAGTGGAGGAAGAAGTTTTTGCAGGAAAGTATCCCTACAGATGAGAATGAGAAGAGTGAGAGGAATCGGTTAGGTATACCTGATGGTTGTGATATCCATATGTATCCTTTGAACCTTCCCCTGTAATGAGGTCAGCAATGGTTATGCTAGCGAGAAAGTATAGTTCAGATTCTGCACCAATATGACTAGGGTAACCAAGTGAGGATGGGAAGGACCGAAGGTCAATGTCCAATTGTCTTACAAGGTAGTCCCGGTCCTCCTCCAACATGGAGGCGACAAAAGCTAAACTAACATTGTATACATTTTGGTTTAGTGTCACCATTGAGGGTAGACATGGATCAAAGATCCCATCCACGTGTCTCTCAGGCTAACCCAAACCATCCATAGCAGCCACGCCATCCTGCACTAGCAGAGGCAGGTCAGAAAAATGAAGTACATTAGCAATATCAGAGTATACCCAACATGTGGTGTTAGGATCAACAGAAAAGCACACCAAACAATTAGAATCGAAAAAATGAGTGATGTGTCGTGAATTAGCAACAGTCATCCCATTTGAAACCATGTCTAAGAAACTTGGTAATGAGGATGAATGGGACATTGGGTCACTGCATAGAAGCCTAATGCTAGCACAATACTCGAAATCTTCATCCTCAAGATCCTCAATAAGATCACAGTCGAAGTTACGGGTTTCCCCAAAAATGTCAAGTCTAAGTCTCTCGTTGCCCAGAGTAATCTCAATACACCCAGATGCATAGTTAATGTTAGTCGGGGCAGTCGCAAAAAATAGGCGACCCATAATATTGGTGCATCCGAGAGGTTTGCGGGAACCTCCATGTCAAGAATGAAAATGTTTGCTAGAAAATAGAACCCATGAACGTTTTCAAGCATGTTCTCAACCACCTTACCTGGTACCTTCGTAGATCAATCTTCTAATTGAATGGCAACTAAGGTGGGCTTCAACTCCACAAATCGAAATCGATCATAAACTGCAGTGGGAGTTAGGTTGATGGAAGAACCCAAATTTAAAAGAGCCCTATCAAACAGAGAATCTTACAAGAAGCAAGAGATGAGTAGTGTCCCAAGGTCTTTCTTTCTAGGTGGCAGATCACTTAGTATGATCGTACTCACTTGCTCAAAGAGCACACCTTCTTCACCTTCTTTTGTTGTCGCTACAGTGTACAATAATCTTTGAAGAATCAGGTGATAGCGAGAATGTGATCTATATCCTTGAGGAGGGGGACCTAAATATGAACATCTTTAAACATTGACTTGAGGTCCTAATGATTCTTTGATCCCTTGGGCTTCCTTATGATCTCTCTAGTCACAGCTCCAGGAAAGGGTATCGAAATCACAAGCTCTAAGGGTACAGGTTCTTTTCCTTTATCCACCTTAAGTGGCTCCTTATCAAGATCAGAATGGAAGGAGCTACACCAGATCCTGCTAAATGAGAACGAATAAGCTCATCAAGTTTCTTGTACAACAAATCCACCTTATCTAGTTTCTGCATAATAATATCTATATCACGCTAGGCTGACTCTGACTAGACCTCATAGACGGGCAATTTGTGCTAGTTGGGTTTCTGAAACTAGTTCATTAAGGCTACATTTAGAGAGTTCTTAGCCAAGAGCTTGAACAACTCAAAGGCACTGGCCCTATCCTTACCCAGGAAGTTCCCACCACTAATGCGTTGGCTAAATATTGATGAGTATAGTCCAGCCTATGATAGAAGATCCAAGCGAGGTGCCAACTAGCACCTCATGGTGGGGACACTTCCTAAGAAGGTCATGAAATCTTTCTCAAGCCTCGTGCAACTTTTCCCAATGCTACTGCGACAAAGTTGTGATGGCCCGCCACGTTTGTATGATCAATTAGGAAGAACTTCTAGAGGAACTCTCAGCATAGTTGCTCCCACGTGGCAATGGATCTTTCGATGGTCTTGAACCAGTATGAATCTTTGTCCCTAAGTAAAAATGGGAAAATCTTCATGAGGACTATGCCCAAGTTAACATTCCTAGGTCAAACTCTCTAAGCAATCCAACCAATGTCCTCTATGCTTTTATAAATCCCCATTTGACTTCCCAAAGTAAAAAGTCTGAATTAGACTTATCACACTCGGCTTAGCTAAAATGTGTCCCTGCCTACAGGAATCTGGACATTGGGTTGCACCTCGCATGCTACCGGATCATAGAGGTCCCACAGTTGCCTGGGTCTCTCCTTGTCAGGTGGATTCTGCACAATAGGGAGAGTGTCCATGATAAAATCAAGGCACTCCTTGTTGTGCTGCTTAGCTATAGCCATTCTAGCCTCTAGAAGGGCCAAGGGTGACCCTTAGGAGGGGGAAGTAGGGGACCCTGATTAGCCATTGCAACTGATGAAGAAGAAGGGTGAGAGGAAGGAGAGGAAAAGAGTCACCTTCAACTAATAGGAGTTCTCCTTAGGGAAGGTTCCCAAGGTCCAACAAGCTCTACTCTTAAGGACCTCCTACCATGCATACACCAGCTACAAGGGGTTAGTGTAGTGAACAAACAAGGCTAGAGGCCTTGTAAGAGAAAAAAGGTCCTTTAAATTAATTCCTTAATTAGATAGTGTTTTAGGAGTTGTGCTTGTTAATAGGTTAAGGCAAGAATATTCAAATAAGCATGAGTTTAGGATTTGCTCTTTTATTTAAACCATAACTCCTAAATGGATGAGCCCATAATGATGTTTCTAAGTATAGACATAAATCGATTTTAAAATATAGGTGTGGGGTTTAGAAAATCAAACAAATCCTCACCTATTAGTAATTTACATTCAATGGGTTCACACAAGTTGTGTTGAGTCTATAAAATAATTAAAACCTAAGTCAGATGTCCTAGGTTTATGCATCTAAATGTCTGCAGACTTAATTAGTGAATTAAATACTCCCTACATGTCATAATCAATAACCAATTAGTTCCACCTTTTGGGTATTGATTGACCTTCAAGTAGGGATCACAGAAAATAATTTTTCTAATTTTTTGATGTTATATTGAATTTATTCTAATTTTATATGCCTAATTGGGTCAAACATGTCAATTAGACACAAGTGTAGTCAAACAGTAAGAAAGCACAAAAAAACCAAATCAGAAATTTTTGAAAATTTTACTGTAAATAGTAGGTTTAAGGATCTTTCCAATGCCACTAATTTCATTTAAATCAGATTTGTATGTTGTTATAATTAATTCTTGAAATCTAGATTAGGTTCAAGGTCTAGATAGGTCAAACCCCCTCTCACTGTTTGATTTTTTTTTAAAATTCAACAGATAAGATATTACAATGTAAACAATGGTAAATGAAAGAAGGTTTCAATCTCTACTAATAGTAAGAATTTTGTGAGTTTAAGGACTATAGATAGATCGTAAGTGATTTTTAAAGTCGGAAAGCAAATCTATCCAAAACACAAAAGTGGATAAAAGTATGATTTAATTGAATATGCACATACAATGACAAACCGCACCAAATTTTGTCCTTTTTTTTAATTCAAATTTGTAATTTGAATTTGAAAATATTTATTATATTTTTATTTTCAAAAACTAACTAAATCTAGAGGTATGCTAAAATTGAAACGAATCCTACCTAATTTTTTGAATTCAATTTTCTTTCGAGATAATTCTAAGAACAAATCTCTAAGCTAATTTTTGAAAAGAGACCTAACTAACTAACTGGATAAGATTTTTTGTGCATACCCTGGATTGATCTTCAACTGCAATTGACGTGTGAACAAAATCCCGCATCGATCTCCTGCATGAAATCAAATCACAAACAAACAAATATTAGGATTTGGGAAAGCCCTAAATTTGAAAAATTAGAAAACAAATTCAAAAATTGTTTTGCCTCCCATGACACCATTTGTTCAGGGTGTGAAATTGCTCGATAAAATCATTGTATAATGTGCCATAGTATAGATTTGCACAATTGCCTAAATAATAAAAATAATGGAACTCAAATCTTTTTTTTTCAAAACTTGAGTCCTCATCAAACATAAGGAGGTGATGGGTTTTCGAATTGATTTTTAGATTTTTTGCCTTGAAACCCACTTGTTTGTGACTCCTTTTTTTTTTTGCTTTTTTCGTTTTCTTTTTTTTTGTTTTTTTTCCAATAATCAACTAATCCTAATCTAAAGCTATAACTAAACCTAACGAAGACCTATATCTCGATCTCCAACTCCCCCACAAGCAATTCGCCCATTTTGTTGTTTACCCATAAAATGAAGGCTTGAATTAGAAAGATATAAAACATGAACGTGTACCTTTCCTTATGGATTTCTTCTATTATTTGTACATTGTCAAGGGTGTTCAAAAGTACACACATCATTTTCGACTTTGGGAGCGGCCATAAACCTTTCTTTTCATTTTTGTTTTTTGTATTTTTTTATGTTTTTCTATCTGGAGTTGAAAATGACTAACAAACCTAATCCTAATCAAACTAACCTAATCTACGTGAAAATGGGAAAACACAAAACCTAATCTAAACCTAAGTCTAATGGGCATGCATGTGGAAAGGTGGTGGTGATGGAGGCCAACGACCATTAATCGTGGTGGTGGGCATGTGATGTTAAGCTATCTTACAATTGTAATTAGGGTTTTTATGTCATAGTATAGTATGCAAGACAACCAACATATTTTATAAATTTATACTAGTTTTGAGTCTAAGTCGTTGATGGTAACACCATCATTGGTGATAATTAGTCTAATTGTAATAATAAATACTCCTTAATATTCATCAAAAGATCATAATTCTGTTCTGAGTTTGGTTTGAGAAGAGAAAATAAGTTAATTTTGTTGTTTTAACACCTAATTACAATTGTAGATTAACTAAGGAGTTAATCATGGCTTAATCTAAGGTCAAATGAGCTTAATTTCCCAAGAAGTGGGCCTGAGTTGACTGAATCGGGATTTTGTGAGATTCAAAAATTATTTTATTAATAAAAAATCTAAGTACAGCCTCACTTCAATTGAACAAGTTATTGTCAAAATAAATGTAATCTAAACCTCTTAAAAATTATTTTAAAATATTTTATGAGGTTTAGAACCTTCACTTTGACCAAAAGAACCCATTTTGACAAAAAATAGACTTAGACAAGATTTTTACTCTATTTTTTGTTTCTATGTAAATTACCCAGCAAAACTACATTAAAACCTAAATCTAAGGTCACCACTAGATTCCTTGGGTCCAAATTAGGTTAACCTCAAATTTTGAGCCTAATCGAAGTTTATCTTGGCCTAGTTTGCATTCTAGCCCAGTTACTTTAATTATTACACAAATGCCCCTAAGTTTTGATTTTTATTGCAAGAAGGTCCCTACATCGCCTTCATCTTCATCCAAACATGGCATGTTACAGCAGCATCTTTGACCCAAAAATGACTGATCTTTGATTGGAGAGATCTCTAAATCAGGACCAAATCCCTCCAAATTTAGAGGGATTGGTCACAAGATCATGAGCAATCAATTGAACTAGATCATGAGCTCCATAATTGATTCAAATGTGGCTGGTGGAAATTGAAAATCCATGGGAATTCCTAGCCAAAATTGCATGGAAATCGCATGAATTCCAAACAATTGAGGGCTCTTTTCACCTCTATATAAGCTTGGGCATGTTCCTAAGTCGAAATTAGTCATGACATGGCCGAAAAATCACCTTCTTCTCCATCTCCAGCCATGTTCCCACTCACTTTGGCGAGCTCCTTGTTCTCCCTCTTCCACGCATGTTCAAGGCCAATTGGCACCGCCAACATCTTCTTCTCTTCCTCATGATCCTTGTTGGCCAAAGCAAGGGTATTTCCAACCCCTTCTTCCTCGCCGTTACCTGCTCCATCCTTGTTATCTTCCCCGCTTCCGGCCGATCAAGCTGGACATGTTGAGTCAAAAATCATCGCAGTTTAAGGAAACATTGCATCGAAGTATAGTGATGAAAATTGATACGACATTTAAATTTATACAGCTCGAAAAATCATAAGTTTCGAGGTCGTTCGCATGGAGCAAATATGAAATTCAAACACTAGTCAAAAATAATGATATACAATGAATAAATAATCCACTAAAAAGATATTCAATTAGCATAAAAAATGTATCTCAAGAATCATTGACAATATAAATAGAAGGCTAAAAATGGTGGTTGGAACCACCAATTAAGCCTTAGCAATTATTCAGCCCATTTCTCAAGTCAATTTTTCAATGGTAGCCAACATCAGAACCTCAATCCAATTTAAATTCAACCATCAGACGTCGAGCAGAACCTTCAGATGACTTAAAGTCAAACCCTAGATCCCTCTAATTTTTCAAGCCAAAAATCCCCCCAGGTACAAATCTCGAGGTTCAAAACCATGGCTAGGCTCATGCCCAGGATCACGCTCACGTGCGTGTAAGCTAGCACGTATGTGTGCGTGTGGGTAGGGTTAGGGGACCCGATCCCCTGTGTTCATAGGCAAAGATCCCATGGATGCAATTCCCTATGAAGATGTTTCTGAAACGTCTTCTAATGATGTGGGACTATGTCCCCTTCATTCTTCTTTGCATGCTGTAGCAGATGATGGTAATTCCAATTTGCATTGCTACTGTTACGACCTGGTTCCCGAATCCCTACAGGACACGAGACCGGCCCGACTCGACTGATCCCAAGACCCAGTCGTCCAACAAGAAATAACCAAAAAGTAGGAAGGTAAACCACATTCACTATGCTATGTAACTAACAACAAAAAGAGTACAAGTAGTAAGGAAAGAAAAGCTGCTAACAGTACATATTACGACCACAATAGTAAAATGGAAATAAAGTATAGAACGTAAAGGTACCAAGAGTCTGAAACTCACTACAATAGAAAGTACAACAAAAGAAGACAACTGCTACTGGGATCTACTGGGCCCAGCACCTTCTGCAACCGGAGACTCGGGCTGCTCAACACCTAGACCTGAAAAGGGTTATGAGTAACAAAGTCAACGAACGCTGAGTAGAGTGGCAACTAGCTAACTAAACTAGTAAAGCTAACAGGTAAACTATATATTCCAATTTCTTTATTTTACAAGTTATTCCTTTTCACCCATTGGTTTATTCTTTTCAGATCTCTTTCTTGATCTCGAATGTTCCTCGTGGGAACGATCTTGATTGCAGTCTTTTCCGAAGAGTAGAAGTCGCACGTGGTGCTCTCCTAGTCGGGAGAGTCCCCAGTGGTGGTCCTACACCCAATCAACCACCCCAAGGTCACGGACAGATGTAACGGTGACTACGGCACGCGCGATAAGAGCATGGGTAGCTACCCCGCATTGGCACACGGTCAGTCATTTCCACTAATGGGTACACTCAAAGTACATCACGGAACAATATAGGGCCTAGCCCTCTTAGTAACAGGGGTCTAGCCCCTTAGAACCAAACAGGGGTCTCGCCCCTCCACAGTCCGCACACCCTCGTCTGACTACCCTGGTTTGCCAAGTGGGCCTAACAAGTCGGTGTAGGGTGGCTAGCTGAACCCCAAGCCCCGTGGGATGGCTAGCTCTCTCCCTACACTAGTAGCTCTCCCCAGTACAGTGTATGCAAGGGCCAAAATGTTGGTGCAGAGTGGCCAATCCTAACCCTGGGTCCCAACCCAGGGGTGGCTAGCTCCGCTCTACACTAAACAGGGGACAGTTACTCTCCTTGGTACCACGTACTTAAGGGCCAGCACACTTCCCCACTCACATTTCCAGATCCATTCCATTTATTTCTAGGAGCTCTACTCCTAATTCCCCGTAGTGTTCATGCCCATATTTCTCAGGCCATTCCATACCAGGTTTCCTCATTCACATTTTCATCCTCAGGTTATACACATGTAGCTCGTATTTCTATCGTTCACATTTCCATTCTCAGGTTATATACATGCAGCTCGTCTTTCTATCAATTAGCGTAAACAACATGTAATTCATATTTAACAGGCAACTCTTGTTCATTAACAGGCAGCTGTTATCGTTTCTATTTATTCATTCAAGACTGCAAATCAAATACACATACTGACATTTCAAGTAACTTCTCGTCCTAGGATTCATGCCATATCCTAGGTTCTAGTTATTCAATCCACGTATGTATTCAGGTTTATAATTAAAATAGGGAAAGCCACTCTACCAGACAACCCAGGAGTATTGGGGGCTCGAACAGCAGACTCACGTGCCTCAGCAAGCCTCGAACCCACAACAGAACGAAATCCTATAACAAGGAACAATCACAAGGAAACATTCAGAACAGTATAGAAGACCTAACAAGTATAGGAACTCTCAAGGAAAACACCAATAACTTGTTTGCGTAAAACGAACCTCAAACGGACCTTAAACGGGTCAAAAATAGGGTTACAGACCCAAATCAGACGTCTGGCACAAGGTCCAGATGTCTTAAAAGTAAACAGAAATGCACCTCAGGTTCTACGTCGACCTCAGATGTCCAGGACCTCCTCTGGACTGTCTGGACCTAGCTCCAGACTTCCAACCTCCTCTCTGGACATTTGGAAGTGCTTCCAGCCATCTGGCAAGCTGTCCAGATGTCTGAAACCCGTGGGAGGGCATGTCCCGTGCCTTCTCGAAGCAATCTCTGCATGCGACAACAAAAATCTCCTATATTTAGCCATGCAAAACATAGCTGCGGAGTGGCTTGCAAGGCCGTATCCGGAAAGGGAATGTACCTGCATGGAGGTCTGCTTTTAGACATTTGGTGTCGTCACCAGACGTCCACTCCGTCATCTGGACGTCACTCCAGACATCTGATTTTGGGAAAAACCCAGAACCAGAAATGCTTCCTGCTCTCCTCCACCGCATGCTGCCATGGACATGCCTCCTCACCTATAGCTCCGGCTGCAGCAGTGTTGGGGGCGACTCCCCTGACGCACTCCTCCCGCACGCACTGCTCCGGTCAAGCTCTCCCTTGGGCTCACGAGCTCAAGCTCTCCCTTCACGCCGTCGCTCCTTGTCGTCGCTATCGCACTCTCTCTCTCTCTCTCTCTCTCTCTCTCTCTCGCTCGCTCGCTCGCTCCTCTTGCTGGGGTGGAGAGGAAGCGAAGGAGGTGTCGGATGGGTGAAGTGAGGAAGAAGTAGAGGGGAAGGGGGCCTTTATAAGGCTCGCTAGGTTTGGGAAAAAGGAGAGAGGAGGGAAAAAAAGAGAGAAGGAGGGTACTATCTGCGTGAAGTACGCGCGCAGACATGAATCTCGTACCCAAAAATTTTGATTTCCAGATGTCTGGGAAGGAGTCCAGACGTCTGACCAGATGTCTGGCTGATAGTCCAGACGTCTTAAAAGGCTCAGATAGAATGGGTCTTTACATCATAACAAACTTAAAGGAAGTTTCATCCCCGAAACTTGAGCTAGCTAGGGTGCGGAAAAGGAATTATATACGCATAACAGACTTAAAGAGGACTAAAGTCGGTCCGAAAAGACGTACCCTCAAAAAGCTCTTGGTACCGCTCTTGCATTGCCTCCTCAGGCTCCCAGGTAGCCTCCTTGTACCTCTGGCTCCTCCACAAGACGTTCACCATGGGTACCTACTTCTGTCTCAAATTCCGGACAGCTCTATCTAGTATCTGTACTGGTCGCTCGGGGTAGGTCAGGTCATCACCCACCTCGACACTCTCGTTGCTCAGAGCGTGACTGGGATCGGCGACGTACTTCCTGAGGTTGGACACGTGAAACACGTCGTGCACACCAGAAAGCTGGGGAGGAAGGGCAAGCCTGTAAGCAACAGGTCCTACCCGCTCCAAGACCTCAAAGGGCCCCACAAACCTCAGCGCAAGCTTCCCTTTCACCCCAAACCGCTGCAGGCCCTTCATGGGTGAAATGCGAAGAAAGATGTGATCCCCAACCTCTAACTGCACCTCTTTGTGCTTTCGATCGGCATAACTCTTCTGTCTACTCCTGAGAGTGCGAAGTCATCTATGAATCTTCTTTATCACCTCCTGACTCTATTGGATCAGCCTGGGCCCAACCTCCCACTTGGTCCCCACCTCAACCCAACTCAATGGCGCAGTACACCTCCGTCCGTACAGGGCCTCGTAGGGTGCCATGCCGATACTCGAGTGATAACTATTATTATAAGGAAACTCTACCAGGGGCAAGTGCTCCTCCCAAGAGCCCCTCCAGTCCAATACACAGGCATGTAAAAGGTCCTCTAGTGTCTGTATCATGCACTCTGACTGTCCGTCAGTTTGGGGGTGGTACGCTGTACTGAACCTCAACCGTGTCCCCAAAGCTTGCTGAAACTCAGCCCAAAATTGGGAAGTAAAATGGGTATCCCGGTCGGATACAATCTCACACGAAACTCCATGTAGACGTACCACATCACGAATATACCTCTCTGCCAACTGCGTTGGTCCCGAGGTGACTCGAATCGGCAAGAAACGTGCTGTCTTCGTCAATCTATCTACAATCACCCAGACTACATCATGTCCTCGCTGGGTAATAGGTAAGCCCACCACCAAGCCCATGGTGATGCTCTCCCACTTCCACTCTATCATAGGAAGTGGCTACAATAGCCCTGCAGGCCTCTGATGCTTGGCCTTCACCTGCTGGCATACCAAACACTGCTGCACGAACTCCCCTACATCTCGCTTCATCCCTCTCCACCAAAAGTCATGTCTCAGATCATGGTACATCTTCGTGTTCCCAGGATGTATGGTGAACCTGGACCCGTGTGCCTCAGTCAGGAGCTCTCTCAACAACTCATCCCTGGGAACGCACAAACGTCCCCTCATGCGCAGTACCTCGTCTGAAAAAGGGAAGTCTCCTGGGTCCCCCGACAGTACTCTGTCTCTCAACAACAGCAGATACGGATCTGTCATCTATCCTGTGATGATGCGGTATATCAGCTCTGATCTCATCTGTCATGTCACAGTCACTGCCCCACAATGCCCCTATAACTCTAGTGGTCGCCAACTGCCCAACTCCTCCATAAGTCTCCAACTCTATGCCTATAAGCTAGCTAAGTGGGTGGGTGCCTTCCAGCATAAGGTGTCAGCCACCACGTTGGCCTTTCCCAGATGGTAGGAGATGTGCAGTCGTAGTCCTTCAAGAGCTCTAACCAACGTCTCTGTCTCATGTTAAGCTCCTTTTGATCAAACAAATACTTGAGACTCTTATGATCTGTGAATATCTCAAATGTCTCACCATAAAGGTAGTGCCTCCATGTCTTCAGCGCGAAGACAACAGCTGCCAGCTCTAAGTCGTGGGTAGGGTAGCTACGCTCATGGGGCTTCAGTTGTCGCGAAGCATAAGTGAAAACGTGACCCTGCTGCATGAGCACACCCCCTAACCCCTGCAACGAAGCATCCGTGTAGACAACGAAACCACCACTGCTATCTGGGATGGTGAGCACAGGAGCCGAAGTCAGCCTCTCCTTCAACTCCTGAAAACACGCCTCACAAGCATAAGTCCAAGCAAAGGGCACGTCCTTTCGGGTTAGCTAGGCCATAGGACGTGTAATCTGTGAGAAACCTTTGATAAACTGCCAGTAGTAACATGCCAGTCCCTAGAAATTGCAGATCTCTATCACCGTACGTGGCCTCTCTCACCTGAGTACTGCCTCTACCTTGGCTGGATCTATAGCCAAGCCATCCCATGAAATCACATGACCTAAGAAGGTCACCTGTCTCAACCAAAACTCACACTTGCTGTATTTGGCATACAACCTACATCGTCTCAACGTGTCCAGAACCATCCGTAAGTGTTGTCTGTGTTGTGTCTGATCCCATGAGTAAATGAGCACATCATCAATAAATACCACCACAAACTGATCCAGATACTGTCTGAACACCCAGTTCATCAAATCCATGAAGGCGACGGGGGCGTTGGTCAGCCCAAATGGCATGACCAAAAACTCGTAGTGTCCGTACCGGGTGCGGAAAGCTATCTTGGAGACATCAGTCTCCCTGATCCTCAACTGGTGGTAGCCTGATCTCAGATCTATCTTGGAGAATACCGTGGCACCTCGTAATTGGTCAAACAAATTGTCAATCCTCAGCAGCGGATGCCTGTTCTTGATAGTGACCCAATTCAGCTGTCTGTAGTCAACACAAAGGCGTAGGGTTCCATCCTTCTTCATAGATAACATCGAGGCTCCCCACAGGGATGCACTGGGCCTCACAAAGCCCTTCTCCAACAGGTCCTGCAACTGGGACTTGAGCTCTCGTAGCTCAAGTGGTGCCATCCTATATGGTGCTGTAGAAATGGGGCTGGTCCCTGGTAACAGTGAGATCTCAAACTCGATCTCACGCTTAGACAGTAGTCCTGGCAGCTCCTGGGGAAACACGTCGAGGTACTCTCTGACCACCGGGATGCTCCGAAAGTCTGCCACGGGGTTGGGTTTTGCCACTACACAAGCCAGGAAGTCCTCACACCCCTGGCCCAAAAGTCTCACTGCTCGAAGTGTAGAAATGCACCTGAAACCTTCGTCCACCGGTTGTCTGTGAAACTCAAAGGAAGGCATCTCCGGTATGGAGAAGATGATCTTCCTCTCAAAACAGTCCACCAACTCATGGTAAGCGGACAACCAATCCATTCCCAGAATCACGCCAAAGTTTTCCATAGGTATCATGAGCAGGTCAGCGGGGAGGCTGTGTCCCCCAATACTGGCCTCACAGTCTGTGTAGACCTTCTCAGCTACAAATAGCTGACCACTAGGACCTCTGATCACAAAAGGATCCTCAAACAACACACAGTCCTGTCCCAAAATGATAGCAAAACTTGCAGTAACAAACGAGCGCGTGGCACCAGAATCAAAAAGTATGTAAACTAATATGTCGAAAACTGTAACCATACCTGCCACCACTGAACCTGATGCCCTGGCGTCTCTATGTGTTAGGGCGTTGATACGCCCCTTAGCTCTCGATGTGGAAGAAACAGCCACACTATGTGTCGGACAGGTAACCGCTGCCCAGTACCCTCCCCGCAACTGTTGTCCTCCCCCATGCGCCTGAGAACCACGGCCACCTACTCGGCCTTCATTGCTCGGTGCGGGGAGCATCTGCTGTGCTCCAGCCCTAGATGGGTAGTCCCTCCTGATGTGGCCCGGCTGGCCACATTAGTAGCAGAGGGGGACTCGACTCCCTCCCTTGGTAGGTCCCTGTTGACGGCTGGGCAGGGGTCCAGTGCTGACAGCTGGACCCTGTCGGGGGCCCCCAAAGGTCGCTGACGGCCTTGCAAAATGTGACAACTCTCCCGTGGGCACCGTGTGCCTCCTCTCTCGCCGGCCCTGTGAGTACTTTGGCTGGTAGGGCTGCTTCCATCCACTGTCAGTGTCTCGTGCGGCCGGGTTGGTCTCCTCATACGTCATAGTTGCCTCCACCACTCTCGAGAATGTGGGCAGCTTTAGGGGTTTGACATACCCTTGAATGGCCAACCGAAGCCCCTCAATGAACCTCCACAGGTGCTCCTCCTCGTAGCCATAGCTGTCGCAGCAAAATGTGACAGCTCCAGGAAGCGCGTGCGATATGCGCTAACAGTCATCGTCCCCTGGCAAAGAGTGTGGAACTCCTGCCTCCTCTAGTCCTACCACGTTTGCGGGAAGTATTACTCGCAGAAGAGGGTCACAAACTGGTCCTACGTTAGTTCTGCCCTCTCCTGGCCTCTGACTGCCCTCCACCACCTGTGTGCCGCGCTCTCCAGCTGGTATGTGGCAAAGGCCACACAACACTTTGCAAGGGGGCGGAGGGTGTCAAACACCTTCTTGATCTGCTCGAGCCAGTCCTCCTCAGACGAGTCCTCATCTCCCTTGAAGGAGGGAGGCTTCAGCTTCTGGAACTGTCCGTAAAGCTCGTAGTGCTGCTGAAGCGGGGGAATGGGCACACCTTTAAGCAGGGAGGGCTCATGCTCGGAACTGTCAGAGTGCAGTGGGGGCGGTAGAGGACCACCCCCTCCCCCACGTCCAGCGCTACATCGGTCTCGTGGTACCACAGAGGACTCCCCCTCCACATCCCCAGGGAGAGGTGCTCGTGGAGGCAGGTGGAGCTCCTCTCATACTATATCTTGTATCAACTGCGCGAGGTCCTGGGCCTAGATGCCTGGGAGGAGTGGCTGGTCAACTGACACCTCAGGCCCGACACGTCTACCCTTTCGACCTCGTCCACGGATGCATCCACGGCCCGCCTCAAGGACTCCACGTCGAGGCATCTCCTGCAAGGAGACGCAGAAATAGAATAAAAAAGAAGTCAACTCTAACAGACTTCAGCAAGGGAAACTCAGAACATATGTCAAGCGGTACGTTGTGGGGGTTACTCTAGTTACATGCACGTGAATTGGTTATTCTCAAGATAGTTAATTCATTTCTTAGAATGACCTTGCTCTGATAACATCTTGTTACGACCTGGTTCCCAAATCCCTACAGGACACGAGACCGGCCCGACTCGACTGATCCCAAGACCCAGTCATCCAACAAGAAATAATAAAAAAGTAGGAAAGTAAACCACATTCACTATGCTATGTAACTAACGGTAAAAAGAGTACAAGCAGTAAGGAAAGAAAAGCTACTAACAGTACATATTACCATTACAATAGTAAAATGGAAACAAAGTATAGAAACATAAAGGTAACAAGAGTCTGAAACTCACTACAACAGAAAGTACAACAAAAGAAGACTACTACTACTAGGCTCTACTGGGCACTGCACC
The DNA here is from genome assembly GCA_037157565.1 of Thalassia testudinum. Lineage (NCBI taxonomy): Eukaryota > Viridiplantae > Streptophyta > Magnoliopsida > Alismatales > Hydrocharitaceae > Thalassia > Thalassia testudinum. The sequence continues at coordinate 27,553,185 of JAZHRO010000014.1, forward strand.
TTCTGCAGCCGGAGACTCAGGCTGCTCAACACCTGGACCTGAAAAGGGTTATGAGTAACAAAGTCAGCGAACGCTGAGTAGAGTGGCAACCAGCAAACTAAAGTAGTAAAGCTAATAGGTAAACTATATATTCCAATTTCTTTATTTTACAAGTTATTCCTTTTCACCCATTGGTTTATTCTTTTTAGATCTCTTTCTTGATATCGAATGTTCCTCGTGGGAACGATCTTGATTGAAGTCTCTTCCAAAGAGTAGAAGTTGCACGTGGTGCTCTCCTGGCTGGGAGAGTCCCCCGTGGTGGTCCTACACCAAGTTAACCACCCCAAGGTCACAGACAGATGTAACGGTGACTACGGCATGTGCGGTAAGCGCACGTGTAGCTACATCGTACTAGCACGCGGTCAGTCATTTATGCTAACGGGTATGCATAAAGTACAGCACGAAACAGTATAGGGCCTAGCCCTCTCAGTAACAAGGGTCTAGCCCCTCAGAACCAAACAGGGGTCTCATCCCTCCACAGTCCGCACACCCTCGTCTGACTACCCTGGTTTGCCCAGTGGGCCTAACAAGTCGGTGTAGGGTGGCTAGTTGAACCCCAGGCCCCGTGGAGTGGCTAGCTCTCTCCCTACACTAGTAGCTCTCCCCGGTACAGTGTATGCGAGGGCCAAAAAGTCGGTGCAGAGTGGTCAATCCTAACCCCGGGTCCCAACCCAAGGGCGGCTAGCTCCACTATACACTAAATAGGGGATAGTCGTTGTCCTTGGTACCACGTACTCAAGGGCCAGCACTCTTCCCCACTTACATTTCCAAATCCATTCCATTTATTTCCAGGAGCTCTACTCCTAATTCCCCGTAGGGTTCATGCTCATATTTCTCAGGCCATTCCATACCAGGTTTCCTTATTCACATTTCCATCCTCAGGTTATACACATGCAGCTCGTATTTCTATCATTCACATTTCCATTCTCAGGTTATGCACATGTAGCTCGTATTTCTATCATTCACATTTCCATTCTGAGGTTATACACATGCAGCTCATCTTTCTATCAATTAACGTAAACAACAGGTAATTCATATTTCACAGGCAACTCTTGTTCATTAACAGGCAGCTGTTATCATTTCTATTTATTCATTCAAGACTGCAAATCAAATGCGCATACAGACATTTCAAGTAACTTCTCATCCTAAGATTCATGCCATATCCTAGGTTCTAGTTATTCAATCCACATATGCATTCAAGTTTATAATTAAATTAGGGAAAGCCACTCTACCAAACAACCCATGAGTATTGGAGGCTCGAACAGTAGGCTCACGCGCCTCAGCAAGCCCCGAACCCGCAACGGAATAAAATCCTATAACAAGGAACAATCGCAATGGAACATTCAGAATAGTATGAAAGACCTTCTAACAAGTAGAGGAACTCTCAAGGAAAACACCGATAACTTGTTTGCGTAAAACAGACCTCAAACAAACCCTAAATGGGTCAAAAACAGGGTTATAGACCCAAATCAGATATCTAGCACAAGGTCCAGATGTCTTAAAAGTAAATAGAAATGCACCTTAGGTTCTACGTCGACCTCAGACGTCCAGGACCTCCTCTGGACCGTCTGGACCTAGATCCAGATGTCCGACCTCCTCTCCGAACGTCTGGGAGTGCTTCCAGCCATGTGGAAAGCTGTCTAGACATTTGAAACGCGTGGGAGGGCATGTCTCGCACCTTCCTGAAGCAAGCTCCACATGCGACAACAAAAATCTCCTATATTTAGCCATGCAAAACATAGTTGTGGAGAGGCTTGCAAGGCCGTATTCGTAAAGGGAACATACCTATGCGGAGGTCTGCTTTCAGATATATGTGTCATCAATAGACGTCCACTCCATCGTCTGGACGTCACTTCGGAAGTCTGATTTTGGGAAAAGCCCATAACCAGAAATGCTTCCTACTCTTCTCCGCCGCACACAGTCACGGCCACGCCTCCTTGCCTGCAGCTCCGGCTGCAGTAGTGTTGGGGGCGACACCCCCGACGCACTCCTCCCGCACGCGTCGCTCCAGCCGTACGCCCTTCGGTCAGCTCCCTCAAGCTCACGAGCTTAAGCTTTCCCTTCATGCCACCACTCCTCGTCGCCACTCTCGCTCTCTCTCTCTCTCGCACTTGCTCCTTTCGCTAGGGTGAAGAGGAAGGGAAGGAGGTGTCGACTGGGTGAAGTAAGGAAGAATAAGAGGGGAAGGGGGCCTTTTATATGGCTCGCTAGGGTTGAGAAGAAGGAGAGAGGAGGGAAAAAAAGAGAGAAGGAGGGTACTATCTGCACGCAGCACATGCGCAGACGCAAAGCTCGTACCCAAAAATTTTGATTTCCAGACGTCTGGGAAGGGGTCCAGATGTCTGACCAGACGTTTGACCGACAGTCCAGACGTCTTAAAAGGCTCAAGACAAAATGGGTCTTTACAGCTGCTGAGTATGCTTTTCCCAATTGGAGGCCTGGAAGACTTTGTAGAGGTATTCCGCTCCAGTTGAGGGTGGTAGTGGGGGTGATGTCAACCGGAGCACGATAGACGGAAGCAGAGGAGTGGAGCTCATTGGCGACACTTGAAAGCTTAAGAAAATGACCCTAAGGCCCAATTAAAAGGTTCACGACCTTCGCAGTGGCATGGGGAGCACAATGGTGGTGGTTCGGAGTGTTTGGAGGCATCTGGTGGCCGGATGATAACGACGAGGGTAACCGAGGTATGGGTTGTTTGGTGGGATGTTTGAGTGGTCAAAATGCTTAATAAAATGAGGGCTTTTGGTCACTTTTGGTCTCTAAACTGTGGGGAAGCTTTTGGCAGTTGGCGGTGTGTGGCAGTCGCACGACCACATTGAAGATGTGGCTGGAGGCAGAGAAGACCGAGAGGGAGAAAGTGAATGCATGGTTGAAACTAAGTCCTAGGAGTCTAATTCTAATCTAGGGAGAGAGAGGAAGAAAGAGAATCTAATTATTGGGCGAAAGGTTGAGAGAATCCATGGTGGCTTGCCTCGTCGGTGTTGTGGATGAAGAAGCCTTTAGTGAGGGAAAATGGCGATGACGAAGTGGCTAGGAGCTCATCTTGTGGTATGCAAGAAGTGGAGGAAGTTAAGGAAGGTGTTGGGCCACCCAATTTTTTCATTGGGTGGCTAGGCGACGAGGAAGAAGAGGGTCTCTAGAGCCACGGTCGAAGGTGGCTAGAGAAGAGAAGTGGATTTTGGCCGGAACCAAGCTCATTTGGATTGTGGAATATCAAGGTGTTTAAATAAAGCTCAATCGCAAGGCCAAATTCGAGAAATTCGCTCGATTAGGTCACAGATTTGGAAACCAAGATCCCCCAATTTACTCAAGCTTGCTTGTGCTATAGGATCAATATCAATCTCTGAAATGTGGTTAGTTTGATTCCTCATTATCTAAACATCAATCCCTCCAATTTTGTAGGGATTTGGAGGAGATTTGAGAGAGATTTTCTCTCTTGAATGTCAGTGGCAAGGGTTGAAGGTTCTATACAAACCTTCAATAGTGGTAGGGGCCTATTTGCAAAGATGACGAGAAATTTAGCGGCCAACTGGTAATAAACTTGAAACCTAGGGGTCTGGATGTTAGAAATAGAGTTTTTAGGGGCTAAAATGTAAACTAGGTCAAGGTAGACTCTGAGTGGGCCCAAATTTTGGTGTTAACCTAATTCAGACCCAAGGAATCTAATGGTGAACTTGGATTTGAGTTGTGACCACATTTGAATGGGTAAATTACACAGGAGCCTAAATCAAAGTAAATTCCCATCTGAAACTGTTCTTGGTCAAAATGGGTTCAGATGATCAAAGTGAAGGCACCAAATCTCTTAGAATATTTTTTCATGAATTTTAGGGGATTTATATTATTTTTATCTTGACCATAACCCTTTCAATTTAAGTAGGGCTAATAATTAGGGTTTTTAGTACTATTTTTACCGTCGAAATGTGTGAAACCTTAATTCAGTCAGTGTAAGCCCACTTCTTAGTATTTTATATTCATTTGACCTTCAATCGACATTTCAGGATAATCCCTCCTATGGCACCTGAATCAGCACAAGGTGCTTACATGCCCCCAGTAGGATATTTAGATATCCTAGGAGACAAGCACCGAGGAGACGATATGTTATTATGCATCTTCGAGAGGAGTATTTTTCCTTCCATCTCTCCATGCTGAGAACTCATCTAATCAACTTGTATCTTCGAGCCACTCCTAAGGCATATTTTTGGGAAAATATTTTTCAGAACAAAACACTTTTGGCATTATATTTCATTAAGCACACTGAACTAGACCAGTGTGTGATTTTTGGGTGCTTAGGTTACCAAGTCTCACAAACCAAAGGGTAGGCAATGGGGCTGAATAATCCCTAAGCCTTAGACTTAATATATCAGCTTCACACTTTCCTCAACCTCTTGAGGATTAATTCGAATCTTAACAAATACGTGAGTATTTAAGCCCTAGAATAGGGTCAAGAGGCCTAAGGTCAGTACACTTACTTATTTCCTTGTCTCTAGCACTTCAAGACTTAATCCTTGTTTTGATTTCATCTAGAACTTAAGTAGGATCCATAATCAATTGCTAGGACTATCAATTATTTCTGATTTTGCTCATTTGTCAATTTTTTGTATTTCCTCCTCTTTTTCTTCCTTAAGAAAGATTTTTCATTCATTTCATAAAATTTTCCTCCCTATTCTCCATTTTTTTATTTTATTATATATAGATATATGTATATTTTTTGTGAGAATCCCTCAAAGAATTGAATTTCTCATTTGTTTTGCACTTTAATACCCCCCATGCCTAAGTTTTACAATGTCCTCATTGTAAACTAGGTGGGTACGAATTCAGCTTAGTTCAAAGTTTAGAACAGGGTCAAAGGGTGGGTGAACGGGTTGGGTTGACTGTTTGCGAACGATTTCAAACTCTAATACGGATGTCATAGCTGGAGTTGGCTATTCTAAAGTTTGAACCCTAAGTGCAATAGGAATGTAGCTTAAAAGGAATCAGAAGGGTCTCGAGTTTTGGAAATGACAGGTTGCCTCCTGTTAAGCACTAAATTTGATACCTTCAACCGAGCAGAAGGTGGTCAATGAGGAGTGGTCAAATTGGAAGAATTTTGTAGAACAAGCACCATGATGAGTAGTTTGGTTGGTCCAACCAAGTGCTTGTTCAGATCAATTGGCTAATGATGCAGACCAAACCCAATCAGTCTAGTGGGTTGAGGAATGTGAATCAATAGGTGTGGAACCCACCAAATACATTGTGGCTCAAATAGATGTGGAAATGTGAATCTAGGGTTTGGTTGTATCAATTCAGCTGGATCAGAGTAGGGGTCCTCGAAAGATAATGGATCTGTGGAGAATGTAGGAACCCTATTGGTTGGATCAGAGGGGGACAATAAGTGGTTGTCAGTTTGATTAATGTCCGATTCCCTATCGAATTGTGGTGGTAAATCATATGCAACTGAATCAGTAAGAGGTGAGTCAGAATAAAAATTGATTCTGATGGTGGGTCGTGGTTGGGATCGATTTATGAAAGTCTCTGTAGGAGGTAGGGTTGCTTTGAGTTTTAAATCACTAGCCTTAGAATTAGAATCGAAGAATGGATAATGGATACTAAGGTCGTAAATTGGCTCGTAATCATCTAGAAACAAGGGTTCTCCAAAATCAGAGTATGATTTGAAATCATCGGAGAATTTGCGAAAATTAGCTTCTGAACATGATTCAAGATTGGGATTTCTACCACAGAATAAATCAAGATGCATGGAGTTATCAACCTGACTTTGATCTAACCTAGTCTCAAATTCCAAGCCCAGAGAGATGTCCTTATTAGGCATAGGCTCAGGTTCAAGGTATTTAGGGTAGATCCAATCAAATCCCAACTCTTTCAACTCCTTTGATTCTGTATCGTAAATTGGTTTGACTTCCGACAAATCAATTTGTTCTCTTGAGGAGTTCAGAGAGGTATGATCATCAAATATAGGCCCAAGATCATAGTTCGAATCTAAAATCTTGTTCTCATCCCATTGGGCCTCATGATCATCCCAACTAGGTTCAGATCTAGATTCTAGTTTAGGTGTAGGAATTGGGTCACTAGAATCTAGACTTGGTTCTATTGGGATGTCAGAATTGCTTTCAAGGTATGGAAGTTACATCCTCAAGAGATTCTGAATCAAACTCATCACAGGTGTTTAGGAAATCAAAGCATGATGGACCAGCTTCACAGCTACCCATGGCTGGCTCATAATCGGGAACACATGTAACTAGATCCACCCAACCCATATCATTATCAAGTGTGTTATTCTGTCCAATAACAAAACTTGTTTCCATTTGGGTTGGGGGTCCATAACAATCTCCATTTTCATACCGAGTTTCTGGGAAATTGCATTAATCCTTAAGATTGTTCCAAGATGTTTCATTGGTTTCTGGGTAAGAATATGGGTATTTCTGATCAATTGCTCGTTGCAACATATTTAGCACATTTGCATGTTTTTCAATGACATCCTGATGTATTTCCCAAAGTGGTGGATTTGTCAAACATTATAAGCCCACAGTGCCACATAATCTCCACAATTCACTATACTCCAACATGAGAGCACCCCAGGTTAAACCATGTATCATTTCGGTTAACATCATCTTGGCATGGTTCATAAGGAGGGTTGTTATTTCTAATACATTAACCTGAACACTACTAAAGGGATTTAAGGTCCTATCAAATTCTTCGCTATGCCTAAGAGCAACTTTGATCATTTTCTCTTTTATGCTCATACGGGATTCAAGTTTATTGAACATTTTTCCTATGTTGTCAGTTTGCATCTCCAAATCAAGTGGTGGATCAAGATGGAGTCAGGTCTAGATTGATGTGATCAGATCAGATTTCTCCCACAAGATCAACTCTAATGGAGGCCTCTAGATCAGACCTAGGGACCTCTCTTGTGTGTGCACTAAAGAATAGATGAGGGACTGGATGTGTATTGGACCTAATCAAGGCACCCAAAAATTTTGGATGACTAAGGTTGTTTGAGGCAAATAGACCTCTTGATCAAACATCCACACACCTGAGAATTAATTGAGCAGCCAAGAAGGGAGAGTCCTGCAGAGACCCCTACAAATAGTCTCCCCATGAGTTACAGGGTTTCTCCTACCCAAACTTCCTTTTCACTATTGTTCCAAGTAGACTGGAATGTGCAAATTGAGACCTATGTCTACCAATTTTAGCCCTAATTATACCTTTAATTTCACTTGATTTAGAAGCTATTTCAAATTGTGACCTAATTTATAGGTTGGTTGATTCACAAGTGAATTGACTTCACCTGACCTGTCCTAAGGCTAAGGATGAAATTTGGGTCAGAACAGCCAAATCACCCTGAATTGGTTCTGAACAGGTTATTAGGTCCCAAATTTTATCATTCAAGTGAATTTAGAGCCTTGATTTTAGAGTTCACTTGGTTAGATCCATTTAAAACAAGGGTTTGGATAGCACACAAATGTAGGAAGATCAATTTCCTTGATTGCAAGCAACTGTATACTAACACTTCAAAACCCTAGTGTGGAAACCCTAGATTAGCTCTAATTCCAAGTCCAATTTGAATCCAAATATGACACCTTGGACTCAAACAAGAAAGTGAGTAGTCAAAGATGTTGAAAAAATTTAGCATAAATCCCTAATAGGTATAGGAAGTAAGGATGGGAAATCTCTAATCAAATCATACCAACTTCAATCTGTTGTCAATTAATCTCACAAATCAAAAAACTCTTTGCCTTTAAATGATACTTACTAGGAAGTTAAGGCAAGTGGATCCTAATTTATTTGTTTCCTTTTTCTCTTCCCAAGATTAAGAGATGACTAGGGAAGAAGAAAAATTCTACCTGTCCCTGGAGATGTTGATTGCACGGAAGATCTCCTTATGATGTACCTTGCAACAACAAAACAAAGCAGATAGGCCACGTTAAAAATCAACTCAATAATTAAGAGAAATATGACTAATGGTGAATTGCACGCTGCTTCTTGGCAATGCCACCAAAATGCTACATCAAAAATCATTGTAGTTTAGGAAAACATTGAGTCTAAGTATAGTGACGAAAATCGATACAACATTTAAATTTATAAAGCTCAAAAAATTATGAATTCCGAGGTCATTTGTAGGGAACAATTATGGAATTCAAATATTAATAAAAAATAATGAGTATAATAATCCACAATAATGATATGTAATGAATAAATAATCCACTAAAAAGATATTCAATTAGCATAAAAGATTGTATCTCAAGAAGCAGTGACAAAAATATAAATAGAAGCTTAAAAATGGTGGTTGGAACCACCAATTAAGCCTTAGCAATTATTCAGCCCAATTCTCAAGTCAATTTCTCAATAATAGCCAATATCAGAACCTCAATCTAATTCAAAGTCAACCATAAGACGTTGAGCACAACCTCCAGACGACTTAAAGTCAAACCCCAGATCCCTCTGAATTTTCAAGCCAAAAATCCCCCGGGCACAAATCTCGAGGTCCAAAACTATGCCCAGGCATGTGCTCATGTACGTGTAAGTGAGCATGTGTATGTGTGTCTATGGGAAGGGTTAGGGGACCTAACCCCCTTTGTTCGTGGGTAAAGAGCCCATGGATGCAATTCCTTATAAAGATGTTTTTGAAACATCTTCTAATGATGTGGGACTATGTCCCCTTTGTTCTTCTTCACACGTTGCAACAAATGATGATTGTTCCAATTCGCACTACTACTGGGTATGTTCTTCCCAATTGGAGGCATGGAAGGCTTCCTAGAGATTTCCACTCTAGCTGACGGTGGTAGCAGGGGCAATGTCGGCCGAAGCACGGCGGACAGAGGCGGAGGAGTTGAGCTCGCAAGCGACACCTGAAAGCTCAAGAAAATTGCCCTTAAGGCCCAATTAAAAGGTTCACGACCTTCACCATGGCATGAGGAACACAATGGTGGTGGTTGCGGAGTGTTTGGAGTCATATGTGGATGATGACGACAAGGGTGACCAGAGTATGGGTTGTTCGGTGGGATGTTTGAGTGGTCAAAATACCCAATAAAGTGAGGGCTTTTAGTCTCTAAAATGTGGGGAAGGTTTTGGCTGTGCTAGCGTAGCGGTTGGTAGTGTGTGGCAGTCGCGCGACCACGCCAGAGATGTGGCCAGAGGTGGAGAAGACAAAGAGGGAGAGAGTGAATGCGTGGTTGAAACTGGGTCCTAGGAGTCTAATTCTAATCTAAGGAGAGAGAGGAAGAAAGAGAACCTAATTATTGGGCAATAGGGGGAGAGAATCTATGGTGGCTTCCCTCACTGGTGCCGTGGAAGAAGAAGCCTTTGATGAGGGAGAACGGCGATGACAAGGAACTAGGAGCTCCTCCTATGGTATGCGAGAAGTGAAGGAAGTTGAGGAAGGTGATAGGCCACCCAATTTGTTCATTGGGTGGCCAAACGATGAGGAAGAAGAGGGTCACCAGAGCCACGATTGGAGGTGGCCGGAGACGAAAAGAAGTGGATTTTGGTTAAAATCGAGATCGTTTAGATCGTGGAATTTCGAGGAGTATAAATAGAGCTCAATCGTGAGCTCAAATTGGAGAAATTCGCTCGATTAGGTCACGGGTTTGGAAACCAAGATCCCATAATTTTCTCAAGCTTGATTGAGCTCTAAGATCAATATCAATCTTTGAAATGTGGTTGGTTTGATTCCTCATCGTCTTAACATCAATCCCTCCAATTTTATAAGGATTTGGAGGAGATTTGAGAGAGATTTTCCCACTTGAATGTCGGTGGATAGGGTTGAAGATTTTGTTTAGACCTTCAATGGTGGAAGGGGCCTCTTTGCAATGTTGACAAGAAAGTTAGGGTCCATTTGGTAATAAACTTGAAACCTAGGGGTCTTGATGTGAGAAATAGATAAGTCAAGATGGACTTTGATTAGGGCCAAATTTTGGTGTTAATCTAAGTTGGACCTAAGGAATCTAATGGTGAAGTTGGATTTGAGTTTTATCAATGTTTGATTGGGAAAATTGCACAGGAGCCCAAATCAAGGCAAATTCCCACCTGAAACTCTATTCTTGGTCAAAATGGGTTTATATGATCAAAATAGAGGTACCAAACCTATTATAATCTTTTTCCATGGATTTGAGGAGGTTTAGATTGATTTTATCTCGATCATAACCCTTTCAATTTAAGTGAGGCTAATAATTAAGGTTTTTAGTATTATTTTTACCCTCGAAATGCGTAAAACCCTGATTCAATCAGTGTGAGTCCACTTCTTCGTCTTTTATGTTCATTTTGACCTTCAATTAACCCTTGAGTAACCCTATTTATAATTTGCATTTGTGATGTGCTGTTAAAATAATAGAATTGACCCCATTTTCTTGTCTTCTTAAATCAGATCAAAGAGGAATTATGATCCTCAGATGATCGTTTAGGAGTATTTATCATTTGATTCTAACTAAATTAAGTTAGTTGTGATGAATGATGGCATTACTATCAGGATGTGGTTCCCCCTCCTTTCATCCCAATAAGTAGTTCATCTTGCTCCTCTTGCTTCCAAGGTTAGTTTTAGGTCTTTAGAATTAAGTTTCGAGCCCTCACATGACCATTCAAGGCTCATCTTCCTCCGGCGAGCTCTAACAGCCATACTATGCCACCATTCACCCATCCACCTACACCACAAGCTTCCCTACATCTTGAAGATCAGAATATGTCAAGAAATTGAGAGCTTTGATCTACAAATCGACGAGCCGAACAACCCATCAATCCGCTACCCTCTCCAACCTCGTTTGGCCACCACATGTTTTCTTGCACCAAATCGACACCACCATAACATTCTTCACCTCATGGTGAAGCTTTTGAATCTTCTAATTGGGGCCCAAAGCCCATATTTCTTGTTATAAGTACTTATCGTGGACCTTGTCTTCTCCAGCATCGATGGCCTCCATCCGGTGAGCACGTGGCCACAAGAGCTCCCTCAATAGCTACGAATTGGTGTGAGGAATCCATCCAGACCATTGGATTGAAGATCTAATAGTGGTCGTGTTCCAAGTAGACATAAGTTTCTCCACGTTGAGGTTGTTGAAACGAATGAAGAGGGTGCTTACAAAGTCCCACATTGTGGGATTGTGATTCAAAACTTGATATAAATTGGCTTGCACACCTTAAGGGGCACTCAAGACCACTAGGGGTCGGGTCCCCTACCCCATACCCATAGGTACGCACATACACACACTCGTACACATGCGAGCTGATTAGCCCATATTTGTGGGCTATTTAAATATTTAAGTGTCTAGACATTAAGCTAATTTTAACATTTAGATAGCATACATTAGGATGTAAATAAATTAATTCATATTTTTAGCTTAAGTATATAATTCATGCATTTAGAATTAACCTAGGGTTGCATACATTTAATTAGTTAATTAATTAGGTGCACTATTTTAATTAACATAGAAGTTAAGGAGTTATGTATAAATAACCCTAATTATTTTATTCTTTTTCTTCTTCTTCTCCTCTGCAGGCAACTCCATCTCCGCCTCCTCCTCCTGCACATCACGTTGATTCTACGGTAGGTTTTGAATTTCAAATCTTAGCCGTGGCTAAAAAAGAGGAGGGGTTGTTGTTCAATGGGAGGCCACCACCCCTTTGTTCCTCATTGTGCTTAGAAAACCTTGCTTCTCATCCACTCCATACCATCGGCCTCCCACCACGGCAGTGCGACTCCACCACCGTGGGTGTGTGGGGTGACAGCCCACACCACCAAGAGTCCCTGCAACTCCTCCTGCCTCGCGCCATCAGACCCTGCCTGCACCTTCATATCCAGTCCACCCACGCTCCAGTGCACCCTGCCAAGCATGCCTACCACCACACGCCTTCCCTGCAGCACCTACAGCAAGTGCCTGTATGCCCACGTCTTCATCTCCAGCACATCCATGCCTCCACCGCGCACCATCTACCCACCGTGCGCCTTTACCAGCACCTCCAGTGCCCTTACCCCAACCAACACGCCCGTGCGCCCTTGCGGCCTACAGAGTGCCCTCCAGCAGTGCCTGCAATGCCCCAGCACCCTCGCTTCAGCCCTCCTCGCGCCTCCCTGCAGGACCTGTAGTCGGCGCCATCAGACCCCACTACACGCCCTTGCCTAGCATGCATTCTGCAACGCACCCAACCCCGCACACCAACAGCGCCCGCGCTCCAGTGCCTCCTTGCAGCACCTGCAGCCAGCGCCAACAGACCCCCTGTGTGCGCCTGTGCGACCCGCAGAGTACCGCCCCTCCACGCGCGCACGGCCCATGTGCGCCTGCAGCGCCCCCAGCTCCCGCGCGCTGCCCCTCCTCGTGCATGTAGCACGCGCGGCCAACAACAGTAGCCTCCATCACCGCCACTTCTTTCCTCTGGCAGGCTGGCTCTGACCACCATCCATCGAGCCACTACCACCATCATGTGCGGATCGGGGAGGGCTACCTCTGGTCGCCAACTCACCGTCCATTTCTCCTTCATCCATGCACAAACCCCTCCCAAAGCTAAACCCCTGTTTCATCCTCTATTAATAATTACATTTAATGCCATTGCCATGAAATTGGATTTTGATTTATCATTATTTTGTTATGGTGAATTTATGCCTTCATGCTAATGCTTCTAGAGAATTGCTAAACCTTGTTATTCATCTCTATGTGCATTGAATTTAATTTTGAATGACATTTTCGTATGCATGCAAGTGACTAGTACATGGCATACTCTTGCACATGGATTATTTTCTGACGTAAAAATTACATTAACACCCCTTGACTTCTCCATAAATTTAAGGTTTACTTTCAGAGCTACACAAGCATTATTTGATCTGGCGAATAGTTTAGCGAACTTGATTTTGACCTAATTGCGAGTTTAACTAAGTCATTGCCTCCCTGTGGACATGACTCACTCTCCTGTGAGTGGTTTAATTTTAATTTTAATTATTTTGTTAAGCGATTTTCCACCACTTTGATCCTACAATGACAAATCATCTTAATAACATAATTCGAAAGTGAAAATCGACTTATCAAATGGCGCCGTTGCTGGCGAGGCAACATATGCAATAATTTCACCTAATTGTTATTTCTGATTATTTCTCATTGCACAGTGATCTGACCATTTATTATTTTTTCTGTGCGAGGAATTTGAGAGAGGTGACAGGCATATCTGGGAGAAGACGTCGACCTTGAGCGACGGTTACACGCGGGGAAGATGAAGGAGACCTAGATCCCGCCTCCATAGGAGATTCTCCGTGTCATAAGTGTTAATTCTGTTTTCTCACCCTTGTAGTAATTGGGGCTGATTTTTGGGAGCCTGTTCCCTTTCTTTAGATTTAGGTTTTTCAAGTTATTTTTTGGATTGTTTACCCTTAATTTGCTTGTGTATAAGTAGATAAAAAAAAAACACAAGCTACTTGCTAGAAGCTTCCTGCCCTTAGGTCGAATCATTTAGGACTGAATGAGCAGCATCTAGATCTAATTCTTGTCTTGCATATTGCATGAAGAATGCTGGAATCAGGTATGCACTTCTAACTTCGCATTTCTACTTGTCATGCAAATGCAGTTGGATTAATTTTTAGACCACAAATCTGTCTTGAAGCGATCTAATAAAGTGGTCACATTTAATTCTTGAAAAAGGACTAATTAAAGGAGGGACATTTAAAAATCAAGGACTTGATTTTCAAACATGGCGTGCGATTCAAAATTCAAAATCTTTTTGCGGTGTATGCACACTTATATCTTTTGCACCACAGCACGCATTTAGACACTCCTAAGTCTTGGAACTACTAGGACAAGTGCCCTCCTACCATTGGATTCTGAAGTGTTCAGAACTTAAGATCAAATGTTTGTAAATCCAAAGAGGGGGATAACCTGTCACAGATTTTTGGCGGTAGTTGAGAAGCACCGCGAAAGCACAGCTTCAAAGGAAGGCTTAGGCCTACTTGCATCCCTCGATCTTCCTTCTTTGGATTTGCTCTACCATTTGAGATTTAGGGAAGAACACCTAATCTCCAACTAGGTCTTTTTAGGCATTTTGAAGGTTGACAATAGGCGCGTAATTGACTGGGCAACTTGCTTTGTCACTTACAATTTGAACTAAAGTCAAAGGCCTAAATTTGTAAAGATCGAACAAGTCCTTTTGAATTGTGTTTGTAGTGCATGCTTGGTAGGCATTCTCTTAGGAGACAACTTGTGTTTGATCCTGAACCTGAAAGAATCTTGAGAAGAAACCTTCCAAGGGTAGAATGGCCGATCAAAGGAGCCTTAAGGAATATTTCATTCCAACCAATCAAGCTGGCCCTGCACTACGTAGACCTAGAGGGGACAATCCTTATGAGACCAAAAGCAGTACCATATCCTTGCTAGCCTCCTTTTATGGTACTGCTAGGGAAGATCCTTACAGGCATATAGAGGAATTCACCGAGGTCTGTTCCACAGTGAAGCTGTAGGGTGTTACTGATGACGCTCAAATGCGGACCATCTTTCCCTTCTCCCTTAAGGACAAAGCCAAGTATTGGTATCACACCCTTGATGATATTAACACTTGGGATGCCCTAAAGAAGGAGTTTTTGAAGAACTTCCCAATGAGCAAAACAAATCACTTTAGGAGGGAAATTATGAGTTTTGTTCAAAAGGATGGGGAAGCTTTCCATGATGTGTGGGAGCGCTTTAATGACTTGCTAATACTTTGCCCACACCACCAGATGCCTAAGTGGCAACTGGTTGAAAGGTTCTACACCGGACTTAATGATTCGCCTAGGCAAACTGTGGATGGTGCCTGTGCAGGAACCTTTCTATCTACGACTGAGGATTAAGCTTGGAACCTTTTTGATACGTTGAGTGAGAATTCTATTCACTTGAATTCTGCCTACATGGATAGAAAACCCACTCTCATGTAAAGAAAGTTGGAGGTGAATGAGGTAAGGGACACCCAGAATTTAGCCTATCAGATTCAATTATTGAATCAAAACATGGAAAGGCTTATGTTGAGCCTGAGTCAATTCATATCTAACACCTCCACATCCCAAGCTTTTGAATGCTCCATTTGGCAAGGCAATACACACGCCACTATGGACTGCCACTTGGCCTCCCATTTCCCTGAGCTGGTACAAGCGGATCTGAATGCCGCTCAAGGGTTCCGTCCTAGACCTTGTAATGACCCTTTTTCGAATACTTATAATGAAGGATGGAGGAACCACCCAAACTTTTCTTGGAGATAAGGAAATGTCTCAAATTCTGGAAATTATAAGCTACAATCCTTTCAAAACCATCAAATGAACCAACCTCAGACCTTTGCCCAACCTAAGACCTCTAAGATGGATGAATTGAAGGCAATGTTGAGAACTATGTAAGAAAGTCAAAGTGCCATCATCCAATCTCATGACAAGGCTATACATGAGATGAAATCACAAATAAGACACCTTGTTGAGGCCGTTAGATAGAGGGAAACTGGGAAGCTCCCCAATGCTGCTGAGGAGAATCCTAAAAGAAAATGGATTGTCTTTAGGGAGCATGTTCAGGTGGTGACTATTCTGAGGAGTGGGAAAGAAATTTCCAAACCCGATGCTCCTATAGTCTTACCCCCTAAAAAAACAACCACCCCAACTTTCACCCCCACCGGAGAAGACTTGCCCAAATCTTCTCCGCTTGAAATCACCCCACCGGAAGAAGTTGCCCCTGTTCCACCCCTTACTCGACATGACAACCATTCCACCCAGAGATCGAGAGTGCCCTTTCCAGAGTGCTTATCCACCTCTGGGCAGACTTTTGTTGGCTCATCTGGAGCCAAAGATAAGACGGATGAGATCATGGAAACTTTCAAGCAAGTGCAGATTAACCTGCTTTTGCTTGAAGCTATCAGGCAGATTCCGTCTTATGCCCGCTTCTTAAAGGACCTGTGCATGAAAAAGCGACAATCTAGGAAATAGGTCCAATCAAAAGTTCTCCTGCCTGATTCTGTTAGCTCAATTGTTCAACATGTCACACCCTCGAAACTTAAGGACCCAAGAGCCCCGTACATCTCAGTGGTTATTGGTGACTTACAGATTTTTGGCTCTACTTGATCTGGGTAACATCCTTCCAAGCTATGTGTATGAACAACTTGGGGGAGGCTATCTGAAGCCTAGCCCTGCAATCCTTCAAGTTGCTGATCGATCACTCAAGACACCATGGGGAATTTTGGAAGATGTCCTCGTAAGAGTGGAGGATTTCTTCTTTCCCATTGACTTCTTAGTTTTGGACACTGACCCTACCAATAAGCCAACCAAACCCTCCATCATTTTGGGTCACCCCTTCCTTGCAACTTTGCATGCTTCAATCAATTGCAATACTGGGGCATTGAAGATGGGCTTTGGGAACAGGAAAATCTGGCTTAATGTGTTTGATGCTTACAAACAAGCCGGACTTGAGGATTGTTATAAAGTTGAGGTGATAGATGACCTAATCGAAGAGGCAACCCCTGCAATGTTATGTGATGACCCTCTTTAGCATGTTTTGCTAAATGAGCATTCCCATCTCTTGGAGGAATATGAAGGGGATATACTAGAACTTGAGTTACTGGGTGTTTCTGCTGAGTCTCTTCCCCCATCATCTTTGCCTGAGGTAGATCTACTACCTGAGATGGGACATCTATTACGAAACCCTCAACCATACAATCCCCTTACCTTGAGTTGAAACCCCTCCCTGACACTCTCAAGTACGTCTTCCTAGGTGCCAATGATATGCTCCCCGTTATCATTTTGGCTGTGCTATCTGAGGTACAGGAGGGAGCCTTGATTGAATGCTTGTCTAATGATAAACACGTATAAATTCATCGTAAAATGTTTATTTGTGATAGTTCCTAGGCTTAGCACTGCATATCATGATATAAATATTGCATAGCATGCATTATTTTGCATTTAGAGTAGTTGTTTATATTTTACGTTAATTATGTCCTTTTTATGGTCAGGAGAAAAGAGGATTTATTTCAGGGCCTCAGATGGATGATCAAACCATACGGATTTGATCGGGATGACGATCGGAGACTAACGCCACTGAAATCGTCCAAATTGGAGTCCCGTATCATCACATTAAGCTCGAGGAAGATCAACGGCCAGGGGGCAATGCAACATCCATACGGGATTCGGATGGAAAATCCAACCATACGGATGAATCCGAAGCGACGATCGCAATTTGGCAACACGAGAATCATCTTGATCTGAGCACCGTAGCACCCTCTACAAGAAGAAGAAGATGGACGGCCTAGATGATGCCACGTGGCACCATCCAGACTGCCTAACACCGGCCAGCAGCACCATCCAACTCCTTTTTCAACCACATCCTTCAATCCTAGTTGTTGGATCAAGATCCAACGGCTGGGAAACAGACGCACCAAGCCGCTCCACATGACAAAAGGGAAGGGTTGCCGCAATGGTGGGAGCGTTGGTTTGCAAAGGAGAGGCGCGGGTTCGAATCCCCATAGCCCCCCAATTTCCAATTTGGCCGGCCGCTTAGCAGCAGCCGTGCAGTCACGCAACGCGCAGCAGCAGCAGCGCAGCGTATGTGCACGCTCATGCCAGCACACGCCAGCACGCGTGACACAGGTGCACGAAGCACGCAGCGCCAGCGGAGCGCACGCCAGCAGGGAGACGCACGGATCTTCAGCAACATTTATGAGGGCCTTTAGCGACACTTGCAGCTATCACTAAAGGCCCACGCGTGCCAGCAAGAGGAATTGGAGGGCGGATCTTCAGCGACAGCTGCAACGACGTTTGTGGACGTCACTAAAATCCCGTGTGCGCCAGCAAGAAAAATTGAAGGGCAGATCTTCAGCGACAGCTGCAGCGATGTTTGTGGATGTCAGTAAAGACCCAGATATGATTTTTGCCTCTTCTCCATCACTATAAAAGGACCTACACCCCCTCCCTTCCAAGCCATCTCTACTTACTCTACTCCTACCTACTCCCAAGCTCTAGTAAGCCTACCAACGCTCCATTAGAGCTTGTTCTCAAGCTCCCAAGGTGCCTATTAGTGTAGCGAACCTCTACCCCACCAAATACTCCTCCAACTTCCCATCTCCCTTCATAGGTCACCTTGGAGCCGTCCTCTCACCTCCATTCCGGTAGCAGATCAACTCCATCTTCTCACCTCCATTTCGGAGCTACGCAGAAGCTTTTCTCAACCCGACATCCTCCAGCATCTCACCTCCATCGTCTCGCTCCTCACCTCCTTCGTCTGAGCTTCCACCAAGCACCGTCATCTCACCGAACAGCTGATTTGGGAGATTTCCTCTCACCTCCCTCTCTTTTTATGCTTTCATAGTAGATTGTAATAGACATTGGATTGATATATATACCATTTTCGTTCCACATCTCCATCTTGTGATTCATTTTCTTCTCTTTTATTTCAAAAATACAAAAAAATAACAAAACCATAAAATACCAAAAAGAAATGAATCGAAGCACGGTTTCAATAAAGTAAATGTCGCCTCCCTGTGTTCGACCTGGGACTCCCTTGGAGTTTCGGTATAAATTTTATTTGATCGATGTGTTTTGCAACTACGATGACAGGTTACTTGTAACCTCGATTTCAAACACGTGAAACACGATCAACCATTTTGGCGCCATTGCCGGGGAATTAAACACTTTCACTCTGACCCATTCCAATTAAACACTTTCATGGGCTTGGCTCAAATGACCCATTCCAACATTTGGAAGACCTGATCACTTTGGTTCAGACTACCAAATCGCGGAATGTGTATGAAGAACAGATGCTCATGAGGCTTTTCCCCCATTCACTCAGCGATAAGGCCGCACATTGGTATCGTACCATTGGAAGACCAATTACTACTTGGACATCTTTGAAATCGGCCTTCCTGAAGAAATTCTTCCCACTTGGGCGAACCAATGCATTGCAATGGGCAATTACCACTTTTGCCCAGCGGCAGGGGGAACTGTTTCATGAGGCCTGGGAGAGATTCCAAGATCTGTTGCAAAAGTGTCCACACCATGAGGTGCCTAAATGGTAGCTTGTGCAGATTTTTTATCACAGGTTGAATGATCAACTCCGTAATCATGTGGACGCTTCTTGCGGAGGCAATTTCGTCAATAAGGACGCAGATAACGCGAATGATTTGTTTGAGGAAATGAGCGAAAATTCTTTAAACCACACCTCCATGGAAACCTTCAACCGATCCCATCAAATTAGATCAAATGCCAATGAGGTCCAAGATTCTCGTACATTTGATATGGAATTGATCTGCAATAGATTAGATAAGATGGATCTAGTTACTAAACTAATGGAAGAGTGGATGTCCAGAAACTCTAATTTTTCTAGATTCGCTCAATCCTAGGGATCGAGATTCCATTCTTCGCAAACTCCTATGGGACGGGAGTTTGTGAACCAACTAGAGACGGCTCGACCTTCGAGCCAACTTTTCTCAGAACCTTATGGGTTCCAAACTGGGGCCTTTGATCCTAGTCTTTCTGATCCTTCTTCATCCTCATCTTATGAGGATGTTCATGTTGTGTAAGAGAATGTTAGGTCCAACCCTTATTCGAATTCCTACAATTCTGGTTGGAAAAATCATCCTAACTTCTCTTGGAAAGATCAAGGGCAGTAGACCCAATATCGACCCAACAACTATGTATCACAAAAACCAATGGGTCAAGGTCATGTATATACTCAGTTGCCCCTAAATCAGGTTAATCAGCCCATGTGGAATGCTCAACAACCCGCCAAGCAGGCTTACTTGAACCTGAAAATGGTAGAAATGCAAGGGTCAATGCTCCAACTCATGCAACAGATGAAAACTTCACTGGACACCTTGCAATCCAGACTTAGTACAAACAACCGACAGCCCAAATCTCTACCATCACATTCTATACCAAACCCAAGGAATGTTCAGAACCGAGGCACTGGGCCTCAAGGGTTTGGTAATGATGGGGAGTCACATGCTCAAGCTCATGCTATCTATCAAGATACCCTAGCCCCTCCCGGAGCTAACCAAGTTCCTACCATAATCAACTAGGAACCTCCTGTTTTGCCCAATCCTTCCCAAGGCACTAACCAACAGCATTTTGCCACAGCAAACACCATCACCTTGAGGAGTGGTAGTAAACGCAAGGGACCTACCCAACCCCATGTCAACCCCATTAGGCCCCATAGCAAGAATTCCAAACTCCCAACTAAGAATGTGATCAACAAAACATCAGGGTCTAATTCGGGAGTATGTTGTTGTTGTATGGGCAAATAGAAAAAGTCGAAGGAGAAATTGGAGGAAAGGATGTCCTTACTTCAGGCTTTCAAATTAACAATCATGTTACTCCTCGCAGCTATTAGATCAATCCCTGCCTACACCATAGGTTTACTGAATGCATATAAAGAAAGGCGTAGAGCAAAATCTGAAATCAATAGGAGAGTAGTTTTGTCCGAAAACACAAGCACGTTGATCATAAACAAGTTACCTCCTAAGAAGCAGGACCCGGGAGCCCCGATGATTTCCTGCACAATAGGAAACGTTACTTCTGACCAGGCCCTCCTCGACTTAGGCGCTTCCATTAATGTGATCCCCACCTCACTGCACATGGAATTGGGTCTAGGCTACCTAAAATACACTGACATAACCTTGCAGTTAGCCGATAGATCCATTAAAAAACCAAGGTGTATTTTGGAGGATGTTTTAGTCAAGGTTAATGATTTACATTACCTTGCTAATTTCATGGTCCTGGACATGGAAGCCCCAAAACAGCTCAACCACACCCAGATTATTTTGGGAAGACCTTTCCTGGCTACTACCAAGGCGAGGATTGATTGTGAATCGGGAAACATAGAAATGGCCTCAGGGGATAAGACAAATCGATTCAATATTTTTGAAGTCTCAAAGAAGAATAAAGCTAAGTGTGGTTCGATGGAGGAGCTTGGTAGAATAGAGGAAGTAATGGCTATACATACCTTAGACAACCTTTTAATGGCCAACTCAACCCAAACTGGGGAAGAAGATCACACAGTTGCTGAAATAATTGAGGACAAAGCAAAAATGCGACCAATTGTAGCAACACGGGATGAAGAAGATATACATGAAATCAAAAAATTGTTGGATGATTCACGTGATCAAGATAAAATCCAACAATATCCTTATCCTGAATGCTTAGAGTTTGAGGTACAACTTGTGGGTGGGAATTCTGAGGATCAGGATGGTTGGTTTAAGAACCTAGAGTGTGAGGATGAAATTGAACATTGGGGAAGAACTCTTCAAACATTTGGTATTCTAGAGTACCCACAAATCCCCAGCACATCACAAAACCCTCATCGTCCTTTTTCACCCAACCAGTGCATAAATTCTATACCCAACTACACTTCCTCTGTAAGAAATCAACAAAACTCCTATTGGAGACCATTTGGGCTCTCCCTGCACCACCAGCTTACCACTTTCATTGTTCATCTCTTTGGTAAGCCCATTTTCACTCTCCAGGACCCATACCTGGGGGCCCGGAAACTGTGTTGTTGTGGCCTCAATGTTTAGTTATTGTTGATTGAGAACCTCACCTAGTTAAAGGCACTAAACTTAGCACATGTAAAGACTATTCCAAGCTGACCAGTGTCTCACAGAAACCAGGTGCTATTCTTTCACTTCTACTCTCTTTCATGCTTTCATTTTTTTTCACAATGAGGACATTGCAAAAGCTAAGCATGGGGGGGTGGACATATTTTATAACCTTTTTGTCAGCTGTAACAGTAATTTCTTGTTATTTGATTCTTGTTAAAAAAAAAATTTAGAATTAGGAGATGAGAACTTAGGCATTAGGAATTGTAAACTTTAGGAATTGATTCTTTGAGACCTGAATATTTAAACTCTTCAGGTCTTCGGGCTTAATTAGCCCAGGTGTCCACTCGAATGTAGATTTAGCCTCGAGTCCTCACCAATTAAAATTTATTTTAATTTGGTAAATAATTTGGGATGATAAGTATACAACTTATCAACCCGCCCTCTGATTTGGGGAGACTTTAAGCCTAAGCATCTACACACATTATTTTGCACTGACTCACTTTCCGATGGTTTTTACGAAAATTGGGTAGCTAATGGATCGACTTAGGTGGTATGGCTGGCAAGTTGTCGGTGGTAACAGCTCATCTGCCGGCTGTCTAGAGCCCAGCCACAAGACCATTTTCGTTGTACTGCCTTTAGGTAAATCTTAGATCAGGGAAGCCACCTACTTAAAAAAAGAAAAAAGAAACACTTAAAGAAAAAAAATGAGAAAAAAAGGAGAAAAATAAATAAATAAAACCACACTTCACCGCAAGAGTATGGCTGGCAAGTTGTCGGTGGTAACAGCTCATCAGCCAGCTGTCCAGAACCTAGCTCACAAAAAATGCACAATAATTCCCAAAACACTTAGGGAAGAAGTGGGGAAGTAGAATAAATAGGGGAAATATACATTGGATTCACCCTTGTGTTGACCCCATAAATAAAAGAAGTAGGGAGAAAGCTACCGATTGTAAAGATAAACCTTTAGGCAAGGTCACCTAGGGTCATAGAAACTCGAAGTTCGTCTTAACAGCCATTTTGTGAGTCTATCACCTTTTCACAAAGATGCTTAGCACTTAGAGTCCTGTTCGAGTCTTGGGCGAGTCGGGTAGCCGTAAAAAGTTATCACGTAACTCTCAAACTTCAAAAGTACAAAAAAAATTAGAAAGAAAAAATTATCTTCTCAATAAGGCGAGGGCTCGGACGGTCTGCATTCTGGTAGGCACCCGGGCACTGTTGAGTTTTTGTAATTAGGTCTTGGGGATGAGATTTTCTAAAGCAATCAATGAATTTTGCCTAAATACTTAAACCCTGATTCTACTGTTATACATAGCATCTAGTTTAATTTTGCTAGGGACTAGCAAAAAGTAAGCATGGGGGTATGATAAACATGTATAAATTCATCGTAAAATGCTTATTTGTGATAGTTCCTAGGCTTAGCACTGCATATCATGATATAAATATTACATAGCATGCATCATTCTTCATTTAGAGTAGTTGTTTATATTTTATGTTAATTAGGTCCTTTTTATGGTCAGGAGAAAAGAGGATTAATTTCAGGGCCTTGGATGGACGATCAGACCATACGGATCTGATCGGGACAATGATCAGAGACTAACGCCTTTGAAATCGTCCAGATCGGAGTCCCGTAGCATCACATTAAGCCCAAGGAAGATCAACGGCCAGGGGGCAATGTGACATCCATACGGGTTTCAGATGGAAAATCCGACCGTACGGATGGATCCGGAGTGACGATCGTAGTTCGGCATCACGAAAATCATCTTGATTTGAGTACCATAGCACCCTCTACAAGAAGAAAAAGATGGATGGCCCAGATGACGCCACGTGGTGCCATCCAAACCGCCCAACACCGACAAGCAGCACCGCCCAACTCCTTCTTCATCCACGCCCTTCAATCCTAGCCGTTGGATATAGATCCAACGGCTCGGAAGCGGATGCACCAAGCCGCTCCACATGACACAAGGGAAGGGTTGCCGTAATGGTGGGAGCGCTGGTTTGCAAAGGAGTGGCACGGGTTCGAATCCCCGTAGCACCCCTAATTTCCAATTTCGTCGGCCGCTCAGTAGCAGCCGTGCAGCGTGCAGCAGCAGTAGCGCAGCATACGCCCACGTGCATGCCAATGCACGCTAGCACGCGCGCGACACGGGTGCGCGAAGCGCACAGCGCCAGCGGAGCGCACGCCAGTAGGGAGGCGTGCGGATCTTCAGCAACATTTATGAGGGCCTTTAGCGACACTTGCAGCTGTCACTAAAGGCCCGTGTGTGCCAGCAAGAGGAATTGAAGGGCGGATCTTTAGCGAAAGCTACAGCGATGTTTGTGGACGTCACTAAAGGCCCGTGCATGCCAACAAGAACAATTGAAAGGCAGATCTTCAGCGACAACTGCAACAACGTTTGTGGATGTCAGTAATGACCCAGATACGATTGTTGCCTCTTCTCCACCACTATAAAAGGACCTACACCCCCTCCCTTCCAAGCCATCTCTACCTACTCTACTCCCACCTACTCCCAAGCTCTAGCAAGCCTACCAATGCTTCAATAGAGCTTGTTCTCAAGCTCTCGAGGTCCCTATTAGTGTAGCGAATCTCTGCCCCACCAAATACTCCTCCAACTTCCCATCTCCCTTCGTAGGTCACCTTGGAGCCATCCTCTCACCTCCATTCCGATAGTAGATCAACTCCGTCTTCTCACCTCCATTCCGAAGCTATACCGAAGCTTTTCTCAACTCGACGTTTTCCAGCATCTCACCTCCGTCGTCTCGCTCCTCACCTCCTTCGTCCGAGCTTCTACCAGGCGCTGTCGTCTCACCGAACAGCCGATTCGAGAGATTTCCTCTCACGTCCCTCTCTTTTTATGCTTTCATAGTAGATTGTAATAGACATTGGATTGATATATATACCATTTTCGTTCCACATCTCCATCTTGTGACTCATTTGCTTGTCTTTTATTTCAAAAACACAAAAAAATAACAAAACCCTAAAATACCAAAAAGAAACGAATCGAAGCGTGGTTTTCAATAAAGTAAACGTCGCCTCCCTGTGTTTTACCTGGGACTCCCTTGGAGTTTCGGTATAAATTTTATTTGATCGACGTGTTTTGCAATTACGATGACAGGTTACTTGTAACCTCTATTTCAAACACGCAAAACACGATCGACCATTTTGGCATCGTTGCCGGGGAATTAAACACTTTCACTCTGACCCATTCCAATTAAACACTTTCACGGGCTTGGCTCAGATGACCCATTCTAACATTTGGAAGACCTGATCACTCTGGTTCAGACTACCAAATCGTGGAATGTGGATGAAGAACAGATGCTCATGTGGCTTTTCCCCCATTCACTCAGGGATAAGGCTGCACATTGGTATCATACCATTGGAAGATCGATTACTACTTGGACATCTTTGAAATTGGCCTTCCTGAAGAAATATATATATATATATATATTTGTAATGAATCCGACATAGACCGTGTTGATAGCTGATCCGAGGTTAGACTTAGAGGAATCAAACAATATATATATATAATCCTTTTTCCTTTCTAGGTTTGCAGTCATACTAACCTCAAATAACTCAGACCAATGAACATGCACGGATGCTTTAATCTCAGGGATCAATAAACCTTAGGGTAGAGTTAGCCGACCTAGTCTGTAACTTAGCAACTACTTCGGAACCTTAGGTCAAAAGTTTGAACTTAATATGTTTCTAAAGGAAGACCGATTGGGTTGGCTAGTCTACTCGGAGTGCTAGGTTTTGCTTGAATTTACTAGGGACTAGCAAAAACTAGGCATGGAGGTATTTGATTAGCCCATATTTGTGGGCTATTTAAGTATTTAAGTGTCTAGACATTAAGTTAATTTTAACATTTAGATAGCATACATTAGGATGTAAATAAATTAATTCATATTTTTAGCTTAAGTGCATAATTCATGCATTTAGAATTAACCTAGGGTTGCATACATTTAATTAGTTAATTAATTAAGTGCACTATTTTAATTAACATATAAGTTAAGGAGTTATGTATAAATAACCCTAATTATTTTATTCTTTTGCTTATTCTTCTCCTTTGTAGGTAACTCCTCTATCTGCGCCTCCTTCTGCGCATCACATCGATTCTACGGTAGTTTTTGAATTTCAAATCATAGCCGTACAAAAGAGAAGGAGGGGCTACCATTCAAAGGGAGGCCACCACCCCTTTGTTCCTCACTGTGCTTAGAGAACCTTGCTTCTCATCCATTCCATACCACCGGCCTCCCACCGCAACAGTGCGACTCCACCACCGTGGGTGTGTGGGGTGATAGCCCACACCGCCAAGAGTCCTTGCAACTCCTCCTGCCTCGCACAATTAGACCCTGCCCGCACCTTCATCTCCAGTCCACCCACGCTCCAGCGCACCCTGACAAGCGTGCCTGCCACCACGCGCCTTCCCTACAGCACCTGCAGCTAGCGCCTGTACGCCCGCGCCTTCATCTCTAGCACATCCACTCCACCACGCGCCATCTGCCCACCGCGCCTTCACCAGCACCTCCAGCCCCCTTACCCCAACCAACATGCTCGCGTGCCCTTGCAACTTGCAGAGCGCCCTCCAGTAGCGCTTGCAATGCCCTAGTGATCCCGCTTCAGCCCTCCTCGCACCTCCCTGCAGGACCTGCAGCCGGTGCCATCAGACCCCACCGCACGCCCTTGCCTAGCGAGCATTCTCCAGTGCACCCACTCTCGCACGCCAGTAGCGCTTGTGCTCTAGCACCTCCCTGCAGCACCTGCAGTCGATGCCAACAAACCCCCTGCGCGTGCTTGTGCGCCTCGCAGAGTGCCGCCCCTCCATGTGCCCACACCCTACGCGCGCTTGCAGTGCCCCCAGCGCACGCGCGCTACCCCTCCTAGTGCCTACATCACATGCGGCCAGCAGCAGCAACCTCCACCGCCGCCACTTCTTTCTTCCGGCAGGCCGGCTCCGACCACCATCCATCGAGCCACCACCACCGTCAGGTGCGGATCGGGGAGGGCTACCTCTGGTTACCAACTCGCCGTCCATCTCTCCTTCATCCGTGAACAAGCCCCTCCCAAAGCTAATCCTCTGTTTCATCCTCTATTAATAATTACATTTCATGCCATTACCATGAAAATGGATTTTGATTTATCATTATTTTATTGTGGTGAATTTATGCCTTCATGCTCATGCTTCTAGAGAATTGTTAAACCTTGTTATTCATCTCTATGTGCATTGAATTTAATTTTGAATGACATTTTCGTATTCATGCAAGTGACTAGTACATGGCATACTCTTGCACATGGATAATTTTCTAACGTAAAAATTACATTAACACCCCTTGACTTCTCCATAAATTTAAGGTTTACTTTCAGACTACACAGGCATTGCTTGATCTGGGGAATAGTTTAGTAAACTTGATTTTGACCTAATTGTGAGTTTAACTAAGTCATTGCCTCCCTATGAACATGACCCGCACTCCTATGAGTGGTTTAATTTTAATTTTAATTATTTTGTTAAGCGATTTTCCACCATTTTGATCCTACAATGACAAGTCATCTTAATAACATAATTCGAAAGTGAAAATTTACTTATCACGAGCATTCGCCTAGGTAGGTTTTATCTCGATTTGCATGCAGGCCTTATGCAAATTTTGGCTTGAGTTGTGTTTGGCTTTGGACTACAAACTTTAAGATGTCTGACAGCCTAGTACGGATGTCTGATGGCCATGAATTTCATTAAGTGTTGAGGCATTTGGGCTTAGTTGAAATAAATAATTTTTTTGTCCTTATTAACGCATATCATTTTGTTGAGTTTGATATATGTCTTACAATGGATATATTTCTTATTATATCAATCTCTGAAGCTCTATTATGACTAACTGATTAGTGGTGTGAATTGCAAATTATTTACTCCCTGAGACGACCTCGAACTCACATTAGAGATTATAAATTTAAATGTTTTCATCACTTTAGTCACTATACTATGACACGTTGATGGGAACACCATCATGAGCCCTAACTAGCTCATTTTGACCCAATGAAGAGAATAAACCCTCCTACATAACCAACTGGAGGTTATAATTCACTAAATAACCTTTCCAAGAGAAAAATAAGAAACAAGGGGTAAAACTGTAATTTTACCAATGCAGTACAACAATGTATTTTCTCAAGGGCTAAACAAAGGTCAAAAGTTCTTAAAAAGATATAAGTGGGTTGGATTTGATAGAAAAGGGTTTATGTGTGTCCTGTGAATTAAATAACTTCTTGAAACCCTAAAATAGACCCACTTGATTAACCAAGGTTCTTGTCAGAATAAAATTCACTTAAACTCTCTAAAAATCATAAAAAAATATTCTCTAGGGTTTATAACTTTCAATTTGGCCATTGGAACCTATCTTGACCTAGAATGGGATCTTAAATAGATATTTACCTTAAATTTGGTTTTTACATAAATTTCCTAGTCAAACGTGGTCAAACCCAGAATCCAACTTCACATTGGATTTCTTAGGTCCAAATTAGGTTTGTGTCAAAATTTGGACCCAAGATGAATTTGCCTTAACCTAGTTTGTAAAAAGGTCCAGCCAGATTACATTTGTACCCCTATCTTTCAAAAACTTTGTAAAAGGCCCCCTAGATTCTTTATCACTTTGCAATTAGGTCCCTCTGCCATTATAGCCGAGGAATCCTACTCCGACAAGGTTTGGAAGGTGGTTTCTCCCTGATTGCTCAGAGAATCCCCTTCAAAATTGGAAGGGAGATTCTCTGAGAAAATCCCTCCAATGTGAACCCAATTTGATGCCCTAATTTCTTCCCAATCTCTCATGTGAATGCATGAGAGATTTGGGTCTCCTTTGAGTTTCCTTCTTTGGCGAGCATACCTTGCTTGGAAGCTTGGCTTCCAAGCACAAATCCCCCTTTAAAGATCTATTTAAGAAGCCTTAGATCCAACCAACTCCTCTAAGCTTGAATTCGATCGGAAACACCCTCAAATTCTTCTCTCCTCCTCCAGCTGATTCGCTCTTCAAGCCCCAGCGACCTTCTCTGCTCTCCCTCATCGTCTAACCACAATACTAGTGGTAGGCTCTTCCTCCTTGCTTTCATCTGCGTTGCGCAGCACCTGCTGATGCCCTTGTCTCCCCTTCATCCTCGCCGACCGTCTCTCTCTAAGCACCTTCGTCTCTGGCGTTGAGAGTACGCTTCTGACGCCATCTTCGTCTCCCCTTCATCCACTATCATCGCAGGTAAGTTTCCTTTCCCTTCTACATTCATCTCTACCCTTTATTCTACCAAATCGACCGTTGTTGCACTCTACGACCCTCATCTCATTCATCTGCGGCCACCAACTCCGACGAGACTGCTCCACCACCACAGACCATCCCCCCTAGCTGAAAAGTCCATAAGCATCCCCTCACTCCACTGAACATTTCCCCCCACTTCACACACCACTCCACTCACTCATGCAACTCACCGAACACACCCACACCTTCGCACACAATGTGCCCTAGGCACGCTTGCACAGGCAATCCCATGCCACGCCAACCACCACAGCACATTTGCCATGCCTCGGCAAAGCTTCCTGGGCAATTTGACATGGCTGCGAGGCCATCTTTGTGATTTCAGGTAGTAGGCGTCATCCACCATTGGCGCAAAGCTTGAAGCTTGCTCGCTACCTCTCCAGGCCTTGCCAGTTCCAGGCCTCTGTCCCAGGCTACGCGAAACACCCTCGTGCACGACTCCAGGCACGCAATTCTAGTCAAAGGCCATAGCAACTATTGTAATTGGAAGACCACCTCTACTGCGGGAGCACAAGAAGAAGGCTGCGTGTTTAGTCTGACATCGACAGCTGCTAAGCTACTGAAGGCACATAAGTTGAATTTGTGCCATAGCCTTATCGCCTCTGAATCATGAGGTGAGGTCCCTCTCACCCGATCCAACCTGGTCTCATCTGTGCTCACGCCCCACGGACCTGGCTGACCCGACATGACCTGCACTCCTCGCCCACCACCGCACGCCAGTGGGCCTGGTCCTGGGTACGTACCCGACCCAATTAGCCAAATACATGTGGCTCCAGGAGAGCGAAACTTAAGAGAGAAAGAGAGGAGAGTGCGCACAGGTAGGGGTAGGTTTTGCTACAGGCTAAAGAGAAGGAGAAGCTAAGCTAAAGAAGAAGGAGACGCTAAGGGCCATGGCATGGGAAGGCAGAGAAGGAAGAAGCTGAAGGAAGGCAGAAGTCAGAGCAAGAAGAAGAAGAAGGGAGGAGAAGACAAAGAAAGGAAAAGGAAGACAGAAGCTAAAGGCAAAGAAAAGGAGTAGAAACAGAAAAAGGAAGAAAGAAGAGGAGCCACAGAAGAGAAGCAGCAGAGAAAGAAGTTAGGAGGAGCACTGTAGCATCATCAGTTTAAGTCATCTGATTTACAATCAGACATCAAATTTGAGTTTAATTCATATACATTGAGTTCTTTAGTATTTTGTGATCTACATTGCCATTCACTCCCATATTTTTTGTACTTTGATACTGATATTACTACATATTCCTTTAAATTCTGAATTGTGATCTTGATTTCTAAATACCAATTTTCTCCCTGTGTTCGACGTTGGACTTCAAAATTCGAGTAATAAAATTATATCTGTTTTGAATGCTTTTTCGGCTATATTACAACGCATTACTTTTAAAACCCGATTCAGCATCCCTAAACATTTTGGCACCGTTGCCGGGGAGTAACGGGCGATTTAAAATTCTTGATTACAATTTCTAATTTGGTGCTAACTTGCTATATCTCTTTTTTGTGGTTGTTTCAGGGAGAAGATTCAAAGAAAGACAGCCACGCATCAAACACGCCAAGGGCGGGTAATTTCTGATTACTTTCTTTTAAGCCCCTCATTCTGAAAAGGAGAAGAAAAAAAGCAAAATCATTTAGGGCTACTCACTTTACATTCTTAGCTAATTCATTAAGTTTCCTGATTTGATTTCAACAACAAAATTGATTTGTGCACCCATTTAAGGTAACTAGGGCTACCACTTTCTTGTTTGAGCTCTAGATACAACATTTGGCAAACTAAATTGGACCAAAATTAGAGCCAATTAAGGATTTCAATTTAAGGTTTTAGAGACACACTTTCATAATCAAGAATTAACTCTCCAAAAGGATGTGTGTCTAAGCCTTGGTTGAAGTGATTTATTCCAGCAAACCCTAAAATTCAGGCTCTTAATCTCACTTGAACCCTAAAAGAAGGGGCCAAAAACTTCTCAAAGGACAAATAGGTGAAATTGACTGACCTTGTTGGGTTAACCAACCTTGAAATTAGGTCACTTTTTACACTCAATACATCTAAAGTTCAAGTGAAATCTTAAGCACCCTTGCTCTTTAGTAAAACTGGTAGACTTAAGAGGTCAAGTCCCCATTCTGGTCTACCTGGAACATCGATGACAAGAGAGGTTGGGTGGGGGAAACCCTGTAACTCGTGGGGGCGCTCTACTGTGTAGGGGTCATTGTGGGACTCTCCCTCTCTGGCTGCCTAGGTATTTCTCAGGTGGATGGCTTTCTGAGTAAGGGGTATCATCCACCCCGAACCTCTATAGTCATCCAAAGTTTTTGGGTGTCTTGATTGGGTCCAGCAAATTCTACTCTCATCCAAACCATCGTTGCATGTCCAACAAGAGGTCCTTAAGACCATCCTTGAGGCCTCCTTTAGTTATTCACTCCCGTTGAGGCCAGGCCTCGACTTCCGTGTTTGTGCAGCAACCCCATCACATAAACATCTCCTCTGATTCATCTGAACCCAATTCTCCTTTCATCATCAAGGCACAACCCGCAGAAGAAGAAAATAACCTTGAGAACCAACTTTAGTGCCTTAATGATTTATTCTAAGCCTTTGTGAATCCATCGCAGCATCCTATGATGCAAGATCACTACAATCCCGCTGCGGTGGTGATTAAACCTCTAGTCCAAATCCCTGCTAGAGTTCCTGATTTTGAACTCAAGCCCAACATGATTCATGCTATTCCAAAGTTTCATGGGCTCAATTCCAAGGATCCTTTCCAGTACATCAAACAGCTCAAGCATCTGGCCCAGACCTTCGAGTCAGATGTCCAAAATTGGGATATTCTTCTCATGAAGATGTTCTCCTTCTCTCTCATTGACAAAGCAGCTCACTGGTATCAGACTCAAATGCGTCCAATCAACACATGGGTTGAACTACAATCCGAGTTTCTAAAAAAGTTCTTCCCAGTTGGTCGAACGAATGCCTTACGACACCAGATCACACACTTCACACAGCAGCCTGGAGAACCACTTCATAAAGCATGGGACCGTTTCCTGGATCTCATGCGAAAGTGCCCCCATCACGGAGTTCCTAACAAGTCTAATCTTTTTACCAGGGACTCCATGAGGATATCCGTCTATTCGTCAATGCAACTTGCGGAGGAAATATCATGGGTCAACACAAAGACACTGTATGGGAAATTCTCAAGAATATGTGTGAGAACTCTATCAATAATGACTCCATGGGCTTATTCGACCGGACGAATGCCTGCGCATCGACGAATCCAAGGGAAGCACATGAGATGCAAAGCCTGTCCGCACCTGTCCACTTGGAATTAATGGCCAGTTGTTTGGACAAGGTCTCTAGTATTGAGAAGAAGGTGGATGAGCTAACTCAACATCTGCAGTGAGCCATTTCTACGCAAAACCCCTTTGCACAGCCACCTTCTGGGAGGGAAGCTGTGTATAACATCTATCACCGATCTTCTCAAAAGATGGACCTGTATCCACCCCCATCTGACTCTAGGACCGGAGGAAACTCCGATCCTGCCTACTCTAGTTGGGGGAACTCTGAACCCTTGTACTTTGATTTCTCTGAGGTTCCTCAGACCTGCGAGGACCTCAACGCCATCTAGAATGACCCATTCTCTAATACCTATAACCTTGGATGGCAGAATCATTCCACTTTCCTACGGCGGGAAACAATTAGAATCAGAGACCACCATATCAACCCCATCCACAAGCTCCTCGTCCATTTCAACTGCCTCAGCCTCAGCCCAACCCCACCTATCAATCTGGGCTGACTCAGACAGATCAAATGAATCTTATCTTTCAGACTCTGGCTGACATTCAGAAGATGAATGTAGTTATGTAGAAACAACACAAAGATGAGATCACAGAGGTTCGCAATCAACTTGCCCAGATGGTGAATTCCCGCCAACCTGGCACACTCCCTTCACAACCTCTACCAAATCCAAATAACGTGCCAAACCAAAGGTGCGTTATGAACCCAAATTCGGGCCAAGCCCACATAATTTATAAGGCATCTTCTATTCCATCACTTGACGGGATGGAAGCTTCGACATCATACTCAGGATTTTAGCAACAGCCACTTATTTTACCGACACCAAACCAAAACCAGGCAGGACTAAATTCAGTTACAATTCGTAGTGGTAAAGCAACACATGACCCACCTTACCCAAGCCACTTTTAGCTTGGTAGTGCCAAACTAAGCCCTAGGATAGTTATCTAGGATACCCTTGTCCCTGATCAAGAACTTGGACCTATTCTATAGGAACCTTCTAAGGTTCCATTTCCCGAGGCCTTGACAAAGGGAAAGAGGACAGCCAAACCTGTGGCACCTAAGGAGGATTTGGTCAAGCTCTTTCAACAGGTCCAGATAAACATCCCCTTGATGGATGCAATTTGCCACGTACCGGCTTACGCATGATTTCTGAAAGACATGTGTACACCTAAGCGTAAGCCGCTAACCAAAAGTGGAAGCCTAATTGTATTGACAGAGCAAGCCAGCTCTATAATTTTAAGCAAACTCCCACCTAAGGCAAAAGACCCAGGCACTCCCCTGATTTCCTCTACAATTGGTGATATCCAATTTGATAGGGCTTTATTGGATCTACGAGCCTCCATAAACCTAATACCTACATCCCTACTTGACCACCTTGAGGAATCTGAGCTCAAATCGATAGAGGTGACATTACAGTTGGTTGATCAATCTATCAAGTCACCTAAAGGAGTTCTTGAGGATGTCATTATTAGGGTTCGGGATTTCTATTTCCCGGTGGACTTTGTAGTCTTGGATATGGATGCTCCATAAAATTCGAGGAATACACCAATTATACTAGGGAGACCCTTTCTGGCCACTGCTAGGGTCAACATAAATTGTAAGGAGGGCCAAATTGAACTGAAATTTGGGACCCAAACATTAAAAATTGACATCTTTAAGGCCCAACAAGGGATTACTTGCTGTGTTATAGAATAGATATGTGATATCAAGGCTGTGGTTGACGATCCATATATTGAGGAAAACCTGACTACTTCTGATCAACCACAAGAGGATCAAAACCCACAATCGGAGGAGTCCAAACTTGACTTAGACACACCTGTAACTCCTTCCCTTGCTCCTAACACACGCTAATCTAGGTTGTGCCTAAGAAGGCAGGACTCATCGTGATCACGACTGAAACTAGAGAAATCATACTGACCCGTGTGGTGAATTCATGGAGACTTTGCATTGATTACAGCAGACTCAATACCTCTACAAAGAAGGATCGTTTTCCCCTACCATTTATTGATCAGATCCTCGGGAAACAAGTGCGAAATAGGTTCTTCTACTTTTTGGATGGGTACTCTGGTTATAATTAGGTTGCAATCCATCCTGAGGACCAAGAAAAGACCACTTTCACCTACCCCTTCGGGATGTACGCATTCCAAAGGATGCCTTTCGGTCTCTACAATGCACCTGCTACTTTTCAGTGGTGCATGCTTGCCATATTCTCAGATATGGTAGGTGATTATCTGGAAGTCTTCATGGATGATTTTTCAGTATTTGGTGAATCATTTGACGATTGCCTCTTACACTTGGTCCAGATCCTTAGGAGGTGCATTGACATGAATCTGGTTCTTTCCTGGGAAAAGAGCCATTCATGGTGCCTGAAGGGATTGTCTTGGTACATCTCATATCAGAAAAAGGCATATAGGTCGATCAAGCCAAGGTGAATCTGATTTCCAAACTCCCTATGCCTAGCTCGATCAAGGACATTTGATCTTTTTTGGGGCATGTCAGTTTTTACCGTCGATTCATTACTGATTTCTCAAAGATCGTGCGCCCCCTAACCACTCTACTATCTAAGGATGTTCCTTTCGAAATCTCCAAGGAATGCACTCAAGCATTTGAAACCCTTCGTGATTAAGTTACCCAAGCTCTGATCCTACAGTCCCCTGATTGGTCTCAACCCTTTGAGATCATGTGCGATGCATCTGATTTTGCTGTAGGAGCGGTATTGGGGCAGAAAATTGACGATAAACCCATGGTCATCTACTACGCTAGCAAGACACTTGACGAGGATCAGCGTAACTACACAGTTACTGAGAAAGAGCTGCTAGCCATAGTATTTACCCTGGAAAAGTTCAGATCATATCTTATGGGTTCCCATGTTATCATTTACTCTTATTACACAGCTGTAAGGCATCTCCTTGCGAAGATGGACGCGAAACCTCGATTAATCCGCTGGATCTACTATTGCAAGAGTTTGACCTCGAGATTCGCGACAAAGCGAGAAAAAGAAACATGGTAGCTGATCACTTGTCCCACCTTCCTTCTAATATTATTGACCCTTTCATACCCATTACGGAACATTTTCCTGATGAGTACCTCCTAACTATCAGTACAAGGCTTCCATGGTTTGCTGATCAAGTAAACTACCTGGAATCACATCAGATCTCGTCCGATTGGCCAAAATCCAAGAAGGACAAATTGCTTTTCGATACCAAGTATTACTTCTGGGAAGACCTGCATCTTTTCCACATTAGTGCTGATCAAATCATTCAATAATATGTCGCGGGAGCGGAAATTCAGGATATCTTATCCTTCTGCGATGACTAGACATGCGGTGGACACTTCTTAGGTCATAAAACCACAGTGAAAGTCCTCCAATGCAGC
Organism: Thalassia testudinum; assembly: GCA_037157565.1. Taxonomy (NCBI): domain Eukaryota; kingdom Viridiplantae; phylum Streptophyta; class Magnoliopsida; order Alismatales; family Hydrocharitaceae; genus Thalassia; species Thalassia testudinum. Next base: position 27,588,652 of record JAZHRO010000014.1, read on the forward strand.
TTCTATTGGCCCATGATTTTCAAAGATGCATACAATCACTGTAGGGCATGCACTCATTATCAAACCTTAGGCAACATGAACCACCGTGATATGATGCCCTTATAGCCGATTCTCATATGTGAAATCTTCGACGTTTGGGGGATTGATTTTATGGGACCCTTTCCTATTTTGGATGGCTTTGAGTACATTCTACTCACTGTTGACTACATGTCTAAATGGATCGAAGCCATTCCAACCCGAACCAATGATCATAAAGTAGTTATCAAATTCATTCATCAAAACATCTTTTTGCGGCTCGGGATTCCATATGCTATAATCTCTGATGGAGGGACCCACTTCACTAATGCTCAGTTCAAGTCACTGATGACTAAATACGGGGTGTCACACCGAATCTCACAACCTATCACCCCCAAACTAATGATCTAACTAAGCTATCAAATCGGAAGATCAGGAAGATCCTCTAGGTTACTGTTCGACCTGATAGGAAAGACTAGTCATCCCAACTTCTGGATGCTTTGTCGGCTTATAGGACCGCCCACAAAACCCAGTTAGGTATACCTCCCTTCAGATTGGTGTACGGGAAGGCATGTCACCTCCCCGTCGAATTGGAGCACAAAGTCTATTGGGCAATACGGACCTGCAACCTAGATCTTTCTAAGATAGGAACAAACAGAAAGCTTCAAATGAGCGAGATCAATGAATTATGCCACGATGCATATGAGAACTCACGAATTTACAAAGAGCAGGTTAAGGCCTTTCATGGCAAGCACATATCCATAAAGATCTTCTACTCTGGTCAAAAAGTCCTACTCTTTGAGGCCAAGCTTAAAATATTCCCAGGAAAACTCAGATCGAAATTGATCGAACCTTACCTCGTCCGATGAATCTTTGGAAATGGAGCCGTTGAGATCAGTCAACTCAGCCACGATTCAGAACCTTTCACCGTGAATGGTCAAAGACTCAAACCGTTCATTGACCTTACCAATACAAATTTGGCTGAGACATCCTTTACCCTCCATTCTCCCTGAGCTCATTGCGCCCAGCCGATGGCGTAAAACTCAGCGCTTAACGGGAGGCAACCCTTCATTTTAGAAAAACCCGAAGCCTTTCTTGACATTCCTATGCTGTAATCATATTGCACTTTAGGGTTCATCCATTAGAACAGCCGACCCCACCTTAGATACTCGTACCCGAGCTTGAAATCATTCGCAACAGTCACTTCTACCCATTCGCCCACGCAGCACTTGTTCTAATGAATGATCTAAGCTGAACTCGAACCCACCTAATTTACAATGGGGACATTGCAAATCATAGGCATGGGGGGGTATGAAAGTGCAAAATGCCATGAAAATTATCTCACAAGAAAAGGTTTCATAAAAAAAAAATCACATATTCCAAAAATACCAAAAAAATGAAAATTTCTTGAAAAAGAACAAAAAATTCTGAGGGGAGAGAAAATTTTGAGGTCATACAAATCTTAAGGAGAAAAGGGGGGAAAAGTGAAAAATGTCAAAAAAAAAAGGGCACAAGTTGAAAAGAAAAGAAAAGAGATAGTCATTAGTAAGAAATTAAGGAATTAACTTAGTTCTAGACCATATCAAGAAAAAGAAGCAAAAAGTGCTAATGAAACACAGAAGAGATTAGTGGGAATGCTGATCTTAGGCCTCTTGGGCTATGACCATAGGCTTAAAATTCAAGTATCCGCTAAGATCTAGATAGTGTTCAAGAGGTTGGGGAAAATGCAAAGCTTAAGTATTAGGTCTAAGGTTTAGGGAGTATTCGGCCTTATTAACTAGCCTCTAGTTTGCAAGACTCGGTAACCTAAGCACCCCAATCCACACACAGTCTGGTTCAGTGTGCATAAGTATCAAAATCATGCAAATGCATTTAAGTTGTTCTGAAAAAGTCACCTAGATTAGGAGTGACTAATCAACACAAGTTGATTTGGATGAGTTTCCGGCGTGGAGAGGTGGGAAATTCCCCTCGAAGATGCACAATAACAAATCATCTCCTCGGTGCTTGTCTCCTAGGATATCTACATATCCTATCGGGGGCATGTAAGCACCTTATGCTGGTTTAGATGCCATGGAAGCATTATCTCGAAATGTCAATTGCCAGGGTCTGGATTTAGCTACAGAACGCCATGGGTGGGATTATCTCAAAATCTCGAAAGCCAAGGTTCTGGGGGTTGCCATGGGCGGTGCTATCCCGAAGCATTGATTGCCAGAGACCCTTCGAGGATTGATGATGGGGACTAGGCATCCGATAGAGACTTTGTTGTGAAGCCAATCTAAAGCTAAAGATAAAAAGAAAAGAGAGAAAACTCTCCAAATAAAGAAAATTCTTGTCTCTCTCTTACAAAAATGCACTGCAAACTGAACCAAGGCTAAAATATGTTATAAGCACGGGTGCTTTAACCGCGGAGTTCAACAAATGTTAGGATAGTTCTTGTGGGCCTTAAAAACATTCGCGACGGACTATGGCTAGAGCTAGTCAGGTTCGAATCTTGGTTGGTACTTGAGTACCTTTAGACCTATTATTGGCATTCTAACCTAATCTACAGAAGAAAGCACACATCACAATTTTGAGCATAAAAAAGATTACATGGTCTAGAATTAAAGTTAAAACCTTAAAATTTTGCTAAGGGACTAGCAAAAGCTAGGCATGGGGGTATGATGGGAACACCATCATGAGCCCTAACTAACTCATTTTGACCCAATGAAGAGAATAAAAGCTCCTACATAACCAATTGGAGGTCATAATTCACTGAATAACCTTTCTGAGAGAAAAATAAGAAATAAGGGATAAAACTATAATTTTACCAATGTAGTACAACAACGAATTTTCTCAAGGGCTAAACAAAGGTCAAAGGTTCTTAACAAGATAAAAAGTGGGTTGGATTTGATAGAAAAGGGTTTGTGTGTGTCCTGTGAATTAAATGACTTCTTGAAACCCTAAAAGTGACCCACTTGATTAACCAAGGTTTTGGTCAGGATAAAATTCACTTAAACCTTCTAAAAATCATATAAAAATATTATCTAGGGTTTAGAACTTTCAATTTGACCATTGGAACCTATCTTGACCTAGAATGGGGTCTCAAATAGATATTTACCCTAAATTAGGTGTTTACATAAATTTCCTAGTCAAACATAGTCAAACCCAAAATCCAACTTCACCATTGGATTCCTTAGGTCTAAATTAGATTTCTACCAAAACTTGAACCCAAGTTGAATTTTCCTTGGCCTAGTTTGCAGAAAGGTCTAGTCTGATTACATTTGTACCCCTATCTTTCAAAAACCATTACGAAAGGCCCTTAGCTTCTTCATCATCTTCCCAATTAGGTCCCTTCATCATTATAGTGGAGAAATCCTACTTCGGCGAGCTTTGGAAGGAGGTTTCTCCCTGATTACTCAGAGAATCCCCTTCAAAATTGGAAGGGAGATTCTCTGAGAAAATCCTTCCAATGTGAACCCAATTTGATGCCCTAATTTCTTCCCAATCTCTCATGTGAATGCATGAGAGATTTGAGTCACTTTTGAGTTTCCTTCTCCGGCGAGCATACCTTGCTTGGAAGCTTGGCTTCCAAGCTCAAATCCCCCTTCAAAGATCTATTTAAGAAGCCCTAGATCCAACCGACTCCTCTAAGCTTGAATTCGATTGGAAACCCCCTCAAATTCTTCTCTCCTCCTCCAGCAGATTCGCTCTTCAAGCTCCAGTGACCTTCCCTACTCTCCCTCATAATTTGACCAAAATACCAGCGGCAGGCTCTTCCTTCTTGCTTTCATCCGCGTCGTGCAGCACCCGCCGACACCCTTGTCTCCCCTTCATCGTCGCCGACCGTCTCTCTCTAAGCACCTTCATCTCCGGCGTTGGCAGTACACGTTCAATGCCATCTTCGTCTCCCCTTCGTCCACTATCATCCCAGATAAGTTCCCTTTCCCTTCTACATTCCTCTCCACCCTTTATTCTTCCAAATCGACCGTTGCTGCACTCCGCCACCCTCATCTCCTTCATCTTTGGCCACCAACTCCGGCGAGACCACTCCACCACCACAGACCATCCCTTCCCTCACCAACAAGTCCATAAGCATCCCCTCACTCCACTGAACATTTCCCCCCACTTCACACACCACTCCACCCACTCACGTGCCTCACCGAACACACCCATACCTTCGCACACAGTGTGCCCTAGGCACGCTTGCACAGGCGTTCCCATGCCACACCAACCATCGCAGCACATTCGTCGTGCCGCAGCGAAGCTTCCTGAGCAATTTGATGTGGCCACGAGGCTGTCTTTGTGATTTCAGATAGCAGGCATCATCCACCATTGGTGTAAAGCTTGAAGCTCGCTTGCCAGTGCTCTAGGCCTTGCTAGTTCCAAGCCCCTGTCCCAGGCTATGCGGAACACCCTCACGCACGACTCCAGGAGCTCAATTCCAGTCGAAGGCCGTAGCAGGTGCTGTAATTGGAAGACCACCTCTACTATGGGTGCACAAGAAGAAGGCTACGTGTTTAGTCCAACATCGACAACTGTGGAGCATCCGAAGGCACATAAGTTGAATTTGTGCCATAGCCTTATTGCCTCAGAATCATGAGGTAAGGTCCCTCTCACCCGATCTGACCCGGTCTCGTCCACGCTCACACCCCACAGACTTGGCTGACTTGCACTCCTTGCCCACCACCACACGCTGGTGGGCCTGGTCCCGGGTACGTACCCAACCTGATTAGCCGAATACATGTGGCTTTGAGAGAGTGGAACCTAAGAGAGAAAGAGAGGAGAGTGCAAGCAAGTAAGGGTAGGTTTTGCTGCAGGATGAAGAGAAGGAGAAGCTAAGCTAAAGAAGGAGAAGCTAAGCTGAAGAAGAAGCTAAGGGCCATGGCAGAGAAAGGTAGAGAAGAAAGAAGCTGAAGGAAGAAAAAAGCAGAAAGCTCGCAAAGGCAAAATAAGAAAAAGAAGAAGGGAGGAGAAGACAGAAAGCTAAAGACAAAGAGAAAGAAAGAGAAGAGGAAGTAGCAGAGAAAGACAGAGTTAAAGAAAGAAAGAAGAGAAGGAGCAGAAGCAGTAGAAGGAAGAAAGAAGAGGAGCCGCAGAAGAGAAGCAGAGAAAGAAGAAGGAGCACTGTAGCATCAGTTTAAGTCATCTGATTTACAAATCAGATGTCCAAGTTTTATTTCATATTCATATACATTGAGTTCTTTAGTATTTTGTGATCTACATTGCCATTTACTCCCATATTTTTGCACTATGATACTGATATTATTGCATATTCTTTTGAATTTTGAATTGTGATCTTGATTTCTAAACACCAATTTGCTCCATGTGTTCAACCTCGGACTTCAAAATTCGAGTAATAAAATTATATCTATTTTGAACACTTTTTCGACTATATTACAACGCATTACTTTTAGAACTCAATTCAGCGTCCCCAAACACATGTATTTTAATAAAGATTCAATAAATAAGTTAATAATTAACTTAATATATTACATTACAACTTATGTTAACATAACTTAGTTACTTAGCTTTAAGTGTTAGATAAAGTATTCATAATGGTATATGTATGTTATGAATAATTAAACTTTTAACTTACCTAAATAGTAATTCTCATTAGCATTGCATAAGTAATAATTACCTTACTTAAGTTAATGAACTACACTTAATAATATATGTTAATCTTTATTTAATTTCTTTAATTAAGAATATACATATTACTTAAATAGGTTACAAATATAACTTATAAGTGAGTTATAACATTACATAATTTATGCTAAATTTATCTAACCTTATGATTTATAATTTACTTCAGTTACAAGTTAAACTTGAATTTAACTTATTAGGTTTAGTGCTTATATAATAGTTAGGTATAACTACTTTAACTTATTACTAAAATTATACTATGTCAGTTAGACTCATAAAGATTACATAGCTTTAACTTAATTGATTAAGTTAATAACATTAGCTATTGAGTTAGTGAATAACTTACTAAGCACATAGAATTAATTGCAAAAGACATAGCTAAGAAACATGACAATTAATTCTAAAAATGATGATTAGAATAATAAGATAGAATCATCAAATGCATGCTCTCATTGCACAAAAGAAATATAACAAAGATTACTGAGAAAAAGAGTTCATTATTGTACATGTTTAAACTCTAAACAAGCTAAGTATAGAATGTTCCTTATTACAAAAAATATTGTTTCAACACCCTAGATCAAGCCAAATGGCTACAACACAATCGCCGGTAGGCCACCCTTGGCTGGGCTTTGCTCAGAATATTCTCAATATATGCTCAAAAGTAAGGGTCATAAAGTCAATATATGCTCATTAGGGAGCCTACCCCTACTAAGGCCAATAGGCCAACGAAAGCAATTTGATATATTTGGACTTGGAGGCTTATCGCCCACCGAGGTGGGACTATCTTGACCTGTTCTTCAGTGCACAACTGGTGATGCTCTTCTCAACTTCAATTGAAACCCCAATGCATCTACTCATCTTCCAATGCTTCAATCACTCAAGTGAAATACTGTGGATCAACTTGGAGCTCCAAATCACTAATTTAATCCTTCAAATCATGTGAAACTCAACTCAGATTGGCTCACTCAATTTAGCCATTAGCAGCAGAGAAACCTATAATGCTCTCTTGAATACCATCCTCAATTGCTTGCTCTTAGTTTCTACATGAGCTTTTTACACTTCTAAAGCATTCTATACATCTTCAAAACTTAAATGCTTAAAACTATAGCTAATAGGCAAAGTGACGTAACTTTGTGACTGGGTTTAGTATACATATGTAGAGACTCAACAAATGCTTAACATAACTCAACTAACTCATCAAATCTTAAGCTCAAGGCATATGAATGGTTCTCAGAAGTTCCTAAAGTGTTTCTTAAGGAATTTAAGCACACTCAGCACTTAAAAATGCCATTTCAGAGCTTCTAAAGCTCTAGCGAAGACCAAAGTTTGACTTGACTAAGCCAAAGGTTGACTTACAGCAAAGCAGGTTTACAGATCAAACTAAAGGTGTAAATGAGCTTGTAGTGATCTATTGAAACAATAAAGCTAAAAATTTCAAAGAATTGAGTATTCTTAAGAAGTGTTTAGGACTATCACCTCCATCACCAGGTGGTTGTGTTTGACAGAAGAGTTGGAAGGCTTATCAACCCTACATGAAGTTGTTTTGTGCTCAGTGAAGTCCACTGAAGCTGATGAACCTATGGTTGAGGTCTAAGAGTAAACAATTAGTGCATCCTCACCTCATCGAAGATGAGAAATGCGATGAAGGATAAGGCAATACAATCAATAGATTTCAACTCATAGGGTAGGAAAATAATCTATGGAGGTTGTTGAGTTGATTGGGGATTGTTAGAGTCTATTACAAGCCCTAAGATAATGACTTGATCCTTAAGGTGTAGTGAGTCTTGGGCATTTTGATCCTTAAGGTGTAGTGAAGGTGAACGAAGGATCAATTGAGTGTGGAGAACTTGATGGAGCTCTGCCATAGATAGGAAGGTTTGATGGATGTGAAATCTGGGCATTTTGTGTAGGATTGATTACAATGGAAAAGAAGTGGAAGATGATTGTGGAGAGGTCAGAAAGATGATAGAGGTGTTAATTATATGATAGATGGCTGGTGGACACTGGAATTGGTGTCGTCGGTGATGGAGAAGAAAGTTAGTAAATCGTACAACTAATCTACAAATTAAAATACCTAATCTATGCTAAAGGAGGTGAAGAAGTTGAAAGACTTACTTGGATGAAAGGGGTGAGAGGCACTTAGGCGAGGCTTCGCCAGAGTTGAGATAAAGAGGCTTGGATGAGAAAAGAATCCGGCTGAATGAAGGCGGAGATAGGGAGGAAATGAGCATGGTTCCACCATTGGTAGGGCAGAGTGGAGGAAGAGAGGGTGAGAGAGGCGATGATCTCCATTGAAGTTCATTTGAGAACGGGTTGGAATGATGCCAGAGATGTAGAAGGCCTACGACCGAGTATGGTGGGAGTAGGAAGGGACTCGATGGCATGGATCGCAGGGTCTAGGGTCTATTTATAGGTGTCGGCAATGGAGGAGAAGGGTGTATCTAGAAGGGAAGTGGTCTAGGTTCACTGAAACCAGGTCATCGTCCTCAGTGATGGTGGTGGTGATGTGTGGTTCGAGGCAATTAATGGCTCATCGGAGCCGTTGGATGTGAAGGGGTTATTGAGGGAAAACTTGGCAGTTACAGAATTAGTGTTTAGCCGTCGAATACATCATCATCAGAGTAAGAAGTCGTTAAGGAAGAAGAGAATAAGAAGGCTATGTTCATAGGGACTTATTTGCCATTAAAAAGGACTTGAATAAAAGCATTTAAGGGACTAAAATATAAATTCTCAATTTAAATATGCAATTTAATTATTTCCCCCAACTTTTTATTGGATACTAAATGAACAATAAGGAACAAAATTAGAGGTTAAATTACATTTTTGTCCCAATTTGTGTTATATAAATTAATGCTTAGCTAAAAGCTTTTAATTATGAACTTAGTTAAGTATTACCTTAATTAACTTTATTCTAAATAACTTAATTTATGATTTTGATTCTTATTCTAAGCTTAAATTAATAGGACACTTAATTGATGATAATAAGGCCCAATTAATGTATATTTTATGCTTGAGCCTATTATTAGCTAAATAGATAAATAATGACTAATTTACTGGGTAAAGTAGCTATTTTTAATGATTGTGAGCTATGATGAATACCTCATCAGAATTTAATGGTGATGATGGCAGAGTGAAAACAATGGAGAGACGAAACAATCAAAGTAACACAAAATAATGAAGCATTATAACATGAATAATTATTTGAAACACTAGAACTAGAAATAAGAATCACAAGGCATCAAATAAGATGTAGGGGAATGTTTGATTAAATAACTAACTAGAAAACAATATCTAGATGCAAAAACTAAGAAGATGAGAAAGAGAGAGAGAGGAGGTGTCCTTGGGGCCAAGAAGGAGGAGAAGGGTGGTGGTTGAACTGCAATGGAGAAGGCACCGCCAGCCAAGGAGGAGAGAGGTGACGGTCGGCAGCGGTGGTGGTGGCCACTAATACGCTAAATAATCACAATTTAATTTTCAAGGTCGTCGTAACGCGAAAACTTAGTGATCAAATAAACTTGATGCTGAACAAATCAGAGTTTAGGTCAAATGCAAGGTGATCTCTTATTTTAAAACCTTTCGCTATATTTTTTTTAGTTTTTTTTCATATGCAACATTTTTTGTTGCTTTTGAAATAAATAGAATTAAGGAATAAGATATCAACAGAAAAGAGATTACAAGTGTTAAAATTTCAAAGAATACTTCAATTAATGATCAAGAGTTTTATACAAATCTAAGAATGATAAAAACATAAAAGGAACATAAGCATAAAGAAAGAGAAAGTTGGAATGAAGAGAAGAAGAGTCGTGCTATAATGCTGCTTGTAGGATGCTTGTAGGAGACCATTTGGAGGAGCCTCAGATCCAAGACACAGGAGGTAGCTAGAGAAGACCAGAAGAACTACAGTAGGGCCACCAAGGTGGCATGGAGAGGGAAGAATTGGGGAGGAAAAATGGCTCTATAGGAAGGATTCTATCTAAGGTGGAGGGAGGGTGGTAGTAGCATGTAGGAAGGAAATAACCTACCTATGTAGGTAGCTGAGGTGGACTATGTGGTGGTGGGTGTGCACAATTGGAGGTGGAGCTAATGTAGAAGAGAAGATGAGAGATGAAGGGATGGGTGGAGTGTCTTGGTTCTTTTATAGGAAAGTTTGGATAATGGACCCTTGAATCATGTGGAGGGTCAAGATGCATCCACCCATTCTAATTCAAATCAAGCCCTTGGATGGGCATCCCAAGGTGGATCTTGGAGCTAAGGGTGGCACCTACAAGATCACTCTAGAACTCTCTAGAGTGGGCGGCTAATGGTGGAGGATTAGGGCCCTTAGATTAGAGATCAAGGGCTTAGGTTTAGGCCTATTAAGGAGGGTTCGAAGGAGTCATTTAAGGAGCTAGTTTAGGGGAAGTTGGGAGGACTACATGGCTGTCTATAAGGCTTTGGAATGGGAGTTTAATTAAGTCCCTTGGATGGCTTTGGATGGTGGATCTACGTCCTTAGGTTGTAGGCTTACGTTGCTAAAAATAGGTTGCGTTATGGGTACCTTAGAATGGAGATCTAAAGGTTTAAAGGGTTTCTCTACACTAGATTTAAGGCATGGTTTTGTGGAGAATTAGGAGTCCTAATGTCTAAGAGTAGAGAGGGCTTGGGTGGTGCTATGTGTCCTTCCTTGCCATCCTTCTCTTTGTTAATCTTTATTTCTTCGAGTCTTATTGTCTTTACTTGCTTTATTATTCTTTATTTTGGCTTCCCATGGGTTTTTCTCTTATCCCAAGTAACCCTTCAAATTTCTCACTCTTTATTCAGCATTTTCACTGCCTATATTATTCAAAAGTCATATAATTAGCAACATTTATTTAGAAAACATTTATAGGTCCTTGATGTGCACACATCTAGTTAGCCTAAAATATCTATTTATGCATGCTTCTAGTGTCATAGAAGCATTCAACATTATAAATATTGTATAACATGCATCATCATGCATTTATATTAATTTGTACAAATTATAGGTTAATTTGCCCTTTTTGTAGTCAGGGGACTGGGTGATATTTTTCGGGGCCTTGGATTGAAGATCCAACCGTACGGATCTGATCAGGGCGACGATCGAAGTCCAACACCTCTGAGATTGCCCCGATCGGATTTCCATAACATCAGATGCAGTCTGAGAATGATCAGAGGTCAAGGGCCAAGGTGGTGTAAATACATACCTCAAATGACAAATCCAACTGCACAGATGGGTTCAGATCAACGATCGTAGCCTAACGACGCAAAAATCGACTCAATCTAACATTCATGGCACCACCTATGAGTAAAAGAAGATGAACGGCTTAGATAATGCCACGTGGCACCATCAAGCTGCCCAAAACCACCCGGCCTCTTCCTCTTTCACCCACGCCATCAGATCTCCACCGTTCGATCAAGATCCAATGATCAAGATGCAGCTACATTGCTCTTCCCACCGCTGAGCATCAGCTATAGTTAAACGGTCAACACATAAAATGCAAACGCGACCAAAGAGGAGCCTTAGCGCAGTGGTTAAGGTGCTACACTAGCAGAGGTCGCGCGTTCAAGCCACCTGAGCTGCACTCCCTCCTCGCGCATAAGAGCACAATTCGGCTGTTCGATCAAGCACCAACGACTCAGATCGACCGATCAGATGGACGGGCGATTGAGCTCCAGATCTCACGCGCAATCAGACGCTCTCCTCAGCATGTGCGCTTGTGAGTGATCTAGAGTGTTTGATCTTGATCTAACAGTGGGGATGTTGCCACGTAGTAGTATAACGTGCGAAGAGGAAGCGACCGCAACATTTAAGCCATCCGATCAAGCGATCGGACGGCTGAGATCGCTCAGTGGCGCACTTGTGAATGACTTTAGAGGAGGAGGCGGGGACGTGGCCATGTGTGAGCACTTGGATACCCGATGGATGACCCTCGTTGAGGTTCACACCTTCAACAACATGTGGCTACAGCGACGTCTATATTTGTCACTAAAGACCCCAGCATTAATTTCTAAGCCTTAAAGGACCCTTTTGCTCTCAATTTGTACACCTATAAAAAGGGCACCCCTACCACTCATTTCACCATCCCTTCTCTTCTTCTCTTAACCCCTCTAAAGCTCTAAAGAGCCAGTCCCATACCTGGGATGATCCACTAGAGTCTTAAATATAATTTTTTTATCTTCTCATCCCCATTTTTGGAGCACCCATGGTTGTCCTCTCACTGCCATTCGGGAAGCAGATACGACTAAAATGTCACCCTGCTTCGTTCTCCATCCTCTAGCTCCATTCTTCGTCGTTGATGGGAACACCATCATGAGACCTAAATAGCTCATTTTGACCCATAAAAGAGAACAAATGCTTCTACATAACCAACTGGAGGTCCTAATACATTGAATAACCATTTTGAGAGAAAAGCAAGAAATAAGGGGTAAAACTGCAAATTTACCATTGCAGTGAAACAACGGGTTTTATCAAGGGCTAAACACAGGTCCAATGGTCTTAACAAGATAAAAAGTGTGTTGGTTCAAATATAAAAGGGTTTGTGTGAATACTAAGAATTAAATGACTTCTTGTAACCCTAAAACAGACCCATTTGATTTAACAAGGTTCTGGTCAAAATAAAATTCACCTAAACCCTCTAAAAATCATAGAAAAATATTCTCTAGGATTTAAAACCTTCAATTTGGCCATCAGAACCTATTTTGACCTAAAATGAGATTTCAAACAAATGTTTGCCCTAAATTAGATTTTTGCGTAAATTGCCCATTCAAACATGGTCAAACACAAAATCAAACCTCACCATTAGATATCTTAGGTCAAAATTAGGTTTTTATCAAAATTTGGGCTTAAGGGGAATTCATCTTAACCTACTTTGCAAATAGGTCCAGCCCAATTACATTTGTACCCCTAGATTTCAAAACCCTTACAATTGACCCCCCATCTTCTTCTTCATTCTTTGCAGTTAGGTCCCTCTGCCATTATAGTGGAGGGAATCCTACTCCGGCGAGCTTGAAAGGGTGATTTCTCCCTGATCTCTCAGAGAATCCCCTTCAAAATTGAAAGGGAGATTATCTGAGAAATCTCCTCCAATGTGAACCCAATTAGAAGCCCTATTTGGTACCCAATCTCCCATGCGAACACATGAGAGATTTAGGTCTCTCTCAAGTTTCCTCTGCCGACGAACTTGCTGTGCTTGGAAGCTTGGCTTCCAAGCACAAACCTGACCCCCAGGAGCTATTTAAGAAACCCCAACTCATTCCACATCTCCAAAGCTTGAATTCAGCCGAACTGCTCATCAAGCTCTAGTGACTTCCCCCACTCTCCCTCGTCACCTAGCCACAATACCAGTGGCAGGTTCCTCTTCCTCTCGCTCTTCCGCATCATGCCGCACCCGCCGATGCTCCTGTCTCCCCTTCGCCTCGCCAACCTCCCTCACTGAGCACTTTCGTCTCCGACGTCAGCGATACGAGCCGGTAGCATCCCTGCCTCCCCCTTCGTCTCGTCACTCTCAGATAAGTCCTCTCACCCTCTACTCTATTTTTCCTTCTTTATTTCCCTCAAACAACCACTGTCGCACTCCACATCATCCCCTTTACCTCCGGCCACCACTTAGGCGAGGCTGCTCCACCACCACAGACCACTTCCGTCCTTGCCGATCGGTCCATAAGCTCCACCACGACTCATTGAACATAACACCCCACTCACAACACTTTGCCACTCACCCACAAGCACCCCCTAACACACCCACATACACAGCTGCAGTGTGCACTAGGCATGCACCCACAGGTGGTCCCACGCCACTCCGACCACCTCTGCATGTTCGCCACACCTTGACGAAGCTCCCTGAGCTTTTTAATGCGGCCGCGCGGCCATTTGCATGATTTTAGGTCCAGGGGTTTGTCGCCATTGACGCACGACAGGAAGCTTGCTTGCAAGCTTCTCTAGGCTGTGCCCGCTCCAGGATCCAGTCCAGGTCGCGTGGGATACTCTCGCAAACCTCTCTAGGTGGCCAATTGAAGGCAAGAGCCATACTCATAGCTGCAATTGAGCGACGCCCCTCTGCTGTAGGCACGCGTGAAAGAGGCGAAAAGATAGTCCCACCTCGGAAACATCTGGAGCACCAAAACCACATAAATTGATTTTCTGTATTGGGCTGGTTACCTCCAACTCACGGGGTGTGGTCCCCTTTCACCCAACCACCCCCCACGGACCTAGTGACCTGACCTGATCTGGCACCTCGCCCACCACCGCACGTCGGTGGGCCTAGTCCCGAGCACGCATCCGACCCAATTACCTGAGAAAGTGGCTCTAGGAGAGCAAACCTACGAGAGAAAGGAGAGAAGAGAGCTCGTGCGAGTAGGGGTAGGTTTTGCTCTGCAGGTAAAGGAGAAGACAAGGCCGAAGAGGAAGCTAAGGACTGAAGCCAAGGAAGGAGAAGGAGGAGACCGAAGTCAGAAGCTAAGGAAGAAGGGCTGCAGCAGAGAGAAGAAGAAAAAGGTGAAGGGAGAAGGAGCTGAAGAAAAGGTAGAGAAAGAAAGAGAAGGAAGGAACTAAAGGAAGGAGCTGAAAGCAGCCAAGACAGAGAAGAAGGCAGAGGAAGAGAAAGGCTAAGGCAAGGAATCGGAAGAAGATAAAGAAGAGAAAGAAAGAAGATTGAAAGCAATCGCCAGAGACTGAGAAAAGAAGGAGAAGAAGAGTCAAGAACTGTAGCATCCACATTTTAAGGCGTCTGATTCATAAATCAGACGTCCAATTTTATGCTTTATTCATACATTGGTTCCTTTAGTGCCTTACATTTATTCCTATCTTTTTGCATTATAACATTGATTTTTATCGCATATTATATTCTTTCAAATTCTCATGTTGTGATCTTGATTTCTAAACCCTAATTTGCTCCCTATGTTCAACCTCGGACTTTCAAATTCGATTAATAAATTGTATTTGTTTTGAACACTTTTTCGACTGTACTACAATGTGACTTTTCTAAAACTCGATCAAGTGCTCCAAACATTTTGGCACCGTTGCCAGGGAGCAACGGGTGATTTAGAAATCCAGATTACAATTGCCGATTTGGTATTAACTTGATATATCTCTTTGTGTTGTGATTGTTTCAGGGGAAGAAGATTCAAAAGAAGACGGCCGCACAGCAAACACACCCAGGGCAAGTACTTTCTAATTAATCTCTTTCTCTTTAGCCCCTCATTCTGAAAAGGAAAAAAAAAGATAAAATCAATTAGGGCAACTTGCTTTTCATCTCTAGCTAATTCACCAAAGTTACCTGATTTGATTTCAACAACAACATTGATTTGTGCACCCACTTAAGGTAACTAGGGCTACCACCTTCTTGATTGATCCTTAGATACCATATTTTGGCAAACTAAATTGGACCAAGATTAAAGCCAAACTAAGGATTTCAATTTAGGGTTTTAAAGACACACCTTAATAAGCAAGAATCAAATCTCCAAAAAGAGGTGTGCCTAAGCCTTGGTTGAAGAGATCTATTCAAGAAAACCCTAAAAACTCAGTCTCTTAATCTCACTTGAATCCTAAAAGGAAGGGACCTAAAACTTCTCAAAGGACAAATAGGTGAAGTTGACCCCCTTGTTGGGTCAACCAACCTTGAAATTAGGTCACTTTGGCACTTAATACATCTAAAGTTCAAGTGGAATTTTAAGCACCCTTGCTCTTAACTAAAACTGGTAGACTTAAGAGGTCAAAGTCCCCATTCTGGTCTACCTGGAACATCAGTGACAAGAGAGGTCAGGTGGGGGAAACCCTGTAACTCGTGGGAACGCTCTATCGTGTAGGAGTCTTTGCGGGACTCTCCCTCTCTGGCTGCCCAGGCATTTCTCATGTAGACGACTTTCTAACAAAGGGGTATCATCCGCCCCAAACCTCTATAGTCATCCAAATTTTTGGGTGTCTTGATTGGGTCCATCACAATCTACTCTCGTCCAAACCATCGGTGCATGTTCGGTAGGAGGTCCTTAAGACCATCCTTGAGGCCTCCTTTAGTGATTCACTCCCATTGAGGACAGTCCTCAACGTCCGTGTTTGTGCATCAGCCCCACCACATAGACATCTCCTTTGATTCATCTGAACCAAATTCTCCTTCTTCCATCATCATGGCACAACCAGTAGAAGAGAATAACCTTGAGAACCAACTCCAGCGCCTTAATGATTTATTTCAAGCCTTTGTAAACCCGCTGTAGCGTCCTATGATGCGAGATCACTATAATCCCGTTGCGGTGGCAATCGAACCTCGAGTCCAAATCCCGACTGGAGGTCCTGATTCTGAACTCAAGCCCAACATGATTCAAGTTATTCCAAAGTTTCATGGGCTCAATTCTGAGGATCCTTTCCAGCACATCAAACAACTCAAGCATCTGGCCCAAACCTTCGAGTCAAATGTCCAAAATCGGGATATTCTTCTCATGAAGTTGTTCTCCTTCTCTCTCATTGACAAAGCAGCTCACTAGTATCAGACTCAAACGTGTCCAATCAACACATGGGTTGAACTACAATCTGAGTTTCTAAAAAAGTTCTTCCCAGTTGGTCGGACGAATGCCTTACGGCACCAGATCACACACTTCACACAACAGCCTGGAGAACCACTTCATGAAGCATGGGACCATTTCCTGGATCTCATGCGAAAGTGCCCCCATCATGGAGTTCCTAAATGGGAACAAGTCCAGTCTTTTTACCAGGGATGCCATGAAGATATCTACCTATTCATCAATGCAACATGCGGAGGAAATCATGGGTCAACACAAATACACTGTATGGGAGATTCTTGAGAATATATGCGAGAACTCCATCAATAATGACTCCATGGGCTTATTTGATCGGACAAATGCCCGTGTATCAATGAATCCAAGGGAGGCACATGAGTCATAGGGCCTGTCCGCATCCATCGACTTGGAATTGATGGCCAGTCGATTGGACAAGGTCTCTATCATTGAGAAGAAGGTGGACGAGCTGACTCGACATCTGCAGTGAGCCACCTCTGCATAAAACCTATTTGCACAGCCGCCTTCTAGAAGGGAAGTTGTGCATAACATCTATCAATGATATTCTCAAGGGATGGACCCGTATCCACCCCCACCTGACTCTAGGACCCGAGGAAACTCAGATCCAACCTACTCTAGTTGGAGGAACTCTGAACCCTCATACTCTGACTTTCTTGAGGTTCCTCAGACCTGCGAGGACCTCAATGCCATCAAAAATGACCCATTCTCTAATACTTATAACCCTGGATGGCAGAATCATCCCAACTTCCTGTGGGCGCAAAATAATCAGAATCAAAGACCACCATATCAACCCTGTCCATAAGCTCCTCGTCCATATTAGCTGCCTCAGCCTCGGCCCAACCCTACCTATCAATCTGGGCCAACTCGAACAGATCGAATGACTCTTATCCTTCAGACTCTGGCTGACATTCAGAAGATAAATGCGGCTATGCAAAAGTAGCACAAGGATGAGATCACAAAGGTTCACAATCAACTCGCCCAGATGGCGAATTCTTGCCAACCTGGCACACTCCCTTTGCAACCTCTGCCGAATCCGAATAACATGCAGAACCAGAGGCGCGTTATGAACCCAAATCTAGGCCAAGCCCACATAATTTATCAGGCTACTTCTATTCCATCACCCGACGGGATGGAAGCTTCGACATCGTATGCAGGGTTTCAGCAGTAGCCACCCATTTTACCAACTCCAAGCCAAAACCAGGCAAGACTGAATTCTGTTACAGCCCGTAGTGGCAAAGCAACACAAGACCCACCTTATCCAAGCCACTTTCAGCTTGGTAGTAACCCAAGCCCTAGGATAGTTATCCAGGACACCCCTATCCAAGATCAAGAACCTGGACCTATTCTAAAGGAACCATCTAAGGTTCCATTTCCCGAGGCCTTGACCAATGGAAATTGGACAACCAAAACCGCAGCTCCTGAGGAGGATCTAGTCAAGCTCTTTGAACAGGTCCATATAAACATCCCGTTAATGGATGCAATCCGCCACGTACAGGCTTACGCACGATTTCTGAAAGATGTATGTACACCTAAGCGTAAGCCACGGACCAAAAGTGGGAGTCCAATTGTACTGTTAGAGTAAGCCAGCTCTGTAATTTTGAGCGAACTCCCGCCTAAGGTAAAAGACCCAGGTACTCCCCTGATTTCCTGTACCATTGGTGGTACCCAATTTGACAGAGCTTTATTAGATTTAGGAGCTTCCATAAACCTAATACCTACATCCCTACTTGACCATCTTGAGGAATCAAAGCTTAAACCTACAGAGGTGACATTACAATTGCTGACCGATCTATTAAGTCACCTAAAGGAGTTCTTGAGGATGTCATTGTTAGGGTGCTGGATTTCTATTTCCCGGTGGACTTTGCAGTCTTGGATATGGATGCTCCAGAAAACCCAAGGGATACACCAATTATACTAGGGAGACCCTTTCTAGACACTGCTAGAGCCAATATAAATTGTGAGTAGGGCCAAATTGAACTGAAATTCGGGAACCAAACACTAAAGATTGACATCTTTAAGGCCCAACAAGGGATTAATTGCGGTATTATAGAACAAATATGTGACATCAAGGCTGTGGTTGACAATCCGTATATTAAGGACAACCTGACTACTTCCGATCAACCACAAGGGGATCAAAACCCACAATCAGAGGAGTCTGAACTTGACCTAGATACACCCATAACTCCTTCCCTTGCTCCTGACACACACCATGAACCGCCCGTTATTGCTGATAACCCTGTTCTAGAACTCAAGCCTCTTGCCGACCATCTTAAGTACGCCTTTTTGGGTTCCAATCAAACGTATCCTGTGATTATCAACTCTAGACTCACACCTGATTAGGAATCCTGTCTGATTACTGTTCTCCAGCAACATCGTAGAGCCATTGGATGATCTCTCAATGATTTGACTGGTATCAGCCCCTCTTACTGCACACACCATATCTGCACTGAAGAGGGCACACGACCTTCCCGTGAAATGCAAAGATGTCTGAATCCTAATCTATAGGAGGTCATGAAAAAGGAGATCATCAAGTGGTTAGATGCAGGGATCATCTACTCGATCTCCGATAGTCGGTGGGTGAGTCCAATCCAGGTTGTGCCTAAAAAGGCAGGACTCACCGTGATTATGACTGAAACCAGAGAAATCATACCGACCCGTGTGGCGAATTTGTGGAGTTTGCATTGATTACAGAAGACTCAATTCCTTCACAAAGAAGGATCATTTCCCACTACCGTTTATTGATCAGATCCTCGAGAAACTAGCGGGAACTAGGTTCTTCTATTTTTTGGATGGGTACTCCGATTATAACCAGGTTGCAATCCATCCCAAGGACTAAGAAAAGAGCACTTTCACTTGATCCTTTGGGACGTACGCATTCCGAAGGATGCCGTTTGGTCTTTGCAATGCACCTGCTACTTTTCAGCGATGCATGCTTGCCATATTCTCAGATATGGTAGGTGATTATCTGGAAGTCTTCATGGATGACTTTTCAGTATTCGGAGAATCATTTGACGATTGCCTCTTGCACTTGGTCCAAATCCTCAGGCAGTGCATTGACGTGAATCTAGTTCTTTCCTGGGAAAAGAGCCATTTCATGGTACCTGAAGGAATTATCCTAGGACATCTCATATAAGAAAAGGGCATCTAGGTCGATCGAGCTAAGGTGAACTTGATTACCAAGCTCCCTATGCCTAGCTCGATCAAGGACATCCGATCTTTTCTGGGGCACGTCGGTTTTTACCATCAATTCATTCCTGATTTCTCAAAGATTGCGCGTCCCCTAACCACTCTACTATCTAAGGAAGCTCCTTTCGAAATCTCTAAGGAATGCACTCAAGCATTTGAAATCCTTCATGATCGAGTTACCCAAGCTCCGATCCTACAGTCTTCTAATTGGTCTCAACCCTTTGAGATCATGTGCGATGCATCCGATTTCGCTGTAGGAGCGGTACTTGGGTAGAAAATTGATGGGAAACCCATGGTCATCTACTAAGATAGCAAAACACTTGACAAGGCTCAACGTAACTACATAGTTACTGAGAAAGAGCTACTAGCTATAGTATTTGCCTTGGAAAAGTTCAGATCATATCTCCTGGGTTCCCGTGTTATCATTTACTCGGATCACATAGCTGTAAGGCATCTCCTTGCGAAGAAGGACGTGAAACCTCTTTTAATCTACTGGATCTTGCTGTTGCAAGAGTTTGATCTCGAGATTCGGGATAAAACGAGAAAATAGAATGTGGTAGCTGATCACTTGTCCCGCCTTCCTTCTGAGATCATCGACCCTTCTGGGCCCATTACGGAACATTTTCCTGATGTGCACCTCCTGACTATCAGTACAAAGCTTCCATGGTTTGCTGATATAGTAAACTACCTGGCATCACATCAGATCCCATCCGATTGGCTGAAGGCCAAGAAAGACAAATTGCTTTCCGATGCTAAATATTACTTCTGGGAAGACCCGTATCCTTTCTACATCGGTGCTGATCAAATCATTCAACGATGTGCCACGGAAGTAGAAATTTAGGGCATCTTGTCCTTCTGCCATAACCAGGCATGCGGTGGACATTTCTCAGGTCATAAAACCGCAGCGAAATTCCTCCAGTGTGGCTTCTATTGGCCCATGATTTTCAAAGACGCATATAATCACTGTAGGGCATGCACTCATTACTAGACCTTAGGCAACATGAGCCATTGTGATATGATGCCCTTACAGCCGATTCTCGTATGCGAAATCTTCGACATATGGGAGATTGATTTTATGGGACCCTTTCCTGTTTCAGACAGCTTCGAGTACATTTTACTCGTTGTTGACTACGTGTCCAAATGGATCGAAGCCATTCCGACCCGAACTAATGATCATAAGGTGGTTATCAAATTCATTCATTAGAACATCTTTTCATGATTTGGGATTCCATGTGCTATAATCTCTAATGGAGGGACCCATTTCACTAACGCTCAATTCAGATCACTGATGACCAAATACGGGGTGTCGCACCGAATCTCTACTCCTTACCACCCCCAAACTAATGGTCTAGCTGAGCTATTAAATCGGGAGAACAAGAAAATCCTCTAGGTTACTATTCGACCTAACAGGAAGGACTGGTCATCCCGACTTCTGGAATCTTTGTGGGCTTATAGGACCACCCCACAAAACCCAATTAGGCATGTCTCCCTTCAGATTGGTGTACGCGAAGGCATGTCACCTCCCTGTCGAATTGGAGCACAAAGCCTATTGGGTAGTACGGAACTGCAACCTAGATCATTCTAAGGCAGGAACCCATAAAAAGCTTCAAATGAGTAAGATCGATGAATTACGCCACGACGCATATGAGAACTCACGAATTTAAAAAGAGCAGGTTAAAGCCTTTCACGACAAGCACATATCTCGAAAGATCTTCCATCTTGGTCAAAAAGTCCTACTCTTTGATGCCAAGCTTAAATTGTTCCTAGGTAAACTACGATCAAAATGGATCAGACCTTACCTTGTCTGACGAATCTTCGGAAATGGAGCCATTGAGATCAGTCCACTCAGCCATGATTCAGAACCTTTCGTCATGAACTGTCAAAGACTCAAACCGTTCGTTGACCTGACCGATACAAATTTGGCTGAGATATCCTTTACCCTCCATTCTCCCTGAGCTCATTGCACCCATCTGATGGTGTAAAACTCAGCGCTTAACGGGAGGCAACCTGTCATCTTTGAAAAACCCGAAACCTTTCTTGACATTCCTACGCTGAATTCATATTGCACTTTAACGTTCATCCATTAGAGCAACCGACCCCACCTCAGGTACCCATACCCTAGTGTTGAAATCGTTCGTAACAGTCACCTCGACCCGTTTACCCACTGAAAAACCTGTTCTAATGAATGATCTAAGATGAACTCGAACCCACCTATTACAATGGGGACATTGCAAATCATAGGCATGGGGGGGTATGAAAGTGCCAAATGCTGTGAAAGCTCATCTCACAAGAAAAGGTTTCAACAAAAAAATCACATATCCCAAAAACACCAAAAAAAATGAAAAAATTCTTGAGAAAGAACAAAAAAATTCTGAGGGGAGAGAAAATTTTGAGGCCATACAAATCATGAGGAGAAAAAAGGGAAAAGTAAAAAATGTCAAAAAAAAAAGGAGCACAAAATGAAAAGAAAAAGAAGAGATGGTCATTAATAAAAAATTAAGGGATTAACTAAGTTCTAGACCATAGCAAGAAGAAGAAAATGAAAGGAAAACAAGTGCTAATGAGACACAAAAGAAATTAGTAGGAACGCTAATCTTAGGCCTCTTGGGGTAGACTCCTAGGCTTAAAAATTCAAGTATCTACTAAGATCTAGATAGTCCTCAAGAGGTTAGGGAAAATGCGAAGCTTAAAGTATTAGGTCAAAGGCTTCGGGAGTATTCGGCCTCGTTAACTGACCTCTGATTTGCGGGACTCGATAACCAAAGCACCCCAATCCACACACAGCCTGGTTCAGTGTGCATAAGTATCAAAATCACGTAAATACGTTTAAGTTGTTCTGAAAAAGTCACCTAGATTAGGAGTGGCCAATCAACACAAGTTGATTTGGACGAGTTCTCAACATAGAGAGGTGGGAAATTTCCCTTGAAGATGTGCAATAACATATCGTCTCCTTGGTGCTTGTCTCCTAGGATATTTACATATCCTACTAGGGGCATGTAAGCACCCTATGTTGGTTCAGATGCCATGGGTGACATTATCATAAAATGTTGATTGCCAGGGTCTGGATTTAGCTATAGAATAACATGGGCGAGATTATCTCGAAATCTCGAAAGCCAAGGTTCTACAGGTTGCCATGGGCGGTGCTATCATGAAGCATCGATTGCCAGGGACCCTTCGAGGATTGATGATGGGGACTAGGAATCCGATACAGACCGTGTTAAGAAGCCAATCAAAAGCTAGAAATAAAAAGAAAAGAGAGAAAACTCTCCAAACAAAGAAAATCCTCTGTCTCTCTCTTACAAAAAACGCACTGCAAACTGAACCGAGGCTAAAATATGTTACAAGCACGGGTGCTTTAACTGCGGAGTCCAACGAACCTTAAGATAGTTTCTGTGGGCCTTAAAAACCTTTGCGATAGACTGAGGCTAGAGCTGTTCAGGTCCGGATCTTGGTTGGTACTTGAGTACCTATAGGCCTATTATTAGCATTCTAACCTAATCAAAAGAAGAAAAGCACTCATCATAGTTTTTGAACATCAAAGAACTCATGGTCTAGAAGCAAAGTGAAAACCTTAAAATTTTGCTAAGGGACTAGCAAAAGGTAGGCATGAGGATATGATGGGAACACCATCATGAGCCCTAACTAACACATTTTGACCCATAAAAGAGAACAAAAGCTTCTACATAACCAACTGAAGGTCCTAATTTATTGAATAACCATTTTGAGAGAAAAGTAAGAAACAAGGGGTAAAATTGTAATTTAACCATTGCAGTGAAACAACGGGCTTTCTCAAGGACTAAACATAGGTCTAATGTTCTTAACAAGATAAAAAGTGGGTTGGTTCAAACAGAAAAGGGTTCGTGTGAATGCTGGGAATTAAATGACTTCTTGTAACCCTAAAATAGACCCACTCGATTTAACAAGGTTCTGGTCAGGATAAAATTCACCTAAACCCTCTAAAAATCATAGAAATATATTTTCTATGGGTTAGAACCTTCAATTTGGCCATCAAAACCTATTTTGACCTAAAATGGGGTCTCAAACAAATGTTTGCCCTAAATTAGATTTTTGCATAAATTGTCCAGTCAAACGTGGTCAAACCCAAAATCGAACCTCACCATTAGATTCCTTAGGTCCAAATTAGGTTTATACCAAAATTTGGGCTTAAGGGGAATTCATCTTGACCCACTTTACAAATTGGTCCAACCCAATTATATTTCCACCCCTAGATTTCAAAACCCTTACAATTGATCACCTATCTTCTTCGTTCTTTGCAATTAGGTCGCTCCGCCATTATAGCGGAGGGAATCCTACTCTAGCGAGCTTGAAAGGGTGATTTCTCCTTGATCTCTCAGAGAATCCTCTTTAAAATTGAAACGGAGATTCTCCGGGAAATCTCCTCCAATGTGAACCCAATTAGAAGCCCTATTTGGTACCCAATCTCTCATGCAAACGCATGAGAGATTTGGGTTTGCATGAGAGATTTGGGTCTCTCTCGAGTTTCCTCTGCCGGCGAACTCGCCCTGCTTAGAAGCTTGGCTTCCAAGCACAAACCCGACATCTAGGACCTATTTAAGAAACCCCAACTCATTCTGCATCTCTGAAGCTTGAATTCATCCAAAGAAACCCCTCAATTTCATCTCTCCTCCTCCAGCCGAACTTCTAATCAAGCTTCGGTGACTTCCCCCACTCTCCCTTGTTGCCTAGCCACAATATCAGTGGCAGGTTCCTCTTCCTCTCGCTCTTCCACGTCGCACCACACCTGCCAATGCTCCTGTCTCCCCTTCATCCTTGCCGACCTCCCTCATGAGCACTTTCGTCTCCGGTGTCGGCAATATGAGCCAGCAGCCATCCATGCCTTCCCCTTCGTCTCTTCACTCTCAGATAAGTCCTCTCACCCTTTACTCTATTTTCCCCTCTTTATTTCCCTTGAACAACCACTGCCGCACTCCACCACCATCATCCCCTTTACCTCCGGCCACCACTTTGACTAGGCTGCTCCACCACCACAGACCACTTCCCCCCTCGCCGACCAGTCCATAAGCTCCGCTACAACTCACTGAACATAACCCCCCACTCACAATACTTCGCCACTCACCCACAGGCACCCCCAAACACACCCACATACACAGCCGTAGTGTGCCCTAGGCACGCACCCATAGGTGGTCCCATGCCACGCCGACCAAGTCTGCATGTTTGCTGCACCTTGACGAAGCTCCCTGAGCTTTTTAACGCAGCCGCGAGGCCATTTGTGTGATTTCAGGTTCAGGGGTTCGCCGCCATTGACTCATGGTAGGAAGCTTGCTTGCAAGATTTTCCAGGCCGTGCCCGCTCTAGGATCCAGTCCAGGTCACGCGGGGTACTCTCGCAAACCTCTCCAGGTGGCCAATTGAAGGCAAGAGCCATCCTCGTAGCTGCAATTGAGCGATGCCCCTCTGTTACAAGAACGCGTGAAAGAGGCGGAAAGATAGTCCCACCTCGGAAACATCTGGAGCGCCAAAGCCGCATAAATTGATTTTTTGTATTGAGCTAGTTGCCTCTAAGTCACGAGGTGAGGTCCCCTCTCACCTGACCCGATGCCTCATCCGCAACCACCCCCCGCGGACCTGGTGACCCAACCCGACCTCACACCTCTCCCACCACCGCACGCCGGTGGGCTTGGTCCCGAGCACGTATCCGACCCGATTACTTGAGAAAGTGGATCTAGGAGAGTAAACCTAAGAGAGAAAGGAGAGAAGAGAGCTCGCACGGGTAGGGGTAGGTTTTGCTCTGCAGGGGAAGGAGAAGACAAGGCCGAAGAGGAAGCTAAGGTCTAAAGCCAAGGAAGGAGAAGGAGGAGGCCAAAGTTAGAAGCTAAGGAAGGAGAAGGGCTGCAGCAGAGAAAAGAAGAAAAAGGTGAAGGCAGAAGGAGCTGAAGAAAAGGCAGAGAAAGAAAGAGAAGGAAGGAACTGAAGGAAGGAGATGAAGGCAGCTGAGACAGAGAAGAAGGCAGAGGAAGAGAAAGGCTAAGGCAAGGAATTAGAAGATAAAGAAGAAGAGAAAGAAAGAAGATTAAAAGCAGCCGCCAGAGACAGAAAAGAAGGAAAAGAAGAGTCAAGCATTGTAGCATCCACATTTTAAGGTGTCTGATTCACAAATCAGACGTCCAATTTTATGCTTTATTCATATATTGGTTCCTTTAGTGCCTTACATTTATTCCTATCTTTTTGCACTATAACATTGATTTTTATTGCATATTATATTCTTTCAAATTCTCATATTGTGATCTTGATTTCTAAACCCTAATTTGCTTCCTGTGTTCGACCACGGACTTTCAAATTCAAGTAATAAATTGTATTTGTTTTGAATGCTTTTTCGACTGTACTACAACGCGACTTCTCTAAAACTCGATCAAGCGCTCCAAACAATCATCCAGCATCTCATCCTCATAGGCTCGGCATTCCATCAACACGGCTCGTCCTCCAAGTAGTCAACGAGGAGGATTTTTTTGATCCCTCTCTTTTTACCACTTTGTAGTATAGATTTCCAGCTTTCTAGTTATAAAAATTAGTTGTAATGAACATTTGGCTATAAAATATTGGTTCTCTTTTTGTCTCTTTTCTCTGTATTATTCTCTCCTCTCTTCTATTATTTATTCTTTAAGTAGAATAGCTAGTGTAGATTTAATTCGACCAGCTAATCTACTTTGTGGCAATAATTCCAAATGCGATTTTTAGTTAAACGTTTGCCTCCCCATGTTCTACTCGGGACTCACCAGAGTTTTGGCTATAAATTTTATCTGATAGCGGATTTTTACGTGACTACAACAACAATGTTCAAACCAAATCTTTTTGCGTACGAAATTTTGCTCATCAGTCCTATACATACTTGCATGTATATATTACTTTATCTACACCCTAAATGCATGTTTCAACCTAGGAACTAACTCAAGATTAAGCATATTAGGAACATAAATTAGGTTGTTGCACACCCCCATGCCTATCTTTTGCTAATCCCTTAGCAAAACAAATGAATGCAATTTAATGAAATGTCTCCAACTAAAGTTTCATAGTTAGACTAAACACTTATTGTCCACCAAATTTTAGAGAATTTGTTAGGACCCTTGTTCCATTTGACCTGGAATGTCAAGGACGAACATCTTGACTCGAGTAGGTTGAATCTTTTTATTTCTTTTTAGCTTTTGTCCTTTAGCCTTAAGTTTGATTTGTTAGGCTCTGGTAGCTATGAATTTAAAGCATTTGTACATAGTGTAATAGATCTGACCTACAAGCATCCAAGGTTGCAAAAATCTAGGTCTCAAGGTATCGAAATTCATTCCTAGTCATCCCATATTTCACCTTTGGTTGGCCTTACTCAGATTTGGTAGCTCTTTCCTCACCCATTTCTATCCTGATGTCAATACTTTAGGTGTATATCTCCCCAACTGGACTCTAGGTCACTTTTCATAATTATTTTCTTCTCCAAATTTTTTTCTTTTTCTTTTTTCCTTCTTTTCCCAATGGAAGAACACCCATTTGTAATGAGGTGAGAATTTATTTGTAATTCCCAACTCTTTTCTTTTCTCCAAATCATTTTTCTAGGTGAGTGGCTCATCTTTTATCCTTGTAAGAACCTCCATGTAGCAATCCTTGGGGTGAAAAGGAATTAAACTAAATCCCAATGATGCTTGTATTTTCACGATTTCAGGTGCATGTAATTCAATTCTAATGTGTGTAAAAGTTTGACTACTTAAGGTTACCTAGCTCTCAAATCGGAGAGTCGACAATAGAGACTTATACTTTCTCTTTCATGACTGTAGATTTCAGCTAGCTAGATTCAACAAGAATCAGACCAAACCCAGATCTAACAGAACGTTCTCAATTGATTAAGCTAACTATAGCTTGCAAGGCTTTATGGTATAAAGTTCCTAACTAACCTCTTGGTTTGGTTAATTCTAAGCACATAGGCTTTCTACTCAACTTAGTTGGAGACATGCAATTAATGCTATTTATAAGGCTAAAAATTCTTTAATTTTTTTTCTAAATAATAGAAAAGGAAAAGATATTATATAGTTGACACATTGTAATTAAGACATGCAATGTCCACCGGTCCTCCTCTCCTTCGTGACTGCAAGTTTCGGCTAGCCAGATTCATCAAGAATTAAACCAAACCTAGATCTAGTGGAACGTTCTTAATTGATTAAGCTAACCGTAACCAGCAAGGCATTATGGTCTAAAGTTCCTAACTAACCTATCGGCTTGGTTAATTCTAAGCACGTAGTCTTTCTACTCAACTTAGTTGCAGAATGAAATTAATGCTACTTATAAGGCTAAAAATTCTTTAATTTTTTTTCTTTTTTTTATTTCAAAATAACTATACAGGAAAATAAATTATATAGCTGACACATTGTAAGGAAGACATGTAATGTCCACCCCCTCATGCCTATCCATTACAATGTCCTCATTGGCATGCATATAAGTGAAATCCAAAATATGATAAGCAAGAGAAGGGGATATCACTTGACTATGCTTCATCATTCTAGGTCAACTCAGAAATGGAAACAAAACTTTATCTACACTTGTACAAATTAATATATCAAATTAGATTCCAACCTAGCAAGTACAAGGTCATGGGCTTGTATAAGTTGGGTTTATAAATCTTATCCTAATCAAATCAAATGCTATAGTATCAAAATCTATATCCATTTAACAAGTGAATGTGAACTAAGGATCCATATATGATCTGGTGGGCCTACAAATGGATAAAATTATAGGTTAAATGGGCACATATTGGGGGCTAGATTTGAATTTTGGAGGTCCATTATAGGCCTAGATATCTGTATTCCTTCAATGTCACATCAGTTATTTAGCTCTTCATTTTTCTTTTCTTGCATTTAGAAAAAACCACAAGAATGTAAGTAAAAATAAAATAAACTATAAATACCTAATTTATTGCACTAAAAACATAAAAGTAACAATACTAGGCATGAATTATGTACACAAAATATGGGATTGTCACAAACATTAGGCTTCTATGTAGTGACCCAATGTCTCACTCATCCTCAGTAAGGTTGCATGACTTGGTTCCACATGAGGAGACTTCTACTCTTGACTTGCCACACATTTCACTTTCTGACTTGAATTGTCTAGGGTGTTCCACTTCTACTGATACTTAGACCCCACGCCAGGTATATTTTGATTCGGGTATTGTCTTTCCTTCAACTAACCCACCCTTGCTAGTGCACGATAGTGTGGCTACAATGGATGGTTTGGTGGTACTGAACTTTGAGGTAGTCATTGTTAGTTCAAGTGTTGCCCTTTAACAAGACCATCAAGACAATGCAACAAGTATTGACCTCTTGGAATGCATAGGCTCAATAGCTTCTCATGGATTTCATGATTATCAGGTATGCTTGGATAATCCTTCACATTCTTCCCTACATGAGTAGTTTCCTATAGATATTTCTATTTCTACACCATCGATTCTTGAACTCAGGCCCTTACTAGATTCCCTTAAGTATGTGTTCTTAGCTAAACTTGAGACCTATCCTGTGATCATAAGTTTACAATTAACCCAAGAACATGAGCTGAGATTGATTAGTGTCCTAAAAGATCATAGGGCTATGATAGGTTGGAGTATTTTTGACCTCCATGGCATTCACCCAACTTATTGCACACATCATATTTACACTGAAGATGGGGTGGAACCTTCCTGATAACCTCAAAGGAGATTGAATTCGAACATGTTTGAGGTTGTTAAGAAGGAAATCATTAAATGGATGGATGCGGACATTATTTATCCCATTTCAAATAGCCAATGTGTGAGCCCAATCCAGATTGTTCCTAAGAAGGCAGGATTCACCATAATCCAAACCAAAGAAGGTGAATCCATCCCTACCTGCACTACTTCTTCCTGGTGGTATATATTGACTATAAGAAACTAAACTTGGCTATGAAGGAGGACCACTTTCCACTTCCATTCATCAATAAAATATTGGAAAGGTTAATCGAGAGCAGTTATTTCTATTTCTTGGATGGATACTCTAGGCATAACCAGGTTGCTATCAACTCGAAGGATCAAGATAAGACTACTTTTACATGTCCTTTAGACACATTCTCTTTCAAGCGAATGTCTTTTGGCCTATGCAATACTCTAGCTACTTTTCACCATTGCATGATGGCCATATTTTCTGATATGATAGGAGACTATATAAAAGTCTTCATGGATGATTTCTCCATTTTTGGAGATGATTTTTAGTCTTGTCTTAATAACCTTGCAAAAATTCTCAGATGTTGTATGGAGGTCAACCTAGTACTGTCATGGAAAACAATTCATTTTATGGTGCAAGATGGAATAGTACTAGGTCACAAAATTTCTAAAAAAGGTCTAGAAGTGGATTGAGCAAAATCCAATGTCATTTTTAGACTACCACCACCTAGTTTGATCAAATAGATCAAATCCTTCTTGGGACATGCCAGTTTCTACTGAAGATTTATAAATGATTTCTCCAAAATTCCTCGACTATTGACAAATCTTTTGGTAGCGAAATTCCCATTTGATTTCAATTCTGATTGTCTCAATGCTTTTGCCACTTTTTGGAAGGCTCCCAATATGCTCCTATTCTTCAGCCCCTCAATTGGTCATTAGATTTTGAGATTATGTGTGATGCCTCCGATTTCATAGTTAGGGCTATCTTAAGCCGATGTCAGGATAAACACCCATTAGTAATCTACTATTGCAGTAAGACACTAAATGAAACTCGGCATGAGTACACGATCATGGAAAATGAACTACTAGCAATGGTATTTGGGTTGGAGAAGTTTCGATCATATTTTCTTCAGCCTAAGGTCATTATCTACACTGATCACTCAGCCCTTTAGTATTTGTTAGCGAAGAAGGTCGCCAAGCCATGTTTGATTAGATGGATCTTTCTTCTCCAAGAATTTGGCATCAAAATACGTGACAAATCAGAGCTCAAAATGTTGTGGTTGATAACCTTTCTCATCTTGACCTAGACCATATCCCTCTCTCCTCGCGTATCGATGAGAAATTTCCAGAGAAGCTTCTTTTGGTTATTGATTCCTCAAAGCTCCCCTAGTTTGCAGATATCACAAATTATCTTGCCTGTGGCAAGATTTCTCTTGGACCATCCAAGGACCAGAAGCCAGAATTTCTTTTTGAAGCCAAGTGTTATTTTTGGGACCACTCCTTGTTGTTTCGCCTTAGTTCCAATCAAGTATTTAGGTGGTGCATCCTAGATTCAGACATCTCTAGTGTGCTTTCTTTTTGCCACAGCGAGGTCTATGGTGGGCAATTCTCGAGCTGGAAGAATGCTACAAATGTTTTGTAGTCTGGTTTATTCTGGCCATCTTTTTTTAAAGATGCACACAACTTTGCCAGGAGCTGCAAGCAATGCCAGGCATTTGGTTCCATGACTAGACGTGATGAAGCCTCTTCAACCAATTCTGGTTGTAGAAATCTTTGATGTTTGGGGCATCGATTTTATGGGCCCTTTTTCAAACTCTCATGGCTTTGAGTACATTCTTTTAGCCGTAGATTATGTCTCTAAATGGGTCAACGCCATCCCAACAAGACACATTGATCACAAAACAATTATTAGTTTTGTTTAAGAAAATATATTTTCTAGATTTGGGGTTCCCCACTCTCTCAATAGCGACAAGGGAAGTCATTTTATCCATGCCCACTTTCACACTTACTTAAAGAAATATGGGGTAAACCATTAAATAGCTACCCCATGTCATCCTCAAACAAATGGGCACACAAAGGTCACAAACAGGAAAATCAAGGACATTCTTCAGAAGACTGTGAGACCTTATAGGAAGGATTGATTCAACTGACTCATTGATGCTATATGCACATATCGGACCACTTACAAACCTCCACTAAGAATGTCACCATATATGGTGTATGGGAAAGCTTGTCACCTTCTTGTTGAGTTGGAGCACCGCACTTACTAAGCGGTGAGGAAATGCAACATAGACCTTTAAGAAGGAGGTTGGATAAGAAAACTCCAATTAACTCTCATAGTTAAAGGAAATTTGCAGATGATGTGCATACATCTTATCAACCTAAAATGTCTATTAATGTATGTTCTTAGTGTCACATTAGCATCATACATTGTAAATAGTGCATAACATGCATAATCATGCATTTAGATTAAGTTGTATAAATTGTATAGTAATTGTCTCCTTTTTATGGTCAAGAATAGGGTGACTTTTTATCAGAGCCTCGGATCGAAGATCCAACTGTACAGATCTGATCAGAGCGACGATTGGAGTTCAACAACTCCAAGATCGCCCTAATCGAACATCCATAGCACGAGATAGAGATCGAGGAACCTTAAAGAGCAAGGGCCAAGATGGTGTTAATTTGTACCTCAGACGAAAAATTCGACCGCACGGATGGGTTCGGATCGACGATCGTAGCCTAACAGCGTAAAAATCGGTCCAATCCGACACCTGTGACACCATTTACATCACTCAGAAGATGAACAGCCTAGATGGCACCACGTGGAGCCATCATAGTCACCCAACATCGGCCGCAACCCTCCTTCTTCACCCGCTCATTTGATCTCGACCGTTGGATGAAGATCCAACAGCTGAGTGTGCTTGAGCTTATAATAAAACAGCGACCATCCACCAGCTTAGTGCAGCAATTACGCGCTCATAGGCGAGGCAGAGGTCGCGGGATCGATCCCCGCGGTGCCTTAAATCAAGGTGCGAGCGTGGAGCGAGCACACGATCAGAGCCGTGTGATGAAGATTCAGTGGCAGGGAGCGAGTGATAGCACCCACGTGCAATCAGACGCGCGATGCTTACGCGTGCTCGCATGCAGGCGCGCAGCGCAGGGGTAGCCATTCTCAGCCATCCGATCTCTTGATCGAACGGCTGTGAGCACACGAACGTGCGCGTGTATTGAATGACGCAGAGGAGAAAAGGTGTGCGAGCGACACGCACATCGGCCACGTTCGTGCCTTTAGTGACAGATAAATCCGTCACTAAAGTCCTAAATTAATGTTTTTCAAATTGTAATGTCCAAAATGCCCCCACTCATTGCAACTATAAAAGGAGACCCCCTCCACATGGATTTCTCATCCCTTCCTTCTCTTCTCCCCTTCTCCAAAGCTCAAGAGAAGCTTGTCCCACACCCGGGATGCTCCTCAAGAGCTAAAACCAAGTTTTCGCCCCCATTCTGGAAGCGGATCCCACGACGACGATGACATGCTGCCTCGTTCCCATTCCTCCTTTTCGCCCCCATTCTGGAAGCGGATCCCACGATGACGATGACATGCTGCCTCGTTCCCATTCCTCCTGCTTCAACCTCCTTCTTCCTACTCCGTTCCTCATCTTCCAGGCATTGTCTCGTCCGGCTTGTCCTCCAAGCGATCGTCGAGGAGGATAACTTCTCTCTCCCATTCCTTTTTCCTGCTTTCTAGAGTAGAATTTTTTTGCTTTCTAGTTGTAATAATTTCTCACTTTCTAGTGTAATCTTTTCTCACTTTCTTAGTTGTAAAAACATTTTGCAACATCAAGTGAATGTTGTCCCTCTCTCTCTCTCTTATTGTCTATATTTATTCCATTTCATTGTGATTATTCCGCTCTTTAAACAAAAGCACAAAAAAATAATAATTGCAAATTTTGATTGACGTAGCCTCCCTGAGTTTGACCTGAGATTTCTTTATAGATTTTCGGTATAAATTTTATTTGTTGAACCCGAGTTCTTCGCTACTCGAGCTACAATGACAGGTTTTCAAAGCCAACTCCGATAGCATAGTCCTCTGATGTTCAACAGCAAGGAGGCCTACGAAAATCAAAAAATTATAAAGACCGAATGAAGGCCTTCCATTAAGAACATGTGGAGGAAACACTTTGAGTCAAATCAGTTCGTATGGTTATTTGATGCCAGGATCAAGTTGTTTGTAGGAAAACTAAAGCCAAAATGGACTAACCTATATCAAGTGGTCGCCTCATACACCAATGGGGTTGTTCAAATGCAAGACCCCAAGACTAGACACATATTCACCATCAATGGCCAATGCCTCAAGTCATTCATTGCCCAGGAACCCTGGGAACTGAAGGGAACAATTT
This sequence comes from Thalassia testudinum, assembly GCA_037157565.1. Lineage (NCBI taxonomy): Eukaryota > Viridiplantae > Streptophyta > Magnoliopsida > Alismatales > Hydrocharitaceae > Thalassia > Thalassia testudinum. The sequence goes on from JAZHRO010000014.1 coordinate 27,622,086, forward strand.
GTTTCATTACGGTTGATTTCTTGAGTTCCGCCTAGCTAAAGGTGTAAAACTCAACACTTTTCTATAAATAGTTGTTTTCATTTTCTTTTCTAGGTACTGGTGGTGTGTTAAAGATAAATCAAAGCTATTCCTGCTGATCTCTATCCTTTCTCTTCTCTGTTTATTTAATGCATGAGGACATGCATGAATTTAGGCATGGGGGGCTAAGTAGTGCATTTTGCTGATTACATTGGACTAATATTTAGATTTTTTGAATTTTTGAAAAAATAAAAAAAATCTTAAAAAGATTGGAAATTATGGAAAAAAATGAAAATGCATTGTATAAAGCACATTTCTAAGAATAATACAAAAACAAAAGGAAGAAATAAAATTGAGTCAGGATAGGATTATTCAGGTATGTAGAACTTAACGACCTTAGGAAGTAATACAAGTATGATCTTGTGACTTAGACTCTTTAGGTCTAGTGGCTTAATTAACCTATGTGTCCACTAAGATGTGGAATTGATCCATAAGTCCTTGCCAGTTTAAAATCAATTTTAAAAGATTAAATAATCTAGGGTGATAAGTAAGTGACTTATCAATCCTCCTTTGGTTTAGGAAGTCCTTAAAGTTTAAGCATCTTCACACAACGTAGTGACTCATTTTATGCACAACCATAGTTGGAAATTAGGTTGCCAATAAGCCACTTAGGGTGATATGGCTGGACGTTACACTGGGAGAGCCTCCCCAGTCGTAGGGTACCAGAGTTCAGCCATTAGACCTACTTTCTTTAACCATCGTCTTTAGGCACATCTTAGGACTAGGGAAGCTACCTACTTAAAAAAAATTAGAAAAATGAGAAGAAAAAAATATATAGAAAAAAGTAGAAAAGGAAAAGAAAGGAGAAAAAAAATAGTCACACCTCCACCACATGGGTATGGCTAGCATGTTGTATTGAGAGAGCCTCCCCATTATTGGATATCTAGAGTCCATCCCACAAAACTGCACAAAAAAATCCCTAAATGAGGTGTGAAGTTGGGGAGGTTGAATAACCCAAGAAGATGCACACTGAGTTCACCATTGTGTTGATCCCAAATTAAAATAGTAGGAAGAAAGTTACCAATCGAATAAGATAAACCTTTGGAAAACATTAGTTTCATTTTATGGTCACCTAGAGCTTAATGTAAACAAAAGGTCCAATATGGTTGCCAGTTTGATGAGTCATTCACACACACCATCAATAAGATGCTTAGTACTATTAGCACTTTTCAAATTTTGGTTGGGTGGCTGCAAAAAGCTACCCCAAAATCCTAAACAAAAGTCAAAAAAAGGAAGAAGAAAATATAAATATATATAACTATCAAGAAAAGAATAAAAATACAATAAGGCAAGGGCTTGGGTGATTTGTATTTTGGTTGGCACCTAGGTACGATTGAGTCTTTGTAAATAAGGTTCTAAGTATAGCTTCCTTGTGATGGTGATAACTTGTACCTAATAATCCAATTCCTAACTTGATTAATTTGTACAAGAGAGGGTGATGAAGCCTAATATGCTTAATACCTAATTTGTATCAAGCGATTGAGTCTTTATACCAAACATGCTATGTATAAAGCGAGTATGAATAGGGTGATGAAGAATGTGGTAGATGCTGAGTTTAACGCCTCCAGCTAGGCAAAAACTCAATCAAATGGATCATTTCTTGCATAAGAGTAGGTCAAGATCAATAGAAAGATATGTTCATGTGCTCCTAGAATTAGTGGTCCGCAGATGCAAACCAGCTGATTATGCACCCCTTCTCCGAAAATTCTAGCTATAACAGAATACGGAGTAGTGGTGGAAGGTAGAGGATAATCAGAGGGGGGATCATGATGTTGATTCTATTGATTTATCATGTCCCATAGTTCAACAAGAAGTTGCTGAGGGAGTAGATTGATATGATCAAGATGTATCTCAGAACCAGAATCTGAGTCATAGGGGTCTTCATAATGATAATTGATGTCAAAGATCATGGCCCCTCCAGGCATTGGGTCATATGTGGGTATGCATGAAAGTAGAAGTTCTGTGGGGAGGTCACTGAAATCTTTGTCAGAAATCACTTCGCTGTCATCAGTATTCATCTCTAATTCATTGGAGGTTGACTCTTTAGGCTCCGAGTCGAGCCATCCATTAGACTGACTAGGATTATAAGTGAGTCCCCAGTTCATTCTGCTCAGTCCTTTGCACTCATATGCAGTAGGCTCCTCACTACTTCCTACCTTAGATAACATGTCTGTTTCTTCAGGCAGGACATCTCTGGCTATCTCTGTTCTTTGGGTATCCAAATCAAATGGTGTAGTCTCAGAGATTCCCACATTGCCTTCATAGGTGAAAGAAGAAGGGTGCAAATCGGGTGATGTTGGATCAAGAACATGTATAAATTGATCGGTGGTGTTACATGGAATGCTTGCCTCCAGATCCATATCCTCAAACGGATCTTCATCCTTCATCTTAATCAAGTTGTCCAACCCATAATATGTCACCTACGATCTAGAGTATCCAAATTGAGACTCAATCCTGGAGATATTCGTCTTTTCCTCATCATTTTCTTGAATAGGGTTTCCAGATGAATCTATTCGAGATGTTTCCTACTCCTATCCCATATCCATATTGGCTTCTTCTTCCCCTGATTTTCTTTCGAGTATCTGCTCCTACAAATTGTCTTTAGGCATGGTCAATTCAGGTTCTTCGGGGTCTCCCAAGCTATTCTCCACTTGATAATGCAAAAGCAGCATATCTTGAAGAATGCAATTCTGTTTAAGCTCCCTTGTTATTGTTGCCACTTCTTGAAGGGCCTCCATCAAAGCTTCCTGGAGTGGAATCTAGGTTTGTCTTTGATCTGGATCATTGATAGCCTAGATTCTGTGCAGATAGGATGTGACTTTCTTTCTCATCCCAGTTATAACTCACTGTAATCTATAATGTGGTCGCATATACACTAGTAGTTCCTCAGGGGTTCCAGGGGGTGAATCATATCTACCCATGTTCCATGGGTGTGATGTAGGAGTATTGAATTCATACCTTGGGATATAAGATGAGGTCCCTTGATGGGCCAACTGGTATGGGTCATAAAACCCAGGGTCAGGATATGAGTTACCCATTTTGGCAACCCAAGAAGAAGGATCAAGTGAAGCAAAAAGTCATCTTCGCTACATTGGATTTTGATCCCAAGGTTGAGCTAATTCAGTGAACTAGGCTCCTAGATGAGCTCTTGGGTCCAGATTACCTAGATTCTGACCAGGTCCAGATCCAGGATTAGCCATTTCGGCTAAGAGGATAGAAGAAGGGTGAGAAGATGGTCTGGATGATGCGACGAATCACCTTCACCTCCTTGGGATTAGCTCCCAAGATCCAACCAATTGAGGTCAAAGTGACCTCCTTCCTCGCATACACCAACCAACCCCTAGGTTGGTGCGGCCAGCTAGACAAGGCTAAGGCCCTGTCAATCATATGGTCCTTTTGATCAGATGATTGGATTTATCATTTTATGTTCGAATTTCTGAAGAAAAATTTGTTGAGAACCGACTGAAAGTAACTCCCACCTCTCAAGCTAGCCCGTCCAATCTGTGTACGAGGGGACTAAGGGAAGGTTCTTCCTTCGACTTTCGCCTCTAATTTCTTTGTACCCCCAAGCTGTGATAGTTTGACACTACCCCACAAACTTAGTCACTAGGTTTGGCCAAAGAGGGTGAAATCACCCAGTAGTATGACAACAAATTCGAGTTCAAATTTGTGTTTTAAAATTTATTTTAACCTTTTTTTTTTCTTCACTGGGATTTATGGTGAGTGGCCCACAAGGTGACTAGGCTCACTAGCTAAACACTAGACTTAGCTAAGTCTAGGTTAGCTCAAATGTGGTCTATAGAAATTTGACCCTAAAGGTTGAGCTTAGGGTTCATGCAGATTCTAAGTGCTTCAGTAGACCAATGAACTAAAAATAATTCTTCAAACACAAACGGAATCCAAATAAGGTGAAATTTGGCAAATATATTCCTTTTTTAATTATCTTTTCAGAGAATATTTTTTTTATAATTTTTACTATTTCAACCCAATTTATAGGGATTTTTAAATGTCAAGAGGTCAGATCTGGAATTTTGACTCCTGGTTGGTTTTCTTACTTTGAAATAGTATCAAATGATTTTCAAAAATTTGGAAAAAATATGAAAATTAAGGATAATGAGATCAGCTTTCAAACCCCACCAATTTTAGTCAAAATAAATTCACGAGTTGTTCGAAATTGATTTTTAAATTTTGAAAAATTTCAAAGCTAGGTCAATTTGACCCCCTTGTACTTCATGAATTTTTTAGTATTTTGTTCTTTGAATTTCTTCAAATAAAACTTGTTGTTTGAAATATGGTTTGAAAATGAAGTACTTGCTCGAATTTCAGAATTTTTCTCACTAATTATACTGTAATTGAATTTTTAATTCAGAAAATGAAGTCTAGCCGAATTTCAACATGTGGTGGAAAAGCTTTTAGAAGGTGTTTGAAATTCAAATTCAAACTTCCACCAAAAATTTTTTTTTTCGAAAGTTTTCAACTTTTTTTTTGGAGGGAAATTTTTTTGAAAAGTTTCCTCTCTTTTGTTAAATTCAAACTTCCACCAAAAATGTTTTTTTTTCAAAAGTTTTCAATTTTTTTTTTTGGAGGGAAAATTTTTTGAAAATTTTCCTCTCTTTTGTTCTTTTTTTTCAAACAGAAACTAACCTAAGATTTAGAAATGAAACCTAATCTAACAACCTAAAGAATTTTTTTTTGAATTATGCAGGTTTTTTTTTCTTTTTCAGAAAGAAAATTCCAGCTAAGAAAAATAATCTAACCTAGAGTTCGAAAAAAAAATACTAAGCTAAGAGAGAGAAGATGTGCACCTGCATTTTTTCTCCACGCTCGATGTGTGCACAAATCTCATTTTTCCTGATTTCCTGCACTTCCAAAAACAAGTAGAGGAGGATTTGTCACTAGAAAGTCCTAGGATCGAAAATAAATCGTGTTGCCTCCCCGGCAACGGCGCCATTTGACAGGACAATTCTTACGCGTGTTTTGAAATACGTCGTTGTTCGTCGTATAGTTGCGCGAAACCCTCAGTCAAAAATATTTGTAAAATAATGAGACTGTGAGTCCCGATTGTTCGTCTCTAGGAGGAGTTATGGAATTGCAAATAGTGATTTTGATCTTGTTCGCTCTACTCACTCAAAACGCATGTCGATTTATACTAAGCTACGTATTTATGCACGACATGTTGTTGCAACAATATCAGAATTTATCGCAAGCAACTTATTATCACAAGAAGATATTGCAAGAAAGCTCATGACGATTTTCAACACAAAGATATATAAATAACTCAAAGATTTTTCATTGATTGCATTATGGAGGTTACAACACAAAGCTAGAGGAAAGCTTATAAAGGAATGCTTGAAAACAAACTACTGGGTAGTAGAAAATGACTGCATACATGAATCTATGGGGGGATTATGCATGCATCATTGAGGGAGAAATATGGAGCTACACTACTAAGCATAAAATCAAGCAAGTAAAACTATGAAGAACTATGCTCTACTTATCTAGCAGAAGAAAGGGCATTCAGAGGTTGTCTCCGATGGCCTTTGAGTGGAGGTAGGGAAAGAAAGAGGGGTGGCCAATGGGGGTTAGGTCGGCCCTTGGAGAGGTAAGGGCGAGGTGATCCAAGCTCTGGGCATGGAGGTACTGATGGCCATGGTGGGAGCTTGTGCAGGTGGAGCTATGCTAATCGAAGGTGGAATAATGGAGCCAAGCTTGAATGGGTGAAAATGGCCACCCCTTAGGTCTTGTTATAGATCTAAGGGAGGGTCTCTAGAGAGGTGTGGAATTTTCTAGAGAGAGCTCCAAATGTGGCCATCCAAGGGCTTTGGAGGTGGTTTTTAGATCCATAATTCGTGGATCTAAAAATTGAATGGCTCTTTGTTGCTAATTTTAGCAACCAAGAGTGGCGCCACCTTGAAGAGAGTTCTATAGAACTCTAGGTGGGTGTGTGTGCATGAATGGATGTCTGTGTATATGTCTGTGGGCATGACTTAGGTGGCTAAGTGGTCTAGGTTAGGTCCTAAGGAGTTTGGGTTAGTGTAGGTCTCAAATTAGTGTTGCAAACCCTAATTCGCTGAGGAAGTGCAATTAAACTTGACATAAGTTTAATTGAGTGGGTGTGAACTTAATTAAGAGTGAAATAAATCAATTAAGTTGGGCTTATATCAATTGGACTCACTTGTGTGGGTTGAGATTTGAGCTCAATTGGACTCTATGAGTCTAATTGACTAGGCAATTGTAATTGACTATGATCCAAGTCAATTAGGCTTAGTGAGAACCTAATTAGGTTCTTAGGAAGGTCTAAAGGTGGTGTACTAGGCTTAAGGTACCTTAATTTAGGTTCCCAGGGGGTTGGAATTGCATTTAGGGACCTAGGAACTCAAGATCCAAGCTTGAATTCCAAAACAGGAACTGGAGAGCAGTTCCAGACATCCAATAAGAGTGTCAGATGACTTATACTCTAAAATCAAAAGTCTAGACCTCTTGTCTGGATGTCCAATTTAAGCCAGGAGGGAATCAGGGTTCTGTCTTAGGTATTCTGTAGAAATTGGACGTTCGACCAAGTGTCTGGACATCCAATAACACTATAGACATGTGTTTAAGGTGTGTGGGTTGTGGCTAAGGGTCTTGGACATCCACTAACCTATCTGGGCATCCAGATAAGGGTTGAACTAAGATTTTTAGGCTTCCTAGGTTATGGTGACCTAATCTAAGGGTGGCTAAGGCTTAGGAAGGCTTCTAGGGTTGTCCTAGGGCTAGAAATGAACCTAAGTGTTGAGGGAAGCTTTTCAAGAGTTTAAATGTGTGCCATTGTAGTAAAGTCTCCTAAATAGTTCTTGAACAAATACAATTTATAACTTGAAAATCTAGAAATGAAGTCCAAGGTTGAACACGGGGTGCAAATAGGAATTCACACGCTAATCTCAATTAAAATGTAAATGATCACAATAAACGAAGCACTATAAAGATATTCAATGAATATTAACCTATCACATTAGATATTCAATTAAAACCAATGTATCTAGAGACAAAAAGATACATAGAACAAAATAATGGTGATTTAGATCACCAGTTATTATCCTAAGCACATGTATATCAATTACTCAATAATGTCAAATAAATGAACAGTACTCAAACGTCTGATCTGAGAATCAGACGACTTAACTATCACCTGCTACAGTACTCTTCTTCTCAATTTCTATTGCTCTCTTTTTCTTCTTCCTTTTGACTCTTCTTCTTTTGCATTCTCTTCTGCTTTCTTCCTTAGCCCTTCTTGTCTTCTTCTCAGGCATGACCAAGGGTTTTCTCCTTCTTCTTTTCTTTCCTCTGCAAGCCTTCTCTTTTCTTCTTCCTTGGCTTCTCAAGCACAAGGGTCGAGCTTTCTCAATGAAGAGCAAAACCCACCCCTCCCCGACTCTCCCTTCCTTTCCTTCCTTCTCTTCTTTCTCGAAAATCCTATCTTAGTCAAGTAATCAAGTTGCGTAACCGGGTCTAGGGTTGTGGGCATGTGGTCGCAGTTGAGGAGTGTAAGGATAGTCGGGTCAGGTTAAGTGCGGGTGAGTGGGGACCTCACTTCCAATGTGTTCTTAAGGCGAATAGCCTTAGACACAAAATCAACTTACGCACCTTCAGTGGTCCCATATCCCACGATGTGGGACTATCTTTAGTCCCTTTTCTCTTCGGGTATCCAAGCAGCAGCGAGTGGTCGTCTTCAAGCAATTAGAGTGGCAGCTGAGGTTGGCATCCCCAAACAAGGACTTGGAAAGGGTCTTGGGCCTTGTCCGTAGCACCTGAAGGGTGCACCTAGGGCGTGCGTGACCTTGAACTCGAAGAACACGTCGGCATTGATGGTGACAGTGGACAGCGACGGCGTAGACTTGAAACTCATGAATATGGCCTCACGACCACATTAAATAGCTCATATGCTTTGCCATGGTGTAGTGATTGCGGTGGCAATGGTCTCGTGGCATATGGAGGTGCGTGGAGGTCGATAAGTGATGGAGAAGGAAGCATGAAGGTGCAGTGTTTGGTGGGTCACATGAGTGGGTGGAATGGCAAATAAGTAGAGGGGTTTTGATAAGTGATGTGGTGGAGGTTGTGGGGTAGGTGGCGAGGCGGTTGGAGGCTTGTGGTGTGAGATGGGCCTCGCCGGAGTGGTGGCCAGAGATGAGAATGAAGGTGGCATGCATTAAGTCGAGGGGTTATTTTTGGGTTTTGAGGATGGGATATTGTTGGGATCGTAGAGCGCGTATTTGATCAAAAATATGTCGTAGTAGAGTTGCGAAATATGATCAACAAAAATAATTTCTAAGATAACGAGACTTGGAGTCCCGGTCGTTCATCTCTGGGAGGCATTTATGGAAATGCAGATTTGAAATCGATCTCACTCACTCTACTTGCTTAAAATCGCACGCCAATTTCTAATCGTTGGATCAATGTTCGGCCACTTTCATTATTAATCCTAATTACCTGTGCATATGTTAGGTAGATGACAAATGTGAAAGTGTAAGTTTCAGTACGCACGATTCTAGTTATGTGGTGGCTATTTACGAAAAATGCATTAATAGTTAGATCCTGGATATTTTCAGGTACTGAATGCTAGTTGCAACAGATAGTAATTAAGAGCAGGTAACTTTAATCACACAAAAAAATATATTGCAACAAGGCTCATGGTGATTTTCACATATAGATATATATATATATATAGAAAAAGATTTTCTTTGATTTATGATGGTGTTTGAAACATAAAGCTTATGGAAAGCTTGTAGAGAAATGCTTGAAAACATAAATCTAGCTAGCACAAAATGATTACATACATGAATCTAAGGGGGGTTATGCATGCATCATTGGGGGAGAATATAGAGCTACACTATTAAGCAGTAAATAAAGCAATAAAACTATGAATAACTATAATCTAATCTATCAGAACTAAGGGCATTTAGAGGTGGGCTCCGATGGCCTTTAACTTGCTTGAGAGGAGAAGGAGGGGTAGCCAATGGTGCTTAGGCTGGCCATTGGAGGGAGGTTGAGGAGGTGATCCAACATCTTGGCAAGGAGATGGTGGTGGCCATGGTGAAGCCACTCGTGAAGGTGGAGTGGAGGTGGAATGAAGCTAAGCAAAAATGGAGCTAAGAGTGAATGGGTCCAAAGTGCCACCCCTTTATAGACCTAAGGGAGACTCTCTAGAGAAGTGTGGAACTCTCTAGAGAGAGTCCCAAGTGTGGCCATCCAAGGAGAGAGAGAGGGTGGTTCCTAGATCCACCAAAAATGGATCTAAGAGAAGACTCATCCTTGGTTGCTATTTTTGGCAACCAAGGTGGAGCCACCTTTGGAAGGTCCTAGAATACTCTAGGTGGTGTGGGAGTGTGTGAATGGGTGTGTGTGTGTGGTCGTGCCCTAAGTGGTTAGGTGGGTTAGGATAGGTTCTAATGGGTTTAGGTCTAGGTTATGTCTCAAATTAGGGTTGCAAACCCTAATTCACTAAGGCAAAGTGCAATTAAACTTAATACAAGTTTAATTGGATGTGTGGAAACCTAACTGAGAGTAAAACAACTCAATTAAGTTAGGTCTAGGTCAATTGGACTCTCACTTAGTCCAATTGGACAGTGTGTGCTAAGATCAGGGCTCAATTGGACTCAATGAGTCCAATTAAATAGGCTGACGGAATTGACTAAGATCCAAGTCAATTAAGTTTAGTGAGGACCTAATTAGGTCCTTAGGGAGGTCTAGAGGTGATGCACAGGGTTAGGGCACCTTAATTTAGGTTCCTAGTGGGTTAGAATTGGGTTTAGGGTGCTAGAGATCCAAGATCAAGGTTTGAATCTCAAAACAGGGTCTGGAGGGCAGTTTTGGACGTCAGATAAAAGTGCCAGACGACCTATAGTGAAAAATTAGAAGTCTAGACTTATTGTTTGGACGTCCAATTAGAGTCAGGGGGGATTCTAAGTTCTGTCTTGGCTATTCTGCAGAAATTGGATGTCTGACCAAGTGTCTGGACATCCAATAACACTGCAAAAGTCGGTTTAAGGTGTGTGGGAGTTGGCTAAGGGTTCTAGATGTCCTATAACTTATCTAGACATCTAGATAGAGGCTGGATTTATGGTTTTAAGTTTTCCTAGGGTGCGGTGACCTAATCTAAGGGTGGTTAAGGCTTGGGGAAGCTTCTAAGCTACCCTAGGGTTAGGATGGACCTAAGTTCTTCACAATTTATTGCTTTATTCCTACTTAATAGAATAGCATACCTTAACTCCCTTACATTATTATCTACTACATCTAATCTAGGTCTTCCTCTCTAACTCTATTGCAACACTAGTTATTTTTTATTCTTAAAATCCAGCTTTAGATCCAGCCTTAGATCTAGCTTCTGATCAGCTTATTACCTGCAATTGACATAATGCACCTAATCAGTACATTATAGCATTATTTTATGCATAGCTAAAAGAAAGCAGTAAAGGTGCTAGTAATGCTTATGCATGCATGAATTACCCTAACTTATGCTACGTCCTAGCCTAATTTAGGCCAATTAAGACCTATGATTGCTGCGTAATCATACCCCCATGCCTAAATCTTGCTAGTCCCTAGCAAATGCAAAACTAAATTATTCATAGAAGGGTCCCTAAGGGATTGATTATTTTATCAAGTGTATGCCTAGAGATGTTTCTCCTTTTTTTTTCATCTTATGCTCTAGAAATCCAGACAATCGTGAAAGTATAGCTACGTAGCTTTTGCAACGGATTCGAGTGAAAAACTAATCACCTCTAAAGCTTGTACTTGACCCCTAGTAAAAATTCTAGCGGGATAGGTGGACTTCTTCCCTTGGGGTATTCAGGATATTCTATGAATTCCACCTGACTTTGAGCTTAAGTAGAGAATCTTAGAGGGAAAAGATTATATATTTGGTGGCTCACTCTCGACTGGTGCTACATAGAAATTAGTACTTCAGAATCTAGATTCTCAAATTATTAAGTAACTCAACTCAGAGAAAGATGAGCAAAACTATTCTCTCTTTTGGTTCCTTTGTATTCATTCTCTTTTTTTCTTTTTCTTTTTCTTTTCTTTTCTTTCTTTTTCTTAGAGCTCACAATCTCACCAAATTTACACATATGACCTATATGTGGTGGTCTCACTTTGGCATTAACACTTTAATTGAGTTCCCATAACTCTAACACTAAGTCAGAATTCCTCAGCCAAAATTCAGGGGGTCAGAAACACATGAAAGGTGTGTTAAGGCCATATTTTGTAGATCTAAAAATTATGTGGTGGTATTGCCTCAACGCAACTGAAATAAACATTAAATATTCACTTTTTTTTCTTTGCTTTTTCTTCCTTTTCTAATTTTTTTTCAATTTTTCTTTCTTTTCATCATTTTTTTCTTTTTTTTCCTTTTTCTTTTTTCAACATAACACAACTAGCACACATCCATAAACTTTATTGAGGAGGCATTATTAGGGATTGGTGGTACTCAAGAGACATTGGGTGGCTTATTTGGTGAAAGTGCCTACTCACAGCACTGGGAGAGACGAATAGGACGATGTATTTCTGACCTTGACATCAATACCCTCTTTCAGCCGAGGATTCCGTAAAGACTGGTCGTAACCATCCACCTTAGCCCTAGTTTTATGAAAACTCACTCTTCGCGTATTTGCCTTATTTGGTGGCTCTCAAAATTCACACAAAATGTATACGCAGGAACTGAGAGTGAAAACTATGCCTTATCTTTGAGTATCATCACCTAATTATCTAAGATTCCAGATTCCTTACAATAATCTTAGAGCATCAGTACTCTTTATTCTCATCTCACACTATTTGGTGGATTTTTGGAAGAAAATCTACCTGACTCCCAAAACACTATCCAGGGGTTCAAGAGAAGAAGCATTGCTTCTTCTTGACAGACTAAAGACATTTATCAGCCTTCACCATGAATCCATTACAAATTCTATGTGTGTGTGAAAAATTATACTGGATTCCAAATTACAGGAATCAACTAGAGGATAAAATTTCTAATGCATTCTCTTAATAAAATAATCTTATTCATGGATGCACTATGTATATATGCTATAAACAAGTAACCTCTTATAATCATACTTCATGAAATTTCCCTTTTCGGGTTACATTCAGCTTGACCCTAAATTTAGAACAAAAGGTGAGCGGGTGAGTCGGAAGTGGCTATTGCAGACGATTTTTAGCTCCAATGCAAGCATTGGAGGTGGAGCCGATTGTTCTTTTATTTAGGGTCCTAAAGTATATTTGACATGCAGCTCCGAGGTTTTTCTAAATGTTGCGATAAAAATTTTCAGTTTTGTCGTATCTACCCCCCCATGCCTAAGTTCTTGCATGTCCACATGCATGAATTTTAAAGAAAATAAATACAGCAGGGAGTAAATGGTTAGAGATCACCTGGAATTGCTCCTGAAAATTTAACGTTCAGCACCGACCAACTTGACATTATGCAATATGCAAGAGAAATATGCTTAAAAGAAAAATAAGCTATGTATAAAAATGGTTATGTATAGATGATGGTAGAATTCTATCTATACGTGCTGAGTTTAACACCTCCAGCTGGGCGAGAACTTACTCAGATATCCATGATAAGATGAATGAGTTTGTCAGCTGGAAGAGGTTCCTGGGCCGTGAATGCCTTGAGGCGCTGGCCATTTACCAAAGATATATGCCCAGATTTTGGGTCCCTGATTTGGACCGCCCCCTTAGGATATGGGTGAATCACAACATATGGGCCAGTCCACTTGGACTTGAGCTTCCCTGAAAAAAGTTTCAGTCGTGAATCAAACAACAAGGCATGTTGGTTGGGTGTGAATGCTTTCCTCTGGATGTGGTGGTCATGAAAGGCCTTGGTCTTGTTCTTGTATATCAATGCATTCTAATAGGCCTCTCGCTGGATCTCTTCTAATTCAATGAGCTGGAGTTTTTGTTCTTGACCTCCCGCATCGAGGTCAAGGTTACATTTTTGCACCGCCCAAAAGGTGCGGTGTTCCAGCTCTACAGGAAGGTGATAGGCCTTACCATATACCATATGATATGGTGACATTCCGAGTGGGGCCTTGTACGCGGTCCGATATGCCCAAAGTGAATGAACTAATTTATCAGACCAGTCCTTCCTGTATGGTTTAGCGGTCTTCTGGAGAATCAGCTTGATCTGATGGTTAGACACTTCAGCCTGCCCATTGGTCTACAGGTGATATGGGGTGGCTATACGGTGATGTACCCTGTATTTATTTAATAATGACCTGAAGTGGGCGTGGATGAAGTGGCTTCCCCTGTCACTAATTAAAGCATAGGGTATTCCAAATCTCGTGAAGATGTATTCCCATACGAAAGAAATGACGATCTTATGATCAGCCCGTCTCGTTGGGATGGCCTTGACCCACTTCGAGACATAGTCAACAGCTAGTAATATGTACTCGAAGCCATGCGAGTTCGGAAAAGGGCCCATAAAATTGATGCCCCAAACGTCGAACACTTCTACAACCATGATGGGCTGGAGTGGCATCATGTCTCTCTTGGTCATAGAACCGACCAACTGGCATCGTTTACAGTCCTGGGCGTATTCATGTGTATCTCTGAAAATAGTTGGCCTGAAAAATCTCGACTGCAAAATTTTGCGGGGGTTTTCTGTCCCGAGAAATGACCACCACAAGCATTGTTGTGGCAAAAAGATAACACACAGGGGATCTTAGAATTTAGGATGCATCTTCGAATAATCTGATCCGCTCCAATGCAGAAGAGCAGTGGGTCATCCCAGAGGTAGAATTTGGCCTTCGCAGTAAATTTGAGTTTCTGGTCCTTATATAGGTTCGCGGGAATCTTGCCTGTGGCAAGATAGTTTGCGATATCCTCATACAAGGGGAACTTAATAGAGTGAACTGCCAAATGGAATTCATCCAAAAATTGGTTATGGATAGGCAGAGAATAAGGAATGTGGGTTGGGTCTATTCTGGATAGGTGATCCACCAAACATTCTGCTTTCTGGCTTTGTCACGGATTTTAATATCAAATTCTTGCAATAGAAGGATCCATCTGATGAGCCGGGGTTTGGCATCCTTCTTTGCCAACAAATGCTAGAGCATGGAGTGGTCAGTGAAGATGATAACTTTGGACCCTAATAGATAAGATCTGAATTTATCCAACCCGAATGCTACTACTAGCAGTTCTTTTTCGGTGACAGTATAATTGCGTTGAGCCTCACTCAGCATCTTACTAGCATAGTATATGACAAAAGGTTGTTTCTCCTGACATTGGCCTAAAACAGCACCAACGATGAAATCAAAAGCGTCGCACATCATCTCGAAATCAAGTGACAAGTCGAGTAGTTGGAGAATCGGGGAATCAGAGACGGCGCTTCATAAAGTCTCGAAGGTGCTGAGACACAAGGTGTTGAATTCGAATGGGGCATCGGCAACAAGGAGATTCTTCAAAGGTCGTGCAATTTTCGAGAAATCTCGTATAAATCTTCGATAGAAGCCGACATGACCCAAGAATGATCTGATCTGTTTGACCGAGGTAGGTGGCGGTAAGTGGGAAATAATCTCAGTTTTAGCTCGATCGACCTCGAGTCCATTTTTAGAGATCCTGTGCCCTAGTACTATGCCATCCCTCACCATGAAATGACTTTTCTCCCCAGATAGTACTAGGTTTACCTCAATACACCGTTTTAGGATTTTGGTGAGGTTATCAAGACAAGATGTGAAATCATCTCCATAATTGGAGAAGTCATCCATAACACCTCCATATAGTCCCCAATCATGTCAGAGAAGATGGCCATCATACAATGCTAAAATGTTGCTGGTGAGATGCAGAGGCCAAAGGGCATCCGCTTGAAAGTGAATGCTCCAAAGGGGCATGTAAATGTGGTCTTGTCTTGATCTTCTGGGCTAATCACTACTTGATTATACCTGGAGTATCCATCCAGAAAGAAAAAGAAACTGCGTCCGGCTAACCATTCCAAGATCTGATCAATGAAAGGCAAAGGAAAGTGATCCTTCTAGGTAGCCATGTTCAGTTTCCTATAGTCGGTGCAGACCTGCCATGACATCACAGTGTAGGTCGGGATGGATTCGCCTTGATCATTTTTCACTATGGTGAGTCCTGCTTTCTTGGGCACTATCTGGATCGGACTCACCCATTGGTTGTCAAAGATTAGGTATATAATACCTGTATCCAGCCATTTGATGATCTCATTCTTAACAACCTCTAGCATATTCGGGTTTAGCCATCTTTGAGGTTGTCTAGAAGGTTTCACCCCATCATCCATGTAAATGTGATGAGTGCAATACAAGAGGCGAATACCGCGAAGATCAGCAATGCTCCACTTTATTGCAGCCTTTTGGTCTTTTAGCGTAGAAATCAGTTGATGCTCCTATTCTTGGGTTAAGTGGGCACTAATAATGACCGGGTATGTTTCACTTTCACCCAAGAACACATATTTAAGTGAATCAGGTAAGGGCTTCAATTCAATTACGGGTGGGTCAGAGTCAGAAATGGGAATAGGAGGAGCAGAATTGAAGGTGGGAATCAGATGATCCAGAGGCATGTGAATTCCCGCTGATTCTCTACCTGTGAGATAGTCGATTGTGATTGCGTCAACGGGAAACTCGTTAGCTGTGGTCACGTCTTCCTGCAACAACAGGGGTAATTCAGTAGTGTGCGGATCAAGATAGCTAGAGTCAAGGGTGTTGTGGTCAGAAACACACCCTAAACAATTGGATCCTTGGGGAGATATGTGCAATGCAGTGGTCTCAGTCCCGTGTGGATCGAGGTCCAAGAACCTTGATAGTGCAGATGAATGAGACATTGGGTCGTCACAAAGGAGCCCAATGTTACCACAGTATGCCGAATCTTCGTCTTCACCATCCTCCTCTATGCAATCACAGTCAAAATTCCTTGATGCCCTAAATATGTCAAGTCAAAGTCGCTCATTACTAGGGCTATCTCCATACACTCGGATGCACAATCAATGTTTGCTCGGGCTGTCGCTAGAAATGGGCGACCCAAAATGATTAGTGCATCTTGGAGATTAGGAGGAACTTCCATATCGAGAACGAAAAAGTCTGAGGGAAAGCAGAATCCGTAGGCTTTTACGATCACGTTCTCAACCACCCCCCTCAGTGTTTTTACTAATCTATCTGCCAGCTAAATCGTGACCGAGGTTGGCTTTAACTCCCCAAATCGAAATCGATCAAATACGGCAGTGGGAGTCAGGTTGATGGACGAACCTAGATCTAGAAGGACCCGATCAAATGGAGAATCCTGCAAGAAGCAGGATATGAGTGGGGTACCAGGGTTTTTCTTTCTCAGTGGTAAGTTGACTATAATCACGGTGCTAGCCTCTTTTGACAGTACCGCCTGTCGTCCAATTCTAGGTTATCACTTCGAGGTATAATAGTCCTTGAAGAACCTAACAACAGTAAGGATGTGATCAATTGCATCGAGGAGAGGGACCTGAATATGTACTTCCTTGAACATTGACTTCAGGTCCTCAAAATTCCACGTGTCCTTCTTCCGTACTACATTTCTCGTTAGAGCATCGGGAAAAGGGATGGGAATCTCTAGGTCAAGTGGCCTCTTACCCTTATCCACCGCAGGTGGTGATGTAAACATGTTTACACTACTTAAGATGTCTAATTATGCATGTTTTAATCATAGGATTGCATTGCATAATATAAATATTGCATAACATGCATCATCTTACATTTAGGTTAGTTTGAATAAAGTGGAGGTTAGTTGTCTCCTTTTATGTTCATGGACAAGGCAAACTTTTCATCGGGGCCTTGGATTGAGGATCCAACCGTACAGATGTGATCAGGGTGACGATTGGAGTTCAACGACTCCAAGATCACCCTAATCAGACATCCGTAGCATCAGAGAGAGATCGGGGAACCCTAGAAGATCAAGGGCCAAGATGGTGTGAATTCGCACTTCAAACAACAAATTCGACCACACAGATGGATTTAGATCGACGATCGCAGCCTAACGACGTGAAAATCGACTCAATCCGACACCAGTGGCACCATCTACATCATCCAGAAGATGGACGGTCAAGATGGCGCCACGTGGCACCATCTCGGCCGCCCAATCGACTGCCCTCAACTTCTGAAGATGCTAGCACCCATGAATATCCGCCGTTGGAACACGATCCAATGGCTAAGAATGCACTCAATCGGCACGCCCATCCTCTGAGCCACACCTGAAGAAGCCGCCTTGACCGTTGGATCTTGATCTAACGGTCCTGATCGCGTGTTCAGAAGATCAGCCGCTCGCCCATCCACGCATGCAGCGCAGTGGATAAGGCACTCAGTCGCCATCAGGCGTGGGTTCGAGTCCGCATGATGCTGCGAGATGACGCGGGCGAGTAGGCGCGATTGACCGCTCGATGGCGATCGAGCGGTCGCGCGCGCAATAGCGCCCACTCAGTATCGCATGCCACGCCTCACAAGAGATTAGATGCGAGCGAGCGTGCAGAGGAGGCGGGCAGAGAAGCGACTTAAAACGTCCGATCATGAGATCAGCTGAACGTGGAGGAGCACACGTTACGTGCAAGCAGGTGAGTGGCTGCGCGGGCAGCGCCCCACTACGCCCACGATGGGGCTTTAGTGACGGGTTTATCCGTCACTAAAGACCCCTTATTTAATTTTTTGAGATTTAAATGACCAAATTGCCCTCACTCCTTGCAACTATAAAAGGTGACCCCTTCCACATGAAATTCTCATCCCTTCCTGCTCTTCTCTCCCTCTCCAAAGCTCAAGAGAAGCTTGTCCCACACCCAGGATGCTTCTCGCAAGATAAAGTCAATTTTTCATCCCCCTTTCGGAAGCAGATCCCGCGACGACGATGACATGCTGCCCCATTCCCATTCTTCCTGCTTCATTCTCCTTCATCCTGCTCGGTTCCCCGTCTTCCAGGCGTCGTCTTGCCCGGCTCATCCTCCAAGCGACCGTCGAGGAGGATATCTCTCTCCCCATTCTTTTTACTACTTTCTAGAATAAATTTACTGCTTTCTAGAGTAGATTTACTACTTTCTAGTGTAATCATTTTCCTACTTTCTAGTCGTAATGTTTAGTGTAATGAACAATCCTTTCGATATTGAATTCCATGTTCATTCTACATCTCTTTTTGGTTTTTGTTTGTAATATTCTCTCTCTCTCATTCTCTCTCTCTCTCTCTACTATTTAGTGTAAATAGATAGATAGTTTCTAGTCAATTAAATTACTTCGTGACAAATAAAACAAGCGTGTATATTTTTAAATCAAACATCCGCCTCCCTGAGTTCGACCTAGGATTTCCATTCCGGTATAAATTTTATTTGTTGAACACGAGTTCTTCGCTTTCAAACTACAACGATAGGTTTTCAAAACCAAACACGTTAGCGTAGCAACTTGTAGCGTTCAACAGGTGGCTCCTGAGATGAAGGAGTTGAACCTACCTATGGCGAAGGGTGAGAAAAATCAAGACCCGCTTGCCTATGTGGTGGGTCGAATGTCTTCCTTCCACTCCTCAATGAGACAGCATTTGCATCGGCTTGCTATCCATGAGGTGGTGGGGGAGCGAAAGGGGCACAATATGCATGGTTTTGTATCAAAGGCGACTGGCCTTGAGCATAGCCAGGTGGTGTAGGAGGCAGCTGTAATATGGCGTGTGCATATCCCTATGGTGCCTGAAACCTAGGAGGGCTGCCTTGGTTCTACAGATATCGAGGGTTCGGGACATGTTGGGAGGGCAAGGCTCCCTGAGTCCTATGCTCCTGTAACAGCTGGTTTTGCATGTTATGTATAGTCTGTATCTGGTCAGCCATCGCCTTCATTATCTACAAGCTATCCTACTTAGACTTCCTCATCGATTCTTGCAGCTCCTCTTTCAGTGCCTCCAGAGAGTCAGCTCGTTTTGGAGGGTGACTGGCAACTTGGTGCAGCGGTTGGTATATAGAATGGGGTTGCTGCTGCTAAGACGGGAATGGCTGCTGCCTAGGGTATGTGTTTTGCTCATTCCTGTATTGCCTCATCTGGTAGTGTGGATCTTGATGTGGTCTTGTGAGTTACCTGACCAGGAGAAGTTTGGATGCTAGCACCAACCAGGGTTATATGTCTCTGAATACGGGTTATTATGCCCATATCCTTGAATAGCACTGACATCCTCATAGGTTGAAGACGTCTGAGACGTATATCCATCAAGGGGATACGTATTATAGTCAGCGGGTGGTGCATAACCTTGGTAATATGGTGCTAGATCAGGATTGTTCATGGGATTCTGATATGTAAATAAGGAGAAGATGCATCCCAAGTGAGTAGATTAACTCGAGCAGGCGGGGCTCGGGGTGCATAGGAGGGTCTTGGAGCAATAGAGTTTAGGTCAGATTGACCCTGATTAATTTGGTCAATCTTTTTTTCGATCAGGTTTATTCTATCTAGCTACTTGACGATGATATCCATGTCGGCTCGAATAGACTCGGTGTGAGCCTCATGGACACCAACCCGCTACTGACCAGGCCACTGGAACTGGTTCATGGACGCAGCATTCATCGAGTTCTCCATTAAAGATTCGAACAACTCAAATGCACTGTTCTCGTCTTTCGTGAGGAAATTCCCGCCACTAGATGCATCGGCCAGATACCGATGTGTGTCATCCAGCCCATGGTAAAAGATCTGAGCTAGGTGCCATCTGGGCACACCATAGTGCAGGCATTTCCGGAGAAAGTTGTGAAATCGGTCCCAAGTGTCATGCAACTTCTCCACAGCTCCTTGGGAGAAAGTCGTGATCACACGCCTCATCGCGTTCGTTTGACCGATCGGGAAGAACTTTTGTAGGAATTCACATCGTAATTCTGGCTAGGTTCCAATCCGCTTCCCAATGGTCTTGAACCAATATGAAGTTTTGTCCCTTAGAGAAAATGGGAAAAGCTTCATCAAAATAATCCCAAGATCAACATTCCTGGGTCGAATCGTCTCTGCAAGTCGACTCAGGTCCTCTAAGTGCTGGAATGAATCTTCACTTGAGTTTCCATAGAAATGACTATTGATCAAACCAATCACATTAGGCTTGAGTTCAAATGCGTCTCCGCCTACAGGAATCCTGACTAAGGGTGTGATGATCAGAGCAGCTGGATCATAGAAATCCTGAAGTTGTTCTCCTCGCGGAGGATGCTGCATTCTATCTAGCGTTGTCAAGATATGGTCCATGCTCTACTGATGCCACTCCTCTGATTCAACCACCTGGGCCTACAGACGAACCATTGGGTCCAGATTACCTGCATCCTAACCCGATCTAGGTCCAAGTCCAGGATTAGGGTTAGCCATCTTGGCTAAGGGAGTAGAAGAAGTGGGGGGAGAAGATGGTCCTAGAGAGGTGACTCGCCTCCTTGGGAGCAGCTCTCAAGGTCCAACTAGTTGAGGTCTGAGTGACCTCCTTCCTTTCATACAACACCCAACCCCTGGGTTGGTGTAGCCAAGCTAGACAAGGCTAAGGTTCTGTCAATCAGATGGTCCTTATGATCAGATGACTAGATTTTTCATTTTAAGTTCGAATTCTTGAGGAAAAATTCGTTATGCAACCGACTGAAAGTGATTCCCGCTTCTCAAGCTAACCCAGCCAGTTTGGTTACGTGGGGACTAAGGGGAAGGTTCTTCCTTCGGCTCACGCCTCTAGTTCCGTTACCCCTTAGTCGTGATCGTTTGATACTGCCCTGCAAACTTAGTCACTAGGTTCGGCAAGAGAGGTTAAAGCCACCCAGTAGTACGACAAGGAATTCAGGTTTGCTTATGTGTTTTAAAATTAATTTGAGCCCATTTTTCTTCAGTTGGGGTTTATGGTGAGTAGCCCACAAGGTGACCAAGCTCACCGGCTAAACACTAGACTTGACTAATTCTAGGTTAGCCCAAATGTGGTCTCTAGAATGTAACCCTAAAGCTATAACCTAGGGTTCATGCAATTCTAGGTTTCCTTCTTTGCGATTTCAGCAGACCAATAAAAACAAATAATTCTCTGTATAAAATTTGAATCCAAATAAACTAAAATTTTGCAACTAGATTCCTTTCTCAATTATCTTTTCAGAGAATTTTTTTGTGATGTTTACTATTTCAACCGAATTTCTAGGGATTTTTTAATGTCCCGGTGTCAGAATTGGAATTGTGACCCCTAATCGGTTTTCAAATTGAAATAGTATCAAATGATCTTCAAAAATTTGGGAAAAATATGGGAATTAAAGCCAATGAGATCATCTTTCAAACCTCACCACTTTTAGTCAAAACAAATTTGCGGATTGCTCGAAATTGCTTTTTGAATTTTAAAAATTTTCAAATCTGGGTCAGTCTAACCCCCTTGCATTTCACGTATTCTTAAAAATTTTTTACTTGGAATCCTTTCAAATGAATGGTTCCATTCGAAAGGTGGTTTAGAAATGAAAATCTAGACCATATTTCAAAATTTTTTGCTCATTAATTTTTTGGCAATTGAATTTTTAAATCTGAATTTGAAGCTTGGTTGAAAATCAGAGGGTGGTGGGAAAGTTTTTGAAAAGGTGTTTGAATTTGAAATTTAAACTTTCCACCAAAATGATTTTAAAAAAAAATTTCAAAAGATTTTCAAATTTTCTTTTTCTTTTCTTACTTTTTTTTTCAAAACTAACTAGCTAATCCTATCATTCAAAAAGGGAAACCTATTCTAACTTCCTAAATTTTTTTTTATTTTTCTTTTCACGAAAATAAATAGGCTTTTTTTTTCAGATGAAATTGCTAAAATGAAATCTAACCTATGGTTCAAATCAAACCTAGACTAAGAAAGATATGATGTGCACCTGGTTTTTTTTTTCGCGCTCGTGTGCGTAGATCCCATTTTTCCCTATTTTCCTGCACATCAAAAGATAAGTAGAGGAGGATTTATTAGTGATAATTCTAGAGATCGAAATAAAAAATGACGTTGCCTCCCCAGCAATGGCACCATTTTGTTGGGATCCTAGAGTGCGTATTTAATAAAAAATGCATCGTAGTGCAGTTGCGAAATATGATCAACAAAAATAATTTCTAAGATAACAAAACTTGGAGTCCCAGTCGTTCGTCTATGGGATGCGTTTATGGAAATGCAGATTTGAAATCGATCTCACTCACTCTACTTGCTTCAAATCAGACATTGGTTTCTAATCATTGGATCAATGTTCGATCACTTTCATTATTAACCCTAATAACGTGCGCATGTGTTAGGTAGACGACAAATGTGAAAGTGTGAGTTTTAGTACGCACAATTCTAGTTATGTGGTGGCTATTTACAAAAAATGCGTTAATAGTTAGATCCTCGATATTTTTAGGTACTGACATGCTAGTTGCAATAGGTAGTAATTAAGAGCAGGCAACTTTAATCACACAAAAAAATATATTGTAACAAGGCTCATGGTGATTTTCACACATAGATATATATATATAGAAAAAGATTTTCTTTGATTTATGATGGCATTTGCAACATAAAGCTTATGGAAAGCTTGTAGAGAAATGCTTGAAAACATAAATCTAGATAGAAGAAAATGATTGCATACATGAATTTAAGGGGGGATTATGCATGCATCATTGGGGGAGAATATAGAGCTACACTATTAAGCAGTAAATAAAGCAGTAAAACTATGAAGAACTATAATCTAATCTATTAGAACTAAGGGCATTCAAAGGTGGGCTCCGATGGCCTCTGACTTGGTTGAGAGGAGAAGGAGGGGCAGCCAATGGTGCTTTGGTGGGCCCTTGGAGAGTGGTTGAGGAGGTGATCCAACATCTTGGCATAGAGATGGTGGTAGCCATGGTGAAGCTACTCGTGAAGATGGAGTGGAGGTGGAATGAAGCTAAGCTAAAATGGAGCCAAGAGTAAATGGGTCCAAAGTGGCACCCCTTTATGGACCTAAGGGAGACTCTCTTGAGAGAGTCCCAAGTGTGGCTGTCCAAGGAGAGAGAGAGGGTGGTTCTTAGATCCACCAAAAGTGGATCTAAGAGAAGACTCATCCTTGGTTGCTATTTCTGGCAACCAAGGTAGAGTCACCTTTGGAAGGTCCTAGAATACTCTAGGTGGTGTGGGAGTGTGTGAATGGGTGTGTGTGTGTGTGTGGTCGTGCCCTAAGTGGTTAGGTGGGTTAGGATAGGTTCTAATGGGTTTAGGTCTAGGTTAGGTCTCAAATTAGGGCTGCAAATCCTAATTCAATAAGGCAAACTGCAATTAAACTTAATACAAGTTTAATTGGGTGTGTGGAAACCTAATTGAGAGTAAAACAAGTCAATTAAGTTAGGTTTAGGTCAATTGGACTCTCACTTAGTCCAATTGGATAGTGTGTGCAGAGATCAGGGTTTAATTGGACTCAATGAGTCCAATTGAATAGGCTGATGGAATTGACTAAGATCCAAGTCAATTAGGTTTAGTGAGGACCTAATTAGGTCTTTAGGGAGGTCTAGAGGTGATGTACTGGGGTTAGGGCACCTTAATTGAGGTTCCTAAGGAGTTAGAATTGGGTTTAGGGAGCTAGAGATCCAAGATCAAGGCTTGAATCTCAAAACAGGGTCTGGAGGCCAGTTCTGGATGTCTGATAAAAGTGTCAGACAACTTATAGTGAAAAATCAGAAGTCTAGACTTATTGTCTGAATGTCCAACCAGAGTCAAGAGGGATTCTAGATTCTGTCTTGGCTATTCTGCAGAAATTGGACGTCTGACCAAGTGTCTGGACGTCCAATAACACTGTAGAAGTGGGTTTAAGGTGTGCGGGAGTTGGCTAAGGGTTTTGGACGTCCTATAACTTATCTGGATGTGCAGATAGAGGCTGGATTTAGGGTTTTATGGTTTCCTAGGGTGCGGTGACCTAATCTAAGGGTGGTTAAGGCTTGGGGAAGCTTTTAGGCTATCCTAAGGCTAAGATGGACCTAAGTTCTTCACAATTTATTGCTTTATTCCTACTTAATAGAATAGCATACCTTAACTCCCATACATTATTATCTACTGCATCTAATCTAGGTCTTCTCCTCCAGCTCTGCTGCAACACTAGTTATTCTTTATTCTTCAGATCCAGGTTTAGATCCAGCTTTAGATCTAGCTGCTGATCAGCTTATTACTTGCAATTGGCATAATGCACCTAATCACTACATTATAGCATTATTTTATGCATAGTTAAAAGAAGCAGTAAAGGTGCTAGTAATGCTTATGCATGCGTGAATTACCCTAACTTATGCTAAGTCCTGGCCTAGTTTAGGTCAATTAAGACCTATGATTACTGTGCAATCAGATATTAACTTAAGATCTAAAATGAACCTATCTACCTACTCTAATTGGACGATCGAGGAAGGGTCCACGTCGGCTTTGGCAGGCCAGCAATGGAGAAGATGAACTCTCCTGAGAGGGATGGCAACAAGGAATGGGGAGGACAACCCTTGCTTTGACTGGTGAGGCACGGAGAAAGATGATGAAGAGGATGGGCAGGCTAATTTGGTCGTTGCCTGCCCCTGGGAAGACGGGGAAGAAGGACCGCCAGAGCTTGGCCAGAGAGGGGCCAGAGGTAGGGTTTGGAAGAGATTTTTGGCCCCAAACCTTGCTAAGGAAGTAAGGGATGCATTGGGGGTCTTTTTATAGGCCATAGGAGGTCCTTTCAAGCTTGGAAACCAAGCTTGAAAGCTTGGGTCTTACGCACATGTAGGATACCCACAACTCCCTTGCATTCGCATGGGAGATTGGGAAAGAATTAGGGCCCAAGACTAGGTTTAGATCGTAGAAGATTCTCTCAGGAACCTCGCTTCCAAATTTGGAAGAGTTTGTCCGTGAAATCAGGGAGTAATCCTTGATTGAAGGTCGCCGATGAAGTAGGTTTAGGAGTTGAAGGCAGTGGGGACCTGTTGGTGAAGAAGATGATGAAGTTAGGGATATATTTGCAAGGATTTCAAAAGTTAGGGGCATATGCGTGAGAGAAAAGAGTCAAATAGGACTGAAATGTAAACTACGTCAAGGTGATCTCTGATTAGGCCCAAATTTTGGTACAAACCTGATTTGGACCCAAGGAATCTGATGGTGAATTCATATTTATGTTTTGACCAATTTTGATTGGTTAATTTGTGCAAAAACCCAAATTAGGGCAATTGTCTGTCTGAGACTCTGTTTTATGCCAAATGGGTTCTGATGGTCAAAGCAAGCATACCAAACCTTAGGGAATATTTTTATATGAATTTTATAAGGTTTAGGTGAATTTTATCCTAACTAGAACCTTAGTGAATTAAGTGGGTCTATTTTTAGGGTTTTAGATGTCCAATAATTCTCAAAACATGTGAAAACCCATTTTCTTCTGTATGAACCCACTTATTAGGCATTTATGTTCATTTGGCCTTTAATTATACCCTGAGAAACCCCATGACCATTCTGAATTTAAGATATTCTGTTAAAACTGCAGTTTTAGGCATGTTTTCATGTTTATCTCTCAAAAAGGATTTGCAGTGAATTAGGGCTCTTTCGTGGTTATGTAGGAGCATTTATCTGTTGATTATGACTAAATAAAGCTAGATATTGCTGATGATGACATTATCATCATACCCTCATGCCTAGCTTTTGCCAGTCCCTTAGGAAAATCTTATGGAATTAACTCGAATTCTAGACCATGCTTTGATGTTTAGTGTCCTGATTCTTTCTTTTTAGAAATTAGGTCAGAATGCTAAAAGTAGGCCTAGAGATACTCAAGTACCAACCAAGATCTAGACCTGACCAACTTTAGTCTCAGTCTACCGCGAAGGTTTCTAAGGCCCATAGAAACTATCCTAAGGTTCGTTGAACCCAACGGTTAAAGCACCCGTGCTTGTAACATGGTTAGTCCCGGTTCAGTTTGCAGTGTGTTTTTGTAAAAGAGAGGGATATAAGAACCTTTTGCAGTTTTTGAGAGTTTTCTCTCTCTTTTCTTTTTTTTATTTTTAGCTTGGGATTGGCTCAAAAACAAGATCTGTATCAGATTCCTAGCTCCCACCATCAATCCTTGTAGGGTCCCTGGCTTTTGATGCTTTGAGATAGCACCACCCATAGCAACCCCTAGAACCCTGGCTTTCGACACTTCGAGATAGTGTCGCCCATGGCATTTTGTAGCTAAATTCAGGCCCTTGCAATCAACATTTCAGGATAATCTCGCCACAGCACCTGAATCAACACAAGGTGCTTACATGCCCTTGGTAGGATATTTAGATATCCTAGGAGACAAGCATCGAGGAGACGGTATGTTATTGCGCATCTTCGAGGGGAATTTCCTGCCTCTCCACACCAGGAACTTGTCCAAATCAACTTGTGTTGATAAGCCACTCCTAATCTAGGTAGCTTTTTCAGAACATATTAAACGCTTTTGTGTGATTTTGATTATTAAGCTCACTGAACCAGACTTGTGTGTGGATTAGGGTGCTTAGGTTACCAAGTCCCTTAAACCAGTGGTCAGTTAACGAGGCCAAATAATCCCTGATCTTTAGACCTAATACATAAGCATCGCATTTTCCTCAACCTCTGGAGGACTATCCGGATCTTAACGGATACTTGAATGTTTAAGCTTTAAAACAAGCCCAAGAGGCCTAAGATTAGCACTCATACTAATCTCTTTGTCTCTCTGTTATTCTAGGACTTAATTTTTTCTTTTGATTTGGTCTAGAGCTTAAGTAGATTCCATAATCATTTACTAATGACTATCCCTTTTTGTTTCAAATTGTAGCTTCTTTTTGGCATTTAAATCACCTCCTCTTGTCCTCCTCAAGAATGATATGCAATTAGTCTCTAAAAATTTCCTCCCCTTTCCAATTTTTTATTTTTTGGGTTTTTTGAATGAGTAATTTTTTTGTGAGAACCCTTCAGAAGCTTTAATTTCCATGTGTTTGCACTTTAACACCCACCCATGCCTAAGTTTTGTAATGTCCTCATTGTAAACTGAAGGGTATGAAATCAACTTAAGTTCATGGGTTAGAACAGGGTAGAAAGGATGGGTGAATAGGTCGAGATAACTGTTATGGATGATTTCAAGCTCTGGTACGTGTACCAGAGGTGGACTGGACTGCTCTACTCTGAACTCAGAAGTGCAGTAGACGTGAAGTTCAAAAAGATAATCAGAAGTGTCAAGTTTTTGAAATGACGGGTTGCCTCCCATTAAGTGCTAAATTTAATGCCTTCAGCCGAGCAAAAGATGGTCATGGAGAAGGAGTGGTCAAATCACAGGAATTTTGTAGAGCAAGCACCTTAATCAATAGCCTGGTTGGTCCAACTAGGTGCTTATTTAGATCAACAGGTTGATGGTGTAACCCAAACCCAATCAATCTGGTGGGTTGATGGATGTGGATCAGTAGATGCGGTGCCCACCAGATACTTTGAAACTCAAATGGTTATGGAAATGAAAATCCAGGGTTTGGCTGATTCGATTCAGCCTAATTAGAGTAGGGATCCTCAAAGGAGAATGGATCTGTGGAGGATGTAGGAACCCTACTAATTGGATCAGAAAAAGATGGGAAGCGATTATCGATCTGATTAGAGTCCAAAACCCAATCAAAATGTGGAGAAGAATCATGTGTGACCGGATCATCGAGAGGAGAATCATAGTAGAAGTTGATTCCAGTTGCAGGTCGGGATTGGGTTCAAATTCGAGATAGTTCTATATGTGGATTTGAAGAGGTGGCTTCTTTGAAAACTATGTGAGTTGAGGGCTCTTCTAGAAAGGATTCAAAGGTAGGTTCATCTAGAGAGTCCTCATAATGCCCATCAAAATCAAAGGTAAATGCCTGAAGAGTGCTTATAGGATCATGAAAATGATCCCATGCACGTTCCAAGATAAGATTCTCATCCCTGAAGAATATTCTTCAGGAAGGTTGTGTTTTGAATGGAGCCAAGAGCGGGAATGGTGGGCAATCCTAGGGAGAATGGAGGGAGAAATTGTGATGGTGAAGGCTGAATAGCCTAGAGGTCCAGGGCTTGGAGACAGAAGGAAAGAAGAGGAGCTAGGGATGCTGGAAGATGGGGAGCGAGTATGGGGAGGGCAAACAAGGAGAGGCATTGGGGCGACAAGGAGGTTTTGTGTTTTAGATGTTGACGCAGAGGGCACATGGTGGTGGTTTGCCGTCATCCAATCGTATGCCTTGCATGTGGAGGACATGGCCACAAGCAGGATGCCTATGTGACCAACAGAGGGCAGGAGAGGGATGGGTTCAACTTGCATTTAGGGGCAGCAAACTTTAGGAGGCCACCACTGCCGCCTCCTACTACCTATGGGGGTCATATGGTGGATGTTGAGGTACCCGTGATGGAAGAAATCAAAATCGCTGAACTGGTGCTGCGAGGGGCTCTGGTAGGAGAGGTGATGACCAATACTCCCTCCTTGGAAAAATATTTGTCAGTTGGTAAGGTCTTTATCTCTGTCGACTGATGATTCAAAGGTTGCATTCCTCTCCCCCATGCGGTTTGTGCTTTTTGATTTGGGGATGATGGATGTTGAACGTCTGCATTTTCGATCAAGTTCTACTAATGGATTAATGGTGATTTGGAGACTGGTCTCTCCTTTTGATGGATCCTTGCCTGAACGACCGCCCCAAAGGACAGGCTTTAGATCGGGAAGGCTAGGAATCAGGGGTCTGCCTTTACATCTGAGATCGAAAGAGGTGGTGGCAACCATGATTGCATGTTTTGCTACTCTAGCTAAAGATGTGGAGGTTGGTTTAATGGAAGGAGATGGGCAGGTTATGAGTGTCATGGTAGATGTCTTCAAAGCAGGTTCTGTCCCAGAAAGGATAATTCTCCAATGTGAGGGGAGCTCTTGGCTTCTGGCAATAAGCTTCACAATGGGCGATAATGATGGGGAGAATTGTCAAGTTAAGCCATCTTATGCGAAGGTGATTGGTGTGGATGCAGGGCAGCAGACGGGTAGGATGACCCGTGATGAGGCACCTATGCCCAAGAAGCATAAGGATCATCACCATCTTGGGGAGGAGGAAGCAATGGAGTTGGCCCTAATGGAACTTGCTATGGTGGAGGATGGGGTAGCAACTCAACCTCTATCAGATGTAGCGGAAGAGAGGATCCTACAAGAGATTTCAAATACTTCTAGGAAACCCCAATCCAAGTCAAATGCAATGGAAGGTCTAAAATTTGGAGCTAGGACAAATACCAAAGGAGGTGTACGTAGATCTCCTTATAAACTTAGACAAAGAAGACCGACCACGACTATGAAAATTGATGAGAACTCGATGGTTGCTATTATGAAGGTGGGCAGGGCTAGGATGCAAATAGGGGGGATTCCCTTGGAGGACGATGAGAGTCCTCACATGGAACGTGCGTGGGTTGCGCGACAAGAGCTGGAGGGCTTCCCTGTCAAGGTATCTCAGAGAGTGGGAGATTGATTGTGCCATAATTCAAGAAACACACATTGAGAACAAAGAGGATAGGGCCTGGACTGACTTAAAGAATGAGGGGATGACTGAAAATGTGTCTATCAATTCGTAAGGCAGATCAGGTGGGATCACTCTATGGTAGAGAAAGGCTTCTCTTTAGTTGCTGGAGGTGCATAAAGCCTGACATTTGGTGACATGTAAGTTCAAAAGATGTCAGGGGGAAGATGTGTATTTCATCACTGGTGTATATGGGCCATGTCATGCATCGATGAGGCAGGAATTATGGGATGACTGGGTTGCAATTGCAAAACTTATACAGGGGGCTGCTTGGTTGGTGGGGGGGATTTTAACTGTGTGTTAACAAAAAGAGACAGGCCAAATGGTGTAGTGGATAGTGCATCCCTTGGATTCCAATTGTTTGTCCAAAATCTGGGTTTAAGTGAATACCCATCTTCTGGTGCTGAGTTTACTTGGAGAAATGGTAGTGACATTATGTCAAAGATTGACAGATTTTTTGGAAATGCCAATCTCCTTGAAATGTACCATCTATCAACAGTTTCTGGGTTGGAACATCCATTTTTAGACCACACCCCCTAGTTTTGGATAGTGGGGAACAAATTCAAGCTGGCTCTTATTTCAAATTTAAAAGGTTTTGTTGAGATGAATGCGTGAACTAGGTTTTGTTGAGATGATTGAGATGTGGCGGAGGGCCAAACGAGTGGAAGGATCAGCTACTGTCAAGTTTGCTTCTAAACAGGTTGATTTGTGCAAAATGCTTAAAGAATATGGGGTTGTGATATCCACGTTGAGACAACAAAAACATTTGGAGACTTTGGAGAAGATCAAGGGCTTGGATATAAAAGAGGCAGCAGGACCTCTGTTTGACCAAGAACTTGCTGATAGAAGAATGTGGCAAGGAGTGGTGGTGGCAAAAGATTTAAAACAGGAGATGGATTGGAGGGAGAGGTCAAGACAACTTTGGCTGAAGGAGGGTGATGCCAACACTAAATATTTTCATCTCGCAGCCAGCTCTCACAGAAGGACGAACATAATCTCTTCCATAGTCAAGAATGGTCAAAGAATCTCCTCTATGCAAGAGATTAGATTGGAAGCCATCATATACTATAGGGATGCTTCGGTGGCTAGAGACATGTGGAGGATGACAGTGAGTGATGCACCTAAACTTTCTGAGGAACAGGTTGATGGATACCATAACTGAGAAAGAAACTATGGATGCCATAAAAGAGCTAAACAGTGAGGGCTCCCCTGGACCTAATGGCATCCAAGTCTTCTTTTATAAGGAGTTGTGGAGCTTGGTCAGCAGGGAGGTGATGGAGGTCATCAAGGAATTTGAGAGAGGGAATTTGGGCTTTGATAAGATCAACTAATCCTTTCTTTTTCTACTACTAAAGGTCCAAGGAGCAGAGAGTTTCTCTGATTTCATGCCTATTTCACTCTCAAACTCAAGTTACTTGGTGGTGAGCAAAATACTAGCAAATAGGTTGAGGTCGATCTTGCAGAATCTGATTCATCCTATCCAATCAACATTCCTCCCTAATAGATCCTTGCAGGAATCGTTTATTATGGCTCAGGAGATGGTGTGTGGGTGACATAGAAGGAAATGTAAAGCTTTTATGTGGAAAG
Source organism: Thalassia testudinum (assembly GCA_037157565.1). Taxonomy (NCBI): domain Eukaryota; kingdom Viridiplantae; phylum Streptophyta; class Magnoliopsida; order Alismatales; family Hydrocharitaceae; genus Thalassia; species Thalassia testudinum. The sequence continues at coordinate 27,653,150 of JAZHRO010000014.1, forward strand.
TTGATTTCCGGAAGGCTTATGATTCTATTTCCTGGCCGTATCTCTAGGAGGTCTTTAAGAGAAGAGGGTTCCCGTCATTATGGATCCAATGGATGAAGTGTTGTATCACAACCTCTTATTTTTCTCCTTTGATCAATGGCAAACCATGTGTGGCATGGATTCAGTCACAATGTGGTGTTAGGCAAGGATGCTCGTTAGCCTCGCTGGTCTTCAACCTTGCTGTGGATGGACTGGCCAGATATGCTTGTAAACTAGCTGAGGCTGGTGTCCTTAAAGGATACTTACTGTCTAACAGAAGAGCTATGGCTCCTGTAATTCAATACGTAGACAACACAGTATTCTTTGTTGAGGGGACAACTGTTGTATCCCAAGCATTAAGACATATGGTGAAAATCTTTGGGGATCTGTCTGGCCTGAGATTAAATAGGGAGAAATCAACCCTGATATGTTTTGGCATGAATGAGCAGGAGCAATATGCACTGTCAGCCACGTTGGGAACTCCTCTGTCAAATCTACCAATCAGATATTTGGGACTACCATTGAGGTATTCAAAGCTATGGAAGAGTGATTGGAATGCCCTCTTTGACAAGATTTCTGTTAAGCTAGAAGGATGGAACAGTAAGTTCCTATCTAAGGGCAGAAGGTTAATCTTGTTAAATTCAGTTATCACTTCCATTCTGATTTTCTTCTTTTCCATCTTCAAAGCTCTGAAATCCATTTGGAAATGGTTGGATTTGATGCGAAAGAAATTCTTTTGGAGAGGTGTGTGACATAAGGGTAAGTTCATGCAACCACTGAAATGGGTGCATCTATGTCATCCCAAGGAAGAAGGTGGACTGGGATTAAAGCACTTAAAGAGTTTAATGAAGCCTTATTGATTAAATGGGCTATCAAAATTCTAAATGGGGAGGAAAGGTTATGGATTGAACTTATTAATGATGGCTATGGCTGCTCCAATAGTGCTCTGAACAGATTATACCCCTCCAAACCCTCCCCATTTTGGCGATCTATCAGTCAAGCTATTAGAGATAATTGGCACTTATTACAGCCGATTCTGGGAGATGGCAGGCACTTCAGTTTCTTGAAAGAGAAGTGGATGTCATTGGGCACCCTACAGGAGGCCTATCCAAGGGTCTACTCGGCTTCTACTGATAAGGATGGGGTGGTAAATAACTTTTAGTCTGAATCTGGCAGATGTTGGCAGCTGGCTGAATCGGAGGCATGAAGGGAGGGGACCAAATTGTGGGAAGAACAATAGCACCTGATTTTAGACTTGCAGACCAGCTATCCAAGACTCGGTGTGGAGGAAACTTATGCATGGGATGGCATCTATATGACTCAACGAGCCTATGGAAAAATTAGGAGTTCCAACAATGGTATGGGAAGTGATTATATTGATAAGAAACTATGGTTGTTGAAGGTCCCTCTCAAGGTACAAATATTCCTCTGGTTATGTAGAAGGGATGGTCTGATAACTGGAGACCTTAGGCATAGGAGGATGGGCATAGCTCTGCATGAATGCCATCTCTGTGGGATGCACACTGACAGTTTGAATCATTTGTTTTCCTCTTGTTTGGTCACTGACACGATTTGGAGAAAAACGTGCAACGAGCCTCTTCCATAATGGGAATCTTTATGGCATGGTTTTGGGATAACTGGGAAGCCACATTTACACATGGCGGTGACTCTCTGGTGCGTGTGGAGAGTGAGGAATGAGAGGCTATTTCAGGAGAGACCAATTTGCTGTGTACAAATTGTAAATGAGCGCTGGTCCCTCATATATAGATGGGGATATAATTTGTAGACCTCTCTATATTTCTTATTATTAATAAATTGCTCTCCCGGATTGCTATCGTAGTATGATAGCTTTCCTTTCAGTTTCAAAAAAAAAAAAGGATCATGAAAATCTGAGTAAAGAAAATATTCGAACTCTGGATTACAGACACTCTCAACACTTGTTTCTGATTCCTGAAGATCAAATAAGAATGATTCCATCTCAATGGAACCAGATTTTGAATCAATGATCTCAAGATCAGGGACCTCAAAGTCAGAGTTGAAGAATGAATCATGGATGCTGAGGTTGTAAACTGGTTCATAGTCGATAGGAAACAAAGGTTCTCGGAAATCAAAGTAGGATTCGAAATCATCGAAGAATTTACAAAGATCATGTTCTGAATTTGATTCCAGATCAGAGGTTCCACCACAGAAAGGATCAAGATGTGTCAAAGCAACAACCTAACTTAGATCTAACCTAATTTCAGATTCTGACCTTAAAAAGGTGTCCTGATTAGGCACAGGCTCAATTTGTTGGCTCTTAGGGTAGACCAAATCAATTCCCAACTCATCCAACTCCTCGGTTTCTGTATCATAAATTGGCATGACTTCTGAGAAATCAATTAGTCTCTGAGGAGGTTGAAGAGGTGTATTCATCAAATGCAGGCCCTGCATTGTATTTCAAATTCGAAATCTGTGTCTCATCACATGGGGCCTCATAGTCATCCCAATTAGGCTTAGATCTAGATTCTAGGTTAAAGGTAGGCATTGGGTCACTAGGATGTAAGCTGGAATCTACAAGGATGTCAGAATCATTCTCGAGAATCACCTTAATAGGATAAGGGTTAAGATTTACATTCTCGAGAAGTTCTGGTTTAAGCTCATTATCATAGGTGTCGGGGAAATCTAAGCTCGATGGACCAGCTTCTTGATTTTCTAGGGCCAGTTCAGAATCGGGAACACCTGCAATTGGATCCTCCCTACCCTCATCAAGATCAGGAATGTCAATTGCTATGAAATTTGAATCTAAATTCATTTGAGTTGGGGGTCCATAACAACTATGCTCATCAAACCTAGGATTTGGGAAATTACATAGATCACTAGAATTACTCCAGGATGTCATCATAACTTCTGACAGGTATTTTTGATCAATGGATCTATATAACTTATTTAGTAATTCTCCCCATTTTTCTAAAAATTTCTGGAATTCTTCCGGAACTAAAGGATTTGACTAATATTGCAGACAATCGTTGTTGTGTAATTTCACCAATTCAATGTGTTCTACTAGGAGATCATCCTGAGTTGAACCATGGTTTAGTCGTATCGATATCATCTCTATATGGTTCAAAATGTGGTCCATTATTTTCTTGAATTTATCTTGAATGTCCCTATTAAAATATTCCTCATGGTGTCTATAAGCATTCTCAATCATTTTGTCTTTGATGGTCATTTGGGACGTAGGTTTTCTAATCACTTTTCCTAACATGTCAAGTTGCACTTTTGAATTAGATGGTGGAATCAAGATGTTGAATCAAACTCAAGTTGGATTGAAGTTGATCAGATCTGAAAGAGATTCCCTAGAAGATCTAATGAGGCCTCTTAGGTTAAAAACCTAAGGACCTTCCTGTGTGTGTGCTCTAGAGAAAAGATGAGGGATTGGATATGAATTGGATCAAGACACCCAAAGATTTTTGGATGGCTAAGGCAGTTTCAAGGCAGATGATACCATTGTATCAGAAATCCTCACACCTGAGAAATACCTGGGCAACCAGGAAGGGAGTGCCCCATAAAGACCCCTACACGGTAGAGCGTCCCCACGGGTTGCAATGTTTCCCCCACCCACCTTCCTTATCACTGCGGTTCCATGTAGACCGGAATGTACGAACTTAAGACCTTAAGTCTACCAATTTTAGCCTAATTAGAGCCTTGAATTTCACTTAATTAGAAGTTGATTTAACTTGTGACCTAATTTGGAGGTTGATTGGCCTACAAAGTAGAACAATTTCACCTGACCTACACTAAAAGATGGTAGAGTGAAATATAGGTCAAGACCTAGAAATCACCCTGAATTGACTCTCAAGTTGGTCCAAGATATTAGGGTTCAAGTGAAATTTGAGTTTGATTTTAGGGTTCTTCTTGATTAGGTCTTTTCAAACAAGGGCTTGGGTAGCACACAAATGTGGGAGGGTTAATTTCCTTTTATTCAGGCAAATGTGAACTTAACACTTCAAACACTAATGTAGAAACACTAATTGGCTCTATTTCAAGTCCAATTTAATCTCAAAATGTTCTCCTTGGACTTCAAACAAGAGTGCATAGTCCATGAAGATTAGAAATTAGGCATAATCCCTAGTAGGTACGGGAAATTAAGATAAGGAATCTCTAAACGAAATCGCCTCAAGCTTCAATTAGATATTGATTTTTTTTGCAAATCAGGAAACTTGCCTTTTAAATGATAATTGACTAAGTAAGGTAGGTAGTTCCTAATTGATTGTTTTCCCTTTTTTCTTCCCAAGATTAGGAGGTTGATTAGGGAAGAACAGAAATTACCTACCCTGGGAGTGGTTGATTTGCATGGAAGTTTGCCTCGTGAAGTACCTTGTAAAATCATAAGAAATCAAATAGGGCAAGTTAGTGCTCAAATATAATGAAATAAAATAAGAATAGCGGTGAATTGCGTGTTGTTCCTCGGCAACGACGCTAAAATGTTGAGGGGAGCTTTCCAGGAGTTTAAATGTGTCTCATTGTAGTAAAGTCTCCTAAATAGCTCTTCAACAAATATAATTTATAACTCGAAAATCTAGAAATAAAGTTCAAGGTCGAACATAGGGAGCAAATAAGAATTTACACGCTAATCTCAATTAAAATGTAAATGAGTATAATAAATGAAGCCCTATAAAGATATTCAATGAACATTAATCTATCACATTAGATATTCATTGAAGATCAATGTGTCTAGAGACAAAAAGATACCTAGAACAAAATAATGGTGATTTAGATCACCAATTATTATCCTAAGTACATGTATATCAATTACTCAACAATGTCAAATAAATGAATAGTACTCAGACGTATGATCTAAGAATCAAACGACTTAACTTTCTCCTGCTACAGTACTCTTCTTCTCAGCTTCTGTTGCTCTCTTTTTCTTCTTCCTTTTGACTCTTCTTCTTCTGCCTTCTCTTCTGCTTTCTTCCTTAGTCCTTCTCTTCTTCTCAAGCACGACCAAGGGTTTTCTCCTTCTTCGTTTCTTTCCTCTGCAAGCCATCTCTTTTCTACTTCCTTGGCTTCTCACACACAAGGGTTGAGATTTCTCTCTGAAGAGCAAAACCCACCCCTCCCCCACTCTCTCTTCCTTTCCTTCTCTTCTCTCTCAAAAATCCGATCTTAGTTGGGTAATCGAGTCGCGTAACCGGGTATAAGGTTGCGGGTGTGTGGTCACAGCCGTGGAGTGTAAGGCTAGTCAGGTTATGTTAAGTGCGGGTGAGTGGGGACCTCACTCCCAATGTGTTCTTGAGGCAAATAGCCTTAGACACAAAATCAACTTATGCACCTTCAATGGTCCCAAATCCCACGATGTGGGACTATCTTTAGTCCCTTTTCTCTCCACTATCCAAGCAGCAGAGAGTGGTCCACTTTGAGCAATTGGAGTGGATCCTGAGGTTGGAGTCCCCAACCAAGGACCTGGAAAGGGTCCTGGGCCTTGTTCGCAACACTTGACGAGTGCACCTGGGGCGTGCGTGACCTTGAACTCAAAGAACACGTCGGCGTTGATGGCGGTGGTGGACAGCGACAGCATATACCTGAAAGTCATGAATATGGCCTCACGGCCACATTAAAATGGCTCATAAGTTTCACTGTGGTGTAGTGTGGTGGCGATGGTTTCGTGGCGTATGGAGGTGTGTGGAGGTCAGTCGGTGACGGAGAAGGAAGCGTGAAGGCGCAGTGTTCAGTGGGTCACGTGAGTGGGTGGAATGGCAAATAAGTAGAGGGGTTTTGATGAGAGTGATGTGTTGGAGGTTGTGGGGTAGGTGGTGAGGCGATTGGTGGCTTGTGGTGTGAGTTGGGCCTCGCCGAAGTGGTGGCCGGAGATGAGAACAAACGTGGCATGCATTAAGTCGAGGGGTTGCTTTAGGGTTTTGAGGATGGGGTATTAGCCTAAGATCTAAAATGAACCTATCTACCTACACTAATTGGACAAACGGGGAAGGGTCCATGTCGACTTTGGCAGGCTAGTGACGGAGAAGATGAACTCTCCTGAGAGGGACGGCGATGAGGAACGGGGAGGACAGCTCTCGCTTTGATTGGAGAGGCGCAGAGGAAGACGAGGAAGAGGATGGGCAGGCCAATTTGGCTGTTGGTTGCCCCTAGGAAGACGGGGAAGAAGGACCTCCGAAGCTTGGTCGAAGAGGGGCATGAGGTAGGGTTTGGAAGTGTTGATGCGGAAAACTACGCGATCGAAGTTGGATTTGAAAACCCATCGTTGTAGTTCGATTTGAGAAGCAATCCGTCAACAGATAAAATTTTACCGAAATTCGAAAAGAAATTTCGGGTCTAACACAAAGAGGCAAACATTTGATTCAAAACCCATTTGTTTAATTGTCATGAAGTAGATTAGCTAGTCGAAAACTAGCTATCTATTTAACAAATAACAAATAGAAGAGAGAGAGAATATTACAAATAAAGACAAAAGAGAGGTAGAATAAACATGGATTTCACCATCAAATGATGTTCATTACACTAACCATTACAACTAGAAAGTAGGAAATCTATGTTAGAAAGCAGTAAATTTACTCTAGAAAGCAGTAAAGAGAATGGAGAGAGAAGTATCCTCCTCGCGATTGTTTGGAGGACGAGCCGGACAGGGCAACGCCTGGAAGATGGAGGATGAACCAGGAAGAAGGAGAACGAAGTGGGAGGAACTGGGGGCGAGGCAGGACGTTGTCGTTGTCGCAGGATTCGTTTCCCGAATGGAGTGAGAGGACAACCGCGGGATGCTCCACAAAGGGGGGAGAAAGTAGAAAAATTCTAATTTTTACTCTAGAGGAGCATCCTGGGTTTGGGACAAGCTCTTAAAGCTTTGGAGGGGGTGAGAGAAGAGAGGAAGGGATGAGAATTTCGTAGGGTAGGAGTCTCCTTTTATAGTTGCAAGGATTTGGGGTAATTTAGTCATTACAAATTAAAAAACATTAATATCAGGTCTTTAGTGACGGATTTATTTGTCACTAAAGACCTATTGTGGGAGATGTGTGCATGCACCACGCGCTCCTCTTCTCCTTGCACCCAACGCTCATCCACATTCTCGCAAAATCAGTCATCCGATCATGCATCCAACGACTCAGAATGAATCGCACCCTCCTCGTATGATCGGGCATTTGCATCTGCATAGGATCACACGTGCATGAACCGCGCGCATCCGTTGCACCACGTCGCTCGCTCCTCACCTGCATGATCTGCATCGAAGGGCTAAATTGAATGCACCCCATGTCTTTAGCTTAATTTGAGGCTTCCAGGGATTCGACCCCGCGACCTCTACCTCGCGGTAACGTCCACGACCAACGCGCTATAGGCGCTACTTAGTCTCGCTTAGGAATTAGGCACGCGTGCATGTGGCCGTTGGATCAGGATCCAACGGCCCAGATCGTCTGCACCTTTGCCTTCAAAAGTGTAGCTGCGGGTCTTTGGGCCGATTGTGCAGCTGAGATGGCACCACGTGGCGCCATCTTGGCCGTCCATCTTCTGTGTGTTGTCGACGGTGCCACGGATGTCGAATTAAACTGATTTTCGTGCCATTAGGCTACGATCGTCGATCCGAACCCATCCGTGCAGTCGGATTGTCGTCTAAAGTGTGGATTAACACCATCTTGGTCGTTGATTTCTGAGCTTCCTCGGACTATATCTAGTGCTACAGAAGTCTTGATCGGAGCAATCTTGGAGTCGTTGAACTCCTGTCATTGCCTTGATCAGATCCGTATGGTTGGATCCTCAGTCCAAGTTCCTAACTAAAAGTCACCCTATCCCTGGCCATAAAAGGAGACAATTACTATACAATTTGTACAATTTTGACCTAAATGCATGATTATGCATGTTATGCAATATTTACAATGCATGATGCTAATATGGTATTAAGAACATGCATTAATAGACATTTTAGGCTATTCAGATGCATACGCATCACACCCCCATGCCTATCTTTTGCTAATCCCTAGGAAAAACTATATGTTATTTATAAAAGAATTAGGTCAGATTTCTTGGGCAAAAGTTATTCTTCAACACTAGGAAATTTTTACTAAGAATCTGAACTACAAAGTCACAATAGTGCCTGGGTGTCTGCCAAAATGCAAACTACCTCAAGCCCTCGCCTTATTCAAAGGGAGATCTTTCTCTTCATTTCTTCTTTTCTAATTTTTTTGGATTTCTGAGTGTAGGGTTTCGGAGCAGCTTTCTATGGCCACTCAATCAACCCAAGACTTGAAAAGAACCCTAAGTTCCAAGCATCTTTGTGTGAAATGTGATAGACTCACTGATCGGTGATTAGAACAGACTTTAGGTTTCTACTCCCCTAGGTGACCTTAAAAAGAAATTCTGCCTAAAAGTGTATCTATTCGACTGGTAACTTTCTCCCTACTTTTATTTTTATGAGGTCAACACAAGGGCGAACCCAATGTATATCACCCTGGCTTATTCTACTTCTCCGCTTTTTCTTAAGTGTTTTGGAATTTTACGTACATTTCTTGAGCTGGGTTCTGGACAACCTACCTATGGGTTGTTACCCATGATAACTTGCCAGCTGTACTCGTGCGGTGAAGTGTGGCTTATTTCTTTTGTTTCTTTTTCTTTTCTTTTCTCCTTTTCTTTTTCTTTTTCTTTTTCTTTTTTTTTGGACTTTCTTTTTCTTTTCTTTTTTAGGTGGGTGGCTTCCCTGGTTTAAGGTTTACCTAAAGGCAACAGGAAAAGAATGGTCCAATGGCTAGGCTCTGAACAACCTACCAATGGGCTGTTACCCATGATAACTTGCCAGCCAAACCACCCTAGAAGGTTCATTAGCTACCCAATTTCCGTTAAAACCGTTGAATAACAAGTCAGTGCAAATAGTGTGTAGATGCTTAGACTTAAAATCCCCTCAAATTAGAGGACAAGTTGATAAGTCGTGTACTTGTTACCCCAACTTATTTAATCAAATTGAAGTAAATTCAGAATGGCGAGGACTTAATAAGCAAATCCACATTTTAGTGGACACTCGAGCTGATTAAGCCTGAAGACCTGAAGGGTCTAAGTGTTCAGCTCCTACTGTATTATTTCCTAAGATTGAAAAGTCCTAATGCCCAAGTATTCTTTCCTAATTCAATTTTTTTTTTCAAAAATAAAGAGAAAATAAAAAGAATCAACGAAGCTAACAAGATGATTCAAAAATGAATATCCACTCCCCCATGCCTATCTAATGCAATATCCTCATTGTATTAAAAGACATGAAATAGAGTGGAATAGAGTAGAAAGCACCTGAATTGCGTGAATAACAAGTCGGCTCCGAGATGAAAAGAACATGTATATGTGATGAAGTTAGTGCCTTCAGCTAGGCACACTATACAAATAAAGAAGAAACAAAGAATTCACAGGTGCAGGTCAGAATCAGAATAAAAAGATTCACCTCAAGACCTGCCAGCAAATGTCCACAGATGTGGACTAGATTGTGGTGTAGACCCATACCCCATGGTCAAGTATATCTAAGATTCTGAATAAAAATTACCTAGAACCTGAGATCAGTATGCAAGCGGGGTCGAGCCTGCAATTTGTGAGGATGCAACCCAAGACAAAAAAGTCGGATAATAGAGAGATCAAGCCCAAAAGGATAATCAATGAATGTTTGCTCGGGTTGGACATCCTCTAAGAAGATGTCATAAGGGTCCTGGTAGAAAGTTGGTAATTTTAGACAAATTGGAACCCTTAGACTATGTCTTCTGCTCCCTCCGAAATTGACTTCCCATATCATCATTTCCTACTTTCTATCCTATGCAATCAAGATTTCAAATTTCGGGACCTCCTACATATTAATCACCCCATTTGAATTTTCCAAGTCTAAAAGATGTGACTAAATCAAAATGGACTTGGGTTTACTGATTTCAAAATCAAAATCATTAGTAAACTCTATGGGGTGTGATTGAGGATCGGGGCTATGAATTGAATCCTTCAAAACAGGATCTGAATCTACTATGCACGCCCCAATAGGATCAAATTCCTCAATTTTAGGGTCATCAAATGATTTATCAAATTCCTCAGGCCCGGTTGTCTCACTGAAATCATGTTCTATAAACTCATGTGAGCCTTCGCATAATGATTCTTCACCTTCAGAATCAATGAAATTTGAATCCAGAGTTGGCGGAAACGGTGCCAAAATGTTATATCGGAAAACTAAGCAATCGGAGTTGGATTTGAAAACCCGTCGTTCTAGTTCGATTTGCGAAGCAATCCATCAACATATAAATTTAACCGAAATTCGTAAAGAAATTTCGAGTCAAACACAGGGAGGCTACGTCGATCTAAAATCCACGTTAATGTATGTCTCAAAATCATCAATCACTTTTTGATCCATGGAGGCATACGTTTCCTCGTATCTCAGCTCAGGGATCTCAGGTGAAGAAATTGATTCATCCTTAACTAGTTACTCTAGACCAATCTGGTCAATGCTAGTCTCGTAACACTTGTCCCCCCAACAGGTGCCTGAGCGGGTTTTGACATTGGCTCTCCTGAAGGGGGTTCATCCTGGGAATCATCCAAAGATTGAACTAAAGAAACCATAAATCTCATCCTCAATTTCGATAACTTACTAAGTAAAAACTCACCCGGGCCCTTATCCTTAACATCCTGGAGCCAATCCAACAAATACTTGTTCAGATTATCAATCATTTCAATCAGGGGCTCCAATACTTTGGTGCAAGGTGTTGGCTGAGCTTCTAATGATTATATAGTATTCCTCAAGTTAGCCAACACCTTCTCTTGGACTTGGTTAACCTAAACCAAATGCTTTGGTTCAGGGTTGGGTAGGTTTGGGTTCAATGGAGGGGAGTCAACGAATTGAGGATCTTGATACCCTCCCTGATAATAGGTCATTTTAGGTTGTTCATAAGGTGATAATGACCTAAAGGCAGTGTATTCTGGGGAGGGGTAAGGATCAATGTATCCTTCTTGATTGTAGATCATATTAGGTTGTCCAAATGAGGGCAGTGATCTATAATCGATGTAGCTCGGAGAAGGATAAGAATCAAGATTATGGTGTCCAAGGTTAGACCCTGAACACGGAGGTTCGAAACTGTATTCCCAATCACGATATCCCAACTAGAAGATGGATGGGAATAAGTCTGGTTGGAATAATAATCATTTTGGGAATAAGTAGTGGTAGGGGGTAGGAGTGGAAGTGAGAATAGGATATGAAAGGATCCATGATAGAACGGAAAGAAGAAAGGTGCCCTGCAATACAAACAAACAAACAAACATGTCCTTAAGTAGGCTAGCCTAAAGACCTACAGACTCCTAGAACCCGTCTTGAGATTAATAAACGATTTGATCTACTTCTTTTTGGTCAATCCAACTAGTTAGAGGGAGGGATTGGGGAGAAGGTTCTTCCTTTGGCTTGCGCCTCAGGTTCCTAGTGTAACCCCCAACCGTGATCGTTTGATTCTTCTCCCCTAGCTAGACATCAGATTGAACGGTAGAAATAGACTAATCGAAAATAATCTTGGTCTGGGCTCCGAAGAGCGAGTCCAATCCTTAAGGCCAATGTCTACTCTGTTTTAATTAGGGTTAGGTTTGAATGTGCTTTGGAATGTGATGGGCCATTTATCTGGGTTGCGCCCTTAATGATTGATTGATATGTGTGTGTGCACAACCAATGATTTTCAAGCAAGATTATTTTTGGATGCGATGAATTTTAGGGTTCAAATCTTGCTTAGTAGCTTTTAGGATTCAACTTTAGGTATATTCAATCAAGTTTAGTTGGCACACCAGGTTTTGAAAGCATAGGTTAAGTTGTTTTCCTTTGAAACTTAAAAGAATGTGGAGTGCCTGGTAAATCCCTAAAAGTTGAACCTATGTGGCAGCTACTTGATGAGTTGATTTTAGTTGAAGTGGTGCGGCCCAATCAACTCAAACAATTGGCTTGTTGCACCACTTAATTAGGCACACAAGTGATTACCTAATCTGATTTCTACTCGATTATGTGTTTGGGTGTGTGTACTGGTTCCAAAGATTGGTTTACCAGTTGAGTTTGAAAATCGAAAGAGGTCGTGAGGCAGGTGTAGGTGTCAAACAAATAATCAAAACTAACCTTAGAGTTTATAAGAACACCTAGGTTGATTTTTGTTTATGTTATTACATGGTGGAATAAAAACTAGTTGGTGGGAGGTGGGGGTAAACTTACAGACTCTTCAATTGCACTTTACTCCAATCTACCGCTTTTGCCCATCTCGAGAGAGCACCTGCAATCACAATAAGAAAGGAGAGAAGTGAGGTAAAAGATAAGTAAGGCAGGAAAACGTGAAGAATCAAAGAGCGTCGCCTCTCCGGCAACGGCACCAAAATGTTGATGCGGAAAACTACGCGATCGGAGTTGGATTTGAAAACCCGTCGTTGTAGTTCGATTTGCGAAGTCATCCATCAACAGATAAAATTTTACCGAAATTTGTAAAGAAATTCCGAGTCAAACATAGGGAGGCGAACGTTTGATTCAAAATTGCATTTTTTTAATTGTCACGAAGCAAATTAGCTAGTCGAAAACTAGCTATCTACTTAATAAATAATAAATAGAAGAGAGAAAGAGAATATTACAATTAATGATAAAAGAGAGGTAGAATAAACATGGATTTTATCATTAAATGATGTTTATTACACTAATCATTATAACTAGAAAGCAGGAAATCTATGCTAGAAAGCACTAAATCTACTCTAGAAAGCGGTAAAGAGAATGGAGAGAGAAGTTCCTCCTTGACGATTGATTGGAGGACGAGTCGGACGGGGTAATGCCTGGAAGATGGAGGACGAAGTAGGAAGAAGGAGGACGAAGTGAGAGGAATCGGGGGTGAGGAAGGACGTGGTCATCATCATGGGATTCGCTTCTCGAATGGAGTGAGAGGACAACCGTGGGATGCTCCACGAAGGGGGGAGAAGGTGGAAAAGTTCTAATTTTTACTCCAGAGGAGAATCCCAGGTTTGGGACAAGCTCTTAGAGCTTTTGAGGGTGTGAGAGAAGAGAGGAAGGGATGAGAATTTCGTAGGGTAGGGGTCTCCTTTTATAGTTACAAGGATTAGGGGTAATTTGGTCATTACAAATTCAAAAACATTAATATCAAGTCTTTAGTGACGGATTTATTCGTCACTAAAGACCTGGCGTGGGCGACATGTGCACATGTCGCGCATGCCTCTTCTCCTCCTTGCAAACAATGCTCATCCACGTTCTCACAAGATCAGCCGTCCGATCTCGCATCCAATGGCTCAGAATGCATCTCACCCCCCACGTCTGATCGAGCGTTTGCATCTGCATAGGATCTTGCATGCGTGAACCGTACACATCCATTGCCCCACATCACTCGCTCCTTGCCCGCATGATCTTCATCGAACGGTTGAATTGAATGCGCCCGGCATCTTCAGCTCAATTTGGGGCTTGCGGGGATTTGACCCCATGACCTCTGCCTCACAATACCATCCACGACCGACGTGCTATAGGCGCTACTTAGTCTCGCTTAGGAATTAGGCATGCATTCCTATGGCTGTTGGATCAAGATCCAATGGCCCAGATTGACAGTGCCTTTGCCTTCAGAAGTGCAGCTACGGGTCCTTGGGCCAATTAGGCAGTTGAGATGGCACCATGTGGCACCATCTTGATCGTCCATCTTCTGTGTGTTGTCGACGGTGCCACAGATGTCGGATTAGACTGATTTTTGCATCATTATGCTACGATCGTTGATCTGAACCCATCCGTGTGGTCGGATTTGTTGTCTGAAGTGTGGATTAACACCATCTTGACCCTTGATTTCTGAGCTTCCTCGGACTATATATGGTGCTAAGATATCCTGATCAAGGTGATCTTGGAGTTGTTGAACTCCTGTCATCGCCTTGATCAGATTCGTATGGTTGGATCCTCAGTTCGAGGCCCTGATTAAAAGTCAACCTGTCCTTGGCCATAAAAGAAGATAATTACTATACAATTTGTACAATTTTGACCTAAATGCATGATTATGCATGTTATGCAAAATATACGATGCATGATGCTAATATGCTACTAAGAACATGCATTAATAAACATTTTAGGCTATTCAAATGTATATGCATTAGGAAGAGAGTTTTGGCCCCAAACCTTACTAAGGAAGTAAGGCATGCATTGGGGGTCCTTTTATAGGCCATAGGAGGTCCATTCAAGCTTGAAAACCAACCTTGAAAGCTTGGGTCTTAAGCACATGTAGGATACCCACATCTCCCATGTGTTCACATGGGAGATTGGGAAAGAATTAGGACCCAAGACTAGATTTAGATCATAGAGGATTCTCTCGGGAACCTCCCTTCCAAATTTGGAAGAGTTTGGCCATGAAATCAGGGAGTAATCCCTGATTGAAGGTTGCCAGTGAAGTAGGTTTAGGAGTTGAAGGTGGCGAGGACCTGTTGGTGAAGAAGATGATGAAGTTAGGGGTATATTTGCAAGGATTTTGAAAGTTAGGGGCATATGTGAGAAAGAAAAGAGTTATACAGGACTGAAATGTAAACTAGGTCAAAGTGATCTCTAATTGGACCCAAATTTTGGTACAAACCTAATTTGGACCCAAAAAATCTGATGGTGAAGTTAGATTTAGGTTTTGACCAAGTTTGACTAAGTAATTTGCATAGAAACCTAAATTAGGGCAACTATCTGTCTAAGACTCTATTTTATGTCAAATTGGGTTCTGATGGTCAAAGCAAGCATACCAAACCTTAGGGAATACTTTTATATGAATTTAATAAGATTTATGCAAATTTTATCCTGACTGGAAGCTCAGTAAATTAAGTGACTCTTATTTTAGGGTTTTAGATGTCTAATAATTCTCAAAATGCTTAAAAGCCCATTTATTTCTGTATGAACCCACTTATTTGACATTTATGACCATTTGACCTTTAATTATCTCCTGAGAAATCCTGTGACTATTCTGCATTTAAGATATTATGTTAAAACTATAATTTTACCCCTATTTTCTTGTTTATCGCTTAGAAAAGATTTGTAGTGAATTAGGGCTCTTTGGCAGTTATGTAGGAGCATTTATTTGTTGATTATGATAAAATAATGCTTGATATGGCTGATGATGATGTTATCATCAGTAAGTTCTTTATAATTTACTCTTTGATGAGTCCATTTTAATGGACTATTGTTACGCCTAAGTAATTCAATTCTAACATTGTGTGTTTGTTAATAATCACATTAGGTCATTAAATGATTGCATGTGTCATTATTTAAGTTCACATTTATTCTATTTCTTATTATGTAATTATTTTATATTTCATGCAGGTCCCGCAACAGCGCACTCGTTACATCTCCTCTAGTTAATCTACTCCATCAGGATAATAATCGGGAAGAAGAGGGAGGATCAATTTTGGAAAAGAATAGGGGGTGAAAAGATATTTGCCCCCCACAAATCTCTCAACCTACGGCTGGCCTCGACAACCCCATCAACATTTGCAGGCCATGTTTAGTCAGGGATTTTGAAAATCCCTTGACTTGCGCAAGGGGAGGAGATAAAAAGAGAGAGGTGGATGAGCTTGGGAGGAGAAGACCATCATGAAGAAGGGGGCGTGCACTGTGAAGAGGGCATGCACTGTGCGCACCAACAACTTCCACCACCTGCTCACCGCCAGCCCGGCCTACCTTCACCATCCTCACCACGTGCCTGCAACCATAGAACTACCTCACCGCGCCCTTGCAAGCGCAAGGCAGTCTTCCACTGCGTGCCTGCGTTCGCGCCCTTGTGCACAGCCACACCCTCGCCAGCCTGCCCTCACCGCATTGCCATAATCACGTGCACTGCCACAGCCTCACCACTCGCCCTGCAGGCGCCACACCATCTTCTCCACCGCACGCGTGTGCCCTTGCAAGCACCCCCTCCTCACCGCGCAGTGCCCTCACGCAACTTCATAGTGCGCAGCACCCTTACAGCGCACAAAGGCATGCACTGCAGACTGCACTTCCCTTCCTCTTCATCGTCTTCTTCCTCTCCAGCGGCCTTGCAAGAACCCAAAGCACCACTCGCAGCAGCGCGCCCACTGCAACCACGCTCCTGTAGGCAGTGCAGCGCAGCCACGCGCGCTCGCACAGCACGCCCACAGCAGCCACGAGCGCATGCGTGCAATAACCACTGCAGCCGTGCAGCCACCTACCGTCGACAGGCCAGTGCTCCTCTCCGCCATTCGGCTGCCACTGGCCACCTCCAGCCGCTGCATCACCACCATCGCGTAGCCCTCATCGAGATGTGCCTTCCCGCAGCGTAGCTCCTCCCACGAAGCCTCCTTGTGAGCGCAAGGAAGAGAGAGGAAGTTTCCTCTGTTTGTCCCAATTAAAATTTACATTGCATGCCATTGCCATTTTAATATTATTATTTTATTGAGGCCACATTGCATGGATGCACTTATAGTTTCTTGAATTTACTTAACTTGTGTTATGTGCATCATTCTACATTGAAATTCAAATAAGATTTGCATGCAAATCAAATTTACATGATATGCCACTACAGATGCATCACATACATATTTTTGGGAGCTTAATTCCTGACGTGAAAAATTGCATAAATAGCCTTGAACTTTTAAGGAAATTGCAAGCTCCGTTTAGAGTAGCATATTCCTCGCATTGAAGTCACGAAAGTTTCTGCAGACAGTATAATCCTATACTCGTGAATTTATTGGTTCTATTCCTCTCTGTGGATGCGACATTTTTATTGTGGTTAAATTTGATATTTATTTTAATTTTTGATTGAGAGATTTTCCACCACATAAAACACAACATATCAGTTTAGTGTTATCATCTCATAAATAAGCGAAAATCCCTCCGTCAAATGGCGTCATTGTCGGGAAGGCAACAGACGCAATAGATTCACTTTATTATTTTTGAGTATTCTGAGTTGCATAATTATTTGATCATTCTTTATCTTATTATGCGAGGAATCTGATAGGGAGACAAGGCGCAACAGAGCGGCAACATCAACCTCGAGCTATGCCACACGAGGAAAAGACGTAGGAGACCTAGATCTCACTTTCATAAGGGATTCTCCATTGTCACAAAATTTATTTCTGTCTTCTCGCCCTTGTAGTAATTGGGGCTGAATTTTTGGGAGTCTGTCCCCACATTCTTTAGCTACTAGGGTTTACATTTTTTCACATGCGTGATTCCATTTTCTGCTTGCTTGCCTTTAAACCAACAAAAGAAAATATTGAGCTACCTATTTAGGAGTTGCATGCCCTTAGGTGCATGCATTTAGGAGTGATTGAGCAGCACATTAGATCTTATTATTGCATTGCAAGCATATTAGCACGAAGATTGTTGGAGACAGGTACACCTTTCTATCTTTGGCATCTAGCTCATGTTCACGCATTTGCATTCACATTAAATTTCAAGACCACAAAGTTGTTTGAATTTACTAATTCAGTGGTCGCCTAACTAAAAGTGGGAGTGATAATTAGATTCGACCTAAAAATCAACTCACATTTAATGTGATTCTAAGGGACTTGTCTGCGATTTCAAAAAAATTAAAAAGATTTGCGGTGTGATGCACACTTCTGACGCTGAGCACGCACATTAGGCACCGCACTAAGGCTCGATCCCTTAAGGCTATAGGCACCGATCTCTTTATCGGTGCAAACCCTCCTATTGTGCTTTGTGGTGGTGGTGGTACTATCTTTTGACCAAGTGTTTTGATACTTCACGGAGGGGGACACCCCTTAAAGGAACAAAAAGGTAGTTAAGGGACACCGCATACGCATCGCCTCAAAGGAAGGGTTCACCCTAGTTGCATCCCTTTGTTCGTCCTTGGAGTAACTTCTCACTTGATCACCTAGGAGTATCATCCAAGCAAAGTATAGGTCCTAGGGCACTCGAAGGTTGAATTAAGGCACGTAATTGCAGTGAAAAACTTGTTTGGCCATCTATATCAACCAATTCGACCTTTGCAACAAAGAAGGTTAAGATTTCAAGTCATCACCCCTCTTATACCACTTACGTGGGAACGGAGGGATAAGCCTTGACCTTTTGACTTATCTTTGGAGTGGAGGTTTCACTTACTCAATCAATAAGAACCTGAATTGTGATTGATATGGTATGCTTGGTAGACTCTCTCTTGAGGGTAGTCTAGTGTTTATCCTAAGCCCGAGAGAATTCTTAGGAAAGCTCACCTAGGAGAGAAAAGAGAAGGAATGGCTGATCAAGGAGCAAATCAACAAAGGACCCTAAGGAACTATTTTATTCCAACTAACCAACCCGCACAAGCACTGAGATGACCGATAGGGGAAAATCCATATGAGATCAAGAGCAGTACAATATCTTTGTTGCCCTCCTTTTATGGTACTACTAGGGAGGACCCCTACCGGCATTTGGAGGAATTCACCGAGGTCAGTTCCACGATAAAGCTCCAGGGCTTTACTGATGAAGCCCTGATGAGGAGTCTATTTCCATTCTCCCTAAAGGATAAGGCCAAGCACTGGTATCATACCCTCGATGCAAGGGTAAATGATTGGGCGACCCTTAAGGGAGAATTTTTGAAAAAGTATTTTCCTATGAGTAAGACCAACCATTACAGAAGAGAGATTATGGGTTTTACTCAATAGGAATGGGAGCAAGTTCATGAGACTTGGGAGTGCTTTAATGACCTTCTTAGGTTATGCCCCCACCATCAGGTGCCAAGATGGCAGTTGGTCAAAAGGTTCTATAACGGATTATCTAAAAGGCATAGGCAAACCATCGATGCAGCCTGTGTAGGAACCTTCATGACCAGAACTGAGGATGAAGCCTGGGCATTATTTGAAACATTAAGCGACAACTCCATACATTTGTCCTCTACCTATCAAGAAAGAAAACCATCAATCTTGCAGAGGAAGATAGAGGCCCATGAAGCCGAGGCTTCTTAGGATTTGGCTTATCAGATTCAATTATTGAATAAAGACTTTGATAGGCTTTTAGTAAACCCCAGCATGAACCCGCAAACAGCCTCTATCTTTCAGGCTTCAAGAGAATGCTCCATTTGCCAAAGCACAATGCACGCCACTGTGGAGTGCCATCAGGCAAATCAATTCCCTAAGTTGATTCAGGCCGACTTGAATGCAGCCCAAGGTTTCCGCCCTCCTCACAATAACCCTTATTCCAATACCTATAATCCGGGGTGGCAGAACCATCCAAACTTCTCTTGGATGCAAGGTGATGCTTTTAATTCAGGGAATACGAGACCCTTACCTCCCCAACCCATATACCAACCATCTTATCAAAACCCTCCTCAAAATAAGCCCTCTGAGATGGATGAACTTAAAGCCATGATGAAAGTGATGCAAGAGCATCAGAATATGATCATCCAATCTCAGAATAAGATGATTACTGATATGCAATCCCAAATTGGTCATCTTATTGAGGCAGTTAGGCAACGTGATCTGGGGAAGCTGCCTAGCCCTTCTGAGGAGAACCCTAAGGGCAAGGGGGTCGTATTTAGGGAGCATGCCCAAGCGGTGACCGTTCTGAGTGGAAAGAAGATTGACAAGCCTGATAACACTCGTACGGTTACGTCTTAGAATTTCCCTTCTACACCTGACCCTACTTCCATCTCCATCGAGGAAGAGCCACATTGCTCTCCCTTGCACAAAATCACCCATGATGAGGATGTTGTCCTTCCACCACCCCTTTCCCGCCATGACGACCCCTCTACCCAAAAGCCGAGGGTGCCCTATCCAAAGTGCCTATCTGCTCGTGGGAAATCTTCTATTGGCTCGCTTGGAGCCAAGGATATGACGGAAGAGATTATGGACACTTTTAGGCAAGTCCAGATTAACTTGCCTCTGTTGGAAGCTATTAAACAAATCCCGTCCTATGCCAAGTTTCTGAAGGACCTGTGCACCCAAAAGCGCCGATCTAGGAAATAGGCCCAAACCAAGGTCATCCTACTTGACCATGTTATCTCCGTTCTCCATCATGGAACACCCTCCAAAATGAAAGACCCAAGGGCCTCGTATATTTCAATGGTTATAGGTAACCAACACATTGACGAGGCTCTGCTCGATCTAGGTGTGGGGGTGAACATTTTACTAAGCTCTGTCTATGACCTTTTGGGAGGAGGCAAGCTAAAGCCTAGTCCAGTAACCCTGCAAGTTGCAGACAGATCACTTAAGACACCACAAGGATTGTTGGAAGATGTCCTTGTGAGAGTGGACTTTTTCTTCCCTGTTGACTTTCTGGTGCTTGACACTGACCCATCAAATAAGCCCACAAAGTCGTCCATTATTCTAGGACGCCCCTTCTTGGCCACAGCCAATGCCTCTATAAATTGTAGATCTGGGGCACTTAAAATGGGCTTCGGGAACAATAAGATCCGGTTGAATGTTTTTGATACTTACAAGCAATCTGGATTTGAAGATTGTTCTCATATTGAGGTCGTTGATGAAATAATTGAAGAGACTACTCCAACACTCTTATTTAGAGATCCCCTTCAAAAGGTCATATCTAAGGACCATCCCCCGATTATTAAAGAAACTGGAAGGGAAATGCCCAAATTAGAAGAGTTGCTGGGGATACACACCGAGTCTCTGTCCCCACCTTGGATCGTAAAGGTAGATCCGCTACCTGAGGCGGGGACATCTCAACTTAAACCCTCAATCCAAAAGGCTCCTAAGTTGGAGTTGAAACCCCTCCTGAGCACATTGAAATATGCTTTCCTTGGCCCTAATAACACGCTCCCCGTTATTATCTCGTCTACATTATCTGAATTACAGGAGGGAGCTCTGCTTGAGTGTTTACAAAGGCATAAGGAAGCAATTGCCTGGTAAATTGCTGATATTAATGGTGTTGATCCCTCTCTTTGCATGCATCATATATACACGGACGAGTCTGTGAAATCTTTCCGAGACATGCAGAGAAAGCTCAATCCAAATATGCGGGAGGTTGTTAAAAAGGAGATTCTAAAATGGCTGGATGCAGGGATTATCTATCCCATTTCAGATAGTAAATGGGTCAGTCCTATTCATGTAGTACCCAAAAAGGCAGGAATCACTGTGGAGGAGAATGACCAAGGAGAGCTGGTGACCACTAGACCCTTAACTGGTTGGAGGGTCTGCATTAATTACCAACATTTGAACACAGCTACCCAGAAAGACCATTTCCCCTTACCGTTTATCGATCAAATTTTGGAACGATTAGCAGGGAACAAGTACTTCTGTTTTCTTGATGGGTACTTTGGGTATAATCAGATAGCCATTTTTCCTGACGATCAGGAGCGTACCACCTTCACGAGTCCGTATGGCACATTTGCGTTCCGCCGAATGCCATTCGAGTTATGTAATGCTCCTACCACTTTCCAACGTTTTATGATGGTTATCTTTTCTGATATGATCGACGAGTTCGTTGAAATTTTCATGGATGACTTCTCCATTTATGGCTCGTCGTTTGACCTATGCCTTTCGTACCTTGATAAAGTTTTAACCCATTGCGAAGAGGCAAAGCTAGTGCTTAGCTGGGAGAAAAGCCACTTTATGGTCCACCAGGGCATTGTGTTAAGGCATATAGTTTCCAAGAGAGGATTAGAGGTGGACACCGCAAAAATTGATTCCATCTCTAAGCTTCCGTTGCCCGCTAATGTTCATCAAGTTAGATCTTTCCTTGGCCATGCTGGATTTTATAGGCGCTTCATTAGAGATTTTAGTAAAATCTCTAAGCCACTCTGCAACCTATTAGTGAAGGATGTCTCCTTCAATTTTGATGATAGATGTGGCAAGGCTTTCTAAGTCTTGAAGAAAGCCCTTATTACCGCGCCAATTCTCCAAGCACCAGATTGGACCCTCCTATTTGAGCTAATGTGCGATGTTTCTGATTTTGTAATGGGAGCAGTCTTAGGTCAAAGGGTTGATGGCAAACCTCATGTGCTGCATTATGCCAGCAAGACCCTTACAGATCCTCAACAAAACTACATGGTCATTGAAAATGAACTTCTTGCTGTAGTATTTGCTTTGGAAAAGTTTCGATCTTATCTTTTGGGATCCAAGGTTGTGGTGTTCACTGATCATTCTGCCCTAAAGCATTTTCTTGCTAAAAAGGACACCAAACCTTTCCTAATTTGTTGGATTTTGCTACTCCAAGAATTTGACCTGGAAATTAAAGATAAGAAAGGAGTTGAGAATGTGGTAGCAAATCATCTGTTTAGGATTCCTATTGAGGCATCAAACCCTACTGGCGGTATTCAAGAGACTTTCCATGATGAGTCTCCGATGGTCGTGGAAGCTAAACTCCTTGGTTCGCTGACATAGTGAACTATCTGGTCACAAGCATTACCCCCAGTACTTGGGACAAGCAGAAGCAAGACAGGTTTCTTGCTAACGCTCAATTTTATCACTGAGAGGAACCCGAGCTTTTTAGAGTAGGCCCTGACCAACTTTTCACCATTGCATCCCTGATGAAGAATAAAGAAATGTTCTGAGTTTCTGCCATGACCTCCATTGTGGGGGACATTTTAGTGCGAAGAACACTGCCCATAGGTTCTTTAGTTTGGCCTTTGGTGGCCCACATTACTCTGAGATGCACATACGTATGTGGGCGCATGTCTACGTTGCTAGCAGACGGGAACCATTGGAAAAAGGGATGAGATGCCCCAACAACCTATCCTCCCTGTTGAGATCTTTGATATTTGGGGAATTGACTTCATGGGTCCCTTTCCTGTGTCCTTCAGATATGAATACATCCTTGTGGTTGTAGACTATGTATCGAAATGGATAGAAGCCATACCCACATGAACCAATGACCATTCTGTGGTCTTGGGCTTTGTTAAGGTTAATATCATTTCTCGATATGGGTGCCCAAGGACGATCATAAGTGATGGAGGACCTCACTTCGAGAACGTACACTTCATAAGACTACTCCAAAATTTTGGATTCAACCACATGATAGCCACACTTTACCATCCCCAAACGAGTGGACATGTTGAAGTGTCTAATAGGGAGATTAAGTGAATTTTAGAAAAAACTGTCAGGCCTGATTGGAAGGATTGGTCTAAAAAACTAAATGATGCTCTTTGGGCCTACAGAACCGCGTATAAGACTCCCTTGGGCATGTCTCCTTTCCATCTTGTCTACGGAAAAGCATGCCACCTTCCGGTTGAAATCCAACATAAAGCCTATTGAGCTGTTAAAGACATTAACTTGAATCTAGATAAAGCGGGAAAGGCATGTATGTTAGAATTAAGTGAGCTGGAGGAGCTTCGTAATGCAGCCTATGAAACTTCTCAAGCTTACAAGCAATGTACAAAGGTCTTCCACGATAAGCACATCATTAGAAAGACTTTTGAGCCTAACCAGTGGATTTGGCTTTTCAATTCCAGACTTAAATTATTTACTGGAAAGCTCAAGTCCCGCTGGGATGGGCCATACGTTGTTATCAATACTTTCCCTCATGGAGCTGTAGAAATTCGGAACCCTACTTCAGGTGCGAGCTTTAAGGTAAATGGCCAGTGACTTAAACTTTATATTACTCTTTCAGATGGCCAGGTTTTGGATGCACTTCAGCTTGAGAAGCCTTAGCTCCTCCCACTCTCCTCCTCAGGTGATATTTTTCTATGTCTGCATCTTTCCAATGAGGACATTATCAGTCTTAAGCATGGGAGGGTATAGCCTAAGAATGTTTATAGCATTTATAAATATTTGCATACATATGAAACAAAAAAAAACTCTTATTTTCTTGAGCTGAATTGGTTAGTCCCTAGCAAAACATCTTTGTCAATGGAGGTGTCATTAAAGAATTTTCTTTTTAAATTGTTTCTTAAGTTTAGAATCCAGTACATTAACTTCACGTGCACGTAGACTGGGTAATGGATCTTTGAAGAAAACCAATAAGCATTTTTAGTCTACTGAACCCTTAGACAGTTAATAGGGAGTCAGGCATACTATCTTCTAGTAGATCCACCTCATATTTGTAAGAAAGTAGAGAGATTACTGGTGCGCTAAGTAAGTCTAGTGCAAGGACTCTTAAGTTTTGGATAATTAGACGTTGATACTTCAGAGTTAGGTGTAGTTTTTGCTCTCTATTCCTGTGTGCATACTTTGTGTGAATTCCTGAGAGTCACCAAATAAGACAGATACACAGAGATTGAGTCTTAATAAAGCTATGACTATGGTGGATGGTTATGACAGTCCTTCATAGAGTCCTCGGCTGAAGGAGGGTAATAGTGTCAAAGGTCAGAAATATGCTTGTCCTATCCATTCCTTTCCGGTGCCGAGAATAGGCACTTCTACCAAATAAGCCACACAATATCCTCTTGACCATCATCATCCCTAATAATGCCTCATAAATAAAAGTCTATGTCATGTTATGTTGATTTATAAAACAAAAAAAACAAAAGAAGAAGAAACAATTATATTACAAAAAAAAAAGAAGAAAAAAAGAAAGAGAGAAGAAAAAGAAAAGAGTCCAAATTTATAATGTTATCTTTGTAACATTGTTTCTGAGGCAACAAAACACCTATCGCGATCCACCAAGTATGACCCATACCTATCTTTCAGTATTTCTGATCGCCTGAATACTGGCTAAGGACTCTAACTTAGTTGTAGAGTTATTAAGACTTTAATTGAAATGTGAATGCCATGTGAGGCCACCAAACAGTGAGTACACTTACTAAATCTGGCAAGATTTGGGTTCTTAGAAAGAAAAGAGTGGGCGCTAAGGAACATCAAGGGAGCACAGTTGTTTAGCCTCTCTCTGAGTTGACCTGTTTAATAATCTAGAGATCTAGAGTCTGTAGTACTAGATTACATGTAGCACCAGATGAGTGTGTGCCACCAAATACAAATCCATTCAACTCGATATCTCCTACATAAGCCAAAAGCCAGGGTCAAATTACATATTATCTTCTACTTTATCCCCTAAGGAAGTAGTTGCCTATCCTGACAGAAATATTTACCAAGGGTAAAGTACGAACTCCCAATGCAAATTGGCTTTTCACTTAGATCTATTACCCAGGCTATCATCATTTCACATTTGTCTGGATCTCTAAAGTTTTGAAATAAGAAAAGAAGAAATCTTCTAATTACTTCTATTATTTTTCATTTTTGCTAAGGACTAGCAAATCTTAGGCATGGAGGTATTTGATGAGTCCATTTTAATGGACTATTGTTACGCCTAAGTAATTCAATTCTAACATTGTATGTTTGTTAATAATCACATTAGGTCATTAAATGACTGCATGTGTCATTATTTAAGTTTACATTTATTCTATTGCTTATTATGTAATTATTTTATATTTCATACAGGTCCTGCAACAGCGCACTCGTTACACCTCCTCCACTTAATCTACTCCATCAGGCTAATAATCAGGAAGAAGAGGGAGGAGGATCAATTTTGGAAAAGAACAGGGGGGTGAAAAGATATTTCCACCCCATAAATATCTCAACCTACAGCCAGCCTCAACAACCCCATCAACATCCGTCAGCCATGTTTAGTAAGGGATTTTGAAAATCCCTTGACTTGTGCTGGGGGAGGAGATAAAAAGAGAGAGGCAGAGGGGCATGGGAGGAGAAGACCATCGTGAAGAAGAGGGCATGCACTGTGAAGAGGGCATGCATTGTGCACACCAACAACTTCCACCGCCTGCCCACCGCCAGCCCATCCTGCCTTCACCATCCTCACCGCATGCCTGCAACCGCAGAACTACCTCACTGCGCCCTTGCAAGCACAATGCAATCTTCCACCACACGCTTGCGTCCGCACCCTTGTGCGTAGCCACACCCTCGCTAGCCTGCCGTCACCGCACTACCACAATCCTGCCCCCGCACTGCCACAACCGCGTGCACTACCACAGCCTCACCTCATGCCCTACAGGTGCCGCACCATCCTCTCCACCGCACGCATGCACCCTTGCAAGTGCACCCCCTCACTGCACTGCACCCTCACGCAACTTCAGAGCGTGCAAAGGCATGCACTACAGATCGCACTTCCCCTCCTCTTCGTCATCTTCTTCCTCTCCAGCGGCCCTGCAAGAACCCAAAGCACCACCCACATCAGTGCGCCCACAGCAGCCACGCACGCCCATAGTAGCCACGCGTGCCCGCGCGCAACAGCAATTGTAGCCGCGCAGCCACCTGCCGTCGATAGGCCGGCGTTCCTCTCCGCCAGCCGGCTACCACTGGCCACCTCCGGCCACCGCGTCACCACCATCGCATAGCCCTCGCAGAGATGTGCCTTCACGCAGTGTAGCTCCTCCCACGAAGCCTCCTCGTGCGCGCAAGGAAGAGAGAGGAAGTTTCCTCTGTTTTTGTCCCAATTAAAATTTACATTGCATGCCATTGCCACTTTAATATTATTATTTTATTCAGGCCACATTGCATGGATGAACTTATAGTTTCTTGAATTTACTTAACTTGTGTTATGTGCATCATTCTACATTGAAATTCAAATAAGATTTGCATGCAAATCAAATTTACATGATATGCCACTACACATGCATCATATACATATTTTTGGGAGCTTAATTCCTAAAGTGAAAATTGCATAAATAGCCTTGAACTTTTAAGGAAATTGCAAGCTCCATTTAGAGTAGCATATTCCTCGCATTTAAGTCGCGAAAGTTTCTACAAACAATATAATCCTATACTCATGAATTTATTAGTTCTATTCCTCCCTATGGATGCGACATTTTTATTGTGGTTAAATTTGATATTTATTTTAATTTTTGATTGAGAGATTTTCCACCA
This sequence comes from Thalassia testudinum, assembly GCA_037157565.1. Lineage (NCBI taxonomy): Eukaryota > Viridiplantae > Streptophyta > Magnoliopsida > Alismatales > Hydrocharitaceae > Thalassia > Thalassia testudinum. The sequence goes on from JAZHRO010000014.1 coordinate 27,679,850, forward strand.
CATAAAACACAATGACATATCACTTTAGTGCTATCATCTTCATAAATAAGCGAAACTCCCTCCGTTACTCTTCCTTATCCTTACTTAGTAAAGTAACATACCTTAACTCTTACATTATTGCTCTGCTACATTTATTCTAATGTATTCCACTCCGACTCTGATGCAGAACTAGCTTCAGGTCCAGCTCCAGATCCAGCTTCAGATCTAGCTCCTGAGCTTCTTATTTCCTGCAATTTATATATTGCACTTAATTAGTACATTATTTCATTATTTCATGCATAGCTAAAGGAAAGCAGTAAAGTTACAAATAATGCTTATGCATGCATGAAATAAACTAACTTATACTAATTTCTAACCTAATTTAGGTCAATTAAGACCTATGATTATTGCGCAATCACCTACTTGTCCCAAGGGCGATGGACGTCTACCCTTCCCCCTTACCTGGTCGTCCTCCTAATGTGTTCCTTGGCATGGCTCCATGGAAGAGGGAGTTGGAGTGTAGAGACTAAAGGGTGGTGGTTATGATTCCCTCCTAGTGTACACATCCTCCTCCTCTTCCCAAGGGTTTGGTGGATGATTTAGGTAGAAATAAAATGTAGCCAAGGATGATATTTTATGGTGGTTACATGGGGTTTATATAGACATAAGGTGTCGCCAACTCTAGGTGGTTAATTGGAGGGTTAAGGGAGGGTGGTGAGGAGGCTATGGGAGGATGTTGGCGCTAAGATGAAGGGTTTAGATGTGGTGGTTATTGTGGTGGTTAAGAGATGAAGGGTAGGGGATGGTTGGTGCCAAGTGAAGGGTTATGAAAGGGGTTGGTTAATGTACAGTTGGCGCTAAAACATGGTGGTTAAAGTGGTTGTTACTAGGTGAAGTTGGCGCCACTTTTGAAGGGATGCATGGAGGTGTTTTTGGAGGGAAAATGAAGGGGTGCTTTATGGGTGGTGGTTGGTGGTTTTTGGAAGGAAAAACGTGTCACCAATTAAGGTGGAGGTAGGATGGACTTAGTTAGGTAGTAGAGTAGGAGGAGAGGTGATGGACTTAGCCAACTAGCTAGAGCTAGCTAGTAGCTAAGGAGAGCAACATGGAGCTGCCTTGAGCTAGTCTAAAGCTAAGAAGAGCTAAGGTTAGCTAAAATGTACCTGAGGGAGCTTCTTCTTATTAAGGTTTTGCCTTTCTTTCAAGTTTGCCAGGGTTTAGATAATCTACAAAGGTCCTACAATCCCTGACAAGCAAGCAATACATATATCAATAGGATAAAATTCTTAAGACACCTAACATTGCATGCAATATCCCTAAATATGCATTTATTCCTAATGCAAGCCTAATATTGTAGTGCAGATGCAAAATACCTAGGAACTAGGTGTGAAATGTGCCCAAGAATGATGATAAACCGGAGTTTATCACTGCACCATTCCATATCCCACACCAAATCAACTCCATCGAAACACACACTTCAGAGTACACCATCACCTTCCCAAACCACCCAAACCAAACCATCAAAGTTTATATTCAACTCACTTCCATAGTCATCATTGCCACATTTAACAATTCGAACACCACCATTATGACCACCATTACTACTGACCTCTAGGCATCGCAACACAACACACAGACCTACACACCTATCCATGGCATTGTAGATCATAAAGATCACCCTGCTAATAATCATCACTACCACATTCACTTCAGCAACTTTCCCTATCCCACACCTCTTCCTCACCACATACCAAAGGTCACACCATGTTATTTTGTGCATCGCCATCAGCCCCATCAACATCTTGGGTTTTTTAGTCCTTGTACATATTTCCTAGTTGAGTTGTAATAGTGGTAGTTGCAATTTTGTTTATGTTACAAGTCTTTTAGAGTTGTCCACATATCTATATGCAAGCAATTAAATTTTCAAGTTCGTAGTTAGTATTTCTTTTGTTGTTCCTCTCCTTAATAAAAAAAAGAAAAAAAAGAGGAAAACAAAAAGATCAAAAAGAGTGTTTTAGTATAGTCATATTGTTTTCGCTTTCTCGTAATAACAAAAGACTAAAAAAAATCTCAAAGACAAAAAGACCAAAGATAGTGTTTTAAGTAGTTATCTTCATTGTTTTTGGCATACTTAACAAAAGAGCAAAAAAATGACAAATGAGAAAACCCAAAAAAGTGAATAAATTGAATTAAGCGGATTTCAAAACAAGGAGCCACACGTAGCCTCCCTATGGATCAATCGAGATTCACCGAACTAAACTTCAAAATTTTGATTCATGTTCCCATTATCAATTTTAATGATTAGTGGTTAAGCACACTACAACAACTCGATTTTGGCATTATCTTCATGCTAACAAAAATCACTTAAAACATGTATCTACCTTACTACGCACACCACTTAAAACATGTATCTACCTTACTACGCACACCCACAATAATTTGAGGACGAGAATGTCCCCCACCCTTCTTCTTAAGCAGTGGTTCCACCTCAACTATAAAGGAACTAACAACTCTCTTTTTCTTCTTCTTCTTCGATCTCTTAGGATCAATAGTCTTCAAAGAGAGGAAAATTTCCAAACATAAGGAAAAAGTTAGATTAGCACAATCAAGTTGAGACAAAACATGCACAATAACTTACTGCCATCCGAGCAATTGTCCCCTCACCCAAGAAAGCAATTTACAAACATTCGCCCATGCGAGTTATTAAAGATCCACAACACCAAAGCCCTCCATGGCTGCGAAATCATCTATCAAAAAGGAAGCCAAGACCAGCCACACGTCTCACTCAAGAGGACCCTACTAACAGTTTGGAACCCAAAGGGGTGCATTGTTGTTCACAAAGAAAAAATGCTATTCCTGGCCTTTCAAGCTGTCTGATAGCTCCGCAAGGTGGAGCACTTGTTTTTGGGGAAGAAAGGTGTATGCCTCAGTCAAGGGGATCCACTTTTTCACCTTTTAGGGAAAGAGCCCACAGAGCTGATGAAAAAGGTCTAGGAAAAGATTCACCTCAAGATTGAAATAGATTGCCACAAAGGTATTAAGCATAAGGCAATAGTTTAGGCCTAACTGAAACAAGGTGAGTTTGTAGTGAGAAAGGAAAGAAACTAGAAAATAGTTTAGTGGAAGGTGGAGGCCATTCTCAATGGCATACCTACAAACTAGGAAACTATCACTCGATTCGAGTGAGCACAGCCTCACCCAATCACCTACCACAGAATACCCAACCCCACACAAATCATGCCGCTCAAGGAGCCACCTTGCATCCTTGTCCTAAATAAGAGAGCATCAAAAAATCATAAAGAGAGAGTGGCCTCACTCACCTGCTCTAAGGAAGAAGCCTCCTCGTTTCGATTAATCAAAGACACCACCTTCATAAAGAGAAGGGCATTGCTCTAACCAACTGCACGAAGAGCTCGCGGATAAGCACAAGTGGAAGTACGCTTGAATCAAAAAGAAGATAGTGAGCAGAAGATAGGAACTCACAAAAAAGTACCGCCTAACACATCCTATCAGCATTAAATGCGATGCGACACATAGGACCTTAAGCCTATGAGAATGTGGCACGCACCATACCCTAAGTCTTGGGACTCTCAAACAATACCCCCACAACTAGCTTAATTATCACATGAGAGGAGACTGGGGCAATGGCTAGCCAACATTTGCCCCAACAAAATGGAAAGTTGGTATACTGTGAGGTCAACATCCCTCCACCCAAAAACCCCTAAGCCAGAAATAAGAAGCACCTACTGATGGGAATGCCATCACAGGCCCTAACTGGCCACTTTTAGTCAGCATTGAAAGATAAATGCTCCTACATAACCATCTGAGGGTTACAACTCCACATTATTCTATTTTGAGAAGAGAACAAGGAAGTAGGGTTAATTATGTAATTTTAACAACATACCATGAACACATAATAACTAAGGGGTTTGTTAGGGGTGAAATGAAGGTCAAATGAGCATTAAAGGCCAATAAGTGGGTCCATGCAGACAGAAACGGGATTTCACGTATTTCGAGAACCAATATAGCACTCTAAACCCTAATTTCAGACCCGCTTAAATTATAAAGGTTTTGGTCAGAATAAAATTCATCTAAATCTCATAAAAGTCATATAAAAATATTCCTTAAGGTTTGGTAACCTTGATTTGACCTTTGGAACCAATTTTGACCTTAAATAGAGTCACAAATAGAGTTCTGCCATAATTTGGATTTCTATGCAAATTTCCCAGTCAAACTTAGTAAAAATTGAAATCCAACTTCACCATAAGATTCCTTGGGTCCAAATTAGGTTGGTTCCAAAATTTGTGCCTAATCGGATTTCATCTTGACCTAGTTTGCATTTTAGTCCATTTAAACTCTATTTTTTCATAATTAAGCCCCTAGCTTTCAAAATCTTTGCATTTAGCCTCCTAACTTCTCATCATTTTCTTCAAAAAGGCCCCTACCGCCATTAACAGTGTGAACCCAAACAAACCAACCTTCAATCTGGGATTTCTGGACCTTGAGAGAATCCCTAATCATCTGAACCTTGTCTTGGACTCCAATTCTCGTCGAGGAGCTCGTGCGAACTCCTCAAGATCAGGGATCTCTTTCCCAAGAAATTCAAGCTCTTCGAGCTTGTTTCTAAGCTTGGACCAAGCCTTGAGACCTTTAAAAGGTACCCCAACACATGACCTTGCTCCTCAATGAGTTTTTGGCCGAAAGCAACCCTTCCTCCTCTACCTCAGGCCTACTCCAACTCACCTCAAGTGACCTTCCTCCTCTGGCCTCTTCGCCTGTTGCATACTATATGCAGTAGGTTCTTCCTCTCCATCATCCACACCTCGCCACACTTGCAAGGGGCCTCCTCCCCCTTCAGACATTGCTGTTCCTCTCCCCAGAGCTTCTTTCGTCTCCAGCATCAGTCAATCATAGCCGACGTCGTCTCTGCCCTCTCATCAACAACAACCGCCCAAGTTCGACTCCTCACCTTCCCATAACCCGACTCACACAATTAATCTCCACTTTTGCACGCTCACACGACCCTGCCACTGACACCTTCTTTACCTCCGGCGATGCTCCAGTGAAGTCCTCCACTCGCTCCATTGCACCAAACAGCCCACCACCGACCCCTACACCTTCGCCGTCCCTTGCCCACCAAAACCCAGAAATTGAGGGGATTGGCCTCTCAAACACTCCACCCGACACCACCCTCACCGCACCACCTTCCTCAGGTCACCAGACCTCCACACGCACTCTCACTCCATAAAACCACCACCAGTGCACTCATCGTTCATCGGTGATCCTCTTGAGCTACTTTAACGCGGCCGCGAGGCCGTATTTTCTATTTCAGGTGCTCGTCATGGCTTCGCTACCACCCTCATCTTCTCCGATTTTCGCTGCAATTCTCCGTCCACAATCACCTTTGATTCCACTCCTAGGTCACTTGGCTGAGTTCCAGGTCTCTTCCCAGGCAATCAATTGGAGCCTTCAGCTACTCCACTACCTCCAATTGAAACCATCATCTTCTCAGTTGCTATGCGAAGAGAACATGGTGGGATAGTCTCACATCATGAAATGAAGGACCCCCAGTAGCACATATAACCAAAAAGTGATGAGGGCTTATCGCCTTCAAGTCACTGGGGTTAGGTCCCTACCGTATGCCCACGCATACGCTACACCTCACGCACTCATCCATGCCCTCTCCTGTGCACACGCCACACAAATCTGGGTGGTGGATCCGATTACCCGATATCCGGGTCTAGTCCGATTCTGAGCTTGGGAAGAGGGAAAGAGGATCTGAGAGAGAGGGGCGTGGGTTTTGCTCTTGTGCACTCCCTTTGCTCTCGATACTTAGAGAAATTCTGAAGAAGCCCTTGAGCCTCTGTTGTTGTTGTTGCTATGTTCTTGAGAGAGAGAGAAAGCCTTGTGCTCTTGGTGCCTCCTGTAGTGTTGTGCTTACTGAGGCTTAGTAGTTAAGCCATTTGATACATAAGGCTGACATCTGAGGCCCTCTGCTGGTTACTGTGGGTTATTTGAATAACTTGATTGACGTGGATTAATAGTTGTGATTTACTATTGAGATATTTAAGTGACTGTAAGCATAACGTTGATGGGTTAATTTGGTGATTCAAATCACCATTTTAACCCAATCTTTTTGCACTATTATTTTGATTTTATTGAAATATCATTTTGAATATCATTAATTTCAATTGCATATATTTCTTGTGATTGGTGAATTAAATTACATACCTTTTCGCTGCGAACGATCTCGAACTCTACTTTCTAAATCTGAGTTTATAAATTTAAATGATTTGAGCGATTTTATCCTATAGTACGACACATTTCCTAAATAATGACAATTTCGCCCGAACACCTACCCTTTAGAAAGTCAGGCAGTAGCTGCTAGGGACAAGAAGGGGCAAAGTAAATAATAATAATAACATAATATATTTTTGCAGTGGATATAGCCAGATTCCAAGGGGCAATAGATAAGGAAAGGAAAGTCAGGCTTACCTAAATTCAACTTGCAAAGCAGGCAAAGCTCCTTGTTGTTTAGGGAGTCAGCCAAAGCTATTAGTTCAATTCCCCACTCAAAGAGTAAGAGAGAATGCCTAACTCACCTAGTCACCCAAACTACAACCGTAAGAATAATTACCCAAGAACCTCTACCCTCATCAACATAAGGTGGCACATTGGAAATCAAAGTGATAGGGGCAGAATCGAGGTGGTAGCACAAAGAACAAAGTGACGGAACACACCCTAAAGCAACCTACTCTGCTCCCCAATGAATGATTGCTCTCTTTGATCCCTGTATAAAGAAAAGACTATACCCAAAAATGAGATGATCCCTTCTTGTCATATCTAAGAAAAGACAAGTTCCAGTGAATATTCGAGGGCAAAATCCCTCCCCAAACTTATGTCAATTTGAAAGAACTGGGTAAATGATACTTGTGTCGTTGCTTCTGATACCATGTTGCACCCCCTGCTCTCCCCTTCATACTTTCCTCTCGAGCCACGCAAGCTTAATCACTATGAATTTTCATAATATATTTATGCACACCTCTAATGTTGTTGTAACTTTAATTGAAATTCTAGTGTATGAGCTTCAATCTCATCAGCACATGTATGCATGCTTGTGCATGCATGAACATCTCGACATGTGTAGGAGATGTTGAGTCCCCAATTTTAAGGCAAATCAAAGTTATTGAGAATATGATCACATATTATACTTAAAGATCCACATTTTAACATACATGACTACTTGTATCATACTTTCCATATAAATGAACCTACATATGAATCTGGCTCGAAGATTCAAATTTTTGTTCAATTACAATGGACTTCCATAAGTAGAACATAAGCAATTGCATTGTGTAAATTATTTTTAAACGTTTAGCAAGAAAGTTTGCAGGTGAGACTATATTAAAGCTAGACTCATTCTCTGGTAGGCTAAATTAATGGAGTTGAAGTTGAAGATTCTCTTAAGTCCAATAACCTATCATGCCTGTCCACTTCTTGTCGTCTCCTGTAATTGATGGCTGAACACCATGTCCAACGTTTCATTATACTATATAAACGGTTGGGTTTGCTTCCCTAGCTACCCCTTATAAATTTAAAGTGGAAAAGATGGGTTTAGGTGTTTATTTTAGATAAGTGATGAGTTGAATGAATCCCGTGGATGGTCAAGTATAATTGTGCTTAATTACAAACGAGTGACCCATGTTTTAAGCTGCTTAAAGGAAATCTCATACGTGGCACAATTTGGCGATACCAAACAACTCATATGGGACCCGATAAATTTGAAGGTGCATGAAGTGACATGTTATATGACTAAAAGGAGGCGGATTTGTAAGTATAGTGCTTAGGTGAAAATGAGTGATTAAGCAACGAATGAGATTCCTATCATCAGAAAATAAGTCATACCTTACTTTTTACAACATATTTAATTCTCATGCTATCAACCAAAAGTAATAAAATTAATCAAAACGTAACATCAAATATAAAGTAGATCATAACGGCCTTCTAATTACAACATGCTGACCCATCTATTGCATGGAAAACATTATTTATTCCATCAACAATCCAACCACCTTCTGTTGATTATTCCATCCTAAATATCAACCAATATAAAAATCATCATTTTTTGAAGGCGAAATTAAAGTAATAATGCCTCCGTTCTTCCACACTCATAAACACACATTAAAAGGCACTTTAATATTGGAAGGAGCTTTGGAAGGGCAATAACATAAATTTTTCAGCCAAAATGTAGTACTAGCATCCAATATATATGTACAATGTCCGACGAGTTGGATCCTTTCAACGTAGACACAAATAGATAAGATATCTTGGTGTCCGACAAAAAATGAAATTGCACGCAAACAAACACAAATAGAAATATTAAACCGATGGACAATGATTCACCAGATTTTACAGAAGGTTAGCTATTGATGCTCTATTAGGTAAGGAAACAAGTTTGTGTAATAATTTTATAGATTAAGTACACAAATGATAAAATAGTAGAATAAATAGTAAAATAAGTGAGTTAACTTATTTAAATAATTTGACCGATTAAAATTATTTCATAAAAAGAATAAAATAATTTTATACTTAGTTAAATCCCACTTAATCTAATGTAAGTGAGAGATGGATTAAGTGACTGATTAAATACTTAATCTAATGTAAACTCACTTAATCTATCAACCAAATGGAACTAAGATATTAGTTGCAAAACAAATGCAATCTAAAGAAATATGGATAAGCATGTAAGTACATAAAATGCAAGTATATATTTAGCATACTCTGATGGGTGATAGTACATAAAATGCAAATGTATATTTGACATTGATGGTGAACTACCTGTTCTTTTTTTGTGTGATTTTTGACTTATGTTTACCTCGAACAACATTTTATTATGTAGTATATATTTAGACCAATAGTATAAAAGTGAAGATTCTATGAAATTTGTGGAAAAAATGTTTCATATTATAATAACTCGGACCTAAATCTAAATTTAATTAAAAAAAATCGACTTGATAACTTGTTGAGTATAAGTCCAATGGATCTAAGCTAACCACCTAAAATGCTTAAGTCCAAGTTATTAAGTAATAATTCTCAATCACTTCTATCACACTACTCATTTTCACAAGCTTACTATGTTGGACTTTTTAGGGGTGGTACAACCTCCTCCTTTTGAAATCTTGATGTTCTCATGAGGGTTTAATCAACAAATATACTCCCAATAGTAGTGGCAGCTCCACCTAATGGTAAATTCCTTGGTTGTCTCATACTCGACTTTCACTCTGATATCATTTATAATGACCTAGGCCTAAACTCAAGTCTAATTAAGAATTGACAACTTGTTGGGTATTAACCTCATAAATACAAATGACTACTCAAAATGCTAAAGTCCAATTGTCAAGTAGTCATTCTTGAGGTGTTGCAACCTTCACCACTTGAAATCTGAATGTACTTGTCAAGATTCAATCAATCAATCTACTCCGAATAGCAGTGGCGACTCCACCCTATGGTGCACTCTCTGGCTATCCTAAAGGTAGTCCTTTCCTCCTATTAGAGGAAAGCTCTAATATCATTTATAATGACTAGAGAAAATTTGACTCCCATACCATTTGTAACAATCGAGGCCTACACTAGAGTCAAATGAGAAAAGCTATCCTTAGAAACTTGTTGAATATTAATCCCATAAACCCAAACAACCACTCAAAATATTTAAGCTCAAGTTGTCAATTAATAATTCTTGGAGTATTATAAATATTTTAAAAAAATTCCTCTAAAAATTATAATCAAAACATTTTAATATGTAATGCCATATAATGCAAAATGATAACCAAATATTATATATCTATCAAAAATTAAAATGACATTTTAAAATAAAGAAGGGAATTTACAATTAAAGGTTTACTTCTAAAGACATTAATGGGAAAAATCTAAAAGATTAAAACAAGAGTGATGAGGGTAAGGGAAATTTGAGCTCAACAAATAGAGGCCTACAAAGCTGTTAACTCAGATAAGGGAAGGCCTAGAGCCTCAGATCAGGTGGGAAGCCTCCCAAACCACCCCTGCTCAGATTTTTCTAACCAGACAAGGAGCCCCCCCCCCCCCCGAGTGACCCCTACTTAGACCTAATGGCATGACCAGAGCCACCTAGATGGCATCCCCACTTGAAATTGAAGGGATCATTCATATCGACCCATGGTATTATAGAAGTGTGAAAATAGGCATTTACAATTTTTGGAAATCAAGATTGAATCGATATTAGAAGCTTGATCAAGAAAACACAAACGAAAATATACGTCCTAAAACGGAACCACATAGGAGAAACTATATTTCTTCGATTCTGGGATCACACGGGATATCGGATTATACCTTATTGGTGGTGTAATACGACACCCCACGTGCAGTGCCTCCTCAAACAAGTCTAGGAAAATCCAAACTTGTCCTTGTTGGCCAGATGAGACACTTTGTGTTGAGGAGATCCAACCACGAATGTGATCCATGAACTCTTCGTGTATCTGAAGCAACGCATGCCTCGAAACGACGAGTGCACAACGAGAAGACCTCTAAAAGGACCACAACAATGCAAACCTTTGTTGACTAGTTGACCAACAGAAGGACTTGGTCGATTTGCTAGAGAAGGAATCCAATCCCTTTAGGGATGGTCTTTTGTAATCGATCATCCAATACTGAAATTGGATGTCCAATATGCTTGTTGGATGGTGCCTTTTAGAGGAGAGGCTTGGAGCACATCTTCTCTTTTCTTCTGGCAGCTATGGATCTTTTGGAGGTTGATTAGTGCCTTGAAAATAAATTGATTTACACAAATTGGAATTAAGGTTTCCCATTGGGAGATATTTATAGGGATTTCAAATCCTAACCCTAATTTGATGGGATTCATTGGAACTCTATCCAATGGTAGGGATTAAATCATACTTGAATTTTTCATGATTAGCACATAACAAATTATGAGATGTTTGAATCTAGTATCCAAGCTTAAATTAATTTCAATACAACACTTGGATTTTCTATTTAATCAAATAAGGTACAATTAATCATCAAGCCAAGTACAATTTAACTCTTTAAATTACAACTGATTTATTTTTCAAGTAAGAACATATTCAAATTATTACTAGTCTCATCACACCAATAATGAAGCTTTAGAATTCATAGAATTTCGGCACTACTCCTCAAGTATTCTAAATACTCATGAATCATTTACACATGAAGGATAATATTATCTTAAGATCTAATTTCATTAGATTGTCATCATGCTCCCTTGGATAATATTATTTTTAACATGTCTTTGTATGATTAGGATGAGAACAAATATCAGAATCCTTCCTAAAGGTCTATCTTCTTTGTAGGACCTTCATAATGTGTGCACAAACACATCAGAAACTAGGTGTAAATAATGTGAAACAAAATAAATTGGCACAAAAACCAAACTATAAGAATTTGTACAATTATATATATAGTGGTTCCCCAATTTAGGGTACTCTACTACTGAAGCTTCTATGAAGGAATCAATTTATTAACCAAGCCAATTAATGGGTTACATCAACCTAATTACAATAGATGAGTTATTACAACCCAAATAGCGAGCACAAGTGACATGCAAGGATTAAAGCACAAATTAATTCGTTAATCGATCGTCGTAGTTCACAAACTTGCATTTAATCCACAAATCACTTAATAAATTTATAACAAGACCATGAATTGATTTTGATGTTAAGTTTAATGTGAGGCGATCTAGTCCACTCTCTCACTTAGGTCATTCTCTCAATCTTATTATCTTTTTTTTCAACTTTTTTCATTTTGAGAATTTTTTGTGGTCTTTGTATTAAGAATAGAGTTATGACAAGAATACAAAACTAAACTATCCATTTGGTCTGTTGATTGATTTACTTTTTTTTAGTCTTTTGAATACATAAGAAAGAAACAACACAAGAGAAATGAAATGAAAACTTCACAACTTTTATTGGATTAACAAAAGGAAAGTTGCATAAGAAAAGAAAATTGCAATCAATAAGACAACCAAGGTTATCTTAGACCTAGGGAATTAAAGTGATAACAAGAAGTAATGAGAAGTAACAAGGCCTTGAGTATGTTCCCAGGCCGATTATATTGAACAAAAGGAAAACATAAAAACAAAGTTTATTACATATGACAAAGAGAAAAGAAGAGCATGGTGAGATGGAGGTGGTGATGGTGGTGGTGGAAGTGGGATAGTGAAGTGTAAGATGGTGGGTGTGTGGTGATGGTTGATGGTGGAATGGCTAGGTGGTAGTGGTAGGGAGAGTGGTAGGCGTGTGAAGTGTTAAGTGAGTATGCTTGTGAACGAGTGAAATTGGGTTGTGTTGTAGTGGACCTTAGGTGCGTTTTAGGATTGGGTTAAGGGGTACAGCTTAAGGGGTTTAGAGGATTTTAGAGGGGGCTAGAATGTGGGTGCACCTAAGGTGTATTCTATGCTTATGTGATGGATCATCAAATTTTAGGTATTTGGTAAATTGACATGAGTTCTTACTAAGGTGAGGGCTCAAGTCGTAATAGTAGGAGAATAAAATCCACCCCAATCTAGTTGATTTTGATCAAATCCCCACCGTAGAGTACTATATTGATATTTCTACTCTTGATACCTAGAGGTGTTAATTGTGGGTACTTTCACTAAATCTGCCTGGATGTGGATTCAATTTGATATGAAAATTCAAATTAGAATTTAGAACTTATTTTGACTTTAAATACCTAGACTCATATTTTGTCAGGTTCAATATTCATATAACACATAAATATATATGTCAATTATCAAGTAGGAAATTGGAATGAGATTTGGGATGGGGTTAGACTAGTGGTGTTTTTTCTTCCCTATCTTTATACACTAAGGTGTTAGCTTGGCCTACCGATGAGTTGCTTGTTTGGTGGGGGGGGGTTGGGGAAGGAGGGTCGGGTGTGTGTGTGTGTGTCTAGAGAGGGGAATTTATTTTTATCTTTTTGTTAAGTTATATCTAAATTTAGGGCTCGACTTTTAAATAAAAAATAATATTTGTGTCTGTATATATATATATATTTGATTTATTAAACTATCATTTACACTAATGATATTTGAATATTATCGATGATGTTTAATTTAAAACTAAATATCAATGGTGAAATTTAATTTCAAATTACACATCACAAGAATAATCTCTATCATTAGTGTAATTTAATCCACAATTGAAAAATCAAATGTGTAATTTAATTTAAAATTAAAATATTATCGATGCAATTAAATAACATCAATGTAATTTATTTTATGACTAAATATCATTTATATAATTTAATTTATTAGAGCATGTAAACTTCTGCATAAACTTTCACGTTAACGTGCATTGATGCTCGTCAAAATGAGATTTTATAAGGTTGTCTTGATTTTTGTTCTAGAAGTTTTTGTGGGCACCCATCTACTAATCATAATTTATTTGTGTCCTTCATAAGGTGAATTACTTCGCAAACATGCCCAACTGATATCCATAAACTTTCCCTTAGAAAGCTATATGATACAGACCTGCAACAATATATCGTGGATCTTAAATATGTGAAATTAAACAAAGATGCTAAGTTTATTCCACGCCCAAACAGAGTTGATAATGAAATTTTGATCAAAGTCAATGATAAGGGACATCTATGGGCTGGATATAAATTTGCACGACAAACATCGATATGAGAGCACATCGCATGTTTCTCTGATCTTCACGCCTACCAACCCTAATTATCTCAATATGGTAACATGCTAATTAAAATATTCAAAGATTGTCTGCTAGCCATGACAACGTGCTTCGTGGTTGACGACTCATTTGGAAAGAGCACGTGGCACCATCATAAACGTCGCCTGATGGGTATCTGAACAATGTCATCTGACGATTGCCGCATGAATAAAAAGCATTATCATTTGGAGGGGTAAGATCAACTTGTTCTACTTATGCAATTAAAAACTAAAGACATCAGTTGCGAGCCCTGTTAATTGGCCGTCCAGAAATGATATCAATTAAATAAGATGTTATGCAAAAAGAATTTTTTGGATTTATTGCTGGATGATTTCGAAGTAATGTGCATTTTTTGATTCAATTAACTTCATATGAAGATTCTACTTACAGCTTATAAGGCTCATTTAGGTCGTGGGTTTGAGAAGAAGAGTTAGGTTGCACCATCTATATTTAGTTTGTGGCAGAACAAAATGGGAAGATGATATGTATTTCTATTTATTGAGAAAGGAAATTTACAAGTGGTGCGTATATAGATGTGCAATGGAAGCTTTCTAAATCATGCCCAGTCTAGCCAGTTATCACGAATGGTCACACCCTTCACTGGTAGATCAATGTTAAACCAAAAGCAAGCAAAGAGAGAGCAAGACACAAAGGGTTGTAGCAATACGTTATGTCTTTGTAAAGATTGAAGCCTCCGATTACAATATGTTCTTTGTCTACAAGTTAGGAGCCTTGCTCAATCCCTTATAAGTTGGAATGCCTAATGTAGCAATACAAGCATGTATGCCCTTTGGCATGCCCTCATGGGTCTTTATATGTGCGATCCCATGGATTACATCAAAAATGTAAGAAAAATGCAAAGATGTTATCTTAATTGGAATTGGTTGTGGTCTACCTTCTTGAAGCATGCTTGCTTGTCATTTCCCTCGTCAACAATTGTGCACTTCTCCTTTGGTTAGGGATGGGTGGTTGTAGTAGGTGAATTGTCTCGTCAGATTAGTGACATGAGGATTGTGAGTTAATAGACATCCCTAATAGCCAAAACACAAGGTGAGATGCCACCACCAAGTGGCCTAACTTCCTCGAGGAGATGGCAACAGCTTCCTCTTGGAGGCAAGCCCTCCTCGTACTTTCACTACACGACTTTCCTTTTACATTATACTTGGATAATTTCCATTGCATGTAGCACGGATCTTATAGTAGCGAGATGGAGTGTTGTCTTGCTTGGGAAAGAAGCTCTACAAATGAGGTAGCCGCCTTGAGTAGTAAGACGACCAACATGAGTCTAAAGTCTTCTAGCAATTCAAACTCTTAGGAAAATGCCAAGACCAAGCACTCCAGTCTAGACTTCACCTCAACTTGTTGATTTAGGTGTTTCATTAGTTAAACTTCAGGGGAGACTTGATGTGTACACATCTAATTGGATTAAAATATCTATTTATGCGTGTTCCTAGGGTCATAGAAGCATCATGTATTATAAATATTACATAACATGCATTATCATGCATTTAGATTAATTTGTACAAATTGTAAAGTAATTCGCCTCTTATTGTTTCTAGGGGACAGGGCGACATCATTTCAAAGGCTTGGATTGAAGATCCAACCATACGGATCTGATCAAGGAAACGAACGGAGTCCAACACCTCCGAGATCACCTCAATCAGACCTCCATAGCATCAGATGCAATCTAAGGAAGATCATAGGTTAAGGGGTAAGGTGGTGAAAATCCAAACCTTAAATGAAGAATCTAACTCCACAGATGGGTTCGAATCGACGATCAACCTTACGACGCAAAAATCGATCCAATCTGACATCCGTTGCACCACTTACAAGCATTTGAAGATGGATGGCCAGGATGACCCCACGTGGTGCCATCCTAGCCACCCAAATCGATCAGGAGCATCTGCAGCAACTCTTCCTCAGCTAATCATTACATCTCAGCCGTTGGATCCATGATCCAACTGTTGAGATCTAACCAAGGCAGTACTTCACATTTTTGAAGGCAAACGCAAGCGCATCCTCAGCCGTTGGATCTTCATCCAACGGTTGAGGATGCGCAAGCGTTAAATCCAAAACATAACAAAGAGAGGGACTTAGCGCAGTAGTCATGACCTCAATCCAAGAGGAGGGAACACACGCTCGAATTTGTGCTAGCGGATTAAATCCGCTAAAGGCAACAACAAGCAAAATTTTCCTATTGGATCAAGATTAAGCGACAACAACTGCGGCCACATGGCACCCTTATGCATGTTGAATGCGTACGTGCATGATGATGCGCGATCTGATGCGATAAGGCACAATCTGAAGGTGTGGGCGAGCACAATTCTCATCCATTGATGCATGATCCAACAGTGATGAGAGCGACTACGTCGCCTCTTAATGGACGAAGAAGAAGCGGCATCGGCACAATCTGGGTCGTCCCATCTTGATCGGACGGTTGAGATCAACCCAAATCGCTTAACTGATGAAGGCGATCAGGCGTCGATGTGGCACAATGTTGGACTTTGGATTAGCAGCGAGTGATTGAGATTGAACACACAACTTCAGTGACGTATGGCTACAATAACACACTTATCTGTCATAAAACACCTGTATTAAAAGTTTAAAGATGTAAAGTGCCACTTTTGCCCCCATATCCTCAACTATAAAAAGGACCCCATGTTGTGTTGCTTTCGTCAAGTTTTAAGAAATGCACGTTGTAGTACAGTCAACAAAAATGATACAGCATTTAAATTTGTAAGTGCTTGAAAGCAAAATTGAGTCCAAAGTCATTCGCTGGGAGCAAATTTGAAATTCACACAATTATAAATAATGAGCACAATTGCAACAAAAAATTATTCAATGAATAATTGAATATTTATTAAAAATAATGTTCAATAATAACAAATGAATGTCAATAATTAGTGGGGTACAAAGAAATGAGGAACCCTAAAAAGAATGGTACTTTTAAATCACCACTTAAATCCCACATTACCTACATATCTCAAATATTCTAACAGTGGTCCTTGAACTACTTATTGTCAAATTCCATGTCAGATAATATCTCAAATATGTCCACAGTGTCTCAACCAATGCCACAATCATACGTCAGAGTTGAATCCCAAACAACTTAAAGTCGCTAGAGACTCAACACCAAAAACTCAGAAATTGCTAAGTGTGTGCATGCATCCCAAGGCACCAGGCATGAATCTCAATGTCAAATCTACCCCTACCCTCCTTAGAAATTCTCCTAATCAGGTCGCTAATCGGGTAATTGGATCCGGGTTAGGTCCAAACCTGCTAATGAGGTGTAGCAGGTGAGGAGTGCTCACGTGAGTGAGAGGGACTTCACCCCATGTGCTGAGGCAACACAGCTACTTCACAAAGATGTTAAATATGCTATTTCAAATTTATTTCCCATGATGTGGGACTAAGTTGGTGCCTTGTTCTTCACTTGACGTTGTGGATTGGAGCCTCTAGTTGAAGCTGTTGATGCTACCCTCTCGCTCGATTGCTTGTGTAGATGCCTTCAGATAGTGAAGCCGCATCGAGTAAGGGTGGTCGTAGGTTGGATGATGGTTGGAGACAGATGGACGGAGGCGGAGAACTGACGGCGACATCGAAGCTTCAGCGAAACCTGAAATCCACGAACATGGCCTCGCAACCCAATTAAAAGAGCTCAGATGCTTCATCAGACCATGGCGAGTGTGCTGGTGGTGGTTATGGGTGGTGTGCATGTGTGTGGTGGTTAGTTGGTGACGGATGTTGCGTGTGGAGGTGGGTTTGTTCAAGGGAGAGGTTGAGTGGTTGCTTCGCTTAATAGATTTAGGGCTTTTGATGGTGGAGGCAGGGTGAAGCTTTTGGGAGTCATCATGGGTGTATTGGCAATCTATGGTGGTTGCACGACTTCGCCGGAGCTACTCTAGCATTGGAGAAGACAGAGGGGGAGAGCGTGACACAGAGGTGGAATTAAGGTAGTAGAGGGTGGAATCTAAGCTAGGGAGAGAGAGTGTGTGTTTGAACCCAAATTAGGGATGAAAGGAAGGGAGTTGGCACCAGTTGTGATTGGCCGACGTTGGAGACGAAGGGAACTCCGGTGATGAGGACGGCGACAACGACGAAGTTAGGAGGCCTTGGCTTTGGTCCACCAGGCGCTAAAGTAGACAAGGAAGAAGGAGGCACTCTAAATTTGATTGTTGAGAGGCCATAGGAGGATGGGGGAGGTGATCACCAGAGCTGAGGTCGAAGCTTGGCCGGGGAGAGGAGGAAGAAGTGTTTTGGCCTAAAACCTAGCTAATCTTGACACTGGGAGCACGGGGAGCTTTTATAGAGCTCAAATGCGAGCTCTAATTGAGGAAAGAGGTTCAATTAGTCACGGTCTCAGAGGAAAGAGTCCCTCAAATTCCTTGATCTTGCCTTAGCTCTAGGATTTGATTCATGATTTTTGAGCTAGTTCACTAGCTTAGGCAACTCCTCTAAAATAATCCCTCCAAATTTGGAGGGGCTTGGCTGAGGAATCAAGGAGGAATCCTTAATTGAAGGTCACCAAGTTTGGGTTCACACCTTTAATGGTGGTAGGGACCATAATGCAAATAAGATGAAAAAGTTAGGGACCCAATCATAAGAAACTTGAAAGTTAGGGGTTTGATTGTGAGAAACAGAGATTTTGGGGACTAAAATTTAAACTAGGCCAAGATGGACTCTAATTGGGCCCACATTTTGGTTTTGACCTAATTTTGACCCAAGGAATGAAATTGTGAACTTGGACTTTTCTCATTCCTATCTTTTTACTGCTTTCTAGTGTAATTTTAATTCTGCAAGTGTCGTATTGAACATTGCTCTATGGTTATGAAATATTTGCTCATTCTCTCTCTATTTTTCTCTTTCTTTGTATTATTCTATCTCTCTCTTCTATTATTTATTATTTAAGTAGAATAGCTAGTATAGATTAATTTCAACCAGCTACTTTGCTTTATAAAAGTAAATGCAAATTTTAAATCAAATGTTCGCCTCCTTATGTTCGAGATGAGACTCACCAGAGTTTCGGTAAAATTTATCCGATAGCAAATTTTTAAGTACTACAACGGCAGGTTTTTAACTCAATCTTTTACGCATTCAAATCTAGCTCATCATTTTAGCACTGTTGCTAAGGAGGTAATGCTCTTTGATTTCCCTCATTTTCCACCACACTTTTCTTTACCTCACTTGTCTACATTCTTATTGTGATTCAAGTACTATCTCGAGGCGTGCAAAAGTGGTAGATTGAAGCAAATTTGTAATTGTACCCCACCTCCCTACCCACAAGATTTCCATTCCAACACCTAATAAATCAAAACCTAATTAACCTAGGAGCTTACACAAACCCTAGGTTAGTACTGGTTGTTTGTTTGTCACTCCCACCCACCTCATCCCCATATGTATATATATATATATATATTGACTATGGGATTAAATTGAAATAGACACACCTTACATACCCACACAGTTATGGTACATCACTTTTTCCTGATTTAATCACTTAACCAGGAATTCGATCTGTGGTCCCGTACACCCACATTGATTACACATATAAGTGATTAGACATTAGAATAGGCTAAATCATTTTGTGCGCCTTAATAGGTGGTGCATCAGGCCACTTGTCTAAATTTTTTGGGCCACACCACTTTAATTAAAATTGATTCATCACTAGCTTACCCCTTAGGATTCAATTGTTAGGAATTGACTAAGCACTCCACATAATTTTTGACTTCTAAAGGAAGATATCTTCACCTGTGCTTTCAAAACTTGGTATGTCAACTGAACTCTGATTGAACAAACCCACAATTGAACCCTAAAAGCTACTAAACAAAGTTGAACCCTAAAAGACAAATCATAAAATAACCTTGTTTGAAAACCCTTGTTGTGCACACACACATATTAATCAATCTTTACGGGCACAACCTAGATAAAGAGCCCATCACATTCCTGAGCACATTCAAACCTAAGCCTAACTAAAATTGAGTAGACGTTGGTCATAAGGATTGATTCGCTCTTCGAGGTCCAGATTGAGATTATTATCGATTAATCTATTTTTACCGATCCATTTAATGTCTAGCTAAGGGAGTAGTGTCAAATAATCATGACTGGGGGGTATCAAAGGAACCTAAGGTGAAAGCCAAGGGAAGTACCTTCTCCCCAATCCCTCCCTCTAACTGGTTGGATTGACCAGATAAAAGTAGACTGATTTGTTTATAATCTTAAGATAGGTTCTGAGAGTTTGTAGATCTTTAGGCTACCTTAGCTAAGGACAGGTTTGATTGTTTGTATTGCGAGGCACCTTTCCTTTCTCTTTTCCCTGCCGCTTTGCCATGTATCCTTCCACATCCTACTCACATTTCCACTCCCAGCCTCCTACCACCACTTATCCCCAAGATGATTACTATCCCAACCTGACTTATGGCCACCCATCCACTAGTAGGGATAACTTTGATTTGGAATATGATTCTTAACCTTAGTGCTTAGGGCCTAACCTTGGATACTAAGACTATGATTATTATCCTTCCCACGCCCACATTGACTATAGATCTCCGTACTCCAATGAACAACATAATATGATCTATAATGAAGAAGGATATGAGGATTACAACCCCTACCCTCCCCAAGACTACATTGAATATAGGTCATCACCCTTTAATGAACAACCTGAGACGACCTATTATGATGGAGGGCTCCAAGAACCTCAATTTCTTAACCTGTACGAACTAAGCCCAAACCTACCCAACCTTGAATTGAACCATTAGATTCAGGAAAACCATGTCAACATATGATATTGGATAACTTGAGGAATACCATATGATCTTTAGAAGCTCAGCCAACACCCAACACTAAAGCATTGGAATCCTTGATTAAAATGATTGATGATCTTAACAGTTCTTTATTGGATTGGCTCCAAGATGTTGAGGACAAGGACCTAGGTGAGGTTTTACTTGGAAAGTTGTCAAGATTGAGGATGAGATTTGTGGTTGCCCTAGTCCAATCTTGGGATGATTCCCAGGAAGAACCCCCTTCAGGAGAGCTAATGTTAGAACTTGTTTGACCGCGAGACACGCAAAAGATTAATTCTGTCATTGTACTGCAAATTGCGATGAAACAAATAACATTTATAAAGATTTCGGTGAGTATCGAGTCATTTGTACGGAGGCAAAACACGATTTTTATGCAAAAGCTTTCCAGAAAGTCATTCTAAATAAATATTTATATATTTATAAATGTATATATATTGACATCAGATATCTAGAGAATCAGAGTTTTATTGTTACTTGAAAATAGTTTTTAAATTAGAAATCACTATGCTAAATAGTAGATAAAGAAATAGAGAGAGAGAGATAGAGAGATAGTAGATGTAGAACGATGCCGCTTGTGGGATGCTAGTGTGAAGTGCGGCAGCACTTCAGATCCAGAGCTCCGAGAGGAATGCCAGAGAGGAGTTGCAGAGAGAGAGAGAGGCTAGAGATGTATTTGGTGGGAGTTGCATCTCAATTGGGGGGCCCTAGGTCTCTTTTTATAGCTTTAACAAGGGGTAAAGTGGGCATTTTATCCCTCCAACTAGTGCAACAACCTAAGTACGATCAGATCCGTCAATCGGGAGATTAACGGCTCAGATCACACCTAAAAATAGCCTCCAACATGCCTTATATGCACGGATGCCTTCTGGTGACACCACGTGGTGGCTTCGGAGCCACTCGATTGCGATCAGCACCGCCTTCTCTTTTCCCCGCACGTGCTCGATTCAAATTGCATGCGCTTGATTTCAACCGTTCGATCTCGCGATCGGACAGCTTAAATCATGCGTGCCACTGCCTTAAGGATAACGCGTGCAACCACATGCTTACGGCAGCATCAGATCATGCGTACACATCAGAGGGCCCTTATCACTCCACGCGTTCACCTCCATGCCCTCCGATCGTCATTTGACGGTTCAATTCCTTCGAGCACCACCGCCTTCCCAAATTTGTGCACAACATGGCTCGATCTCGCATCTCCCATTCGCGAACCAGCTTGCTAACCAACGCACTACAAGTGTAGATGGTTGCATTTCAATTTTCGTGTGCGGCTGCCATCAGCCCTTGGATCTTCATCTAATGGCTAAGATGGATCCCCACTGATGAGGGCACGAGGTAGGCATCGAGGTGGCATGCTTGTGGCCATTGGATGATGATCCAACGACCCATAATGCATTAGAAGATCTCTTCAAAGTTTGGACACATGGCAAGGGGCAGCTGTGATGGCGCCACATGGCACCATTGTGGCTGTCCATCTTCCTTGCTTTCTAGAGGGTGTTGTAGGCCTCCGATTGAGATGATTTTTACACCGTTGGCTTGCAATATTGATCCAGATCCATCTGTGAGATCGGATTCAACATTTGAGGTCTAGATTTCTACCCTCTTGCTCCTTGGCTTCTGATCTTTTATGGATTGTACGTGATGCTACGGATGTCTAATTAAGACGATTCTGGAAGCGTTGGACTCCCATCGTCATCTTGATCAAGTCCGTATGGTCTGATCTATCATTTGCGACCTCCAATCATCTGTAATCAATTTCGTCTCTCTTTTAGAGCATAAAATGGCAATATTATCTATAAGGCTATCAAACTAACTAATATGCAAATTATGATGCTTATGCATAAATTGTTCCTAAGTTATGCTAGAACCTAACTTATTTCAGGTAGATTAGGTCATATGATTGGTGCAATCACACCCCAATGCCTGAGTTTTGCTAGTTCCTAGCAAATGCAAGACTAAATGTAGAGTGACTAATTTCTATCAAGAGTTCGATTAGTGATTTATTTCTTTTGTTTTCATCCAAAACTTTAGAAATCTAGACAGTCGTGAAAGTGCGTTGTTGTAGCCTATGTAATAGATTCAAGTGAAAAGTCAATCCACATCTAAAGCTCACACTTGACCCTTTTTAGTAAAATTCTATTGGGATAGGTAGATTTCTTCCCTCGGGGTGATAAAATAATCTGTAAATTTAGCCCTAGCTTTTTGGCTTAGGTATAAGATACTTTGAGTCAAGTTAATTTGTATTTGGTGGCTCACACTCATCTAGCGCTACACATAAACTAGTATTATAGAACCTAGATTTCTAGACTATTAAATAAATCAACTCAAAGAGAGGTAGAGAAACTGTGCTCTCTTTAGTTCCTTTGTACCTATTCTCTCTCTTTTTTTCTTTCTTTTTTCTTTTTCTTCTCATTTCTTTTCTTCTTTTTTTTTTCTTTTTGAGCTCACAATCTTACCAGATTTTTTAGTATATTTGATGGCCTCTCATGGCATTAACACTTTGATTAAGTTCTGATAACCCTATAACTAAGTCAATAATCCTCAGCCAGTATTTGGGTGATCAGAAATACAGAAAAGTAAGTCAAGGCTGTATTTGATGGATTATAAGGGGAATGGGTGTTATTACTTCAATGTGCTTGACATGAAGTAAACACAACGCAATTAACACTTTTTCTTTTTCTTTTCTTTTTATATATATTTTTTTGTTTTCCTCTTTCTTTCTTTTTTCTCTTTTTTTTATTATTATTTTTTTCAAATATATTTATTTCTACCGACACAACATAATGCAGCACCTCTGCACATTTTTATTCACGAGACATTATTCGGGATTTGGGATGTTCAAGAGGATATTAGGTGACTTATTTGGTGGAAGTGCCTACTCTCCGCATCGGGAAAGGAATGGATGGGACAACGTATTTCTGACCTTGACATTAATACCCTCCTTTAGTCGAGGATTCCGTAAAGGACGGTTATAACCATCCACCTTAGCCCTAATTTTATCATAACCTGCTCTCTGCATATTGCCTTATTTGGTGGCTCTCCAAAAGTTCACACAAAGAATTTATATGTAAGAACCGAGAGCAAAAACTGTGCTTAACTCCGAGTATCAATATCCAATTATCCAGCAATTAAGATTCCTCATACTAGCTTTAGAGCACCAGTAGACTCTCTACTCTCACCACACACTTGTTTGGTGGATCTACTAGAAGATGGTTTGCCTAACTCCCTAATTACTGTCTAAGGGCTCAGGAGAAGAAGCAGTGCTTCTTCTCGACACACTAAAGATGTCTATCAGTCTTCACAGAGAATCTATTGCAAATTCTATGTGTAAGTGTGAAATTCTACTGGATTCAAAATTCAGGAATCAACTTAAGAATAAATCTCTAATAAAAACTTCTTGATAAAAATTCTTTATGCATGAATGCAATTTTTTTTTGACATAAAAATAAGACATGCAATGTCCACCCCCCATGCCTATTTATTACAATGTCAATGAAATGTATGCAGGAAAATCAAAATATAACAAGCAAGAGGAGGGGATATCACCTGACTGAGCTTGTTATTCCAGGTTAACTTGGATAGAGAAGATGCAAAACTGCCTGTAAAGAATACTGAGTTGCCTCCCAGCCAACAATAAGTTTAACATCATTTGCTGGACCTAAACCTAAAATTAATGACCAAATTAATGGGTTGAGTCAAGATTAAAATGAAGATATGATCATGTGGCCCAAGAATCAGTGATCCACAAATGTGGATCAGCTGATGGTGAATACCAAGCCCAAACAATCGAAAAAATAAAATAAATGGGCTTGGAATTATTTGCAGCCAGGTGCTACAAAAGAGAGAAAAATAAGTGTGGGTGCCAAAGTGAAAAGTAGATAGTGGCAACCTTAAGAAGTGATGCATAAGTAAGGTAGATGAGATGGATAAGTAGCGGTCAGTGGGGAATAAATCATAGGAGTCCTAAAAGTGATGGAAAATGAAAGGAGGAACCCGAGTGGTGTAGTCTAAAATGGTATAAAAAACCACTTCGTAAGTTAAGTCAGGTGTAAATGGATGTAGAGTAGGTAAGTCAAATAAGATCCAGCGGTCCATCTCAATAGTTCCGGATTTACCCAAATCATGCTGGATATTTGAACTAGAATCCTCAATCTCATCCCTAGGGTGATAAAAAATCTCATTCAAGTCGCCTAAATCATGTTTTAATTCATGATACAAATTCTCAATGTAATGGATAGAAATTTGTTATTCCTTAGAATCATTGCCCTAGGGGGAGTAATATCAAAATCTAGATTAATCAAAACCTTAAATTCTTTTAGTTCTGTGGACTTCAGAATTTGATCCGAATTGTCTTTTTCTTGAACTACATCTTCTGAGGGCATGTCTTCCTATTTTTCATCAATCAAATCAAACTCCTCAAAATTCCATGATTCAGCTTCATTCTTTGCTTCCTCAGATAAATTATCATAAGTCATCCCCAATAATTTTGCAATTTCTTGAATGTCTTTTCCATAAGGGGATTGTTTGTCTTGTTCTTTCACATGCTGTTGGGGGTCAGAATCAGAGACAGAACATGTAGAATTAGGTATCTCCACATCAATATTGTAATCCTTAGAGAGTGGTCCTTTAGAATCCTGGATAAGTGGGAGAGATGGCTGAGAATTAGATAGTGTGGAAGTGGGAATGGATTGAACTTCTAGGGGAGTTGAGTTAGAAAAATCATTTGAGTCGACACCAAGTGTGGAGCCTGAATCTTCCAAGCACAAATGATTAGAAAAATTATCTGTCAAAATTAGATTAGTATCATCCAAAATTGCCTGGTAAGGGCCACTCTCTCTGTTTCCATGTAATGCTTCTTCCATTTGTTCCTGATCTTGATCTTGTTCATCCTTCCTTAGTTCAAGTTCTCCCAAAATTTTTTTAATATCAGACTTAGGATCATCCTCAATGTCCAACTGCGCATCCTTAAACATAATGGACTCATACTCCAGCCAACCATGGATTGGTTCCTCAAAATAGAATGATTGCAATTCAGGGCCTAAATCAAGATATAATTCCTCAAGTGGTTCTTTCTCCTCAAAGTTAGTTTTTGGGAGATCAAAATTATTTATAAGTTCAACTATAGGCCTGAGTAGGATCTGTCTTGCATAATCATAGGGTTGGTGGGTGGGCTCGGTGTATGTAGAGGTTGGGACTGAGTAAGATGTCATACTTAAGGTCGTATCCTCAACCTTGAGTGGCTTACCACCTTGTGGCACACTTGGATTATGTTTATCACCTTGTGCTTTCCGGATTCTATTAAGTTGTTTTGTCAAGTTATCCATATTTCTTTTATTAGCTTCTCTCATCTCCTAGACTACTTGGAGTAATTGGGTGATCTTAGGATCATCGCCATGGTCAGGGGTTTAAGTGGGCTAAGGATAATAATTTCCAAGATTTCTTTCCTCAATCAAATCAGAATATCTATCATTTGAATATCTAGGATAAGAATCATATCCTTGGTTGGGTGGTGTAGGGTTATCCCAATAAGAAGGTGAAGTGGGTCGGGTGGAATTGGGATGATTTGCAAAGTGATTTTGAGGATATGATTGATATCCAAGGTATTTGGACTCCAAGGCATATCCCCGACCAGGGGAGAGATGAGTTTGGCTAAGCCGATCAACATAGTTGGTCATGCCGATCAGGTGCTGGTCTTGCATGGGGAGTGTCTCTCGAGATTGTAGAGATCCTTGATATCCAGAGATTCATGTGGGATTCTGTTAGGATGGGGTAGGCCAAGCTATACTCGGGGAATATGTGGTGTAGGCAAGGGAATCAAGTCTCGGGTATTGAGGAGAGTTCTCCCACCCTGAAGAAGTTGGAGTAGGGGAAGGGTTGGGATAGGGAGAAAAAGAATGGTAGAGATCAACAGAGTATGAGGTTCAAGTTCTCCTCCTCAATCAGTTCTTCCTCATGGTGATTACCCATGGGAAAGGATTTAGATTCAGAAAAATTGGGTCTTCTCCTTAGATTACTATCTAAAGTTGGTACCAAATCAAGGTTCAGAGACCTTCTAATGTCAATGTACTAGAAGAAAGTTAATAGGTGAGAGAGAGAAGACAGATGAGAGAATCCCCACCTGTTGGTGCTAAAGCACCACGATCATTTGTTTTGATGATAACAAAACACATGTTATTTAACATTTGCAATTTGAGTCCTAGATTTCAGGTCAATTGCAAATGTGGACGTGTTTAGACGGAACTCGAGCTCGCATCCAGGACGGATTGGAGGAGCTTGACGAAAAACAGAGGAGGTTCACGTGGAGCGAAAGATTGAAGATGGAAGGAAAAGAAGAATAGGATAGATTCTTTCTTTTGTACTTGTTGTATTTTTCATTTCTTTTTGTTGCTCTTTATTTCCTTAGATATTTCATGTTAAAGAGCCTCAAAGAACCCTAACAGTAGTCCTAGGAACACCGGCACAACCCTAGGATACTTAGGTTTTCTGTAGAATACTTAGAAAACCAATATAGGGTTCAAACAGCACTTCCAGACGTCTAATTCCCAAATCAGACGTCTGATAAAGCATTTTAAGACGTCTGACTGTTGTTTCAGACGTCTGATAACTGTTAGGCTGGACATAGTTAGTTCTGTCTGATGAAATCAGATGTCCAGACCTTAGACCAGACGTCTTAGGAGACGTCTGATGAATTTGCCAGACGTCCAATTAGTGGACCGTTGGCTGGCTTAGAAAACACTCAAGATTATGACCGTTAGAGCCTTATCAGACGTCCATAGGACTTTACAGACGTCTGATAAATGACCGTTTTGCCTCGGCTGACCCAAAATCTCTTCTCAGAGATTTTCTAGCCGTTGCAACGTTTGGAAATCAATTCCCACAGTAAAAGTAGGTTTCCAGACGTCCATACTTAGTTCCAGACGTCCTGTATGTCGTCTGATGGACTTGCACAAAAACCCTGTTTAGATCTGATTCAAGTCAGGGAGAAACCCGCATAGAATCAGACGTCTGACCTTGGAATCAGACGTCTTAAAGTGGCCTTCCAGACGTCTGATGCCAGAGTTAGACGTCTGATAACCCTGTCAAATGCAATCATTGTCCTGATTTCGGCCTGATTCTCTTGGGCTTTGCACCCAACAGCTATGGAAGCTTTTCCAAGCCTTCCAAAGCCTTCCTAAGGCCTCTATAAATAGAGGGGAACCTTTGCAACACATACACACTAAGACACACACCTTGCAATACACTTTCAAACCTTTTGTGTCCAAAGAAAAGACTCTCTTGCTCTCCAAGCTCAAACTCCATTCTCTTGAGAGCATCAAGCGTTGCGCACCCGCTCTCCCGGCGTTGTTAACGAGAGCGACGTAGCGCCATCGCGTGGCACACGCACCGCGTCATCGTCGACGCACTCCTTGCAAAGGGGAGTTTCCTATTTCCTATAGAAGCTAGGTTTAATTATTTTGTTGGCTCTATAGGACTATTGTTTATTTTATCTTTGTTATTTGGTTGGGTATTCGCTTTGCGAATTCCCGTCTCCTTCGTGGGACAAAATCCTTCTCGTGGAGAGAAGGGGTTGAGGAACGCTACCCTCGTACTTGTAGCGTGGTTGTATTGAGGTTGAATCACCCTCGTTTTAAGTGATTCGGTTTAGTGGATTTGATCAACTAGGTTGATCGGAAAATCCTAACTCGAGAGGGTTAGGTGGTGGTTTTCACCCGGTTTGGGTTTCCACCTAAAAATTACTTGTGTACATTTTGTGATTGCCTATTTTGTGAGATTGCTTTATATATTTTCAATTCTGCATTTTTTTTTGTCACACTGATCTCACCCCTCCAAGTAGGGAAACTTCACCACCCTCACAATGCAAACAATGAAGCTAATCCTTAGAGTATGAACCCTATCCTGGCTTCCCGAAATCTGACTAGGTTAGGTCAACCCTTGAATTACTTGGCTGGCCAAAAGGGTGGGACCCCCTAGGACACTTCGCACGGTGGGACACCACTAAGGGTTAACACGGTTCCGTACAACTTTTCTTGTCACTAAAGGGTCCAAGTAGACAAGGCCTTGACCTTAGCCCAGTCTAATTTCAAGTCCCCAAGAATATTAGTCCTGCTTAGGGCACATCTACTCTATTTTAGGATTAGGCTTGATATGCTTTTGGAATATGATGGGCATTAGGGGGTGTTGCCCTTAAGATTTGATTTTCAAAAGTGTGAGTGCACAAACAAGGGGTTCACAAGCAATTTCTTATGATGAAGTGAATTTTAAGGTTCAAATGATTGTATTAGTCAATTTTAGGGTTCACTTGAGTAAGTATCTTCAATCAAGGGTTCTGATGAGGCACACAAGAGTTTTGTAAATCCCAATTGTTTGATAGATTTCCTTTGAGAATGTAAATGTAGGTGTGCTCTACCCTAATGTGAAACCCTAAGCGCGATAGTGCTAGATGGTCCTTTTAAGTCCAAAATCAAAGGACTAGTGTGACCCAAAAAATGCAATCAATTGATCCTATTGCACCACTAACTAGGCACTCAGAAAATATTTTTTCAATAATTTTAATGTACATTTTCTTTTTTTTAGATTTAAAGTGTACTGGGGATTCTGTAGTTTATTTTGACTGTCAGTTCGTGATTGAGTAATATGTGCAATCAAACGTGTAGAAAATATTTTTTTTCAGATTTTTTCTAAATTCTTGATTTTCACAGGAATTCAGTTCCATAAATTTTAAATCAATCGGAGTTGTATAAAAATTCCTATGATATTTTGAACTCTAAACAATCAGGAACAGTAACTGATTTGATAATAGTTCAGTTTGCGAATTTTTAAAATTTTTATATAACCAGATTTGCATAAAATTTGGATATGTTGTTTTTGACTTCAAAACCCACGTTCATTAAAACTTTTGGAATTTTTGGACTTGTTGATTTTTGGGAATCAAATTTTTAAGAAAAGAGTTTGTTTCAGCCCGAAATTCAGCAAGAGAGTTTTTTTTTTTTCAAAAAGTAAGAAAATGCTAACTAATACTAAGGTTCAAGAAAAATACCTAATTTTTTTTGATTTTTTTTCTCGAAATCTAAACTAATCTAAGCTACGAGTACTTACTTGAGATTAAGAACCTATTTTTTTCTGTTGTTGCGTGTTTCTTTTTGCAATTTGTGATTCCTATGCAACAAAAAATAGTAAGTTGGAATCTCAAATAAGCACTTTAAAGGAAAAGCTTTTAAAAATTTCCGTTGCTTCCCCAACAATGGCACCAACTTGTTTGACTGCGAGACATGTAAAAGATTAATTCTGCCATTGTAGTGCAAATCGTGATGAAACAAATAGCATTTATAAAGATTTTGGTGAGTACCGAGTCGTTCGTAGAGAGGCAAAACACGATTTTTATGCGAAATCTTTTCAGGAAGTCATTCTAAATAAATATCTATATATTTATATATGTATATATATAGACATCAGATATCCAGAGAATCAGAGTGTTATTTCTATTTGGAAATAATTTTTAAATTAGAAATCACTATGCTAAAGAGTAGATAGAGATATAGAGAGATAGAGAGAGAGATAGCAGATGTAGAACGACATCGCTTGTGAGATGCTTGTGTGAAGTACGGCAGCACTTTAGATCCAAAGTGTCGGGAGGAATGCCAGAGAGGAGTTGTAGAGAGAGAGAGAGAAGCTGGAGATGTATCTGGTGGGAGTTGTCTCTCAACTGGGGGGCCCTAGGTCTCTTTTTATAGGTTTAACAAGGGGTAAAGTGGGCATTTTAGCCCTCCAACTCGTGCAACAACCCAGGTACGATTAGATCCATCGATCGAGAGATCAACAGCTCAGATCACACCTAAAAATAGCCTCCAACGCACCTTATCCGTGCATATGCCTTTTGGTGGCGCCACGTGATGGCTTTGGAGTGTCCCAATCATGATCTGCACCACCTTCTCTTTTCCCCGTGCGTGCTTGATTCAAATTGCGTGCACCACCGCCTTAAGGATAACTCGAACAACTGTGCGTTTGCAGTAGCATTAGATCGCATGTATGCATTGAAGGCCCCTTGTCGCACGACGAGTTCTCCTCCATGCCCTCTAATCGTCATCCGATAGTTTAATTCCTTCGAGCGCCACCACCTTCCCAAATTCATGCACAGCGTAGCTCGATCCCACATTGCCCATTCGTGAACTAGGGCGCTAACCAACGTGCTACAAGTGCAGATGGATGTGTTTCCATTTCCGTGTGCGGCTGCCATCAACCGTTGGATCTTCATCCAACGGTTGAGATGGATCCCCACTGATAAGGGTGCAGGGTAGGCGTTGACTTGGCATGCTTGTGGTCGTTGGATGACTATCCAATAGCCCACAATGCATGAGAAGAGCTCTTCAGAGATTGGAGGCATGGCGAGGGGCAAATGTGATAGAACCACGTGGCGCCATTGTGCTCGTCCATCTTCCTTATTTTGTAGATGGTGCTGTAGGCCTCCGATTGAGATGATTTTTATACCGTTGGCCTACGATTGTTGATCCAGATCCATCCATGCGGTCTTATTCAGCATCTGAGGTTCGAATTTCTACCCTCTTGCTCCTTCCTTCTGATCTTCTATGGATTATACGTGATGCTACGTATGTCTAATCAAGATGATTCTAGAAGAATTGGACTCTCGTCGCCGTCTTGATCAGATCCGTATGGTCTGATCTATCATTTGCGGCCTCGGATCATTTGCAATCAATTTCATCTCTCTTTTAGAGCATAAAATGGCAATATTTTCTATAAGGCTATCAAACTAACTAATATGCAAATTATGATGCTTATGCATGCATTGTTCCTAAGTTATGCTAGAATCTAACTTAATTTAGGTAGATTAGGTTGTATGATTGTTGTGCAATCAGAACCTGCTTAGGCTCCTATTGGGGGGAACACATTTTATGAGACCAGGAATAATCAGGTTGGTCTGCAGAAACCCATTGAGGATGAAATGATTTCTTCACCTGAAATCCCTAAACTAAGGTACGAGGAAAAATATGTCTCTATGGACCAAGGAATAACATACGATCTTGAGACATATATTAATGAGGATCCAGAATTATTTGATTCTGAGGGGGGAGAACCTTTAGTTGAAGTCTCACTTGAGGTTAAGGGGAATGATTTTAGTGAGATGAATGGGCCTGAGAAATTCGATAAACTATTTCAGGACCCTTTAGTTGAGGAATGTGATCTAGTTGGGGCTAGCTTGGAGGATCCAAATCCTGATGTACTAGAAGATTCAATCAGTAGCCTCATTCTTCAACCATACCCCAAAGAAATGAATGATGATATTTTTGAAATCATTGTACCCAAGTCATTCTTAATTCAACCACAATTGTTTGACTTGGATATCTTAGATGGGGTGTATAACAATTTGGAGGTCCTAAAAACCCTAATTTTGGAGGGTAGAAATTTAGAAGTGAAAATTTGGGAAGTTAACTCTAGGAGAAATAAAATGGAGGAATTAATAGAAGGAATTAATAAAAGGAATAAAAATTACGTATTGGGAGGAATGGAGGAATTAAGGGGCTTTATTCTGCTTAGGTGCTTGGTTGAGTTAGTTGTCAAATTAAGGAATTATGGGTGTTAATTACGGGTAAGTGTTTTGTCGGAGGAATAAGAAGGTGGAGTTGGTGGAGAAAGTTAGTTAGAAAAGGTAGAAATGGATGATTTTGCCCTTGTGGAAATGTTTATTTTATTTGTTATTTTTGTGTTGTTATGTAGGCAGATATGTAATAATTTGTTTAGTTTACACAATGGTATGAAATAAATTATACAATCAATTTTTTGAGGTTGTAATGGCACAATGAACCAATTTTGTTCCAGACTAATTAATATAAAATGGTTTATATGGCAAATAAATCAAATTTATAAAAGATAAGATTTACAATTATTGTTTATGAAGTTGTTAATTTACTTTACATTGATATAGAATGTGATGATTAATGGTTATTGTACAATTTGCAATGTTGATATTGGGAAGAATGTTACATGGAATATATGGAATAGAATTTGAAATCATACATAGAACGTATAATATGAAGCTTACAAGACAAAATTAAGAAACAAGTGAAAAATACATTGATCAAAGAGGCTGCCATTAAAGAAATTTCTCTGTATATGAGTACAAACTTTATTACAAGGAATGAAATACATGGGAAAGTGATTATTCACTTAAATATCTAGTAATGTTACATGTAAATACAATCAAAACAAACTTATATACATGAATCTATATATAACATAGTTGTTTATGTTACATGTAAATACAATGGTACACGACCAAACATCAAGATAGCTGACAATCCATTTGAACTTCAATTTGGTAGTTGGAAGATCAAGCTAACAGAACCTGCAAGGGAACATGAGAAGTGGACATTATGGTATTGGACATAATGATATGTAGATGGTAGTAGAAAGTAAAGAAAATACTTATCTTTGAACCTAATGGCAGTAACGTTAGATCATAGAGTAATTTGTTTTGACATCTGATGGGAAATGTTGATTAAAGAAAAAAGGACAATTGGAAGAAATTGCTCAGAATTGCTCGTTAGTATAGTAGTTGTACTAAGTGGAGCAGTCATCATTGCAAAAGTTCCCAAAAAAAATAATTAGAATGTGCTTTTCTGACAAGGTAATGTAAAGAAAGTAAGAGACTAACATTAACGAAGAATGGCTTATTTCATTGCGAGAGAGAGTAACTTGTCACTTAAAAAAGGATATAACAAGTTACCATAAGAACAGAAATTTTAATCAAAATCCGCAATTGAAAGCCATCCTACATTCAAATGAAACTATATGCAAATTAGGGTAACTCATGTAATGATACTCACAATTTGTATTGGTTATTTCACAAGTGTTTTCAACACTGCATGTAAGAGAAAATTTTATGTTAGATTGGAGGTAAGTGAAAATATATATAGAAAGTATAAGTAGTACAATGTTAGAAGTAATACCTATGTAGGTGTGTTGAGTTGTACATTAGTTATTGAGAGTTTTAATGTTTGTTATATAAGTTTAGTAGGCTCAATAGGCTACAAATGGAAATTACCACTTATCATTGGGTGCAAACCATTACACTTATATGGTAAAATCAACCATCCCTGAAATTTGTCTCACATGGGGTTGCTGCATTGCAGCCATAGCTACCATGCAAAGACATAAGAAGGTATGTTATCTCAACTTTCGCTTGCATGGGGTTGCTTCACAGTAGCCATCCAAACCATGCAAAAACTTCAGTTGAGGTTCTATACCCATTTCCATAGCCAATCAGAAAAGCACCATCCAGATGTATAATAGTCTCACTTTGAATTGTGGAAATCCAACTTATGTTAGCTTTAATCATCGCCTATGTGGGTTAATTTGAAAGGGCATTGTACCCTATAAGAAAATCATTAGTGCCAATGAAATATCAAAGGGCGTATGTAAACATGTAAAACATTAGTAATATGAATGCAAGCATTTAAAAGTTAAACAGGCTATTAGTACAGAAATAAAAGCAATCTAACAACTACTTAACATGTGACTAGTACGGAAATAAAAACAATCTCACAACATGAGCTTAGCTACAAAGTCAACACTAATTAGTTATTACAATATCATAAATATTAATTCATGGCCAACCAATATGTAGTTCTTTCACACGAATAGTAGATAACAGACGATGCAAGAACAACTTCACTCCATGAAGACGTCCTCCATCATGTCATATTGTGGAAAGGGTCGGTTCATCATACGAGATAACTCCAAATTAGTTACCTACAGTGTAAAGGAAGGTGTTTCTTAAGTACCTTCTCTGTTGAGGAGTTAAGGGAATTTATATGACATATTCTTATACATACCAGATCCCAAGCCTCTAGTGTTGGTGGAACCATAATAAAGCACATGTCACACCAAGTCCAACCATCTTTTTCTGGCAGAATCTTTATGTTTCTATATTGTCACTTAAGTATTTTCCACCTTGTCATCAGTTGAGACTGTGGTAAGGAAACATTATAATCGGAGTTGAATGAACTTGCAACACCTTCCCATTCTGCTCTATCAAGCGAACTTTGAGACCATGCCAAAAGAAATCTTAGTTTGATATACTCTGGCTAGCAGGATGTTATCCGCATCCTCAGACTAGTTGAAAAATTATCGAGGCATCCTAATTTTGAAAAAATTTAATCCCACACAAACTTCACAATGTAGATAATATCTAACAATTGTAAATTTTGAAATGACATTACAACAGTTGCAACTTTAAGGGTAGACAACATAAATAAGAAAGTTATGTCTTGTTACCTAATGACAATATTAGACACATCCATTGTACCTACACAGATAAGAAGAGAATGTATTCTATAATACATTGTACTAATATGCATTGATGGCATCAAATTAAAAAGCAATCTACATCCGTAGGTTATTAAAACGTGTGGCCATTGCATCGTAGCGTTCCTCAACATTACGAACAACAACCTCAACCTCCAAGTCTGATACCCTCTCCTATAACTCTACATTGAGCGCATCTGCGTACTGTAGATCCAACTAAAGCCTTTGCAACTCGCCATTCTTAACTTCTACCGCATGCTCCAATTGTTCAATGCGACGAAGCAGCCAGTCAACATGATCATCACTGGCCTCCCTACCCGTCCTACTTTGTGATACCCTCCTCTCCAACTTTCCAACCAAACCTCCCAAAAACGTTAGCTCCGCTCTAGTTGATGAAGCCATTGGTTCCTGATCGACAACAGCTATCCTATTTCCATATCCCTAAGGATTGATTAATTAAATTGGGAATGAAATGATAACTTCAATATTATAAGTAACACCACATTATACTTCATCAAAATTTGGGCAGACGTAATACAACCTTTGCAAGATGGTCAGGTCCTGAGTTGTCTCCTCTAAGAGAACAAGACTACAAATGTCATTGTAGATGCATTGACGGCCATAATACCAAAAAGGCTCTCAATGTGGAGCAACTTCCATTCCTGTAGTGTTACACCCAACCAATGCAGGAAAGATTGTAACAATAGTTGTATCATTTAAATGCAAAATCACCAACATAGTGTCTTACTGTAGACAGTTGAAAAGTTTCATGATTCAATGACGGATGCGAATAACATAATTCATTAAATACATAGTACATCCAAAGGTGGAGTACTCATAAAAAGGGAACTAGGTTTACAACAAGAAAGCACATTAGTGTCTTTGTTGCTGCCTCCTCATGTACTCATCCCATAAGTTAGAGGCAATCTAGTCACGCACTTGCTGACCTACCCTGACATCGGACTTATCGACCTCATTGGTAGGATCATCATCTAAATTGTCATCCTCTTCCAACTGAAATCTTTGATGGAACTTTAGATCATCCGGATCATAACGTCGAAGGAAGTTATGGATTATACAAGCAGCAGAACCAATCAATGTTGTACCTGAATACTATAGTACGAACGATGATCTAGCAAATGAAATTGTGACTTAAGCACACCAAATGTACGCTCCATGTTTCGGAGCTGTGCATAATGATGATTGTAGATCTACTTTGGACCTTGAGATACTCATCCCCTGTACCCATTCAAGTGGTAGGATAAACCATGATATGGAGCAAGAAATTGATTCATAATTGCGAAACCTAGGTCGACTAGGAATCTCTTGCCTTCTAGGACACGAAAATGACCAGAGTCTAATGCCCAGTTTAATATACGCATGTCATCTGTGCTTCCCTTAAATCCAGTTACAATGTAAACGAACTCCATGTTGAAGTCAACAGCTGCCAGGATATTTTATCTTGTCTTGCCTTTCCTACAACGATATCACCCGACTAGCACATTAGGGACGATCATGCACACATGACATCCATCAATTGCTTTGATACATTCCTTGCAAAAGAAATGACATTAATGGAATTTGAAGATAAGGTGATTAAGTAATCCCTTATAAGGAATTATCTTCAAAAATAGATGTTTACCTTAAAGTATGGATAATACTTTGAGTTACTTCGTACACACTCATCAACAGGTCCATCTGGTTCGGGAAGTTGAATGAAAAGCTTCCTCAACTTGAGGATTTGCCACAAAACACGATTAACATACCTACTAATTGTCTCTCTGGAGTGTTGGAATCATTCCATCAACTGTCGATTCAAACCTTCGTGTGCCATGACCATCATGAAGATCGCCAGCTGCTCCTCGACAATGGTGTTCTTTGTGTCCTGTAAGTGTGTTCTACTCCTAAGAAGATTGGCAAAAGCCATGAATGGCCTCGCATACATATGGAACTCACTTTTGCACCTATCATAGTGCCCTCCTAAAATGTGATGGATCCATATGTGTCCTGCCATTGCATTTGTATTATGCAGGAATAGCCAATTGAGCCATGACAAGGACGGGCACAACCATTTCAACTACCCTTAAATTTTCCTCATCCTCAGTTTCACGATGATCAGAATTTTAACTTGAAGACGAAGTGTCTGAGGAGGCTGATGTAGTGATTTCAAAATTGAAAATTTCATCAGATGACATCCCTAACCAATACAAATTATTTGTTACGGATAGATGACTTCATTTAATTTGGAAATAAATAAGCTAAACTATGCTAAAATGTTCACAATTATTACATGCTAAAGGAGATGGACTCCATAAAAAATGACAACTACATAAGAGGGAAATATGACTTAAAGCATGCCAACTACTTGAGCACCGACTCGAACCAGTTTATGAAGGCATCTGGATTCCCAACAACATTCCTGAATATTACACGGTTTCTACTTCTTGTGAAGTACTGTGCAAGTGCCATAGTGCCAGCATTAGAAATATTCGGGAGTCACTCAATAACCATATGAAGGCATTAACTTATCTCCTCAGATCTACCTACCTTCTTCGATTGCGATCTAATATTGACCAAGTCCTTCAGGAATCCACTAATTTGAAATATTCCTTCTGATATTTGTACATTTAGATGCCCAAAGCTTGAACGTCTTCTCTTTTTTCCACTAGAACAACCTTCTCCACTCTGTCTTTTCCTTGTACTGGTCCTCGAGGCGGTACGTGGAGAAGGTTGCATTTCAGATTCGTGCCCTAAGTTTGGAGTGGGATAGGGAATGGAGGATGGACCCATAGCATTGCCAAAAATGTCATGATGTTGGATTCCACCATACAAATGTTGGCCGATGTTAATCCCATGGTATGGAGGGTGACCAGAGGAGAGTAGCTCCCAAAAACTGAATTAGTTGTCATTTACATCAAACCCACTCATACTTTGTTGACTGGCATCCATACTGTATGGCTGCTGCTGGTAGGTGGTGTAGGATGGGCCCACATACGGATGATTAAATGGCACCTGAGATTCGTTACGTTGTTGGGTGGGCTCATCTTCAAAGGAGTTAGATAAATACAGTGAGGACTTGGCATGCTCCCTTGTAGCAATGTCCTTTCCAACTATGATGTTGATCTCATCATAGCATGGAAATGCAACCCCTCTCAATTTTTGCATCTTAGGTGGCAAATGTGAAATTGCCAACTAAGGTTAACATTGACAATTACATGGATATATGAATGAGAACAAATTGTCTAATTATAAGGTTGTTCCTCTTCCCACACTGATGAAGATGGTGCTACGAAACACTTTGTAATAGGGTCAAGGCCCCATCCACTCATGTTAAGAAGACTGTTGATAAACGTCAGTTATCATCATTCTTATGCATTAAAACAAACTTAGCTCTTAGGATTTTGCACCGCAAATGGGTTTTTTACGTTTCATTTAGGCATAAAATAGGTTAGGCATGCATTGCATTTGTTATTTTATTTTTGACATGTTTCTTGGAGTGTTAGGGATAAGCAGAGAGTCAGATCAGTAGAACCCTAGCATTCGAGAAGGAAACTGTTGAAGAGGAAGCTCAATCAGGCTAGGGCTCAGCTAATTCCAGCTCATCATGGTTGGATACCAGCTCCCTTGGACTAGGGTTAACTCCATTCAACTCCATTTAGCTCATCTTAGCTGAATGATAGCTCAAGAGAGTTGATCTTAGCTCACCTTAGCTCAGGTCAACTCAGATCTAGCTCAACTCAGCTGAGTCTAGCTCATCTTAGCTCCCACCAGTTCATTGGGAGCTCTAGCTAGCTCAACTGAGTTGACTTGAGTCCACCTCAGCTCAAGCTCAGCTCACCTCAGCTCCAGCCAGCTCACAATAGTTAGACTCTAAGCTAGCTGAGCTACTACTTGTCAACTAGTAGCTTAGCTAGCTCTAGAGTTCTCATCAGAGGTAGTTTCAGCTCAACCTAGCTCCAGCTAGGTTAGGGCTAGCTCAACTGATCTCAACTACCTAAGCTTGGCTACTTGCATAAGAACTAAGTAGCTAAGCTCAGTAGTTGACCTCCCCTTGAAGCTACCTCAGCAACCCTAGCTCCAGAGTACCAGATACTAGCTCCAAAATACTCTTCCTTAGCTCTCTTCCATGAAACCCTAGCTCCTCCAGTTCTACTCTACTAGCTAAGCTAGCTTAGCTAGCTTAGCTAAACTCTACTCCACCAAAAACCTCCATGGCCCTCCACTCTTCAACCCTTAAACTGTAACAAAACCCTAACCCAACCTATCCCTGGCTCCAACCCCCACAAACCACCACCACTCACACCCCTTCAAGTTGGCACCAAAAATACCACATGCACCCCTTCATTTTGGCACCAAGTTCCCCTTAAATCCTAACCCTACACATCACCACCTAAAGCCATCCCTACCACCCACCTAACCCTTTCTAGAAACCTACACATGGCACCAACCCTAACCCTCCATAACTACCCTAAACCCTACCTTAGTTGGCACCAAAAATCATCCCCACCACCCCTTCATTTGGTGCCAACACTTCCTCCCATCTACACCCTACATATTACCTCCCAACCTATCCTAACCCTCCATCTAGTGACGCCACCTAACTCCCCCCCTTAACCCACATAAAGTGGCTCCAACTCCCTTAACTCCACCACAACTACCACCTCAAGAATCCCTCCTCTTTGGCGCCACCCTATATCTACCCTCCATCACATAACCACCACCATATAACTCCATCTCCACCCTACAACACATCTAACCGAACCCTTAACCCTAGATACCACTTAGGGTTGGCGCCAACCACCAAGTACCCCTCCATTTTGGTTCCAACAACCCTAGCCCTAGGATCCTATAACCACCATCTAAACCCCATCATAGCCATCCATCCTATAACCACCCTTAACCCCCTACCATTCCTGTATAAACCCCCTACCACTACCATTAAATCTTCACCCTTGGCTACAATTTTCTACCCATATTTCCACCTACATAGAAGGTCAAGAGAAGAAGAAGAAGAAGAAGAAGAAGAAGATTAAGGGGATACTCTATCCCCTTGGTGCCTTCCCCTCTCTTCTCTTTTGTGCCCATGCCAGCCACGGAAGGAAGCCAAGCATTGGAGGACAACCTAGGGTACACCCCTACCCTAGGAAGTGGAGGATTTGAGGGTGGTACACTACCACATTTGGAGGAGGAATCAAAGGTGGTCCACGCCACCTTGGGAGAAGCCTTTGATGGTGGAATTCCATCCACCTTGGAGGAGTCAAGCTCGCCCCCCTTGGGCTTGCTAAGAGGAGTTCATCAACTTGGAGAAGCCTTGCGAGGAGCCCTTTTTGATTGTGGGAGCAACCGCAATTGGAGCAAGAGCCTTGCCATCTTCACCATCATTTTTGAGGATAACTATTTTTATTTTATTTTTGCAGTTTT
Organism: Thalassia testudinum; assembly: GCA_037157565.1. Taxonomy (NCBI): domain Eukaryota; kingdom Viridiplantae; phylum Streptophyta; class Magnoliopsida; order Alismatales; family Hydrocharitaceae; genus Thalassia; species Thalassia testudinum. The sequence goes on from JAZHRO010000014.1 coordinate 27,720,105, forward strand.
AATTCTAGAAGTTGAAGCATTCCTCTACTAGGTTTTTGTGTAAAACAATTCCCCATTTTATAAAGTTGCCCTTTTGCAATTTTGTCCCATTTGCTTGCTTTTGTTCTAGCACTTTTCACTCCCTCTCCTTGATTACTCTAGGCCTCCACGTGCCTAGAGTGAGCTTAGGGAGAGGCTCTACTTGTCACCTTAGTAGTAGTATAGTGGATTAGGTGTTAGTCATTTCCAAATCTCTTCAAAAATTCGTATTTCCATTATTTCAAAAATCCATAAAAATTATATATTTAAAAAGGACAAAAAGAAAGTTGAGTTTCATTCCTGAGCAAGAGACTTGAATTTCACAAAATATTACCTCCTTGGATGACCCTAGATACTCCCCTATCTAGGTTACAAATTTTAAAAGCGAACGGATTTACGCGTTGCAGCGACTTAGAGCCTTAATCTTAAAAATTGCGTAATTTTCCTCATCACTTTTTGGCGCCATTGCCTGGGAGATGGCTTTGCAAATTATTTTTCTCTTGCTTGAAGTGGATCTCATCCCCTTGCCTCTCTTCTTTCTTGTGTGTGCAGGAACTACAAGAAGAAAGTGGGAATTTGGAAGCGAGAGTTCAAAGTTCCTTTTCTTCCCATGATTCTAGGTTGGTTTCTTCTTTCTTGTCACACTTAGCCTAAAAGACTACCAAAATACACTAAACTTGGCTTTCAGGATCTTAAACATCAAATTTTCGTAGTGGTACCTTTAAAACCCATTGTTTGATTGATTTCCCAATTAAACACCACTCTACCTTAAGTGTGGGTGTTCTGTTTTTTGGATCTAGACTTCTATCTAGATTTGAAAAATCAATTATGAACACCACAAACCTCCTAAAATCTTGAAATTTCACCCAGAGATTTCAAATCACGTTGGGAACATCTGTTCCAAATTTCAAATCAATTGACTTTCCATTTTATTTTAAAAATTTGTGGACTACAGAGGGGTCACATCCTTTATTCTTCCTATTTTATTACTGTCTGTGAATTTTAGATTTTTTCTACTTAGAAAATTTTTATGAAATTTAGCTTTCTAGAATCCTTGTAAAATTCCACACATCATATAAAATCACCAAAATTTTTTGAGGTTGGTGGTGCTACAGAAAATCCAAAATACACACTGATATCATATTTGGACTTTGACATCAGCACAAATAAAAATTCAAAACAATTACCAAACAAATTCTTAAAATCTTAAAAAAATCTTTTCTGGAATCCTTGTTTGATTTTCTTCAGAGTAGTGTTGTTTTCCTTGTTTGGACCACTACTTAATATAGAAAGCCTAAAAATAACTCATTGGTAGTAATTTTCTACCTTAAGATCAAATTGCATTAGGGTTTTCCTTTCTATTTCTAGAAAACCATTTTTAAAGGAAATTGACCGTCACCAATACAACTTATTTTCCTTTGATTCTAGAAGTTTCAAACTTGTTTGAACATTTTAAAAGAGAAACTCTAAAACACATTAAATTAAATTGAATCCTAAAAGATAGAAATATAAAAATTGTGTGACAACTTATTTTTCATTGGAATCAACTTCCAATTCTTGTACACACACAAAAAATTGAAATAACAGGGCAATACCCAAATCAACGCCCTCCATATTCCGTGCGCACATTAGTATCCTAGACCTAATTAAAATTTATTGCAATTTGACCCCTAAGGTTTCATCAACTTAGGCTTGCTATCTAGGTCTTAAGTTCTCTTTAGTTGATATCAATTCTATCATCTATATCCAGTGCTCAGGCTGAGGGGCCGTGTCAAACAACCAGGCGTGGGTTTGTATAAGCACCTGGGATTTTCTTGGGAAATGCTTGGGCCCAAACCTCTCCTTAAATAACTTGGCTGGATTTGTTGACAGAACGGGTATTCACGAGTAATTACTTATTTCCTAAATAGACCAAGTCTTAGGTTAATTTTCTTGGGAGTCACACTTAAGTTAGGTCTAGAATTTGTTGTTTGAATTGCATACTTTCTCTCACCTCCATCTCTTCTCCTACCCTCCAATTCTTCCAAAAAAGTGCATCACGGGCAAAGGTCCCAAAAACCGCATCTTGAGGGACCATCTGATTTTGCCCCCCGCACCAGAAAATCTTTATTTTCTTCTCCTCCCTCTTCTAAAAATATGGAAAACCCAGGAAACTGACAAAAAAATTCTTCTTCCTCTTCTAACCCATCAGCCAACCCACAAGTTGACTTCCCCATCCCTAACCTCCCTCATTTGGAGCAACCAGAAATTCATGCAGGGCCAGGTGGCCCTCAAATACAAACTCAAAATACAAACCCCTTTGCCTTTATGGACAACCATTTGGTTCGGCTACAACAAAATCAAGAGAATTTGGCTAGGACTGTGACGAACCTAGCTAACCAAGGGCAAAACCCACCACCCCGCCAGCAGTCTGTCATTCCTCTTAGGATTTCTATGATCCTTCCAACTATGAGGAAAGACCCGGGGTGATCATACCACAAGGGGATTTTGAGATCAAACCAGCCATTCTGAACCTGATCGAGCATTTTCATGGTTTTCCAAGAGAGGACCCTTTTTGTCATATCGAGGAATTAATTGTCCTCGCTCAAATCACTCATTCCTGTAATGTGTAGGAAGATGTGTGGTTGATGAGACTTTTTCCTCTCTCTCTAAAAGATAAAGCTTCACATTGGTTTAGAATGGTTAGGTGCCTGATTACCACCTGGCCTCAATTAAAGAGCGCCTTTCTAAAGAAATTTTTTCCGATTGGTCAAACTAACGCTTTAAGAAGATCCATAACGACCTTTCAACAAAAAATTGGTGAACCCCTCCATGAAGCCTGGGAAAGATTCCAAGAACTTTTAAGAAGTTGTCCCCACCATGAAATTTCGCAATGGCAGTTAATGCAGATCTTCTATTATGCATTGGAAGATCAATTGAAGTGATTTGTGGATGCCTCATGTGGCGGCAATTTCCTTAATAAGGATGCCAAAAGTGCCTATCTCCTCTTTGAAGAAATGAGTGAAAACTCATTTAATATGACTTCAATGGACACTTTTGGTAGAACACAAAACCCCAGACAAGGAGTCAATGAAATTGACTCCAAATCCACCTCTGTTGTAGTCACTCATGATGATCTATACATGTTAGCTCAATGACTGGACCAGATGCAAATTCACCAGAAAAAAATGGAAGAAAAGCTCATAAAACACGCTCCACACTTTAACTCTCCACACACTAACACTCTACAACTTCTCCGAAGAGAAAATTTGCACAATATTGATGCCACACCTACTGGTCAGCAATTTTCAGCTGATTTCCCACAAGAATTGACTGGGAATTTTGATTATTTGTATCAAAATATTCTTGATCCCACCACGGAAAATATTTATGTTCTCCAGGAGCAATTTAGAAACCCCTCCAACAGCTACAATCAAATTGGAGGACCAACCCAAATCACTCCTGGAAAAACCTGAACCTGATTCTTTTTCCCAAACAAAATCATTTTGGGAATTATAGACAACCTGCATATCAACCTGGACCATCCCAGGAAGATATTAATACTCAGGTCATGAAAACTCTGCAAGGTATGCAAAATCAGTTGACAGAAGTAACCTGCATGATTACAAACTTGCAACACCAAGTTAAGGTTACTCCTGATCATCGACTTATTGGGAATTTACCTTCCCAACCCATGCACAACCCAAATAATCAATGGAATCAGTTCCAAGGTGGATATGCCAGTCAACCCATTCAACCAGCACCTCCGCATCCCCCGAGTTTCAATAATAGTTAGGCTTCCTGTCCTCATCCTAGAAACAACCAGACTGCAAATGCAGTTACTTTGAGGAATCGGAGAACTACTCAAGACCCCCTATCTGTTAAAGAAACTCATTTCAATGAAAAATAGATCAACTCTTCCCCATCTTCCTTTAATACTATTCAGGAACCTAATAATGCAGAATAGGGAAACTCTACACCATTTCCACAAGCCCTCCATTCTTCACAAAATAAGAAAAAGAATCTGAGCCTACTGATAAGGAATTAATGGATTTATTTGGGCAAGTTGAAATTAACATCCCTCTCCTAGATGCCATAAAATACATCCCTACCTATGCAAAATTTCTAAAGGATTTGTGTACCCCAAAAATGCAGCCCAGAAATTTAGGAAAGGTGATGCTTCCTGAGACAGTCAGCTCAGTTATGTAGAGCCGACTGCCTCTTAAGTGAAAAGATCTAGGCACCCCCCTGATTCAAGTTATCATTAATGATACTTCTTTTGACCGCGCCTTGTTGGATCTTGGTGCCTCAATTAATCTTATCCCCATAATTTTTTTGAGGAATTTAAGATCGGAGAATTAAATCCTATTGTGGTTATTCTTCAATTAGCATACCGATCTACAATTAAACCAAGGGGAATTGTTGAGGATGTCCTTGTTCGGGTCAAAAATTGTCTATTTGCAATAGACTTTTTAGTCCTGGACATTGAGGTACCGGAAGCATTAAAGTTTGCCCCTATAATTCTTGGAAGGCCATTCTTAGCCACCGCCCGCATAAATATTGATTGTGATTCTGGTAAAATGAAGATCATGTGTGGCGGTGAATCTGTAACCCTAGATATTTTCCAAGCTTCTAGGAGGTTCCAAGAACCTGATTTCTTTGATGACTCGGATTCAGAAATGGAAAATATAGTGGAGGAAACTTTGCATATTTCACATTTAGGTTCCTGTTTTGCCATTAACATGGTTCCTGAACAATCCACTTCCTCTCACCCTTCCACCCTAACCACACATTCAGCTAACACTCCAACTGACCCTTTCACTCTCACTTCACCACTAACACAAAAAACAGAAATTCTTTCGGAGCCGGGCCGACAATTGGAATTAAAACCCTTGCCCAACTCCCTTAAATATATTTTCCTGGGTCTAAATCAGACCCCGCCCCTAATTATAAATTCTAGACTTACTGGGGCACAAGAACAGAAACTTCTCTAGGTTTTGAGTAAGTATTGGAAAGCTATTGGCTGGACCCTTTCTGATCTTAAGGGTATTCATCTGTCCTACTATACTCATCGTATATATTTAGAGGACGATTCTCGTCCCTCCTGCCAACCACAAAGGCACTTGAACCATGATATGCAGGAGGTGGTAAAAAAGGAGATTATTAAGTGACTTGATGCCAATATCATCTACCCCATTTCTGACAGCTCCTGGGTGAGTAGTCTGGACTAACAGTTGTCACCAATGACAATGGGGAGAATATAGCCACATGAACCACCTCTTCTTGGTGCGTGTGTATTGATTACAGAAAATTAAACATCGCCACCAGGAAGGACCATTTTCCGCTCCCCTTTATTGATCAAATCTTGGAGCGGTTAGCCTGACGGGATTTTTACTATTTTCTAGATGGTTATTCCGGCTATAATCAGGTAGCGATTCATTCTAAGGACCAGAATAAAACAACTTTCACCTGCCCCTTCGGAACCTTTGCTTTCCGAAGAATGCCCTTCGATCTTTGCAATGCACCTGCGACTTTTCAAAGGTGTATGCTTCAAATATTTTCGGACCTGGTAGGTGAATGCTTAGAAGTCTTTATGGGTGACTTCTCTATTTTTGGAGATTCTTTTGACCATTCTCTCAAGAACCTTGAAAGAACTCTCCAAAAATGCATAGAAGTCAATCTAGTCCTCAGTTGGGAAAAAAGTCATTTCATGGTCCAGGAAGGTATTGTCCTGGGCCATGTTATTTCAAAACAAGGAATTGTGGTAGATAAAGCAAAACTAGATGCTATATCTAAGCTCCCACCACCCACTACTGTAAAACAAATTAGATCCTTTTGGGTCATGTGGGTTTCTACCGTAGATTCATACAAAATTTTTCCCAAATCTCCAAACCCTTAAGTAAGCTTCTTACTAAAGACCAGCCATTCGATTTTAATGATAAATGCCTGGAGAGTTTTTTGAGGTTGAAGAAGGAAGTTACCGAGGTACCAATTTTGTAGGGACCTGATTGAAATAGTCCCTTTGAATTAATGACAGATGCCTTAGATTTTGCTGTGGGGGTCATTCTAGGGCAAAGAATTGGCAAGAAGCCCATTGTGATCTATTATGCTAGCAAAACTCTTGATGATGCACAACAGAATTACATGATTACTGAAAAAGAACTTCTTGCCATTGTATTTGCCTTAGAAAAATTTAGATCTTATCTTTTAGGGTCACATGCCACTATATATACCGATCACTCAGCACTTAAATATTTGCTGACAAAAAAAGATGCGAAACCCTACCTTATCCATTGGATCTTGCTACTCCAGGAATTTGACTTGGAAATCAAGGATAAAGCAGGCTCACAAAATGTAGTGGCTGACCGTCTCTCTCGTCTTATGACGAATGACATAATGACCCCCCCTGATCAATTCCATGATGAAAGAATTTTAGCTGCCACCACCCTCCCTTGGTTTGCACCCATCGCAAACTATTTAGCAACAGAACGAATCCCCACTAATTGGCCAAAAACAAAAAGGGATAAGTTCTTTGCTGACATTAAATACTATTTTTGGGAGGAGCCCAACCTTTTCTGCATTTGTGCTGATTAGGTCATTAGATGATGTGTCCCTGATTCTGAAATCCATGATATTTTGACACATTGTCATTCAATGGCTTGTGGCAGACATGTTTTGGGCAAGAAAATTGCAACTAAAATCCTTAATGTGGGATTCTTTTGGCCCAGCTTGCATAAAGATGCTCATAATTTTGTTCGGTCCTGTGTGCGTTGCTAGAGCATCGACAACATGACTCAGAAGGATATGATGCCCCTTAATCCTATTTTAGAGGTTGAAATTTTTGATGTATTGGGCATCGACTTCATGGGACTGTTCATCAACTCTAGTGGGTATTTATATATACTACTCACAGTCGACTATGTTTCTAAATGGATAGAAGCAATACCCACCCGCACTAATGATCACCGTGTGGTTGTCGAATTTCTTAAGAAGAATATTTTCTCAAGATTCGGCATTCCAAAAGCCATTATCAATGATGGAGGCTCACATTTCATTCATTCACAATTCCGTCACCTTCTTTCTAAATATGGGGTTAATCACAAAATTTCCACACCTTATCACCCCCAAACAAATGACCAGGTAGAAGTTTCTAATCGAAAAATCAAAAATATTTTACAAAAGACGGTTAGGCTCGACCGTGAAGACTGGTCCACCAAATTGGACGACGCTTTATGGGCTTACCGTACCGCTTTTAAAATCCCACTGGGCATGTCCCCCTTCCGTCTGATTTTTGGGAAGGCATGCCATCTCCTAGTAGAACTAGAACATAGGGCTTTCTGGGCAATAAAATAATTAAACATGGATTTATCTAATGCCAGTATCCATAGAAAACTACATTTAACTGAATTGGAAGAATCACGTAATTTTTCATATGAAAACGTGTGGATTTATAAAAATCGAACAAAGAAATTTCATGATAAATACATTGTTCGGAAACACTTTGACGTTAATCAATGCGTTTGGCTTTTTGATGCTAGATTACGTATTTTTCCTGGAAAATTAAAATCCAAATGGACCAGCCCCTTTATTGTCCTCAAACTTATCCGTATGGCACTGTTGATGTTTTTTGTCCTAAAACTAATACGACATTTCAATCCAACAGCCAACATTTAAAGCCCTATTTTGATCAAACCTCGAATCTTCTGTCTGAATCCTTCAATTTCACTGAGCCAACCACAGTTGATCATTGATGCACACTATGCCAGGCTGAATGGCATAAAAGATAGCACTGGATGGGAGGTAACCCATCATTTTCTTTCTGCTTCTTTTTCTTTCTTTTCCCCAAGTTTTGACAATCCTAAATCTGACTGCCTTTTACTATGGTAATCCTTCTTTCCCTCATAATGCATGAGGACATTGCATATCTTAAGCATGGGGGGTGTTTTTAAAATTTTGACGATTGAATTAGGATTTTCAAAACCTAAAAACATGCATTTTTCTTTAGTCATTTTTATTTTCTGGCATGCATACCCAAAAAAATAAAAATATTGAAAACTTTTTCAGGAAAAATTTTGAAATCGAGACTAAGGTTGAAAACTCACTTTTGGTACAATGGGATTTTATCTTTAACAAACTAAGGATGAGGATACGGATCTGATCATTAGAATTTCAGGGTCTATTTTTAGACTAGATCAGATATCCTTCTCTAAAATTCCACCTGAACTCATGATAGTTCAGGTGACTTGATCCTCTTTTGTAATATGGAAAGTATCTGGCTTAGTTTCTGAGTCAAAAACTTGCTTTTCTTGTAAAACTTCCTATGTCAAATTTCACACACAAGCCAACACCTAAAAATCACTAAAAATTAGAAAAATCCCTTGTTTGGGCTTAGTAAAAGTCTAAAGCAGATCATTGGTTTGAGTTCCCACCGCTAAGAAGGAGGGAAATACCTCCTTTTAGGATGCGATGTCAACATGTTACTTCCTTGACACTACTGCATATCTATATTTCATATCTTTAGATGGAGCATTAAAGTGCATTTTAGCAACTCAAGTGTCTTAGACGGTGCTCTACCAATAGTGTTGGAGCAAGAGCTTGAGTTTGCTTGGAGTGCCCCTTTACACTGCATTGTGTTTTGGGGTTATGAGCTCTTGGGTGGTGTCATGGACAGTGCTATCTTGAAGTACTGGTGCCAGAGCACCCTCAAGGATTGGAAATGGGAATGATGATCACGACACATCTGTTGTAAGACTAAGCTAAAAATAAGCATGGGGAAAAAAAATTTTAAACCAAAAGCTTGCCTTTATAAATGTTGGCTTCTCACAAGCACGACACAAGGTTTTAAAGTTTTTACAAGTTGCGAATCAAATTCAAGAGCCAGAAAAATACTAAAAATAGAAATTTCAAGTCATCTGAATTAACAAGGAGTTAATCTGTAAATTTTCTGGAGGATATATTAATCCTATTTTGTCTAATCATTGGATCCAAAAACAAATCCTGATGATTATCTTTAGCAAATTTTGTACCTCCTATGTTTAAACCAACCAAGGCCCATTATCTCTTTTTCCTCAAAAGTCCAAAAAATTAGATTTCCCAAAAATTTCATTTTGTAAAAATTTAAGTTTTGCTAAGAGACTAGCAAAAGATAAACATCGGGGTATGATAAATGCTAGTTTATCATCATTCTTATGCATTAAAACAAACCTAGCTCTTAAGATTTTGCTCCGCAAATAGATTTTTTGGGTTGCATTTAGGCATACAATAGGTTAGGCATGCAATGCATTTCTTATTTTATTTTTGATATGTTTCTTGGAGTGTTAGGGATAAGTAGAGAGTCAGATCCCCAGAACCCTAGCATTCGGGAAGGCAACTATTGAAGAGGAAGCTTAATAAGGCTAGGACTCAGCTAATTCTAGCTCATCATGGTTGGATACCAGCTCCCTTGGACTAGGGTTAACTCCATTCAGCTCCATTCAGCTCATCTTAGCAGAATGGTAGCTCAAGAGAGCTCATCTTAGCTCACCTTAGCTCCTGTTAGCTCAGATCCAGCTCAACTCAGTTAAGTCTAGCTCATCTCAGCTCCCACAAGTTCATTAGGAGCTCTAGCTAATTCAACTGAATTGACTTGAGTCCACCTCAGCTCAAGATTAGCTCACCTCAGCTCTAGCCAGCTCATAATAGCTAAACTCTAAGCTAGTTGAGCTACTACTTGTCAACTAGTAGCTTAGCTAGCTCCAGAGTTCTCATCAGAGGCAGTTCCAACTCAACTGAGCTCAACTACCTAAGCTTGGTTACTTGCATAATAACTAAGTAGCTAAGCTCAATAGTTGAGCTCCCCTTGAAGCAACCTTAGCAACCCCAACTCTAGAGTACCTGATACCAGCTCCAGAATACTCTTCCTTAGCTCTCTTCCATGAAACCCTAGCTCCTCTAGCTCTACTCTACCAGCTAAGCTAACTTAGCTAGCTTAGCTAAACTCTACTTCACCAAAAACCTCCATGGCTGTCCACTCTTCAACCCTTAACCCTAACCAAACCCTAACCCAACCTATCCTTGGTGCCAACCCACACCAACCACCACCACTCATACCCCTTCAAGTTGGCGCCAAAAATACCACATGCACCCCTTCATTTTGGTGCCAACTTCCCCTTAAATCCTAACCCTACACATCACCACTGAAAGCCATCCTTACGACCCACCTAACCCCTTCTAGAAACTTACACCTGGCACCAACCCTAACCCTCTATAACTACACTAAACCCTACCATAGTTGGCGCCAAAAATCATCCCCAACACCCCTTCATTTGGTGCCAACACTTCCTCCCATCTACACCCTACATATTACCCCCCAACCTATCCTAACCCTCCATCTAGTGACGCCACCTAACTCCCCCCCTTAAACCCACCTAAAGAGGCACCAACTCCCTTAACTCCACCATAACTACCACCTCAAGAATCCCTCCTCTTTGGCTCCACCATATATCTACCCTCCATCACATAACCACCACCATATAACTCCATCTCCACCCTACAACACACCTAACCAAACCCTTAACCCTAGCTACCACTTAGGGTTGGCGCCAACCACCATGTAACCCTCCATTTTGGCGCCAACAACCCTAGCCCTAAGATCCCATAACCACCATCTAAACCCCATCATAGCCGTCCATCCTATAACCACCCTTAACCCCCTACCATTCCTATATAAACCCCCTACCACCACCATTAAATCTTCACCTTTGGCTACAATTTTCTACCCATATTTCCACCAACATAGAAGGTCAAGAGAAGAAGAAGAAGAAGAAGAAGAAGATTAAGGGGATACTCTGTCACCTTGGTGCCTTCCCCTCTTCTCTTCTCTCTTGTGCCCACGCCAGCCAAGGAAGGAAGCCAGGCATTGGAGGACAACCTAGGGTACACGCCTACCCTAGGAAGTGGAGGATTTGAGGGTGGTACACTACCACCCTTGGAGGAGGAATCAAAGGTGGTCCACGCCACCTTGGGAGAAGCCTTTGAAGGTGGAATTCAATCCATCTTTCAGGAGTCAAGCACGCCCCCCTTGGGCTTGCTAAGAGGAGTTCATCAACTTAGAGAAGCCTTGCGAGAAGAAGGAGCTCTTTTTGATTGCTGGAGCAGCTGCAATTGAAGCAAGAGCCTTGCCATCTTCACCATCATTTTAGAGGATAACTATTTTTATTTTATTTTTGCACTTTTAATTCTAGTAGTTGAAGCATTCCTCTACTAGGTTTTTGTGTAAAACAATTCCTCATTTTATAAAGTTGCCTTTTTTGCAATTTTGTCGCATTTGCTTGCTTTTGTTCTAACACTTTTCACTCCCTCTCCCTGATTACTCTAGGCCTCCACGTGCCTAGTGTGAGCTTAGGGAGAGGCTCTACTTGTCACCTTAGTTGTACTATAGTGGATTAGGTGTTAGTCATTTCCAAATCTCTTCAAAAATTTGTATTGTCGTTATTTCAATAATCCATAAAAATTATATATTTAAAAAGAACAAAAAGAAAGTTATGTTTCATTCCCAAGCAAGAGACTTGAATTTCACAAAATATTGCCTCCTTAGACGACCCTAGATACTCCCCTATCTAGGTTACAAATTTTAGAAGCGAACGGATTTACGCGTTGCAGCAACTTAGAACCCTAATCTTAAAAACCGTATAATTTTCTGCATCAACGGTGGAAGATACGAAAATTCTTCTTTAATGTCTTCCATCCATGGAGGATCTTTGTATTATCATAACCCAAACTTGTCTCTTGTTCAAATTCCAAGACTATGTCACTCCACGCATGTCTGGAAAAAGATCCTCCATCCCGATGACCACGATCGCAATGGTCCATCAAAATCTTTATGAGCTTGCAATCTTGCTCGATGGTCCACTTTTTAGCTCTTCTAGACTTTCTTCCACCTGAACCAACATCATCTGTGGATGGAGGTGGCTTTCTTTTGTTTGATCGACTCATTCTAAATTGTCATCAAATGTATCTGTTAGCTTTAGTGGTCCTTCTCATTAAATAATGTGAAAGAACAAACCAATAAAACTTACACTATGCACCCACATATGTAAATGGTTTACTTCTCATGAAATGTAAAGAAGGGCAATCAACCCATAATGGGAAGAACCCAAAGGCTTGAAGTTATGACCTTACATTATGGTCTCCACAGGAAGTTATGACCTTACATTGTGGTCTCTTCTATAATTTGTCAGCCACTGGCAAATTAATTTCCACGACAGAAGATTACAATCATGAAGACATTTTCTACTAAAGCTAATATGGTCTTATTGGTCCTCTATAACTTCTAATTCCTTTGTATGAACATTTAAAAGATTTAGCTTTGAGGCATAGTTTTCTTAGAATTATCATCGTTAATTTTCTTCTTAGAAAGACAAATTTCTTACTTTTTAAATATTCATACAACAAGTTACAAATTCAATGAACTATAATAAAAAAGTTGTATTGCATGTACTTAGTTAAGCTTAATCAGTAAGAAATGGTAGGAATGAAACACTACAAATAGTTAAATTATTCCTTCTACTGATTTTCTTCAAAAGAGAAAAGACCGTAGGGTAGCCCCAATAAGATATTGGCAGGAATCATCCCTAGAATATGTTTCTTTTCCCTGAGAAAGACAGTCCCCTACTAACTTGCTTGCCTTGTTGGACCAAACAACCATATGACAGCCTATGATGCCCATTGTGCATGATTCTCCTTCCAACCCACCATGATCAACTATAACACATCTTCCCCTTATGCCCTTAAACATCTAAGGCTAGCAACAACAATTTCCATTGAACATCTAATTCTTCCTTACATAACTGCCCTTTCACTTTTCAAAAAAAAAAATCTAATTTTTCCTAGACTTGATAGTCAATTTCCATTGAGTAGTCAATTTCTATTAACTAGTTTACACAGCATCCTTCCATTGCCACAAATCCTACTCCCACATCTGACAGGCATTTCCAATGATAGCATTTCATATGCCCCTTTTCAAGAAAAATTAAAAAAAAAACACTTCATATGACTGCAATCCTCCCACAATCTCCTTTCTAAAACATTAATGAGCATAATTCTATACATTCATCATAGTAATCTTTTCTCCCTCAACCATATGAACTCCCAACTTAATCACACTCTTGATCACCATATCTGATTGATGTAAACATGTTTATATTACATAAAATGTCTATTTATGCATGTTCTTAAGCATAGAATTGCATTACATACTATACATATTAAATAGCATGCATCATCTTACATTTAGATCAGTCTGAATAAAATGGAGGTTAATTGTCTCCTTTTATGTTTAGGGACAGGGAGACTTTTTATCAGGACCTCAGATCGAAGATCCAACCATACAGATCTGATCAGGGCAACGATTGGAGTTCAACGACTCCAAGATTGCCTTAATCGGATATCCACAGCATCAGATAGAGACTAGGAACCCTAGAAGATCAAGGGCTAAGATGGTGTTAATCCGCACTTCAGACAACAAATTCAATAGCACGGATGGATTCAGATCGACGATCACAGCCTAACGACGCGAAAATCGATTCAATCCGATACCCATGGCACCATCTACATCATCTAGGAGATGGCCAGCCAAGATTGTGCCACGTGGCACCATCTTGACCACCCAACTGGCCGCACACAACCGCTGAAGCCTCTAGCCCCAACTCCTCTCCGCCATTGGATCAAGAGCCAACAGCAGAGAGTGGATCTCAGGCCGGCGCTTTCATTCTCTGAAGCCAAAGGAAGATGCAGCCTCGACCGTTGGATCTCAATCCAACAGTCCAGATCACGCGCTACTAAAACACACTGCTCACCCATCCACACGTGCAGCGCAGTGGATAAGGTGTTCGGCCGTGATCAGGTGCAGGTTTGAGCCACGAGAAGAGCTACGATTGGGCGCAGGTGAGTGGGCGTATTCAACCGCACGATGGAGATCGGGCAGCTGCGCGCGTCCAATCAAATCCACGCGCCATCTGACGTGGTGAGGAAACACTTCATCACACGTGATGAGGCACGTGGTTGAAGAGACGAGGATGCGTTCTCAGCCGTTCGATCTCATGATCGAACAATCGAGATTGAGAGATTGTGGATAGGCATTGAGCGTAGGGTGGTGAGTGGGCATGCACGCGCCACCCACTACGGCCACGTTCAGGCTTTTAGTGACGGATTTATTCGTCACTAAAGGTCCTGAATTAATGATTTTCAACATAAAATGATCAAATTTCCCTCACTCCTTGCAACTATAAAAGGAGACCCCCTCCATACAAAATTGGCATCCCTTCCTTCTCTTCTCTCCCTCTCCAAAGCTCAAGAGAAGCTTATCCCACACCCGAGATGCTCCTCGAGAGATAAAGTCAAATTTTCACCCCCATTTCGGAATAGATCCCGTGACGACGACGACGTGCAGCCCCATTCTCGTTCCTCCTACCTCGACCTCCTTCTTCTCGCTCCATCCTTCATCTTCCAAGCATTGTCCCGTCTGGTTCATCCTCCAAGCGATCATCGAGGAGTATAACTTCTCTCTCCCATTCCTCTTTCCAGCTTTCTAGAGTAGAATTTTTCTACTCTCTAGTGTAATAGTTTTCCTGCTTTCTAGTGTAATTTCTCACTAGTTTAATTGTATAAACATTTTGAAATATTAAGTGAATGTTTTCTCTCTTTCTCTCTCTTATTTTGATTGTTTATATTGCTTCATTGTAATTACTCTACTTTTCAACAAAAACCCTAAAAAAAATATATATAATTACGAATTTAGATTGATGTAGCCTCCTTGAGTTTGACCCGGGATTTCTATTTCGGTATAATTTTTATTTGTTGAACACGAGTTCTTCGCTTTCAAACTACAATGACAGGTTTTCAAAACCAAATACGATAGCGTAGTAACCCGTAGCTTCAACATTTTGGCATCATTGCAGGGAGGCAACGATTTCCGATCTTCTTTTCGCATTTCACGCACTTTATTGTCTTCTAACTTGCTTTCTCTTGTGTCTATTGTTTTGTAGAGACCTCCATCAGGGAATCGTCAAGCGGTAGACCGGAGTAAAGTGCAGTTGAAGATAACTGTAAGTGCTCCCCATTCTTCCCCCCTCTATAGATTTCATTTGTCACATTAAATTCAAATTCCAATTAACCTAGGTGTTTGCATAAATCCTAGGATTAGTTTGGTTGTTTGGATTCTCACTCACACTCATTTCACAATCGCTTATAAAAAAATATAACAAAAAGATAATTTTGTGGGGTAATTTTCAACAGACACACAACATACACCCACATTCAAGGCACTTAACCTACTTGATTTGCTTCTACTCAACTAGGTTCTGATATGTGGAATCGGTACACACAAAGCAACACATAAAAGTGTAAAAATCATTCTAAGTTAACCATCTCTGTGTGCCTGACCTAGTGGTGCAATTGTGGCTAGTTGTTTGAGTTGTTTGGGCCGCACCACTCAACCTAAAATCAACTCATCAAGTAGCTTCTCCTTAGGGTTTTCAATCTAGGTCTATTCCAGGCACTCCACTTTATTTCTAGTTTTAAAGGAAAGCAATCTTCACCCGTGCTTGAAAACTTGGTTTGCCTTAAAACTTGATTGAAATCAACCTAATTTTAGACCTTAAAAGCTACTTAATCAAGATTTGAACATTAAAATCTACACATCACAAATAATCTTACTTGAAAATCTTGGTTGTGCATGCACTTACACAATTCTCAATCAATCATTAAGGGCACAACCCATTTTAAGGGCCCATCACATTCCATAAGCACTACAATCCCAAGCCTTAATAAAATCAAGTAGACGTTGGCCTTAAGGACTGATTCGCTTTTCAGGGCCTAGTTTGAGATTATTTTTTATTAACCTACTTGTACTGATTAATATGATGTCTAGCTAGGGGAGTAGCGTCAAACGACCGTGGTTGGGGGGTACACTAGAAACCGAAGGTGCAAGACGAAGGAAGAACCTTCTCCCCAGTCCCTCCTTTTAACTGGTTGGATTGGGCAGACACAAGTAGAGTAAATCATTTACAATCATAAGGTGGGTTTTGGTAGTCTGTAGATCCTTAGGCTACCCCACTTAAGGACATACTTGTTTTGTTGTGCTGTAGGGTCCTTATCCCCAGTCCTTCCGACCTTTTCCTAGTTTATGCTAGGAAGACGGTCATTGAATCCCCGATTGAAAGGACCACTAGAGTATTCTAGGAGGCGCAAATTGGATTTTGGTCATTGATCCCATGGCTGACCAACAGCCTCCTCTACCTTGGGATCCACAGGAGGAATTCCGAAGGCAGCTGGAACAAATGCAGAGAATGCAGGAATGGTTCTAGAGAATGCAGGGCGCTTAGACCTTGAAGGATTTTTATGATCCTTCAAATTACGGGGAACGTCCCGACATCCAGATTCCGGCCGGAGACGTAGAAATCAAGCCCTAGGTGTTAAGCCTGATCAAATATTACCATGGGCTTGGCTCCGAAGACCTGTTTCAGCACTTAGAGGACTTGACCACTTTGGTCCAGACCACCAAGGCACGAAATGTGAATGAGGAGCAAATGATCATGAGGCTCTTCCCCCACTCTCTTAGGGATAAAGCCACTCATTGGTACAGGACAATAGGAAGACCAATTGCAACTTGGAATGAGTTGAAATTAGCCTTTCTGAAGAAATCTTCCCTATCGAACGTACCAATGCCTTGAGACGGGCAATCACTACCTTTACCCAACGGCTAGGGGAGCAGTTTTATGTGGCTTGGGAGCGATTCCAGGACCTATTGCGGAGGTGCCCACACCACGACATGTCGAAATGGCAACTTGTGCAGATCTTCTACCATGGGTTGACTGAGCAACTCAGAAATCACGTGGACGCTTCTTGCAGAGGCAATTTCCTCAACAAAGATGCAGATAGTGCACACGATTTGTTTGAGGAAATGAGCAAGAATTCAATCAATCATTCCTCCATGGATAATTTTAACCGGTCCCAGTACCCCAGATCAAATGTTAATGAAGTCCATGACTCTCATTCATTTGATATGGAATTGATTTGTAACAAACTTGATAAGGTGGACTTGGTTGCTAAGAGAATGGAGGACTGGATGGCTAGAAATTCTATGAACAACTCTCAATCCACTCAATCCCAAAATTCGGGATTCCATTCTTCTCAAGCTCCTTTTGGATGGGAGTTCATAAATCAACTCGATGTGGCTCAACTTGTGAGTCAGCATTATTTGGAACCCCACGGGTTCCAAACTAGGGCCTTTGATCCCTATTTTTTTGATCCTTCCCTTTCTTTCTCTCCATCCTCACCCTACGAGGATGTCTGTGCTGTATAGGAGAACATTAGATCCAACCCGTACTCTAATGCTTATAATCCAGGTTGGAGAAACCACCCTAACTTCTCCTGGAAAAACCTGGGGCAATAGGCCCAATTTCGACCCAGCAACTATGCTCCGCAACGACCAATGGGTCAAGGTCATGTGTATACTCAGTTGCCCCCAAATCAGGTTAATCAATCAGCTTGGAATGTCCATCAACCCATAGGGCAGGCTAATTTGAATCGGTAAATGGTAGAGATGCAAGGATCCATGCTCTAGCTCATGCAGCAAATGAAAACATCGTTGTACAACTTGCAGATCGGGCTCATTGCTAACTCTCGTCAACCCGAATCTCTACCATCCCAACCTGTAACCAACCCACGAAATATTCTGAATCCAGGCAACCAAGCCCATGGGTACGGAAATCAGAGGGACCCACATGCACATGTTCAGGTGGTTGAGCAAAGTTCTTCCTCTTCTTCTTCTGCACATCAACAATTCTTAGCTAATTATGGCCCTCCAATCTTTCCTAACCCTCCCCAAGACCCAAACTCTTATTCATCTGCAAATTCTGTTACCTTGAGGAGTGGTAAGCAGACTCAGGATCCACAACCACACTGCTCTGATCTACCAAATCCTGAAGAATCTTGGGAGAGAGAGGAGAATTCTAGAGAAGAAATCAAGGCTCAGGAACCTGATTCCAAGGATCTAACTCATGTTCCTTTTCCTGAAGCTTTGATCAAATCAAAGAAGAAGAAGTCTATTGATAGCAATGAGGAGCTTCTGAATATTTTTAAGAATGTTGAGATCAATATCTCGCTCCTTGATGCTATCAAGCATATACCAGCTTACGAGAAATTTTTTAAGGATTTATGTACACAAAAGAGTAAGTCAAGAGAATCTGTTCCGAGGAAGGTGGCACTCTCCGAGCAGGCTAGTTCTATTATCCTGCACCACCTCCCTCAGAAAAAGAGAGATCCAGGTGCTTCGTTAATTTCTTGTGTCATCAGAGGTTACACGTTTGATAGAGCACTTCTGGATCTGGGTGCATCCATCAACTTAATTCTGACTTCTCTTTATGAGAAGTTCGGATTAGGTGAACTTCAGCCGACTTCAGTAACACTACAGTTAGCGGACCGTTCAGTCACAAATCCGCAAGGCATTATTGAAGATGTTATAGTTAAGGTCAAGGATTTCTATTTTCCAGTAGATTTCCTTATCCTTGACATGGATGTACCGGAAAATATGAGGAACACGCCCATCATTCTGGGGCGTTCGTTCCTGGCTACCGCTAAGGCCAACATTAATTGTGAAAGTGGTAGCATGGAAATCGCCTTTGGGGATCAACGAATAAAATTGGATATTTTTAAGGTGATTAATAAATTTGAGGATTGTGGATTTATTGAGGAACTTGAGGAGGATAATGTAAACATTGAAACTTGTTTGATGGTTTCTTCAATTGAAAGTTCCTTCTTTGATGATGAATTGGACCTGCAACCCTCTATGGCAGACTTGCCATCTTCTGAAGAGGTTATTGATTTTGTTCATTCTCAACCTCTTCCTCTTGATGAGTCTTCAACATCTTCCTTACCTTCAATCATCAACTCGCCCCAGCTTGAACTGAAACCATTGCCTGAGAATTTGAAATATCAATTTTTAGGACCTCAGAAGACACTCCCTGTGATTATCAGTGCTAAATTAACAAAGGAGAAAGAGATTAAATTGATCAAGGTCCTGAAGGAACACAAGGAGGCAATTGGTTGGACCATTCATGACCTTAAGGGGTCGAGCCATTTTGCTGTAGTCATAGAATATTCTTGGAAGATGGATCCCACCCTTCTCACCAGATGCAGAGGAGATTAAATCCAAATATGAGAGAAGTGGTCAAAAAGGAAATCATTAAGTGACTCGATGCAAGAATTATTTATCCAATCTCTGATAGTCCCTGGGTAAGTCCCGTGCAGATTATTCCCAAGAAAGCTGGGATTACCGTTGTGACTAACGAGAGAGGAGAATCTGTCACAACTCGTTTAGCTTCCTCTTGGAGGGTTTGTATCGATTACAGGAAGCTGAACACAACCATGAAAAAAGATCATTTCCCCCTGCCTTTCATTGATCAAATCTTAGAAAGACTAGTCGGGTAGAAGTACTTCTGTTTTCTTGATGGCTACTCGGGATACAACCAAGTTCCTATCCATCCTGAAGATCAGGAAAAAACTACTTTCACCTGTCCCTATGGAACCTTTACTTTCCGTAGGATGCCTTTCAGTTTATGCAATGCACCTGAAACTTTTCAAAGGTGTATGTTAGCCATATTCTCTGACATGGTGGGAGAGTTTATGGAAGTTTTCATGGACAACTTCTCTATTTTTGGAGAATTGTTTGACTCTTGTTTGGCTAATCTAGAAATGATTCTTAAGCGATGTATCAAAACATGATTGGTCCTTAGCTGGGAAAAGAGTCATTTCATGACACAAGAAGGCATCGTCTTGGATCATGTAATCTCTGAACGGGGAATTGAAGTGGATAAAGCTAAGGTTGATGCTATCTCTAAACTTCCTCCTCCCACATCTGTTAAACAAATTTGATCATTTCTTGGTCATGTGGGATTCTACAGAAGATTCATCAAGGATTTCTCGAAGGTTGCTCATCCCCTGAGCAATCTTCTTGCCAAAGAAACGCCGTTTGTTTTTGACAAATCATGTCGTAAGACATTTGATTTCCTGAAATCGGCAATCACCTGTGCTCCAGTGTTGCAACCACCGATTTGGACAACCCCTTTTGAGATCATGATCGACGCTTCTGATTATGCGGTCGGGGTTATTTTGGGTCAAAAAATTGACAGGAAACTCTCTGTCATCTACTACGCTAGTAAAACTCTGGATGAAGCCTAGAGGAATTACACTGTTACTGAAAAGGAATTACTAGCCGTAGTATTTGCTTTGGAAAAATTCAAGGCTTATCTCTTAGGGTCTCATGTCATCATCTATACCGACCACTCGGCCTTGAGACATCTCTTGGCCAAAAAGGATGCCAAACCCCAGCTTATTCGTTGGATTCTTCTGCTTCAAGAATTTAATCTTGAAATTAAGGATAAAATCGGGGTACAAAATGTGGTGGCGGATCATTTGTCGAGACTTCTAAGCGATTCTTCTCCTCCAAACATCCCGATTGCTGACACTTTTTCGGATGAAACTATCCTTGCAGTTTCAGGTGTCCAAACCTCGTGGTTTGCTAATATTGTTAATTATTTGGCCGTTGGTCAAATCCCCCAGGATTGGATCAAGCAACGACGGGATAGACTTAAATCTGAGGCCAAATACTACTTCTGGGAGGACCCTGAACTGTACCGCATCGGCTCTAATCAGATTATTGCCGATGTGTTCCGGAGAATGAATTCAACAGTATACTCGAGTTCTGCCATGCATCTGCGTGTGGTGGACATTTCTCCGGGAAAAAGATAGCTGCAAAAATTTTGCAATCTGGCTTCTATTGGCCGTCTTTATTTAAGGATGCCCGGGATTTCTCAAGGTCATGTTCTCGATGTCAGACACTCGGGAGCATAACTAAGAGAATATGATGCCCCTAAACCCAATTCTTCCTGTCGAAATCTTCGATGTTTGGAGCATTGATTTCATGGGACCCTTTCCCCCTTCATTTGGACATCAGTACATTCTTGTTGCTATTGATTATGTGTCCAAATGGATTGAGGCGATTCCCACCTGAACCAATGACCACAAGGTGGTCATCAATTTTGTCAAGAAAAATATCTTTAGCAGGTTCGGGATTCCGAGGGCCATCATCAGTGGCGGTGGCACTCATTTTACTAATGGCCAATTCCAGAATTTATTGGCCAAATACGGGGTTAATCACTGAATCTCCACACCTTACCATCCCCAGAAGAATGGACAGGCCGAGATCTCCAATCGGGAGATCAAGAATATTATGTAGAAAATGGTTAGGCTTGATAGAAAGGACTGGACTCAAAAGCTTGAGGACGCTCTTTGGCCCTACCGTACAGCGTATAAAATGCCCATCAGCATGTCTCCGTTTCATTTGTTGTATGGAAAGGCATGTCATCTACCAGTAGAGATTGAACATAGGGCATTCTGGGTGATCAAGCAATGCAATTTATATCTAAATTTAGCCGGGAAGACCAGGAAACTCCAACTATTTGAGTTGAAGAGTTTAGAAATGATGCATATGAGAATGGCAAGATCTATAAGGCTCAGACCAAAGCTTTACATGATCAATTGATTTCCTACAAGAGCTTTGAGCTGAATTAAAAGGTCTGGTTATTCGATTCTCGACATAAGCTCTTTCCCGGTAAACTTAGATCTAAATGGAATGGCCTATTCATTATCGACCAGATTTTTCCAAATGGAGTCATTCAGATCTCTGACCCAAAGATGGGTAACACATTTAAAGTCAATGGTCAATGTTTAAAGCCTATTATTGACCGTACTCTTCCAGAACCCGTCTCAAACACGATTGCTCTAGCCATATTGTGACTTCTTTGGCTGGACTTCACCTAGCTAATGGCATTAAACTCAGCAGTTGTACATATGACACAAAGCTGACCCGAGCTTCATATTCAGGTGATATCTTTCATACTCTACCCTTTCTTTCATGTCTCTTTCTCAATGTGGACATTGCATCAGCTAGGCATGGGGGGGTGGATTCATTTTTGAATCATTTTGTCAGCTTTGTGAAATTCTTGTAAATTGTATTTCTCTTCTTATATATACATATAAAAAAAAATTAAGAAGGAATATTTGGACATTAGGACTTTTCAATCTTAGGAAATATTACATTAGGATCTGAACACAAAGACCCTTCAGGTCTTTGGACTTAATTGGCCCGTGTATCCACTAAAATGTGGATTTGTTTTTTGAGTCCTCTCCATCTTAATTCTATTGTAATCAGAGTAAATAAGTTTGGGTGATAAGTACACGACTTATCAACCCACCCTCTGATTTGAGGGAACTTTGAGTCTTAAGCATCTACACACTTTCTTTTCACTGACTTGTTGATCGGCGATTTTAACAAAAATTGGGTAGCTAATGAACCTTCTAGGGTGATATGGCTGGCAAGTTATCGTGGGTAATAGCCCATAGGTAGGTTATCCAGAGCCCAGTCACTGGACCATTCTCTTCTTGCTGCCTTTATGTAAATCTTAGACTAGGCAAGCCACCTACTTAAAAAAAAAAGTCAAAAAGAAAAAGAAAAAAAAAGAAAAGGAGAAAAGAAAAAGAAAACAAAAGAAATAAGCCACACTTCATCGCACGAGTATGGCTGGTAAGTTGTTGGTGGTAATAGCTCATCGATCGGTTGTCCATAACCCAACTCAAGAAATGCACTGAAAATTCTCAAAACACTTAGGAAGAAGCGGAGAAGTAGAATAAATCGGGGAGATATACACTAGATTCACCCTTGTGTTGACCCCATAAAAATAAAAGTAGGGAGAAGCTACCGGTTGAAAAGATACACCTTTAGGCAGAACTTTCTTTTTAAGGTCACCTAGAGGCATAGAAACCTGAAGTCCGTTCTAATTGTCGATCAATGAGTCTATCACATTCACAATACGATGCTTAGAACTTAGGGTTCTCATCAAAGCTTGGGTGAGTTGAATGGCCATAGAAAGCCACTCTTTAACCCTAAACTCAAAAATCCAAAAAAAATAGAAAAGAAGAAAAAAAGAAAAGGAAATTTTTCTTTGAATAAGGCGAGGGTTTGAGGTGGTTTGCATTTTGGCAGATACTCGGGCACTGTTGTGTCCTTGAAAGTTCAGATCCTAAGTAAACATTTTCTTAATGTTGAAAATAACTTATGCCCAAATAATCCAACCTAATTCTTTTACAAATAGCATATAGTTTTTGCTAGGGACTAGCAAAAGATAGGCATGGGGGTGTGATGTAAACATGTTTATATTACATAAAATATCTATTTATGCATGTTCTTAAGCATGGAATTGCATTACATAGTATAGATATTGCATAGCATGCATCATCTTGCATTTAGATTAGTCTAAATAAAATGGAGGTTAATTGTCTCATTTTATGTTCAGGGACAGGGTGACTTTTTATTGGGACCTCGAATCGAAGATCCAACCGTATAGATCTGATCAAGGTGACGATTGGAGTTCAATGACTCCAAGATCGCTCTAATCGGATATCTGTAGCATCAGATAGAGATTGAGGAACCCTAGAAGATCAAGGGCCAAGATGGTGTTAATCCACACTTTAGACGAAAAATCCAACCACATGGATGGATTTGAATCGACAATCATAGCTTAACGATGTGAAAATCGACTCAATCCGATACCCGTGGCACCATCTACATCATTCAAAAGATGGACGGCCAAGATGGCCCCACGTGGCGCCATCTCAGCCACCCAACCGGTTGCACACAACCGCTGAAGCCTCTAGCGCTAATGCCTCTCCACCGTTGGATCAAGATCTAATGGCTGAGAGTGGATCTTAGACCGATGCCTTCATTCTCTGAAGCCAAAGGAAGATGTAGCCTCGACCGTTGGATCTTAATCTAATGGTCCAGATCGCGCACTACTAAGACACACCGCCCGCCCATCCACGCATGCAACACAATGGATAAGGCATTCGACCGCGATAAGGTGTGGGTTCGAGCCACGAGAAGCATTGCGATTGGGTGCAGGCGAGCAGGCACATTCAATCGCACGATGAAGATCGGCCGGCTGCGTGTGCCTAATCAAATCCACGCGCCATCTGATGCAGCGAGGAAACGCCTCATCGCATGCGATGAGGCACGCAGTTGAAGTGGCAGGGATGCGTTCTCAATCGTTCGATCTCACAATCGAACGACCGACATAAGGAGATTGTGGATAGGTGTTGAGCACAGGGAGGTGAGCGGGCGCGTACGCGCCACCCACTACGGCCACGTTTAGGCCTTTAATGACGAATTTATCCATCACTAAAGGTCCTGAATTAATGATTTTCAGCATAAAATGACCAAATTGCCCTCACTCCTTGCAACCATAAAAGGAGACCCCCTCCATACGAAATTGGCATCCCTTCCTTCTCTTCTCTCTCTCTCCAAAGCTCAAGAGAAGCTTGTCCCATACCTGGGATGCTCCTCGAGAGATAAAGTCAAATTTCTGCCCCCATTTCAGAAGAGGATCCTACGACGATGACGATGTGCTGCCCCGTTCTCGTTCCTCCTGCCTCGACCTCCTTCTTCTCACTCTATCCTTCGTCTTCTAGGCGTCGTCCCATCTGGTTCGTCCTCCAAGCAATCGTCGAGGAGGATAACTTCTCTCTCCCATTCCTCTTTCCAGCTTTCTAGTGTAGAATTTTCCTGCTTTCTAGTGTAATAGTTTTTCTGCTCTCTGGTGTAATTTCTCACTGGTTTAATTGTATAAATATTTTGAAATATTAAGTGAATGCTTTCTCTCTCTCTCTCATATTCTGATTGTTTATATTGCTTCATTGTAATCACTTCGCTTTTCAACAAAAACCCTAAAAAAAATAATATAATTGCAAATTTAGATCGACGTGGCCTCCCTGAGTTCAACCCAGGATTTCTATTCCGGTATAAATTTTATTTGTTGAACACGAGTTCTTCGCTTTCAAACTACAATGACAGGTTTTCAAAATCAAATACGATAGCGTACTAACCCGTAGCTTCAACATTGATATAAGCTTGGGTGTTTGTTTGAGTGACTTGGATGTAGCTTGTCAACTTGGCTACTATACTCATTATCTGTTTAAGAATCTTGCCAACACATTTTCTTACTATTTACCTATTCATGTAAGTTCTCTAAAGTTAAATTACTATATGCAAACACCCTCATTGACAAGACAAGGTAAAATCTTACATTGTAACCACTCATCCAAGAAAGTCACAGCCTAATAAAACATGCAAACAAGCATGTTGGTTATCCTCTACTACTCCTCTTTCTGTCTCATTCAAAAGTTGGTCTTTCATTGAGTAGCTTAAATCATACAACATTAGCTCTAGTTCTACTTCTACCTTTTCTCTCTCATCAGCTTCTCTTCTAATTTATGAAGCCCCATAAAGCAAAATATATTCACATCTTTGTGCAAAAATTAGCACACATCTTTGGTAATTTCTAATCCAACCCTCCCTCTAAAATCTCGCTTTCATTATCACTTCTCTAAAAATAAGAAACACTAGTAATGCTGATTAGACCAAGTATTTTTAGCCATGGTGTTTACGGTAGTTTATAGAAGATTTTCAAATCTTTTAGCCTACAAAAAATAAAATAATGGATATGTATTTGAAAGTAATTACCAAGATGTAGAGTAATGTTTGAACATTATTAAATTGATTTCAGGAATGTGGACTAGGCTTCTGGTTTGTACATTTTTGAGAAGGCACAAACTTGGACCATAGAGTTTTAAGTTTTTGATGATACATCACTGTAGAATGCTTGTGGATTTTGCATTATAAAGAAGAGTTTTGATTGTGGATCATAGAGCTTAGGCTAAGATGGCTGCAAGTGAACATAGTTTCGAGGTGTTTCTAGTGATTTTAAAAACCTGAATTTAGGAAGTGGTATAATGAAAATATTTCAGAGTACTGATCAAAAGAAATTACCAAATTGTAAATCGTAGATGTTATCCTTTATGTTCATGAATCCAAAGCATTATTGTTATTGAGAACAAGTGCAAGTAGTCAAAACCCAGAATATGAAAAGTTGACTTGAATGTAGCATCATGTTAGTTAAATACTTAGTTCATTTCAGAAAAGAAGGAACAATAGCTATAAACAATTAAGCTAGCAATGAAAAAGGTGGATGCAATTCAGTAATTGCTATATAAAGAAAGGAAAGAAAATCATATGTTAACACCAATTAGGAAAGAAGATCATATGTTCATGACAACTGAATCTTCATATTTTGGGCACCTACATGATGAAATGACTAAACAAGAAACATTGAAAAAAGTTTTGTAATATACTTAACATATTAGAGTTTTCTTTTGTCCAATCACCTCTTTAGATGAATCCACCACCTATTCTATTGCAGTCCATGTTGTCAAGAAATATGATGTTTCCATCACTAGTAGGAAATGCCAATTTTTAAAAGACCAATACTCTAACATAACTTCTAACTTGTCAGTATATGGAAGCTAAAGATTTAGTTATACTCTTATAAGATTTTGATTTAGATTTATACTGGAAGTATAGATCTAGTTATACTCTTATATTTAGACAGTTAACCTCTTTATAGTGGAAGTATATAAGATTTAGATTTAGATAGTTATACTAGGAGTATACAATTACATTTATACTTAGATTTACTTATAAAAAGATTTAGAAAGTCCTATAGTGGAAGCTAAAGTGTTAAGCTCTTTAGATTTAGATAGCTATAACACAGTTCTCTGCAAAAGAAAGTTCAGAATAAAAAGAACTTAATTTTTAAGTAAAAAATCAAGTCTTACTAATAAGTTGACAACTTTTGCATCATTTTATAGGTACAAAAAAATTAAAAACAATACATACTATTAGATAGAAAACACTTTCAACCTCGTTTACATATGCAAGAAGTTTGTTATGACATATAAACAGATATGTGAAGTGCCATTTTAGGTGATCAAAGATCGTTAACATTGAAGACTTGCTTTGTATATGAGCATATTATCTTCCCAAAAAGGATAGAGTCCTAATCTACGTAACCAACCAAATCAAAGCGATAACTCCAAATATCTACACCATAACAGAAGGCTTCTCTATTGAACATAAGAAAAATATATTAGCTCTCCCAACAACTCACTACAAATAAAATAATTTCGCCCTTTGACATACCAATTAAACACTTATCATAAAATCCACATGAATCAAATACCATACACAAATAAATCGAGGTAAATATCACCACTTCTAATTGAAGACAAATACCTCTCAAGCAGACATTGTCTAACCTCCTTCAGATACTCCCTTCCTCGATCAAGGAGACCTGCCTCATATTTCTATCCCCTCCTCCAACCTGCCAGACGAAGTTAACAACAAAACCAATCAACAAACATATCAGGTAAACAAACAATACTAAAGATATTGGAACGCCACTACCTGAAGGGTTTGTAGGGCATAAGCACACTAGAAGGGGGAGATGAATAGTGTGGTATATAAAAAATTGCAAGAATAATCAAACCACAAAAAGCACACGAGATGTATAGTGGTTTCCCTCACTTGGGTACTCCATTACCTAAGTCTCCCGACTTAGGAATTTTTAACCCGATTCCCTCAACTCGGAGAGAATAAATTTACTAATAACCTAAGGTAATTAAAGGGTTACCTCAACCCAATTACAAGATGACAAAAGTAATAGACAATATACAAATTCTAACTAGAATGCGAAAGCAAAAATAGACAATTTACTAAGAACGCAATCGCCTTAGGAACTCGTTGTAACCAGAGAATAGCCTTGTGAAGAGAAACAAGACAAACTCCTTTGCAGCTAGAAAATTGGAAAAAGAAGGTGTAGGCAAAGAGAATATTTTTAGCTTATTGGTTATGTGCTAATGATACTCAAGGAGTGTATATATAGGCCACTAAACACCTCCCCTACGAATACTAGCCGTTAAGGGCAAAAAGGGAAGTGTAGGATTAAGATTAATTGTAAAATAGCCGTTTAGATTAGGCACAATGGTTAGTTGGTACCGGTACTAAACTTTTGGTACTGGTACTGACTGCCTACAATCAGTTCAACAGTGCTTGGGGTATTGGTACTCAGTGCATTCTGTTGAGTACCAACAAAGCCACTTGGTACCGGTACTGATCATAAGTACCGGTACTTGTGACTCACAGGCTATGGGGCTGTGACCTACATGTACCGGTACTAGTGATTAGTACCGGTACTTGTAAGGTCCCGAAAAAACCAAGTGCACAAACTATAACCATTTGGTATCGGTACTCACGATGAGTACCATACTTGTTCACAGTTTGGGACTTAGGCCCAAACCTATGCCTAGCATGCACCGATACTTAGGGCCAATACTAGTACTTGCTACAAGTACCTATTATTATAAGTGTAAGTCAACTTTTAGAGTAAGCCCATCTAAACTATACGACTTTATTTTGAAAGAATCGATTTTGAGTTGAAAAGATAAACGATTGAGCATTAATATGAACCCTAATTATCTCTACTTTGACTTTAACTCCTAGATTATTTTTTACTTGTTAGGAGAAATACAAAGATTCTAAAATACAATAAATGAAACAAAATCTATAATCTTCTGCATTCATATCTTCAATGCTATCTTGTTGCTTGCTAGCATCCACAAATTCTATTTCCTGTATAGTCCTGTAACACTTCATAACCTCATTAGACTTTAAAATAGTTTTGTTAACGCCAAAACACAAAAGAGAAGTGGAACTAGGTTCCAACACTGGCTACCCAAGTTCTTCTCAAATGCCTCCTCCTCCTCCTCAATCACCACAAATAGCACCACCCAAAGCAAAGCATCCACCACCCATGGAAGGTACTTATAGTTTCGTGAAACCCTCACCCTCCACTTTATTAGTCTCCATGAGTGAGCACTGATGCAACCATAGGATGAGAAAGCAGAGCTAAGGGCCCTCATTGCCATCTAGCGAAACAGAGCTACCGATGGGAAACAACACCAAACCCACTTTTATCGATAAATCAAAGCATGCAAAGAGGGTAGGAAATGTGACTACAAGCCTTAAAAGAGGGCAACAACAGATACAAGACATAAAGCAATGGCATTTGATAAGAGTAGACGATGCAATAACCACAATAAAGAGCATCACAGGGACCTGCCATGGCCAAAGTCCCTTGCCATCTACGATGAAGACAAAGCAAAAGCTTCTCAACCTACGAACATCATAGGGAGTACATGCCGATGTTGCATGATAACGAACGCATCCATGCACAGCGATACAAAGCCCTTTACTCAATACAAGAAACCTCCAATTGATAACCAATCAAATCGTAAACATGACTTTAATGAGGAAATGCATGACTTATCTACCTTGATGATC
Organism: Thalassia testudinum; assembly: GCA_037157565.1. Taxonomy (NCBI): domain Eukaryota; kingdom Viridiplantae; phylum Streptophyta; class Magnoliopsida; order Alismatales; family Hydrocharitaceae; genus Thalassia; species Thalassia testudinum. The sequence goes on from JAZHRO010000014.1 coordinate 27,749,428, forward strand.
ATTGAAGAAGGTCCGCCAACAAAGGACGGATGCACGACAATGGCCTCGCTAACAACTCACGCCTTCCCTTCGCATCGCGTAGCTTTGGTTGTTAGGGTTTCGTGGGGCTGCGGGGGGTTCGAGAGCAGAGGAGAGGAGATTGTGTCAAAGGGGCAGTTGAAGTAAAGTCTTATGCAGGCAGAATAAGAGTAGGGCATTAACCAATTTCACTACCAGGGTAGAATCTACCAACCCCGGTATGAAGTTTACATTTCTAGCTTTACCTGCTTCTGGGTTTTAAGAGCCTAAACATGGCGTTGCAAGCCCAATTCCAGCTACCAAACAGGGCCTAAGGGTTCCTTTGTGTCTAAAACTACCAACCTTCTACCATGACCCTTTTGATATTGTCAACTCTAAGGATGTGCAGCCAAAGCACAAAATAATTGATTATATTTTTGAGTTGAATTTTACATGGACAAACAACCCCATTGATTTAGACCTACTTATTGTCCAACATTTTAGACTTGGGTTGCACACCACCAAACCACAGGCCTAGCCCCACAAGCATAATGATCTCTGATTCTGGGTAATTTTCTTCCAGAACCTTAGAACCACCCGACCCTGGGGCATGGGTCTGCATCACAATCTCGTCCACATCTGTGGACATCCACTCCTTGCGGGTCCTAAAATTGATCTTATATTGATCTTGACCCACACTTGTGAATTCTTAATTTCTTCTTTGTTTGTATAGTGTGCCTAGCTGAAGGCACTAAACCTAGCATTTGTACAGTCTGACTCAGAACTGACTAGAGCATCATGGAATACAGGTGATATTTTTCTAATTCTACCCTTTTCTCATGCCTTCTATTTCCAATGAGGGCATTACATTAGCTAGTCATGGAGGGGTGTGATAACATTGCACAAGGGGGTGATAATTACGTTGAATATGGCCCATCATAAGAATAAAAGGCACAACATAAGTAGAATGGGAGCATTGTATGCATCATGTACCAAGATTGCTTATAAAACTGTGTTAATGGCCATTTGTGTAAGCACTTGTCAAAGAAAGCCTCAGGTGAGCAATCGGACCGCACGGATGGATTTAGAATGATGAACGGAGTCTAACGGACTCAAGATCGGCCAAATCCGACATCCGGAGCTCCTACAATGGGCCCAAGAAGTTCTGACCGTTGATCTAGAGATCAACGGCTCTCATTACGCCACGTCACCCCCACTCCACCGCACGCCACCTCTTCATCCAGTCGAGATCAGATCTCGGCCGTCGATCTTTGATCGAATGGCCGAGACTCGAGCGCCCGCCAGCAGTTGCCGCGACAAAGCGCGGGCGTGGCGCAACGGTTAGCGCACATGCCCGCACGCACGCGATGCGGGTTCGAGCTGCGCGGAGTGTGAAATCGAAGACAAAGGTTGCGTACGGAGAAATTGGGCCGCCCGATCAGCAGCGGGCAGTTGAGATTTCGCCACGTAGCGCACCCACAGCTCGCGAGTGCCCACGCACGTGAGCACACCGGGCGATGACGCCCGCGCACACGCGTGCCCAAGGCGTGATCCAAGTGTAGCCGAGGAGAGATCACAGGCGTCCAATCTTTGATCGGACGGCTCTCACGCAACGACCACGGATCAAGCGTGAAGAAGAAATAGCGTGCGCAGTTGACCGGCAGGCTGGAGGGCTTCACTGACGCTTTTGGAGTGGTTTTAGCGACGTTCTAGATGTCGCTAAAGCCCCTTCTTCTTTTAGAAAACCCTTAACTCTATTTAGACCCCCTCCAACCACTCATTCAAGGCATTCACTTCCCTTGCAACTACTCCACCCCTCTCTTAGCTAGCTTTAGGCCCTCTTGTAATCACCAGAGATGACGAGCCACCGACGAAGCCTCCTTCACCGCCGTGGCTGCCTCGTCGCTCTCCCTCCTCTCTCTCTCTATCTCTCTTTTAAGCTTTCCATTACTTTTGTTTAAGCATGTATTTAATGTTGTAATCTATGAACTAAAAGTGCATGATTAATGAAGTTATTTTCTGTTCAGTTGTTACTTTAATTTCTGTATAGATGCATGATCAAACAAGAAACACTCACCCTAATCTCTCTCTCTATCTCTCTCTCGCTTTTCAAATTGCACCTCCGCAAGCAAAACTCCGCGCTTTCCGTGACAACAAGTGATAAGAAAAATCCGATTTTCATGCCTCCCTGAGACCGACACTCAGACTCACCTCCGTTTTTTTACTTTAAAATCGACATTGTAAGTGAGACTATAACGACACTTCTTAACACACACGCACAATCGCATGCCAGTTTTTGGCACCGTTGTCGGGGAGTCAACGGATTTGTTTTATCACCTCCATTCCACATTCATTCTCAAATCATCTAATGCCCTATTTTCCTTTTTACTTTATGGTTACAGGAATTCGACGTGTGGACGGCGAAGCGACACATCCCACGACGGTAGCAAGGGAGTAGGCGCTACGAGGATCGATAGTGAGTAATTTTTCTCTCATGATTGTTTGCTTGCGTAAAAAAACTAAAAAAAATTTGTAAAATTGAAAAAAATTGGCGTGGTATATGGTTGCTTGACCCACATCCTTAACACATCACCCCACAAAAAAATGTACACTCTAACATTCTGAATAAATTCTTGGAGTGTTCTTTTCTTTTTCTTGAGTGGTGTTTGCGAAGCCACCATGAGTTGACCTAGGCTGCACCACTCAACCGTAAAATCGACTCATCTAATAGAAGCTGCATGATCATTAGGATGAGTACATTAGGGTTTTAGAGCCTCTACAGAATAAAAGGAAATCTACTTTCACCAAATTGTGTGCAGAACTTGACGTGCCCACTGAAACTTGTTTGAAAACATTAAGACACGTCAACCCTAAAAAAATACTAAAGTAAGGATGAAACACTAAAAGACATCACATCTTAAAAAATCCTTGCTTGAAAACCATGTTTTGCTAGAAGCACACACCTTGAAAGTGGAAAATTAAGAGGCACCACCCCAATCAACGCCTTATCACATAACCCTAAGCACAAGCACTATCCTAACCCTTTAAAACTGAGTAGACATGCCCTAGGCAGGACTGAGTTAAGTCTCGAAAGGCGAGGTTTTGTTCTCTGGGCACTTGGCTTTCATTCCCTTGGTAGAATCTGGTGACTAGGCTGCGGGGCAGTGTCAAACGACCGCGGTTGTGGGGTCTACGGAACTGGAGGTGCAAGCCAAAGGAAGAACCTTCCCTGCAATCCCCTCATAATCAACCTGGCCAGATTAGCCTTGGGAAGGGGAGTCCAGTGCTTACGGACTTAATCACCCTTTGTGAGATTTCTAGGTCTCCTAAGGAATACACCATAAGGACTAGGCTTGTGTGCTTGATTGAAACACATTTCTCGCATCTGTCGCCCTTCGCGTCCCCTCCTATTCTTCTCTAGTGTATCATGGGAGACGCTCACTGCATCTAGAGTTGTGTGTTTTGGGGCAGGAATCTAGGCGACGTAATTCTGTTGGAAACATGGCTGAACCTAGGGTAGATGAGGCTGAAGATCAACTCCCACCAGACGCTACGGCCATCATCCAAGCCCAAATTAATGCTAACCACCGGCTTCAGCAACAACAAATCCACACCATCATGCAAGCCATAAAATAGTTACAGAACCCATAAGAACAACCACCACCACCTTTCCAAGACATACCAGGGCAACCACCACTTGATTTACCACCATTTCAGGATCAGCCGAGGCCCCTCCGCAATTTCTATAATCCCTCTGCTATTAGATTCGAGCCACACCTTAGGATCCCCGAGGGGGGAGATGATTTTGAGCTAAAATCGAATGTCTTAAGTCTGATCCAGAGCCACTTTCATGGAAGCTCAAATGAGGACCCCTTTCAGCACCTAGAGGATCTCGACCGCATAGTGCGAACTGTGAAACCTAGGAACATTGGCCTTGACATTATTCTAATCAAGATGTTTCGCTTCTCATTAAGAGACAAGGCTTCTCATTGGCTTAGAACCCTAGGTAGACCCATCACCACCTGGGAAGAACTGAGGCATGCATTTTTAAAGAAATTCTTCCCCATAGGAAAGACCAATGCCCTCAGAAGAGCTATCACTACCTTTACACTCCAGGGTGGGGAACAATTTCATGAGGCGTGAAAAAGATTTAATGAGCTTTTGAGGAAATGCCCACACCACGAAGTGCCAAGGTGGCAATTGGCCCAGATTTTCTATCATGGTCTGGATAGCAACCTGCGGAACTTCGTCGATGCCTCATGCGGGGGGAACTTCCTGAACAAAGATGAGGAGAGCGCATTTGAGCTCTTTGAGTCTATGAGCGAGAATTCGCTGAATAATGCCTCTATGTCCCAGTTCAACAGGTCTAGTCAACCCCGTGGTGGGATTTATGAGGTGTAAGCAAATTCTGGAATGGTTGACATGGACATCATTGCCAAGAAATTGGATCAAGTGGAATTGGTGGACAAAAAGATTGATGAGCTACTAAACCAGACCAGGAACCCCTTACAGACTTTCTCCCTAGCAAAGGGAATGCATAATATTGACCTGGTCCAACCCTTAACCCAACTGAACCTGGAACAACCCCTGACCACGTTCCAGGGAGGGAGCTGTGCTCCCTCAACCCTCGATTACTCCCTTCCTTCTCCATCAACATCGGCTATCCTTGAAGATGTGCAAGCTGTCCAAGGTTATGCGAAACCAGACCCTTTCTCCAACACTTACAACACTAGCTGGCGTAACCACCCCAACTTTGGTTGGACAAACCAGAAACCATCGCAATTCCAAAACCAGCCTAGGCCAAACTAGCAGCCACACTTGCCCCCTATCAGCAAGGACCACCAGTTGGACTCCAATATAATCAGAATAGGGCGGCCCCTCCCCCACAAAACCAAATGGATACCCTAATAAAGATGATGGCTGACATGAACCAGAAACATCAGGAGGAAATGGCCTTGGTAAAAAGACAGTTAAGCCAACTCTTGGATTGTAAACAACAAGGATCCCTACCTTCCCAACCACAACCGAACCTGCGAAACATAATTAATAGAGGCCCCAATTCACAAGGGTTCCAAAACAACCCCGGGCAGGCTCACATGGTCCAGCCAGCCCCGCAAACACCTCCTGGGTTTAGTGCTTCTTCGTCCTCGTCTTCTCAAGGATCAACCCATGGCCCCAATGCCTCTACGAATGCGGTGACCTTGAGAAGCGGCACCAAAACCCAGGATCCCAAATGGCCGACTCTCCCCGAGACTTCACCCACTGAAGAGGCACCGACCAAGGACTTAGACATAGAACCAATCCACATTCAGACACCCTACCCTGAGGCCTTGGAAACAATCAAGAAAAAGAAGAATGTTGTAGAAACTGAGGAGCTGTTGGAAATCTTTAAGCAAGTACAGATTAATATTCCACTCCTTGAAGCCGTCAAACACATCCCTGCTTACGCCAAGTTTTAAAAGGATGCATGTACACCCAAGCATAAGCCGAGACCTCAAGCACCTAGGAAAGTTGTACTCTCTGAGAAAGCAAGTTCCGTAATATCAAGCAACCTTCCACTCAAGCGAACTGACCCAGGAGCGCCCCTGATTTCTTGCAATATCGGGGACATGACGTTTGATAGAGCACTCCTAGACCTAGGTGCTTCTATCAATCTGATTCCAACAACCCTGTACCATCAATTTGCTTTTGGAGAGCTGACACCAACCCTTGTCACCATCCAGCTGGCTGATAGATCAGTGAAAACCCCAAAGGGGGTTGTCAAGGACGTGATTGTACGGGTCAAGGACTTCTATTTCCCGATCGACTTTTTGGTGCTCGACATGGAAGTCCCTAAAAAATTACAGAATGCACCCATAATCTTAGGCAGACCTTTCTTAGCTACGGCTAAAGCAAACATTGATTGCGACACGGGATGTATGGAAATCGCCTTCAGGGACAGGAAAATGCAATTGGATATCTTCCGGGTGACAAAGTCTTTTGATTGCGATTGCATTGAGGAACATGATCCCGTGGAAACTCTAATCGAGGAATGCCTCACCCTCAATTCTGTATCAGACCACCAAACCCGTAGTGATTGTTCCGACCCGTCACCATCATTACCCGTGGACCTCTGTAAGGCTGAGTACCATCACACGACACCATTTGAAGAGATCGATGTTGATCAACTACCGCCCTTTCCCTTCCCATCGACTGTGGTCCCACCCACACCACCATCGCATGGTGGGTGTGCATTGATTATAGGAAGCTCAATGAATCCACTAAGAAGGATCATTTCCCCTTGCCATTCATTGACTAAATCCTTGAAAGATTGGTAAGGCTGAAGTATTTTTGCTTCTTGGATAGATATTCAAGATATAACCAAGTCGCAATTGCTCCAGAAGATCAGGAAAAGACCACATTCACTTGCCCGTATGGCACGTTTGCATTCCGTCGAATGCCGTTCGGGTTATGCAATGCACCTACGACCTTCCAGCGTTGCATGCTAGCCATTTTTTCAGAAATGGTGGGTGAATACTTAGAGGTCTTTATGGATGATTTCTCTGTATTCGGGAATTCATTCGACCATTGTCTGAGCAACTTGGAGAAAATCCTGAAACGATGTATCGAGGTTAACCTGGTGTTAAGTTGGGAAAAGAGCCATTTTATGGTTCAAGAAGGAATTGTCCTTGGTCACATCATATCGCATAGGGGCATTGAGGTAGATCGGGCTAAGGTTGATTTAATTTCCAAACTTCCACCACCTAGTTCGGTTCGACAGATTTGCTCCTTCCTAGGACATGTTGGCTTCTACCGAAGGTTCATTAAAGACTTTTCCAAGCTTTCCAAACCCTTGACCGACCTTCTAGGCAACGACGCCATCTTCCACATGTCTTCTGATTGCATCCAAGCTTATTACACCCTCCGGGACTTAGTCTCCACTTCACCTGTACTTCAACCCCCAGACTGGTCCCAAGACTTTGAGATTATGTGTGATGCATCAGATTTTGCCATAGGCGCTGTCCTGGGACAAAGGCAAGACAAGAAGCTCGTGGTGATCTACTATGCGAGCAAAATGTTGGACGAGGCCCAACGTAATTATACGGTCACAGAGAAAGAGTTGCTCGCTGTAGTCTTTGGACTTGAAAAGTTCCGATCATACTTGCTGGGATCCCACGTGATTATTTACACTGACTATTCAGCCATCTGGCACCTGTTGGACAAAAAGGATGCAAAGCCTAGGCTCATCAGATGGATCCTACTTTTGTAGGAATTTGACCTAGAAATCCGAGACAAAGCCAGATCGAAGAATGTGGTGGCTGACCACTTGTCTAGACTTCATCCAGACCACATTGGACCCTCCCTACCTCTATTTGACGCCTTCCATGATGAACACATCCTGGCCGTGCAAGATAAGAAAATGCCGTGGTATGCTGACTACGTCAACTACTTGGTTGTAGGACAATCCCCGTACAGCTGGTCCAGACAGCAATGGGACAGGTTCTTGGCTGAGGCCAAGCACTATTTCTGGGATGATCCCATGCTGTTTCGCCTCTATGCTGACCAGATCATCAGGAGGTGTATCCTCAAAGACGAAGTTCAGAATGTGCTTTCCTTTTGTCATGACCAGGCTTGTGGCGGCCACTTCTCTGGAAAGAAAACAGCTGCAAAAGTTTTGCAGTCTAGATTTTACTGGCCGTCCCTATTTAAGGATGCACACAAATTTGCCAAGACTTGCTCATGCTGCCAAACGCTGGGGACCATGACCAAGAGAGATATGATGCCCCTTCAGCCTATTTTGATTGTCAAAATCTTCGACGTTTGGGGTATCGATTTTATGGGCCCCTTTCCACCATCCAACGGCTTCGAGTACATCCTGGTCTCTATAGACTATCTTTCCAAATAGATTGAAGCCGTCGCCACCCGCCGATGCGATCATGGGACAGTCATGGACTTTGTTAAGAAGAACATCTTTTCCCTATTTGGAATACCCAAGGCCATGATCAGTGATGGTGGAAGCCATTTTATCCATTCCCAATTCCGTGCCCTACTTAGAAAATACGGGGTGAACCACCACATTGCTACCCCGTATCATCAACAAACAAATGGGCAGACTAAGGTCTCAAATAGACAAATCAAGAACATTTTACAGAAGATTGTGAGACCTGACAGGAAAGACTGGTCCACACGACTTAATGATGCCCTGTGGGCATATAGGACCGCTTTCAAGACCCCGATAGGCATGTCGCCTTATGGCCTGGTCTTTGGCAAAGCCTGCCATCTTCCTGTCGAATTGGAACACCGGGATTACTGGGCTGTCAAGCAATGTAACATGGATCCCCAGTTAGCCGGTGTGCAAAGGACACTCCAATTATCTAAGCTCGAAGAAATTTGTCGGGATGCCTTTGACAATTGTTGACTATATAAGGAGAAAATGAAAGCCATCCATGACCGACTCCTTCATAGAAAAACCTTTGAGCCTAACCAGCAAGTTTGGCTGTTTGACGCCCGCCTAAAACTCTTCCCAGGGAAACTCAGGTCCAAATGGACTGGACCATTTCAGGTGGTTATGCCTTACTCGAATGGGGTAGTTGAAATCACTGATCTTAACACTGGGCACATTTTTACAGTTAATGGTCAAAGATTGAAGTATTTCCTAGCCCAGGTTCCCTCAAAGGAGAGTGTCACCCTCGTTGAGGGATGACACGGAGCACCGCCCAGCTGGAGGCGTTAAACCCAGCGCTTCCTGGGAGGCAACCCAAGAGATTCAGACTAATCCGGTATTTTACGTCACTCAAGTACTATCTTTTTGAACCCTTATGCATCCATGTACTTCCCAATGAGGACATTATCCAACTTAAGCATGGGGGGGTGGTAAATTACATAATCCTAAGCTCATTTAATCAGTCTGAATAAATAAAAAAAAAATTGAATTTAGGAAGAAAACTTAGGCATTAGAAACTTGTCAATAGTGGAAAATAATACAAAAAGAACTTAAACACTTAGAATTTTTAGGCCTTCAGGCTTAATCAGCCCTGGTGTCCATTAAAATGTGGATTTAGCTTCGAATCCTTGCAACCTTAAGCTATTCTAATCCACCTACTAAATAAGGTGATAAGTATACGACTTATCAACTCACACTCTAACTCAGAAAAACTTTGAGTCTAAGCATTTGCACACATTTTTGCACAGACTCACTTCTCAGAGATTTTGACAAAAATTGGTTAGCTAATGAACTCTCTAGGGTGGTATGGTTGGCAAGTTATCGTGGGTAACAGCCCATTGGTAGGCTGTCCAAAACCCAGCCACAGACTATTTCTTCTTCATTGCCTCTAGGTACATTTGAGATCAGGGAAGCCACCTACGAAAAAAAAAGGAGAAGAAAAGAAAATAAACCACACTTCACCGCACAAGTATGGCTGGCAAGTGATCGTGGGTAACAGCCCATTGGTCGGTTGTCCAGAGCCCAGCTCAATAACTACACAAAAAGACCAGAACACTTAAGGAAGAAGCGGGGAAGTAGTACAAGCCGGGGAGATATACACTAGAAAAATCCTTGTGTTGACCCCAATTAAAACAAACGTAGTGAGAAAGCTACCAATCGAACAAATACACCTTCAGGCAAATTTATTTCCTTTTCCTATCACCTAGAGGCATAGAAACCCGAACTCTGTCTCAATTACTGTTAAGTGAGTCTATCACAACATTCACACCAAGATGCTTAGCACTTAGGGTTTTGACCGAGTTTTAGGTAGGTTGGGTAGTCGTAAAAAGTTACCAACCCACACTAAATTCCGAAAATTTTTGTTTAAAGAAAACAAAAAATATATATATACATATACATATGCATAGTTATATACATTAAGGCAAGGATTCGGGCGATTCGTATTTTGCCAGACACCTAGGCACTGCTTAGTCTTTGTAGATTAAGATCTTTGTATATTTGCTCCTATTGACAAGTGACGAAATGTCTAAGCAATTACTTCTTGAATTCTGAAAGGAAATAAAGGCTAGAATAAACCTTGCTAGAGACTAGCAAGGAGTAAGCATGGGGGTATGATAACACTACACAAGGGGGTGATAATTATGTTGAATATGGCCCATCTTAAGAATAAAAGGCACAACATAAGTAGAATGGGAGCATTGCATGAATCATGTACCAAGATTGCTTATAAAACTATGTTAATGGCCATTTGTGTAAGCACTTGTCAAAGCAAGCCTCAGATGAGCAATCAGATTGCACGGATGGATTCAGAACGATGAATGGAGTCCAACGGACTCAAGATCGGCAAAATTCGACATCTGGAGCTCCTACAATGGGCCCAAGAAGTTCTGACCGTTGATCTGGAGATCAACGGCCCTCATTGAGCCATGCCACCCCTGCTCCACCGCACGTCGCCTCTTCATCTAGCCTAGATCAGATCTCGACAGTCAATCTTCGATTGAATGGCTGAGACTCGCACGCCCACCCGCAGTCGCCGTGACAAAGCGCGGGCGTGGCGCAACGGTTAGCGCACACGCCCGCATGCACGCGACGCGGGTTCGAGCCGCGCGGAGCATGAAATCAAAGACGAAGGTTGCACGAGGTGAAATTGGGCTGCCCGATCAGCAGCGGGTGGCCGAGATTTCGCCACGCGGCGTGCCCACAGCTCGTGAGTGCCCACGCGCACGCGCACACCAGGAGATGACGCTAGCACACACGCGCGCTCGAGGCACGATCCAAGCACAGCCGAGGAGAGATCGGACGGCTCTCACGCAGCGGTTGCGGATCAAGCATGAAGAAGAAACAGCGCGCGCAATTGATCGGCAGGCTGGAGGGCTTCACCGACGCTTTTGGAGTGGTTTTAACGACGTTCTGGATGTCACTAAAGCCCCTTCTTCTTTCAGAAAGCCCTTAACCCTATTTAAACCTCCTCCAACCACTCATTCAAGGCATTCACTTCCCTTGCAACTACTCCACCCCTCTCTTAGCTAGCTTTAGGCCCTCTTGTAATCACCAGAGACGACAAGCCTCTGACGGAGCCTCCTCCACCGCCGTGGCTGCCTTGTCGCTCTCCTTCCTCTCTCTCTCTCTATCTCTCTTTTAAGCTTTACATTACTTTTGTTTAAGCATGTATTTAATGTTGTAAGCTATGAACTAAAAGTGCATGATTAATGAAGTTATTTTCTGTTCAGTTGTTACTTTAATTTCTGTATAAATGCATGATCAAACAAGAAACACTCTAACCCTAATCTCTCTCTATCTCTCTCTCGCTTTTCAAACCGCACATCCGCAAGCAAAACTCCTCACTTTCCGTGACAACAAGTGATAAGAAAAATCTGATTTTCGCACCTCCCTGAGACCGACACTCAGACTCACCTCCGTTTATTTACTTTAAAATCGACGTTGCAAGTGCGACTATAACGACACTTCTTAACACACGCATAATCGCACGTTAGGGTGGATTCATTTTTAAATCATATTGTCAGCTCTGTAGATTTCTTGTAAATGTACATTATTTTTTCCTTTACTATTAAAAAAAATTGAATTAGGAAAAGAGAACTTGGGTATTAGGAGTCTTTCAACTTTATGAAAGGCTACAATAGGACTTAAACACTTAGACCCTTTAGGTCTTCATGCTTAATCAGCCCGATTGTCCACTAAAATGTGGACTTGTTTCTCAAGTCCTTACCATTCTTAAATTCATTTCTAATTGGTTGATAAGTTGGGGTGATAAGTACACAACTTATCAACCTGCCCTCTAATTTGAGGGGACTTATAGTCTAAGCATCTACATACTATTTTCACCGACTCACCTTTCGATAGTTTTAAAGGGAATTGGGTAGCTAATGAACCTTGTAGGGTGGTATGGCTAGCAAGTTGTCATGGGTTTGACGTCCCATTGGCCGGTTGTCCATAGTCTAGTCACACGATTGTTGAATGCTCTAAATCAGTGTTTTAAAGGAATGTGATGTAGTATAGATGATAAATCGCGTAGAACACTTAAATTTGTAGCTCAAAAGAAATTATGAGGTCGAACACAGGGAGAAATATAGCAATTTATCTCAAGATCTCAATTTTAAACAAGTATATAGCAATGTAATAGCAATTTCAAGCACAAATGATATAGGTATAAATTCAAGAGTCAATGTGGCAAAAAGATTAGGGTAAAAATGGTGATTTGAATCACCAAATTACCCTATTACAATTCTACTTAAATAATGCAATAGTATCAATCAACTAAATGGCACCTCAACTTAAGTGCTATAGTGTCTCAGAACCAGCTCTTTTTCCTTCAGGCCTCAAGGAGAGGCACAAGCACAGCACAACACCAATAGAGGCGAAGGCCTCTTCAGATTTTGCTAAGTACAAAGAGTAACAGAGGGCAAAACCACCCCCCCACTCTCTCTCTCTTTCTCTTCCTCTTCTCTCTCGGATCGGGCAAACTAGACCAGACCCGGGTAACTGGACAATCGAATCAAGACCTAGACCCGCGTTGCATGAGTGTGGGTGAGGGCGTGGGCGAGTGTGTGAGGCGTTGTGTATGTGAAGGCATGGTAGGGTGTTGGGATCATAGAGCGTGCATTTGATCAAAAATGCATCGTAGTATAGTTGCGAAATACGATCAACAAAAATAATTTCTAAGATAACGAGACTTAGAGTCCCGGTCGTTCGTCTCTGGGAGGCATTTTTGGAAATGTAGATTTGAAATCGATCTTGCTCACTCTACTTGCTTAAAATCGCACGTCGGTTTCTAATCGCCGGATCAATGTTCGGCCACTTTCATTATTAACCCTAATTACGTGTGTGTGTGTTAGGTAGATGACAAATGTGAAAGTGTGAGTTTCAGTACGTACGATTCTAGTTATGTGGTGGCTATTTACAGAAATGCATTAATAGTTAGATCCTTGATATTTTCAAGTACCGACATGCTAGTAGCAATAGATAGTAATTAAGAGCAGGCAACTTTAATCAGACAAAAAAATATATTGCAACAAGGTTCATGGTGATTTTCACACATAGATATATACATATATAGAAAAATATTTTCTTTGATTTATGATGGTGTTTGCAACATAAAGCTCATGGAAAACTTGTAGAGGAATGCTTGAAAACATAAATCTAGCTAGTAGAAAATGATTGCATACATGAATCTAAGGGGGGATTATGCATGCATCATTGGGGGAGAATATAGAGCTACACTATTAAGTAGTAAATAAAGCAGTAAAACTATAAAGAACTATAAGCTAATCTATCAAAACTAAGGGCATTCAGAGGTGGGCTCCAATGGCCTTTGACTTGGTTGAGAGGAGAAGGAGGGGCGGCCAATGGAGCTTAGGCCAGCCCTTGGAAAGAGGTTGAGGAGGTGATCCAACATCTTGGCATGGAGATGGTGGTGGCCATGGTGAAGCTAGCCGTGAAGGTGGAGTGGAGGTGGAATGAAACTAAGCTAAAATGGAGCCAATAGTGAATGGGTCCAAAGTGCCACCCCTTAGGTCTTTTTATAGACCTAAGGGAGACTCTCTAGAGAAGTGTGGAACTCTCTAAAGAGAGTCCCAAGTATGGCCATCCAAGGAGAGAGAGTGGGTGGTTCTTAGATCCACCAAAAGTGGATCTAAGAGAAAGACTGATCCTTGGTTGCTATTTTTGGCAACCAAGGTGGCACCACCTTTGGAAAGTCGTAGAATACTCTAGGTGGTGTGGGAGTGCATGAATGGGTGTGTGTGTGTGTGTGTGTGTGTGGTCATGCCCTAAGCGGTTAGGTGGATTAGGATAGGTTCTAATGGGTTTAGGTCTAGGTTAGGTCTCAAATTAGGGTTACAAACCCTAATTCACTAAGACAAAGTGCAATTAAACTGAATACAAGTTTAATTGGGTGTGTGGAAACTTAATTGAGAGTAAAACAACTCAATTAAGTTAGGTCTAGGTCAATTGGACTCTCACTAAGTCCAATTGGACAGTGTATGCAGAGATCAGGGCTCAATTGGACTTAATGAGTCCAATTGAATAGGCTGATGGAATTGACTAGGATCCAAGTAAATTAGGTTTAGTGAGGACCTAATTAGGTCCTTAGGGAGGTCTAGAGGTGATGTACTAGGGTTATGGCACCTTAATTTAGGTTCCTAGGGGGCTAAAGTAGGGTTTAGGGAGCTAGAGATCCAAGATCAAGGCTTGAATCTCAAAATAGGCTCTGGAGGGAAGTTCTGGATGTCTGATAAAAGTGTCAAATGAATTATAGTGAAAAATCAAAAGTCCAGACTTATTGTCTAGTTGTCCAATCAGAGTCTAGAGGGATTATAGGTTCTATCTTGGCTATTCTACAGAAATTGGACGTCTGACCAAGTGTCTGGACGTCCAATAACACTGTAAAAGTGGGTTTAAGGTGTGCGGGAGTTGGCTAAGGATTCTGGACGTCCTATAACTTATCTGGATGTCCAGATAGAGGTTGGATTAGGGTCTTAAGGTTTCCTAGGGTGCGGTGACCTAATCTAAGGGTGGTTAAGGCTTGAGGAAGCTTCTAGGCTATCCTAAGGCTAGGATGGACCTAAGTTCTTCACAATTTATTGCTTTATTCCTACTTAATAGAATAGCATACCTTAACTCGCTTACATTATTACCTACTACATCTAATCTAGGTCTTCCCCTCCAGCTCTACTGCAACACCAGTTATTCTTTATTCTTCAAATCCAGCTTTAGATCCAGCTTTAGATCTAGCTTTTGATCAGCTTATTACTTGCAATTGACATAATGCACCTAATCAGTACATTATAGCATTATTTTATGCATAACTAAAAGAAAGTAGTAAATTTTCTAGTAATGCTTATGCATACATGACTTACCCTAACTTATGCTAAGTCTTAGCCTAATTTAGGTCAATTAGGACTTATGATTGTTGCACAATCATACCCCCATAACTAAATCTTGCTAGTCCCTAGCAAATGCAAAATTAAATTATTCACAGAAGGATCCCTGAGGGATTCATTATTTTATCAAGTGTATGCCTAGAGATTTTTCTCCTTTTGTTTTCATCCTATGCTCTAGAAATCCAGACAATTATGAAAGTGTAGCTATGTAGCTTTTGCAACGGATTCGAGTGAAAAACTAATTCACCTCTAAAGCCTGTTCTTGACCCCTAGTAAAAATTCTAGTGGGATAGGCAGACTTCTTCCCTTGGGGTATTCAAGATATTCTATGAATTCCACTTGACTTTGAGCTTAGGTAGAGAATCTTAGGAAAAAGATTATATATTTGGTGATTCACTCTCAACTGGTGCTACATAGAATTTAGTACTTCAGAATCTAGATTCCCAAATTATTAAGTAGCTCAACTCAGGGAAAGACGAGAAAAACTATGCTCTCTTTTGCTTCCTTTGTATTCATTCTCTTTTTTTCTTTTTCTTTTTCTTAGAGCTCACAAGCTCACCAAATTCACACATATGACCTGTATTTGGTGGTCTCACTTGGCATTAACACTATAATTGATTTCCCATAACTCTAACACTAAGTCAGAATTCCTCAATCAGTATTTGGGCGGTCAGAAACACAAGAAAGGTGGGTTAAGGCCTTATTTGGTGGATCTCAAATTTATTTTGTGGTATTACCTTAATGCAACTAAAATAAACTTTAAATATTCATTCTTTTTTTCTTTGCCTTTTCTTCTTTTTCTATTTTTTTTTTCAATTTTTCTTTCTTTTCATCATTTTTTTCTTTTTTTTTCTCTTTTTTTTTTAACATAACACAACTAGCATACATCCATAAACTTTATTGAGGCATTATTAGGGATTGGTGTTACTCAAGAGACATTGGATGACTTATTTGGTGGAAGTGCTTACTCACAACACCGGGGGAGATGGATAGGATGGTGTATTTCTGACCTTGACATCAATACCCTCCTTCAGTCGAGGATTCCGTAAAGAATGGTCATAACCATCCACCTTAGCCCTAATTTTATGAAAAATCGCTCTCCACGTATTTGTCTTATTTGGTGGCTCTCAAAATTCACACAAAATGTATACGCAGGAATCGAGAGTGAAAACTATTCCTTATCTCTGAGTATCGTCACCTAATTATCTAAGATTCCAGATTCCTTACACTAATCTTAGAGCACCAATGTTCTTTGCTCTCATCTTACACTATTTGGTGGATTTTTGGAAGAAAATCTGCCTGACTCCCAAAACACTGTCCAGGGGTTCAGGAGAAGAAGCTTTGCTTCTTCTTGATAGACTAAAGATGTTTATTAGCCTGTATCATGAATCCATTGTAAATTCTACATGTGTGTGAAAAATTGTACTGGATTCCAGATTACAGGAATCAACTAGAGGTTAAAATTCCTAATGCATTCTCTTAATAAAATAATCTTATTCATGGATGCACTATGTATATATGCTATAAACAAGTAACCTCTTATATTCATACTTTGTGAAATTTCCCTTTTTGGGTTACATTCAACTTGACCCTAAATATAGAACAAAAGGTGAGCAGGTGAGTCAGAAGTGGCTGTTGCGGACGATCTTTAGCTCCAATGTGAGCATTGGAGGTGGAGTCGGTTGTTCTTTTATTTATGGTCCTAAAGTACATTTGACATGCAGCTCTGAGGCTTTCCTAAATGTTGGCATAAAAATTTTTAGTTTTGTCGTATCTACCCCCCCATGCCTAAGTTCTTGCATGTCCTCATGCATGAATTTTAAAGAAAATAAATACAACAGGGAGTAAATGGGTAGAGATCACCTGGAATTGCTCCTAAAATTTTCACGATGTGGAACTATGTCCCACGTCTTCTTCGTGTGGTCACTACAACTGATGTGCTTCTTATTATAGTTGAGGATGACACCTGCTGCTACAATTGGAGACCTGGAAGGCTTCCTGGGACTGGGCCACACCATCTGGGAGTGGTAATGACGAAGAACACAGTCGGAGAAGTGCAGCTGAAGCTGAAGATGATGGTGGCGATGATGGAGCTCCAACGTATACCTGAAATGCAAAATACAGCCTCTTAACCTTGTCAGAAAATCTCAGGAGGATCGCTGGATGTCGACGAGTGCGATGGTGGTTGTGGCGTCACGTGAGGGTGTGTGTGGAGGTCTAGCAACCTTGAGAAGGTGGTGTGGTGAGGATGGTGTCGGGTGGAGGTGTTAAGTGGCCAATCCCCTCAATTGCTTAAGGGGTTTTGGTGGGCGAGGAATGGAGAAAGTGTAGGGACCGATGGAAGGTGAAGAGATGGTATGTACTGGCTGGAAGGTCCCAGCAGAGGTACACCGGTGAGGTTGAAGACGAAGTCGCAAATGATGTAGGAGCGGTTGAAACAACAGAGTAGTGGCACGGTGATGATGTGTGGAAGATAAGGAGTCGAGGAGACTAGGTAATGGTCGATAAGGGGGAGGAGTGACGTCGAGTCTAATCTGGCCGACGCTGGAGACGAAGGGAGCTCTGATGGGAGAGAACTACGATGACAAAGGGGGAAGGAGCGCTCGCTAGTATGACGCGACACGGACGAAGGAGAGGAAGGCGAATCCGCCACCAATGTTGCGAGTAGACGACGAGTGTGGTCGAAGAAGGTCACCAGATGTCTTGGAGCTTTTCGGTCGGAGATGAGGGAAGAAGTATAGGGATTCAGACTAAAAATGAGCATAAAGAGGATAGTTTATCCTCAGGGGCCTTTAAATAGGTCTCAGGGGGTGCTAGAAGCTTGGAAACGAAGCTTCTAAGCTTAGTAAGTTCGCTAGAGTAGGAAACCCACATCTCTCATGAATTTGCATGAGAGATTGGGAAAGAGATGGAGCCCACAAATAGGTTCAAATCGTGGAGAAATCCCTTAAGAATCTTTCTTCCAACTTTGGAAGAGATTGAGCGTGAAATCAGAGAGAAAACTCTGATTGAAGGTTGCTGGAGTTGTAGGAATAGGACTTCTGCGTTCATGGAGGTGGTGGGGACCTTTTGGCAAAGAAGACATCTAAGATAGGGTCCTATTTGTAATGAATTTCAAAAGCTAGGGGCACTTGTGAAATAGAAAGAATCAGACAGGATTGAAATGCAAACTAGGTCAAGACGATCTCTGATTGGGCTCAAATTTTGATACAAACCTCATTTGGACCTAAGAAATCCAATGGTAAAGTTGGATTTTGGTTTTGACCTAGCTTGACATGATAATTTATGTAAAAATCTAAATTAAGGTAATAGTTTGAGACTATTTCTGGTCAAAATAGGTTCAGATGGTCAAATTAAGGATGCCAAACCCTAGAGAATATTTTTCTATGATTTTAGAGGGTTTAGGTGAATTTTATCCTAACTAGAACCTCAATTAATTAAGCAAGTCTGTTTTTAGAGTTTCAGATTCCATTAATTCTTAAAATGCGTGAAAACCTGTTTCTGTCTGCATGGACCAACTTATTAGACATTAATGACTAAATGACCTTTAACAAACCCTAGCATACCCTATGGTTATTCCGTATTTGTGATAAGGTGGTAAAATTATAGAAATAACCCTGTTTCATCTTTTCTTCTCTGAATAACTTAACCTGCCCAAAAGACCTTTTGACTGATATGTAGAAGCTTTTATTGACTTTGTCAGACCAAATTGAAGTAGTCATGGCTCATGATGGTGTTCCCATCATACCCCCATGCCTAGCTTTTGCTAGTCCCTTAGCAAAATTATATGGATCAAACCATTTATCTAGGTTAGATGTAACCATCAGGATGCCTTACTAAGCTGCATTTCTAGGAATTGAATCTTAATACCAACAATAGACCTAGAGGTACTCAAGTACTAGCCCAGATCCAGACCTGACTAGCTTTTGCCATAGTCTGTCGCGAAGGTTTCTAAGGCCCACAATAACTAACCTAAGGTTTGTTGGACCTAGCAGTTAAAGCACCCGTGCTTGAAACATGGTTAGTCGAAGTTCATTTTGCCAATGCATTTTCTAAGAGAGAGATATAGAAGGAGATTTTTATTTGTGGAGAGCTTTCTCTCTCTTTTTCTTTTCATTATATTTTTCCTTAGATCCATCTTCGAATTGGCCCTAAGCACGATTTGTATTGGATTCCTTGTCCCCACCATCAATCAATGCTTTGAGATAGCACCACCTATGGCAACCCCCAAAATCCTGGCTTTCAAGATTTTGGGATAATCCCTCCATGGCATTCTGTAGCTGAATCCAGACCCTGACAATTGAGATTTTGGGATAATCCTGCCTATGGCATCTGAACCAGTGCAAGGTGCTTATGTGCCCCTGGTAGGATATTCAGATATCCTAGGAGACAAGCACCGAGGAGACGACATGCTATTGCGCATCTTCGAGGGAAATTTCTTGCCTCTCCACACCGAGAACTAGTCCAAATCAACTTGTGTTTTTGAGCCGCTCCTAATCTAGATCTTAGGACCATTTTTAGAACAGATTAAAATGCCCTTTGGCATGATTTTATTATTTAAAGCGCACCGAACTAGACTGTGTGTGATTTAGGGTGCTTAAGTTACCGAGTCCTGCAAACCAGAGGTCAGTTAACGAGACCGAATACTACCTAAGCCTTAGACCTAATACACAAATTTTGCATTTTCCCTAACCTCTTGAGGACTAATTCAGATCTTAGCAAGTACGTGAGTGTTTAAATCCAATTAGATCCAAGAGGCCTAAGGTCGGTATTCACCGCTAATCCCTTAAGTTTTAGCCTTCCAGGTCTTAATTCATCATTCAATCCAACCAAGAAGTTAGATAAGTTCCATATTACTTTGAAGGGACTCAATTTATTTCTTTATCTTTTTGCTCCTTTCGTTTCTTTTCAATTTTTCTTCCCTCTTTTTCTCATTTTTCTCAAAAATTGCTCTCTTTTTCCCCAACCTTCTCTCTCTCTCTCTTTTGTTTTTTTTTATGAAACTCTTTTTGTGAATAAATTCTCCCAGTCTTTTGCACTTTAATACCACTCATGCCTACAATTTGCAATGTCCTCATTGTAAATTAGGTGGGTTCGAGTTGAGCTTAGATCATACATTAGAACAGGTTCAAAGGGTGGGTGGATGGGTCGGGATGACTATTGCGGACAATTTCAAGCTCTGGTAGAGTATCAGAGGTGGAGTCGGCTGTTCTACTAGACGAACCCTAAAGTGCAATATGAGTTCAGCAAAGAGATGTGTCAAAAGGGTTTCGGGTTTTTCAAAAGATGACGGGTTGCCTATCATTAAGCACTGAGTTTAATGCCATCAACCAGGTGCAATAAGCTCAGGGAGAATGGAGATCAAAAGATACCTTAGCCAAGTTCGTATCAGTGAGTTCAATGAACAGCTTGAGTCACTGGCCATTCATGATAAAAGGTTCAGAATCAAGGCTGGGTTGACTGATTTCGACGGCTCCATTTCCAAAGATTCGTCTCACCAAGAATGCTCTAATCCAATTAGATTTGAGTAGCTTGGCATCAAAGAGTAGGACCTTCTGACCAGGATGGAAAGTTTTTCTAGAAATGTGTTTGTCATGAAAAGCCTTCACACGCTCTTTGTAAATTCGTGAGTTCTTGTATGCGTCATTGTGTAGTTCCTCAATCTCGCTCATTTGAAGCTAATGGTGGGTTCTGGCCTTAAGGAGATCTAGATTACACTTCCGTACTGCCTAATAGGCTTTGTGCTCCATCTCGACGGGGAGGTGACATGCCTTCTTGTACACCAATCTGAATAGAAACATAACTAATTGGGTGTTGTGGGCGGTCCTATAAGGCCACGAAGCTTCCGGAAGTTGGGCCAACCAGTCCTTCCTGTCAGGCTGAACAGTGACCTAGAGGACTTTCTTGATCTCCCAATTAGATAGTTCAGCCAATCCATTGATTTAGGGGTGGTAACGAGTAGAGATTCGGTGTGACACCCCGTACTTGGTCATCAGGGATCTTAACTGTGCATTTGTAAAATAGGTCCCTCCATCAGAGATAATGGCACGTGGGACACTGAATTAAGAAAAGATGTGTTGATGAATAAGCTTGATTACCACCTTGTGATCATTGGTTCGGGTCGGGATAGCTTCGATCCATTTAGACATGTAGTCTAGGCGAGAAGAATGTATTTGAAGCCGTCTAATTTAGGAAAGGGTCCCATGAAATCAATCCCCTATATATCGAAGATTTCGCATATGAGAATCGACTATAAATGCATTATATCATGGTGGCTCATGTTGCTCAAGGTCTGGCAATGAGTGCATGCCTTACAATAATCGTATGTGTCCTTGAAGATTGTGGGCCAATAAAAGACGCACTGGAGGACTTTAGCTGTGGTTTTGTGTCCGAAGAAGTGTTCGTCGTAGGCCTGGTGATGGCAGAAGGACAGAATGTCCTGAATTTTCGCTTCCGAAACACATCGTCTGATGATCTGATCAACACCAATACGGAAGAGGTACGGGTCTTCCCAGATGAAATACTTGGCATCAGAAAACAACATGCCCTTCTTGGCCTTCGGCCAATCAAACAGGATCTGATGTGATGCCAAGTAGTTAACCAAATCAGTGTACCAGGGAAGTCCTGCACCAATAGTCAGGAGGTGCTTATCAGGAAAGTGTTCTATGATTGGTCCGGAAGGGGAGATAATATCAGATTTATACAAGAGAACTAGGGATCATAAGTTGTCCTCTGATTTATCCAGGAGGACATCTTTACTAGATTTGGGGTTCCTAAGGCCATCATTAGGGATGGTAGGTCTCATTTCAACAATGTGCACTTCCAGTCCTTGATGAAAAAGTACGAGGAGTCGCATCATATCTCGATTCCTTACCAACCCTAGACTAATGGACTGGTAGAACTGTTGAATTGAGAGATCAAGAAGATCCTTTAGGTCACTATTCAACCTGATAGGAAGGACTGGTCTACTCGCCTTCTGGAAGCTTTGTGGGCCTATAGGACTGCCCACAAGACCCAATTAGCCATATCTCCCTTCAGATTAGTGTACGGAAAGGTGTGTCACCTTCCCATAGAGATGGAGCATAAGGCCTTTTAGGCAGTACGGAAGTGCAATCTAGATCTGATGAAGTTTGGAATACACCATTAGTTGCAATTGAGCAAGATTGAGGAACTACACAATGATGTGTATGAGAACTTCAGTATCTACAAAGAACGGGTCAAAGCCTTCCATGACAGACACATTGTGTGAAAATCTTTCCACCTAGGTCATAAAGTCTTACTCTTTGATGCCAAGCTCAAACTCTTCCCAGGCAAACTCAGATCTAAGTGGACTAGACCATTCTTGGTAAAACGAATCATTGAAAATGGAGCCGTCGAAATCAGTTAACCTAGCCTTGATTCTGAACCTTTCATCGTGAATGGCCAGGGACTCAAGTCGTTCATTGAACTCACTGATACGGACTTGGCTGAGGTATCTTTTGATCTCCATTCTCCCTGAGCTTATTATGCCTAGCTGATGGCATTAAACTTAACACTTAACGGGAGGCAACCCATCATCTTTTGAAAAAATCGAAACCCTTTTGACACATCTCTTTGTTGAACTCATAGTACACCTTAGGGTTCGTCCATTAAAACATCTGACTCCACATCTTGTACTCATACCAGAGCTTGAAATCATCTACAACTATCATCCCGACCCGTCCACCCACCTTTTGAACCTGTTCTAATGTATGATCTAAGCTGAACTTGAACCTTCCTAATTTAAAATGAGGACATTATAAAACGTAGGCATGGGGGGGTATGAAAGTGCAAAACGTCGTGAAAATTAATTCACAAATAGGGTTTAATAATAAAAAAAAATGAGGAGGATTGAGGAAAAGGAAAGCCATTTTGAAAGGAGGGAAAAAGATTGAAAAGAAAAGAAAGGAGCAAAAAGATAAAAGGAAGGGAGTCCCTTCAAAGTGATATGGAACTTACCCAACTTCTAGGTTGGATTGAATGATGAATTAAGACCTGAAAGGCTAAAACTTAAGAGGATAGTGGCGAATACCGACCTTAGGCCTCTTGGATCTGATTGGATTTAAACACTCATGTACTTGTCACAATCCAGATTAGTCCTCAAGAGGTTGGGGAAAATGCAAAGCTTCTGTATTAGGTCTAAGGCTTAGGTAGTATTTGGCCATGTTAACTGACCTCTGGTTTACGGGACTCTGTAACTTAAGCACCTTAAATCACCCACAGTTTGGTTCAGTGCGCTCTAAATAATGAAATCATGCCAAAGAGCATTTAATCTATTCTGAAAAAAGTCCTAAGATCTAGATTAGGAGAGGCTCGAAAACACCAGTTGATTTGGATGAGTTCCTGATGCGGAGAGGCAGGAAATTCCCCTCGAAGATTCGCAATAACATATTGTCTCCTCGGTGCTTGTCTCCTAGGATATCTAAATATCTTACTAGGGGCATGTAAGCACCTTATGCTGATTTAGTTGCCATGGGCGGCATTATCATGAAATGTCGATTGCCAGGGTTTGGATTTAGCTACAGAATGCCATGGGTGGGATTGTCCCAAAATCTCGAAAGCCAGGGTTCTGGGGGTTGCCATGGGTGGTGCTATCTTAAGGCATCAATTGCCAAGGTCCCTGTGAGGATTGATGGTGGGGACAAGGAATCCGATACATACCATGTTTAGGGTTAATCTGAAGATGGATCGAAGGAAAAATATAATGAAAAGAAAAAGAGAGAGAAAGCTCTCCATAAATCGAATTCTCCTTTATCGCTCTCAAAATGCACTGGCAAACTGAACCTGGACTAACCATGTTTCAAGCATGGGTGCTTTAATCGTTGGGTACAATGAACCTTAGGTTAGTTCCTATGGGCCTTAGAAACCTTCACGATAGACTGAGGTGAAAGCTAGTCAGGTCTGGATCTGGGCTGGTACTTGAGTACCTCTAAGCCTATTGTTGGTATTAAGATCTGATTCCTAGAGATGTGGCTTAGTAGGGCATCCTGACGGTTACATCAGACCTAGATAACTAGTTCGATTCATAGAATTTTGCTAAGGGACTAGCAAAAGCTAGGCATGAGGGTATGATGGGAACATCATCATGAGCCATAACTAGCTCAATTTGGTCTTATAAAGTCAATAAAAGCTCCTACATATTAGTCAAAAGTTCTCTAGAGCAAGGAGAGTTGTTTTGAGAAGAAAAGATGAAAGCAGGGTTATTTCTGTAATTTTACCATATCATCAAAAATACAGAATAACCAAGGGGTATGCCAGGGTTTTTTAAGGGTCATTTAGTCATTAATGTTTAATATGTGGGTTCATGCAGACAGAAACGGGTTTTTCGTGCATTTTAAGAATTAATGGACATCCAAAACCCTAAAACAGACCCTCTTAATTAACTAAGGTTCTGGTTACGATAAAATTCACATAAACCCTTTAAAATTCATATAAAAATATTCTCTAAGGTTTGGCATCATTGAATTGACCATCAGAACCCATTTTGACCTAAATTTCCTAGACAGACTATTGCCCTAATTTAGGTTTTTGCATAAATTACCCAGTAAAACTAGGTCAAAACCAAAATCCAACTTCACCATTGGATTTCCTTGACCTAGTTGGCAATTTAGTCCAAGTCTAACTCTTTTTATCCCAAATAACCCCTCATCTTTTTAATTTATTTCAAAATGCTCCCTATCTTTGTCGTCACACTTTGCAAATAGGTCCTTCCACCATTTTCGTGAAGGAATCCTACTCTGGTGAGCTTTGATTGGCAAGAACGTGGTGATTACTTGACGAATCCCTCTCAAAATTGAAAAGGAGATTCGTTAAGTAATTGCCTTCAAATCAAACCTATTCATGGCCTCCAATTCTTTCCCAATCTCTCATGTGAATGCATGAGAGATGTGGGTATCCTTTGTCTGCAGGCTTACCAAGCTTGGAATCTTGGTCTCCAAGCCTTAAACCTCTTCCCATGGCCTATAAAAGGAGTAGGGGCAAGAACCCTAGCTCCATAGCAAATTTTGGCTAGAGAAATCCTTCTCTTCTCCCTCTCTGGCCACCTCTGCAATTTGCTCCAGCGACCTCTCTCCAACCTACTGCTTTGCACCTCCAACCATCAATTGGAGGTGCCAACATCTTCCTTACTTCCTCGTGCACCTCCCCGGTCAAAGGGAGGGCATTCTTCTACCGCAGTCGTCATCGCCACTTCACTGTTGTCTCTGTCTTCTCCGGCTCAGTCAACCACAACCGGAGCCCTCCACCTATCTCCTCTACTTCTAAGGCCCTCTACATCTTCCTCCTTCCCTCTACTTCTCTCTCCCACGCTTGCAACACATACGCAACCACCAATCGCTCATATCCATCTCTGTCTTCTCCATCTCCGACAACCAATCCAGCGAGGCTCTCTGTCCGCTACGCCACACCATAAGCCTCACCACCTATCCTAAAAGCTTTGTGTCATCCTTGTGAGCAAAACTCCTCAAGAAATTGAGGGGTTTGCTTGCTCTATAGTGCCATCGAACTCCACACTCACCGTACCCACATTTTGAGGTCATACGACCTCCTCACCCCACTGAACACCACCGCACAGCCACCATCAAGCTTGTCGTTGTCTGGACATGCTACTAAGCTGGTTTAATAGGGTCGGAAGATCATTCTTTGGATTTAAGGTTTAGGACCTTCGCCGCCATTGCCGCAGCTGCTTCAAGCGAGCTTTCATCAAGCTCTTGAGTCTGCAACTCCAGGTCTCGACATCAGGAGACACGGACGCACCCCAGGACTCCTTCCAGAACATTAATTGAAGGCCTCAGCTACAATGCCCTTGCCAATTGGAAGGAAGTCTACTCCAATTGAAGGAAGCGGGTGGGATAGTCCCACCTTAGAAATAGCTGAAGCGTCCATGCTACATAAATTGAATTTCACTCCTCAATTGTTTGCCTTAGTAGCACGGGGTGAGGTCCCCTTGCACGTGCCCATGCATGCCCTCTCCCGTGGCCACGCCATGTGGGTCTGAGCTTTGAACCATTTACCCGTATACCCGAATCCGATTGTTGCTGAGAGAAGAGAAGGAAAGGGAAAGGAGGAAGAAAAGAGAGAGAGGGAAGGGGGGTTTCGCTATGCTTGGCTCCTCTTGACACTTAGTGATTTCTGAGGGAGGCCTTTGCCTCTGCTGGTGTTGGTGCTAAGCTCTGTGTTGTGCCTTCTCTTGAGCTTAAGGAGGCAGAAGAAGAAGAGAGAAAGGGAAGGAAGGGGAAGGGTGTCCTCTTAGCACTGTAGCAGTTGCACGGTTAAGTCGTCTGGTTCAGAGCTCCATCGTCTAATCTCTGAAGAGAGTGCACTGTGCACTTATCCTACGTGGATTTAAGTTGATTGATACTGTTGAGATATTTGATATTATTGTAAGTAGGGTAATTGGTGATTCAAATCACCATTTTACCCTAATCTTTTTGCTCTATCTACATTAGTTCTTATATACATATTATTTGAGTTTAGAAATTTCATCATATATTGCTATCCTGTGATAGAATTGCAATTTTTGAGATTTATTGCAACACTTACTCCCTGCATTCGATCTCGGATTTATTTCGGGCTATAAATTATATTTGTTGATGTGCTATTTTCGGCTATATTACAACAAAGTGATTTTTAAAGCCCTGATTCAGTGCATTAAACAAGAACAGAAATGATAGGATCAAAAATTTTCAAGGCCAAATAGTACAGCTAGCAGCTCTTTCTCAGTAACTGTGTTGTTACGTTAAGCCTCGTCAAGTGTCTTGCTAGCGTAGTAGACGACCACGGGTTTCCCATCTATTTTCTACCCAAGTATCGCACCTACTGCGTAGTCAGACGCATCACACATGATCTAAAAGGGTAGAGACCAGTCAGGGGATTGCAGGATTGGTGCATGAGTAACTCGATCACGTAGGCTCTTAAATGCATGAATGCATTCCTCGAAAATTTTGAAAGGGACATTCTTTGAGAGAAGATTAGTCAGGGGGAGCACGATTTTGATGGGAACACCATCATGATCCATAACTAGCTCAATTAGTCATTATCAAGAAATAACTGCCAGAGAGCCTTAAGTCACTGCAAATCCATTCTGAGGGAAAGATAGGAAACCAGGGTTAAAACTACAATATTACCATCATATCATGAATACAGTACAACCATGGGTTTTCCTAGGGGCTTAAGGGTCAAATGATCTTAAATATCCAACAAGTGGGCTCATACAGACAGAAAAGGGTTTGTGCGTGTTTTGAGAATTAAATGACTTCTAAAATCCTAAAAATAGACTCACTTAATTAACTAAGGTTCTGGTCAAAATAAAATTCAACTAAATCCTCTAAAATTCATAGAAAAATATTCTCTAGGGTTTGGTATCTTCAATTTGACCAGTAGAGTCCATCTTGACCCAAAATAGAGTTTTAGACTGACATTTACCCTAATTTGGGTTTTGCATAAATTACTCATTCAAACTTGGTCAAAACCAAAATCCAACTTCACCATTAGATTCCTTAGGTCCAAATTAGGTTTGTACTAAAATTTGGACCTAATATGAGACTGTCTTGTCCTAGTTTGCAATTTAGTCTTGCTTGATTCTTTTTTTTTTTTTTGAAACTGTGAGGAAAGCTATCGTGAAACGATAGCAATCCGGAGTGCAATTTATTGAAAATAAAACAATCATTACATATTGGATTCCCATCTATGTATGAGGGACCAGCACTCATTTACAATTATCTCACATTGAACTGGTCTCTCCTGAAATAACTTTTCATTTCTCGCCCTCCACGCACGCCATAAGGTGGAGACCATACACCTGTATGGTCGTCCAGGTGTAGTAAACCACTGCCAAAGGGATTCCCAAGTAGGTAGAGGTTCCTGACATATTTTCCTCCATAATTTGTTTGTGACCAAACATGAGGAAAAAATATGAGACACATTGTCAATGTGTAATCCACAGAGATAGCAGGCATTTAACGTTTTCCCCATTCTTTTATGTCTAAAGTCACCCGTGATCAAGCCTTCCCTCCTACAAAGCCATAAGAAAATTTGCATTTTCAGTGGAATCTCCAATAGCCATATTTTCTTATCAATCAGGTCAATCTCCACATTTGTGTTTGACCTGATAATCCTTTCATAAGCCTGCTGCACTGAAAGCTTCCCATTCCAGTCATATGTATTAGCCACACCTTGTCTGGGATAGATCTGTGGCAATGCAGATAGCAGGTTCTGCCTGTCCTCCCACTGAAGTGTACCTATTCTGTATAATTCAGACCCTTCAAGCCTCCAGCAATTCCCTACAACAGACCACAGGCTACTAACAAGGGCTTCTTTATCTGCAGCTGCAGCATGTGCTCTTGGATAAGCATCTCTTAACATCCCCATAGTTGACCACTGCTCATTCCATAAACTGAAATCACAGCCATCTCCAAGCTTGGGCTGCATCAAAAGCCAATTGGTTTTAATTGCTAGGATGACCGATTTCCAAAAAGGGGATGGTTTAATTGGATGTAACCACTTCACTACATTGTTGGAACCACCATAGCAATCTCTGATCAGATCTATCCAGATTCCTTCCTTGCCCTCAAAGATCTTGATCGCCCATTTGATCAGAAGAGCCTCATTGAATTCCTTAAGTGCCTTAATCCCCAGTCCACCCATTTCCTTTGGCCGGTAGATCTGTTCCCATTTCACAAGCTACATGAATCTCCCCTCATGACCTGCCCCTTTCCAAAAAAATTTCTTTCGCATTACATCCAACCGTTTCCAAATAGATTTCAGGGCTTTAAAGATGATGAAGTAGAACACTAGGATAGAGGTTATCGCTGAATTTAGGAGAATTAGTCTCCCACCCTTTGACAAAAACTTACTACTCCACCCTTCCAATTTGATAGAGATCTTATCGAAAAGAACATTCCAATCATTCTTCATTTTCGTATATCGTAATGGCAGTCCCATATATTTAATTGGCAGCTTAGACCGAGGTGTACCCAATGTAGCCGCTAGTGTGTTTTGCTCCTGCTCATTCATGCCAAAGCATATCAAAGTAGACTTTTCCCTATTCAATTTCAGACCTGAGATATCTCCAAAAATCTTCACCATATGCTTTAAAGCATGGGCAGCAGAATTGGATCCTTCCACAAAGAAAACCGTATCATCTGCATACTGTAAAATAGGAGCCAAAGACCTGTTAGAAAGTGAATATCCTCTGATGACCCCCACCTCTGTCATTTTACATGCATATCTTGCGAGCCCATCCTGCCTGATTCTTTTATATCACACATATTCCCTTAACTTTCAAAATACTTATAAAAATGCCCCTAACTTTGTCATCATTTTCACAAATAGGTCCCCATGCCATTTTTGGAAGGTTAAATCTTCACTGTTGACTTTCGAGCAAGGATTTCTCGCTCAATTCTTAATCAATCTCTCCCAAAATTGATATGGGGATTCCTTGTGAAGCTACCTTCCATTTGAGCCATTCCTTGGGCTCTAAGTCTTTCCCAAAAGGTCATGCAAACCTTTCAAAGGTTTGGGCATCTGACATGTGCGTGACCTTCCAATCTTGGAAGCTTCTTTCCAAGCTTGGAAGGGCTTCCTATGGCTTATAAAAGAACCCCTATTGCATTTCCCTTCTTTTCAGCAATTCTTGGCACGTCAAAAGGCCCTAAAAGCCTATCTCCGACCACCATAGACCCCTGCTCTGATGACCTCTTTGACCCTCCTTCTTCAGCCGTTCAACCATCAAATTGCATAGCTGACTAGCTCCCTCTCTTCCTTGCGACCCTCCCTGATTGCACGGGTTTCGCGTGTTTGAAATCAGGGCTACGTGTAACCCGTCGTCGTAGTTGCAAAACTCATGATCAAATATAATTTATACTAAAACTCCAAGGGAGTCCCAGGTCGAACACAGGGAGGCAATGTTTACTTTGTATGAAAATCGCAGTTCGATTTGTTTCTTTTTGGTGTTTTAGGGTTTTGTTATTTTTTTTTCTTATTTTGAAATAAAATGACAATCAATCACAATAGAGAGTTAGAATTGAATCTGATATATTGCATGAATGTCAATTATAATAATATAGAAAACATAAAAAGAGAGGGAGGTGAGAAGAAATCTCCCGAAGCGACTGTTCGGTGAGACGTCGGTGCCTGGCGGAAGCTCGGATGAAGGAGTTGGGAAGCAGGACGATGAAGGTGAGAAGTGGGAAGACGTCGGGTAAAGGAAAGCTTTAGCACAACTCTGGAATGGAGGTGAGAAGGCGGAGATGATCTGCTACCAAAATGGAGGTGAGAAGGCGGAGATGATCTGCTACCAAAATGGAGGTGGGAGGATAGCCCCAAGAAGACCTATGAATGGGGATGGGAAGTTGGAGGAGTATTTGGTGGGGCAGAGGTTCGTTATACTAATAGGTGCCTTGGGAGCTTGAGAGAAAGACCTAATAAAGTGTTGGTAGGCTTGCTAGAGCTTGAGAGTAGGTAGGAGTAGAGTATGTAAAGATGGTTTGGAAGGGAGGGGGTGTAAGTCCTTTTATAGTGGAGGAGAAGAGGCTAAAATAGGTATGGGACTAGTAGTGACCTCCAGGCCATCGCTCGAAGTGTTGCTATAGGCAGCTCATGCTTGCTGGCGCACGCAGCTGGCCTTGCGCCTACAAACAATTAGCGACGGCAGTAAGCGTCAATAAATGTCTGCCAAGCTGTCGCTGAAGATCCACTCGTTGCTCATGCTTTGCTGGTGCTATGCTGTACGCTCTCTTTGTCGCGTGCATGCACTCTCACGCACTGGTGCTGCGCTGTGTGCATGCATGCCTCCGCGTGCACGTGTGCACCCATGTTACTGTCACGTGCGGTGGGCGTGCGTGTACATGGGCGGCCTGGATTGCACCACGTGGCACAATCTGGGCCATCCATCTTCTTTTGGTTGTAAGGGCTGCTACAAGGGTCGAATTGAGTCGATTTTTGTGCCGTTGGGCTGCAATCATCGACCCAAATCCATCCACACGGTCGGATTTGTCATTTGAATCTCTGAATTGTGTCACCTAGTCCCTTGGTCGTTGATTTTTCTTGGATTGCATATGATACTATGGGACTCCGATCGAGGCAATTTTAGAGGCGTTGGACTCCAATCGTCCTCTTGATCAGATTCGTATGGTCGACTCATCAATCCGAGGCTCCAAAATAAATATCCTTCTCTCTTGACCATGAAATGGATGCAATTAACCTAAATTATATACAACTACTCTAAATGCAGAATGATGCATGCTATGCAATATTTATAACATGGAATGCAAATCTAAACCTAGGAACATGCATGAATAGGCATTTTAACCCAAATAAATGTGTTTACATCATACCCCCATGCCTATCTTTTGCTAGTCCCTAGCAAAATTAAACTACATGCTATGTATAAAAGCAAAATTAGGATTAGATCGCTTAGGCCTAAGTCGTTTATTAACAATAGAAAATTTCAACTATGGTCCTAAATAATGAGAACTCAACAGTACCCGGGTGTCTGCCAGAATGTAGACCACCCAAGTCCTTGCCTTATTTGAAAAGGGAAGATACATTATTTTTATTTTTATTTTTATTTTTATTTTTCTTCTTTTCTAATTTTTTTATACTTTTGGAGTTTGAGTGTTCCGGGATAACATTTTACGGCTACCCGACCCGCCCAAGACTCGAAACGGACTCTAAGTGCTAAGCAACTTGTGAAAATAGTGAAAGACTCACTAGGAGGCCATTGAAACAAACTTTGGGTTTCTACTACCCTAGATGACCTTGTCTAAAGGTTTATATTTTCGATTGGTAGCTTTCTCCCTACTTCTTTTATTTATAGGGTCAACACAAGGGCAGACCTAGTGTATATCTCCTTGGTTTATTCTACTTCCCCGCTTCTTCCCTAAGTGTTTTTGGGAATTATTGTGCATTCTTTTGTGAGCTGGGTTCTAGACAACCAGCCAATGGGCTGTTACCCACGGCAACTTGCCAGCCATACTCGTGCGGTGAAGTGTGGTTTTATTTCTTTTTGTCTCCTTTTTCTATATTATTATTATTATTATTTCTTCTTATTTTTTTAAGTAGGTGGCTTCCCTAATCTAAGATTTACCTAAAGGCAGTACAATGAAAATGGTCTTGTGACTGGGCTCTGGACAACCAGCGATGAGTTGTTACCATCGACAACTTGCCAGCCGTACCACCCTAGATAGTTCATTAACAACACAATTTTCGAGGAAATCACCAAAAAGTGAGTTAGTGCAAAAAAAGTGTGTAGATGCTTAGGCTTAAAGTCCCCCCAAATCAGAGGACGGGTTGATAAGTCGCATACTTATCATCCCAATTTATTTACCAAATTAAAATGAATTTTAATTAGTGAGGACTTGAGACTAAGTCCACATTCGAGTGGACACCTGGGCTAATTAAGTCGAAAGACCTAAAGAGTCTAAGTGTTTAGGTCCTCTCGTATCATTTCCTAAAGTTAATAACTTCCAAATGCCTAAGTTCTCTTCTCTTAATTCTTCTTTTTTTTTTATCTTTTTGAATTTTCAATTTTTTTTATAAGAATCAAATAATAGGAAATTACTGTTACGGTTGACAAAAAAGTTATCAAATATGTCCACCCCCCCATGCTTAGCTATTGCAATGTCCTCATTATGAAAAATGAAAGCATGTAGGAGAGTAGAAGTGGAAGAATAGCACCTAGTTTCTATGAGACTCTAGTCAGCTTGGAATAGTCTTTATATGTGTTGAGCTTAGTGCATTCAGCTAGGCGAAGTCCTCAATAAAAAATAACTAAACATTGAAGCCACAACAACACAATTTCTGGGCCGCCAGGTATGGGTCCCAGAGAGTGAAAATGGGCTTGCCAAAGAGATGAACAATGAAAGTGGCAAGCTGGTGGTGCAGGGAGAGTCCAAATGGACTCCAATAGGAGTCTTATTGATTTATTACAAAGGAAGTGTGGTTGGGTATAGAATTTGTGCAATGGTTGGGTGAAAAAGGATAATGAGGTTTTTATAATGTGCTGGGGATTTGTGGGTACTTTAGAATGCCTAATGTTTGAAGAGTTCTTCCCCAATGTTCAATTTCATCCTCACACTTTGGGTTCTTAAACCAACCATCTTGATCCTCAGAATTCCCACCCACAAGTTGGACCTCAAACTCTAAGCATTCAAGATAAGGATGTTGTTGGGTTTTATCTTGATCACGTGAATCATCCAACAATTTTTTGATTTCATGTATATCTTCCTCATCCCGTGTTGCTACAATTGGTCACATTTTTTCTTTGTCCTCAACTATTTCCGCAACCATGTGATCTTCTTCCCGAGTTTGGGTTGAGTTGGCCATTAAAAGGTTGTCTAAGGTATGTATGGCCATTACTTCCTCTATTCTACCAAGCTCCTCCATCGAACCACACTTAATTTTATTCTTATTTGAGACCTCGAAAATATTGAATCGATTTGTCTTATCCCCTCAGGACATTTCTATATTTCCTGATTCACAATCAATCCTTGCCTTGGCAGTAGCCAGGAAAGGTCTTCCCAAAATAATCAAGGTGTGGTTGAGCTATTTTGGGGCTTCCATGTCCAGAACCATGAAATCAGCAAGGTAATGCAAATCATTAACCTTGACTAAAACATCCTCCAAAATACCCCTTGGTTTTGTAATGGATCTATCAGCTTACTGCAAGGTTATGTTAATGTATTTTAGGTAGCCTAGGCCCAATTCCATGTGCAGTGAGGTGGGGATCACATTAATGGAAGCACCCAAGTCGAGGAGCGCCTGGTCAGAAGTAATGTTTCCTATTGTGCAGGAAATCAGCGGGGCTCCCGGGTCCTGCTTCTTATGAGATAGCTTATTTGGGATCAATGTGCTTGTGTTTTCAGACAAAACTACTCTCCTATTGATTTCAGATTTCGCTCTATGCCTTTCTTTATTTGTGTTCAGTAAACCTATGGCGTAGGTGGGGATTGATTCGATAGTCGCAATGAGTAAAATGATTGTCAATTTGAAATCATGAAGTAAGGACATCCTTTCCTCCAATTTCTCCTCTGACTTTTCTATTTGCCCATACAGCAACAACATACTCCCGAATCTGACTCTGATGTTTTGTTGATCACATTCTTAGTTGGGAGTCTAAAATGCTTGCTATGGGGCCTAATGGGGTTGACATGGGGTTGGGTAGGTCCCTTGTGTCTACTACCACTCCTCAAGGTGATGGTGTTTACAATGGAAAAATGTTGTTGGCTAGTGTCTTGGGGAGGGTTGGTCAAAATAGGAGGCTCCTGGTTGATTATGGTAGGAACATGGTTCGCTCCGGGAGGGGCTGGGGTAGCCTAATAAATAGCATGAGCTTGAGCATATGACTCCCCATTATTACCAAACCCTTGAGGCCCAGCGTCTCGGTTCTGTACATTCCTTGGGTTTGGTACAGGTTGTGATGGTAGAGATCTGGGGTGTCGATTGTTTGCACTAAGTCCGGATTGCAAGGTATCCAGCAAAGTTTTCATTTGTTGCATGAGCTAGAGCATTTACCCTTGCATTTCTACCATCTTCAGGCTTAAATCAGCCTACTCGGCAGGTTGTTGAGCATTCCACACGGACTGATTAACCTGATTCAAGGGCAACTAAGTATATACTTGACCCTGACCTATTGGTTTTTGCGGTACATAGTTGTTGGGTCGATATTGGGTCTGTTGCCCCTGATCTTTCCAAGAGAAGTTAGGATGATTTTTCCAACCAGAATTATAGGAATTCGAGTAAGGGTTGGACCTAACATTCTCCTGAATAGCCTGAACATCCTCATAAGATGAGGATGAAGAAGGATCAGTAAAACTGGGATCAAAGGCCCCAGTTTGGAACTCATAAGGTTCCGAGAAGAGTTGGCCCAAAGGTCGAGCTAACTCCAGTTGGTTTACAAACTCCTGTCCCATAGGAGCTTGTGAAGAATGGAATCCTGATCCCTGGGATTGAGTGGATTTAGAAAAATTAGAGTTTTCGGACATCCACTCTTCCATTCATTTAGCAACCAGATCCATCTTATTTAATATATTGCCGATCAATTCCATATTAGATGTATGGGAATCTTGGACCTCATTAGCATTTGATCTAGTTTGTTGGGATTGGTTGAAGGTGTTGGAACCTTGTTCGACATCTTGTTTTGGTGTTAACAAAATTATTATGAATTAATATTTGCAATTGAGTTCTTTTCAGATTTAGGTGAAGATTAAGGCAAACAGGAAATGATGGAAGCTTGATGAAAAGGAGAAGATCATGATAAGAAGAAGGCAAGATGACAAGGAAGAATCAAGGAGGAGAAGATCATCTTCGACCTTTAGTGTTTCTAGTTTAGATTTTTTATTTATAGATTGTATATGCCTCTTAGCAAAGGAATATAACTTAGATTGTAAAAATAATTAGAGATAAATTAGGATTAATATTGCGATCATTTTCAAAGAACACAATTGATTAAATCACTTAAAAAAGGTACTTGTTAACCCACAAGTACCAGTACTAAAGTTTAGTACCAATACATGTGAGTTACAGGTTTGGGTTTTATCAAGAAACAAATCTGTATCCTGCGAGTACCGGTACTCATGATCAGTACCGATACTGGAGCGAACGAGTACCAGTACTAATGATCAATACCAGTACAAGTGGGTTATAGATTTGTGCTAAGAGTTTGAAACCCAAATCTGGAATCAACAAGTACCGGTACCCATACTTTAATACTAGTATCAAGTAGTCGTTAGCTCAAAAATGAATGGCTAGAAAATTAATTTTTGCTATATGAACGTTGAGATTTAAACCCCAACGTCTAGTAGACGAATCCTTGAGGTCCTAAACCCTATAAATAAACCCTTGGACCCTTAGTTTGCATATAAGAAAAGAGAAGAAAAATTCTAGAACTATATTTCATATTTTCACAATATTTTGATGAAGTAATAGTTTGCTACTATCAATTTCTCTACGCTTTTGCAAAAACTTTGACGTGATTTCCTCACGCATTGTCAAGGCATTCACGCTCATTCTAGGCTCTCAAATCGATAACATTATATTTACAATTGTTGAGAGGCTTAGGAACATAGTTGTATGATCTTTCTTTCTTACACCTGTATTTCATTTGTTCTTGAGCAGTTGCTCGTTGGGTTGTAACAAACCCATTTTTGTACTTGGGTTGAGGTAACACGTTAATTACCTCGATTTAGTAAATTGATTCTCTCAGGGTTGAGAGAATCAGGTTAAAAATCCTAAGTTAGGAGGCTTAGGTAGTGGAGTACCCAAGGAAGGGGAACCACTATACATATTGTGCCTTTTTCTGTGGTTTGAATTGATTGTGCAAATCTTTCTTGTTATTACTAATATTGTTCTTGAGTGTTTGTGCGCGTAGCCAAATATATCCTATCTTTAGATCCTTCAAGTGGTATTAGAGCCAAGTTACAAGAAGATGTAACAACTCGACTTGCGATGGCATCATTCTCAAGGTGCACCAAAGGACAATATTCTACCAATCCTTGGTGAGAATTTGTAGATTGCATTTTTGATAGAAAAGGAATGCATCGTAGTATAGTTGCGAAGTACGATCCAACAAAGGTATTGTCTTGCAAAAATTACGAGACTTGAGTCCTAGTCGTTCGTCTCTGGGAGGTGTTGTTTTCGCTTTTGAAATCGATCTTTTTTACTACTCTACTTCGTTTAAAGACGCACGTCCTCTAACCTCCTAACTTAGACTTCACCGCTCCTGTTATTAACTCGGATCACATGCGCATACATCAAGTAAATCACGAAAGTGAACGTGTGAGTTTCTATGCGCACGATTCTAGTGAGGTGGTGACTAGTTATGGAGAAAGCATCAATTGTCAGATTTTCAATATCCTCAGGAAACGACATGCTGGTGCGTAATATATAGATAGTCAAAGAGCAGGCACTAAAATCATACAAATACAATAATTATTAAGCTCGCGGTGATTTCAAACACATAAAGAGACATATATATATGTAAATGTAATTTCATTCATTCATTGGAGAGTTGTTGCACAAGGAAATCTAGAGGAAAGCTTATACATAAATGCTTGAAAATTAAACCTAGCTACCAGAAAACGATTGCATACAAGAATCAACGGGGGGATTTCGCATGCATCATTGGGGGAGAAGTAAGAATACACTACTAAGTAGTAAATGAAAGCAATAAAGATTATGAAGAGCATGATTTGAAGCTAGAAGAAGAGGGGGCATTCAGGGGTGGTCCCCGATGGCCTTGGAGTGGTTGAGAGGAGAATGAGGGGCGGCCAATGTAGCTTAGGCCCACCCTTGGAGAGAGGTAGGGTTGATCCAGCATCCCAACCTCTGGGTTGGTGTAGCCACGCAGGACAAGGCTAAGGCCCTGTCAATCAAATGGTCCTTATAGATCAGGTGACCAGATTTTTCGTTAGGGATTTGAATTCCTGAAGATAAGTTCATCGTACAACTGACTGAAAGTGAATCCCGCCTCTCAAGCTAACCCAGCCAGTCTGGTTACGAGGGGACTAAGGGGAAGGTTCTTCCTTTGGCTTACGCCTCCGGTTCCGTTGACCACCGAGCCGCGGTCGTTTGACACTACCCCGTAGACTTAGTCACCAGATTTGGCAAGAGAGGTTAAAAACACCCAATAGTACGACAACGAACTTGGGTTGATTTCGTGTTTTTAAAATTAATTTTAACCCGTTTTCTTCATTGGGGTTTGTGGTGAGTGGCCCACAAGGTGACCAAGCTCACTGGCTAACTAGACTTGATTAAGTCTACGTTAACCCAAAGTGTGGTCCCTAGTTGTAACCCTAAAGGTTCAACCTAAGTTGCATGCACTTCCAGGATTTTTCTTTTTTTTTTTTTGTTTCAGCGGACTACAAAAGTAATGTTGGTTCTCTGATAATAATTGGAATCTAATTCATTTGAAATTTTTCGAGTAGATTCCTTTTCCAATTAGTTTTCTAGAGAATATTTTTTTCAAATTTTTTACTATTTCAACCAAATTTTTAGGGAATTTTGAATTTCAAAGGGTCAAATCTAGAACTTTGACCCCTGGTCAATTTTTCTCTTTGAAATAGTATCAAATGACCTTCAAAAATTTGGAGAAAATATGGAAAATAAAGAGAATGAGATCAGCTTTCAAACCCCACCATTTTCAGCCAAAAAAAATTTACGGATTGCTTGAAATCGCTTTTTGAAATTTGAAAAATTTTGAATCTGGGTCAGTTTGACCCTCATGCACTTCACGAATTTTCAAAAATTTTATGCTTAGAATTTTTTCAAAGTAATGGTGGCATTTGAAAGTTGGTTTGAAAATGAAGGTTTAGTTCAGATTTCAGAATTTTTCGCTAATGTATTTTTCAGCAATCGAATTTTTAAGTCAGATTTGAAATCTGGCCAAAAATCAGAAGATGGTGAAAAAGTTTTTAAAGAGGTTTGAATTTGAAATTCAAGCCTTCCACCAAAAATTTTTTTTTTTTTCAAAGCTCTTGCACGTTTTCTTTTTGTCAAAAAGAATTTTTCAAAAGATTCAACGAAAATATCTTTTTTTTTTTCAACTAACCTAGATTCGAAAGGAAACCTAATATACATTATTTTTCAAAATTTTTTTTTCTTTTTGATATATATTTTTATTTCACAAAGAATTTGTCAAAGGAAAGTACAGAAAGTAAATCTATTCCTAGGGTTCAGAAGAAGAAACCTAATCTAGAGAGAGATGATGTGCACCTGATTTTTTTTTTCTTTGCCGCACTCATTGTGTGCGCAGATCTCGTTCTTTTCTGTTTTTCCTGCACATCAAAAATAAAGTAGAGAGAGATTTGTCAGTGATAGTTTCAAGGTCAAAATCATACAAAATGACGTTGCCTCCCCGACAATGATGCCATTTGTTGAGAATTCGTAGAACTCATTTTTGATAGAAAAGGAATGTGTCGTAGTATAGTTGCGAAGTATGATCCAACAAAGATATTATTTTGCAAAAATTACGAGACTTGAGTCCCGGTCGTTCGTCTCTGGGAGGCGTTGCTTTCGCTTTTGAAATCGATCTTTTTTACTACTCTACTTCATTTAAAGATGCACGCCAGTTTCTAACCTCCTAACTAAGACTTCACCGCTCCTGTTATTAACTCGGATCACATGCGCATGCGTCAAGTAAATCACGAAAGTGAACGTGTGAGTTTCTATGCACACGATTCTAGTGAGGTGGTGACTAGTTATGGAGAAAGCATCTATTGTCAGATTTTCAATATCCTTAGGAAACGACATGCTGGTGCGTAATATATAGACAGTTAAAGAGAAGGCACTAAAATCACGCAAATACAATAATTATTAAGCTCGCGGTGATTTCAAACACATAAAGAGACATATATATATGTAAATGCAATTTCATTCATTCGTTGGAGAGTTGTTGCACAAGGAAATCTAGAGGAAAGCTTATACATAAATGCTTGAAAATTAAACCTAGCTACCAGAAAACGATTGCATACACGAATCAATGGGGGGATTTCGCATGCATCATTGGGGTAGAAGTAAGACTACACTACTAAGCAGTAAATGAAAGCAATAAAGATTATGAAGAGCATGATTTAAAGCTAGAAGAGTAGAGGCCATTTAGGGGTGGTCCCCGATGGCCTTGGAGTGGTCGAGAGGAGAACGAGGGGCGGCCAATGTAGCTTAGGCTGACCCTTGGAGAGAGGTAGGGTTTATCCAGCATCCCGACATGGTGTCCTCCATGGTGGTGGTAGTGAGCTCGTGGAGGTGGAGTGACTATTTAAGTGGAGGTGGCGTGAATGGCACCAATGGAGTGCAATTGCCAAAGAAGTGAATGAATGTGTTTGGCCACCCATGGGGTCCTTTTATAGACCCAATGGCTTCTCTCTAGAGAGGTGTAAAACTCTCTAGAGAGAGTCCAAGAGTGGCCGGCCACATGTGGCTGGATGTGGTTTTTGAGATCCAAGAATTGTGGATCTCAATTTGAATTCCTCTTGGTTGCTAAATTTGGCAACCAAGGGGTGGCGCCATCTCAAGAGGTCTCTACAGAATTCTAGAGAAGTGTGTGTGTGTGTGTGTGTGTGGTCGTGCTCTATGTGGCTAGGTGGCTTAGGTTAGGTCCTAAGGGGTTTGGGTAGGTGTAGGTCTTGAATTAGGGTTACAAACCCTAATTGCTAAGGGGAAAATGCAATTAAACCTAACCTAAGTTTAATTGAATGAGTGTGAACCTAATTGAGAGTGGAATAACTCAATTAGGTTGGGTTTAGGTCAATTAAACTCTCACCATCCAATTGACTTTGGTGAAGGTAATTGACTTTGATCTAAGTCAATTAGGTTTAGTGAGGACCTAATTAGGTCCTTAGGGGGGTCTAGAGGTGATGTACTATGGTTAAGGCATGTTAATTTAGGTTCCTATGGGGTTGGAATTGGGTTTAGGGACCTAGAGATCCAAGATCAAGACTTGAATCACAAAACAGGGACTGGAGACCAGCATCTGACGTCCAATAATAGGATCATACGACTTATACTCAAAAATCAGAAGTCCAGACTTCAGTTCTGGATGTCCAATTTGAGTTAGGGGGAAATCAGGGTTCTATTTTGGGTACTCTGCAGAAATTGGATGTTTGACAAAGTGTCTGGACGTCCAATAACACTGCAGAAGTGGGTTTGAGGTGTGCGAGAGATGGCTAGGGGTCCTGGATGTCCTATAACTTATCTGAACGTCCAGATAAGGGTTGGAACTACGGTTTTAGGGCTTCTTAGGGTGTTGTGACCTAATCTAAGGGTGGCTAAGGCTTGGGGAAGTCTCTAGGCTATCCTAAGGCTAGGATGGACCTAAGCTCTTCACATTTTACTGCTTTATTCCTACTTAATAGCATAGCAAACCTTTAACTCCCTTACATTATTGTTCCTATATCTAAACTAATCCTTCTACTCCAGCTCTGCTACAACTCCCGTTATTCCTGATCCAACTTCAGATCCAGCTCCTCATCAGCTTATTCCCTGCAATCAATATAATGCACTTAATCAACACATTATAACATTATTTTATGCATAGCTAAAGAAGAGCAGTAAAGATGTAGATAATGCGTATGCATGCATGAATAACCCTAACTTATGCTAAGTCTTAGCTTAATCTAGGTCAATTAAGACCTATAATTGCTGTGCAATTAGTCCTCCCTATTTCGATGGGGCAGACTACAGGTATTGGAAGAGGAGGATGCAAGTCTTTCTCAAAGCCATGGATGAAGATTCGTGGACTCTCATTCAAGAGAGGTACATGGATCCGGAACTGCTTGATGGAGTTGAATGGACAGCTGAGCAAAAGAAAAAGATTGCAGGAAATGCAAAGAACATGAACGCACTCTATTGTGCATTATCAAGGGAAGAGTTCAACCGAATCTCCCATGCAGTCCACTTAAGAGATTTGGAATACTTTGCAAATCACCTATGAAGGTACAAGCAAGGTAAAAGAAACACGTATTTCTATTTTAGCAGAAAATTATGAGTGTTTCAGGATGGAAAAAGGAGAAACAATCAAGGACATGTTCACAAGGTTTGGAGAGATCGTGAATCCAATGAAAAATCTAGGAGTCAAGATGAAAGAGGAGCAGCTTGTAAGAAAGGTCTTGAGATCACTTACAAGCGATTGGTCTCCAAAGACCATAGCGATCCAAGAGGCAAAGGATCTATCCACTCTCCCCTTGGATGATCTAATTGGAAGCCTCATGGCATATGAAGTCCAATTGGAGAATATCAAGAAGAATGAGGAGAAGATGACAGGCAAGAAGAAAAGCATTGCTTTTAGAGCAATCAAGGAGGTCTCAGACTCAATAACATCGGAATTCGAAGATGAGGAGATGGAAATGCTCACTAGGAAATTTCAGAAATTCCTCAAGAAACAAGGTAAGCAAGTAAATAAAATTTCTTCTAATATTATTTGTTATGAGTGCAAGAAGAAGGGCCACTTGCGAAAGGATTGCCTCTTAAACAAGGAGGACAATAGGAAAGAAACAAAAGAGCTCAAGAAGAAGAAGAAGAAGAAAGCATTTAAAGCGACATGGGATGATAGCGATTCTAACATGGACAATGATTTTAGTGAATTGAATGAAGATGAGGTCGCACACCTTTGTCTTGTTGCAACTTCAGAAGGCACAGAAGAAAAGGTGAACCCTAATTTTTCTTTTGAAGAATTATTAGAAGCTTATGAAGAACTATATCATAAAGCTAAGTCATTTAAAAAGGAAAATAAGGTTTTAAAGAATAAGTATTAAACATTAGAATTAAAAAAATCATGTTTAGAAATAGAATTAGAAATGTCAAAAGAAACTAATAATCAGCTGCATGCAAAGATATTAGAACTAGAAGATATTTACGAACACTTTGAAGGGACTTTAAATAATCTTAAAATAACAACTAGGATAAACACTGAATTTTGTGATTCATTAAAATCAAAGTTTCAAAGTAAAAAGAATATACAAAATAAATCACATGCACCTAGGCATGCATGGATGTATCAAAAGGCTAAAACTCTCAAGAATTATAGATTTAATACTAAAAAGTTCTATAAATCTCAGGAATTGAAAGGTGCTAACTCTAAAGGACCCATAGGAAAATGGGTACCTAGAAAAGATATTTGTTTTGTAGGAGTAGATCAAAGTAATCAATGGGTGTTCAAGGTACATAACAGAACACTTCAACCTTTCTATAGGTTGAATGAATACCAAGAATGTTGGACAAGAGATGCTTGGTATCCACAAGCTCCATTTTACTATTGGTAAATTTTATGGTATGATATTTCTTCATTTTTTTGTGATTGACAAAAAAGGGGAGAAAGGTAGAGGGCAAATAGCAATATTTTTAGGGGGAGCATATATTGAGGGGGAGGATTTAATTAAAAGTTTTTTTCCTTCATATAACATTGTTAAAAATTATTTTTATTCTTATAATTATCTATTTGCAAGCTAGTTTTGTCAACACCAAAAAGGGGGAGATTGTTGGAACCTTGTTCCACATCTTATTTTGGTGTTAACAAAATTATTATGAATTAATGTTTGCAATTGAGTTCTTTTCAGATTTAGGTGAAGATTAAGGCAAATAGGAAATGATGGAGGCTTGATGAAAAGGAGAAGATCATGACAAGAAGGAGGCAAGATGACAAGGAAGAATAAAGGAGGAGAAGATCATCTTCGACCTTTAGTGTTTCTAGTTTAGATTTTTTATTTATAGATTGTATATGCCTCTTAACAAAGGAATATAACTTAGATCGTAAAAATAATTAGAGATAAATTAGGATTAATATTGCGATCATTTTCAAAGAACGTAATTGATTAAATCACTTAAAAAAGGTACTTGTTAACCCACAAGTACCGGTACTAAAGTTTAGTACCGGTACATATGAGTTACAGGTTTGGATTTTGTCAAGAAACAAACCTGTACCCTGCGAGTATCGGTACTCATGATCAATACCGATACTAATGATCAATACTGGTACAAGTGGGTTACAGATTTGTGTCAAGAGTTTGAAACCCAAATCTGGAAGCAACGAGTACCGGTACCCATACTTTAGTACTGGTACCAGGTAATCGTTGGCTCAAAATTGAATGGCTAGAAAATTAATTTTTGCTATATGAATGATGGGATTTAAATCCCAACATCTAGTAGACGAATCCTTAAGGTCCTAAACTCTATAAATAAACCCTTGGATCCTTAGTTTGCATATAAGAAAAGAGAAGAAAAA
The DNA here is from genome assembly GCA_037157565.1 of Thalassia testudinum. Classification (NCBI taxonomy): domain Eukaryota; kingdom Viridiplantae; phylum Streptophyta; class Magnoliopsida; order Alismatales; family Hydrocharitaceae; genus Thalassia; species Thalassia testudinum. The sequence continues at coordinate 27,792,977 of JAZHRO010000014.1, forward strand.
TTCTAGAGCTATATTTCATATTTTCACAATATTTTGAAGAAGAAGGAATAGTTGCTGCTATCAATTTCTCTACGCTTTTGCAAACACTTTGACGTGATTTTTTCACACATTGTCAAGGCATTCACGCTCATTCTAGGCTCTCAAATCGGTAACATTATATTTACATTTGTTGAGAGGCTTAGGAACTTAGTTGTAAGATCTTTCTTTCTTACACTTGTATTTCTTTTGTTCTTGAGCATTTGCTCGTTGGGTTGTAACAAACCCATTTTGGTACTTGGGTTGAGGTAACTCATTAATTACCTCAGTTTAGTAAATTGATTCTCTCGGGGTTGATAGAATCGGGTTAAAAACCCTAAGCTGGGAGGCTTAGGTAGTGGAGTACCCAAGGGAAGGGAACCACTATAAATATTGTGCCTTTTTCTGTGGTTTGAATTGATTGTGCAAATCTTTCTTGTTATTACTAATATTGTTCTTGAGTGTTTGTGTGCGTAGCCAAAGATATCCTATGTTTAGATCCTATAGAAGGTTTCCATGGAGGCGTGGTTTAAAGAATTTTCACTCGTTTCCTCAAATAAATCATACGCACTATCTGCATCTTTGTTGAGGAAATTGCCTCTGGAAGTAGCATCCACATGATTACGGTGTTGATCATTCAACCCGTGATAAAAAATCTTCATAAGTTGCCATTTAAACACCTTGTGGTGTGGACACTTGTCGGGACTCGAACAGGTTGTGTTAATATGGTGAAATTAGCGTTGAAGTGAGTATAATGGTTAACCTAAATCGAGTTTAACCATCTTTTTACAAAATTTTTAACCTGGCCTACTTAATTTTATCTTTGGACACTTTTAGGCCTAGGGTCGAACTCAGGGAGGCGGGGATTAAGGGTGAATAAGTTTCTACGCCTTTCCTACAACGAATCTTTTCCGTGCGTTTATTATATTTTTGGTTTTTTTTCTATTTAAGATTTTTTTACTGACAATTTTGCCCTTGAGGTACACCCTTAAAATTAGGTCCTTGGCTTTGAGCCAAATTGTTCTTGGCTTTGAGCCAATTTAGGGTTCCAAAAACTGGTCTTGCTATTCGCAAGATTGAGTACCTGCAAGACAAGGATTATCTTTTCTCTTTTACTATTTTTTTTAATATTTTTAATAGCAGGAAACAAAAGAGAAATAGAGGTTGCTTGTAAAGAAATAAATATAGTATATATATATATAGATATATATATATTATATATATAGGGGTGGGGGTGGAAATGGTGTGTAGCACAATGTCTAGTTGGTCGACGTCTAGGATGACGCAACCAACAGGACAAAGTGCCACATGGATTGTAGGATGGATGTGTGGGAGTGTGTGCGAAGGTGCTTCCTTTACGCAGGTATCAGAGAATATCAACAACTGGTGCAGATATTCCCACGATATAACGTGTGGTGGAGTGACTAGTGCACAGGGATACAGGTAGGTGAAATGAATGTAAATATATATATATATATATGTATATATGTAAATATATATATATATATATGTATATATATATAGGTTTATAACTATATAGGTGTATATGTAGTTATGTATATATATATAGATATGTAAATATATATAGATATATTTATATATTTATAACTAGGGATATATGTATATATATCTAACTATATGATATAGATATTTATATGTATATATGTATATAGATGTATAAGTATCTATGTATATAGATATATATAGATATATATATATATGTATTTATATCTATAGATATATATGTATATATGTATGTATATATATATATATGTATGTATGTATATATAAGTATATAAAGGTGTGTACAAGTGAGTGTGTGTGTGTGTTCACGTGAGTGTGTACAAGTGTGGTGTGTGTGTGAGTGAGCGTCTGCTGGAGAGGAGTGTGAGAGAGAGCGGGCGTTTAAGGCATTTGGGGGTGAAAAGAGTTGTCTGATGGTGCGGGTGCACGCAAGCGCAGGCGCACAAGGCTGCTCGCGGGCTCTGGGGTGCGTGTGCGTGAGGGAGAGCATAATGCAGCGCACTGCGTAGCACAGCGCATTGCGCTGTGGGCTGGAGCGGGTGCGGGCGCTGACGGGTGCGGGCGATGGAGTGGAAGCCGGCGTGTGCGAGCATATGCAGGTGCAGGTGCACGCACTGGCTGGAGGCGGTAGCGGCGAGGAGAGAGAGCGCGCGGTGACCGGATAAGTGAGAAACTCTCCGATCACCGCACTGTAGCTATAGTGTCGCGTAGAGACGCGTGAACAGTAGCCTACTCACAGTGGTGGTCGTGGGACTACTATGAGCCTACTCCTGCCCATAGTGTATCTCTTCAGTGGGAAGAGGTGCTGCGTATGGAGGGGAGAGGGGAGGAAGATGGCCTGGAGGAAGGGTCTGCGGGTGTTGTATGTTCCAGGCTCTCCCTCGCAAGGAAGCGGGCAGGGCTTTTTAAAGGAGATGGAGGCATGCACGGCCATGCCCTGGGTGTGCATGACCAGCCATGTGGCTGGCAAAGCATGCTGCTGGCAGAGAATGGCGCGAAGAAGAACAAGCCCATGCTTTGAGTCACATGAGGGAGAAGAAATTCAAAGCAAAATAAAAAAATGAGGATGGTGAAATTGCAAGGAAGCACTTGAAGAAGATGTTATTTACATGGCCAATTATTCACTCTATCCTCCCCTCTCAAATAAATGCATGCATGTGTCAATTTTAAAAATGCAACTATAGGTACCTAATATGCATTGGCAGTGCTAGGAAATAACACAAGATGGCATATTTGTTGGTGTATTTTTGCTGTGCAATCATACCCCCATGCCTATCTTTTGCTAGTCCCTAGCAAAACATTTTTTTATTGTATTTAGAAATGATGTTAAGCTAAAGATTTTCTTCTGAGGCGACATAGGTGTGTTTATTTGCTGGATATTGTGAGAACCAAATTGCAGAGAAGACTACCAGTACTTTAAGCCTTACGTGACATAGACCATCTCTCGACTAACCTGGACTCTTGATATTTAAACCTTAAGTATGATTTCCAGGACTTAGAAGGTTTTTGCCGTACTCGAGAGCTCAAGAGATTATGGTTTGTGCATAGTGAAGGATCAAGACTGACCAGAAGAACATTAAGACTCAAGCCCAGGTTTTCACGAATCTTTAAGTGCAGGCTGGTCCCAGTTTCAGCTCGTGTCTTCGGATTGACCCTTAAAAAAAATGACGGAACACTTAACCCTCATTTTTTTTCTTTTGTGGCTCAAAGAATATATGGTAGAAACAAGGTATTTGTAACTTGCCCTGAAAAACTTTTTTGAGGGAGAAGAATTTACAAACATTTGCGAGATATATTGACTTATTTGCACAGTTTTTTTTTTTGAAACAAGTGTCAGTATATCTCTTACAACTTTATTTGAAGGAGCACACTTTTCTTTTGGTGGGAGAGTTCCTTTTTGGTGGAAAGAGTTTCTCCTAGATACAAGACTAAAGCCTGGGATAAAAAGTCTACCTGCGTGCACAGGTAAGGACTCCACCTTCCCTAATGAACACTAGGGTTGGATCCTATGTTCACTTGGTCTTTCTTGATATGTGTAGTGTGAACCAAGATTACATAGGCTCTCGAGTAGAAAAAAACCAACAGATCCTGTACTGATGTCTTAGGTACAAGAATACGTCCTTGGTTAGGAGAGATTCCAATCTATCTTGTCAATGCTCAAGTGAATTAAGCTGAGCTTGAGCGAATCAAGCTTTTGTGGCCTGGAAAGTCTTCAAAACAGTGGTTGAATATCCATAAACACCTATTGTATTTTTGTTTCAGCCTTCAGATCATTACTAAACACCCACTTTTTTTTTTAATGCTATGTACATATTTATAGATGGATGGAAGCTGCATGATACCATATAATACCCAGATCTTATAGATGCCTATCCACCCCCCCATGCCAAACGATGCTATGTCCTCATATGCATGCAGGGTAGGGTAGAGGATGGTCCAAAGGTCGGGGAACGAGAACTGAGGTGTCGGGTATATAGTAGGGTGGTAGGGTGGGTGGATGGTGGGTGGTAAAGTGAAAAGCTGTGAAGTAAAGTGTATGTGACAGTGGTGGAGTGTTGCTGGGTTGCCTCCCAACGAGCGTTGAATTTAACGTCCCCAGCTGGACTCAGAATGAGGCACGACATAGTTACCCTCTAGCAAGGCAACCGTTTCTCCAACGGGGGCAGGTTCATGAGTAAGATAAGGTTTTAAACGCTGCCCATTGATTGTAAATTTATGCCCAGATTTGGAATCTTCAATTTCAACGGCCCCGTTGGGAAATGGTCTTGAGACCAAGAAGGGACCAGTCCATTTGGACTTCAATTTCCCTAGAAAGAATTTGAGCTGGGCATTGTAAAGCCAAACTTGCTGAGATGGCTCAAATTCCTTCCGCCGAATACGGCTGTCGTGAAAAGCCTTAGTGCGTTGCTTGAAAGTTAAGGCAGAATCATAGGCTTCACGATGGACCTCTTCCAGCTCTTGGAGTTGGAGTTTCCCTTCTCGACCACACAAGTCTGGGTCGAGGTTACATTGGCGAACTGCCCAATAAGCGCGGTGCTCCAACTCCACAGGCAAATGACAAGGCTTCCCGTAAACGATTCTATAAGGAGACATACCTAGGGGAGCCTTGAAGGCGGTCCGATACGCCCAAAGTGAGTCAATCAGCTTGTCGGATCAATCCTTACGGTCAGGCCGAACCGTTTTCTGGAGAATTTGCTTGATTTGTCGGTTCGACACCTCAGCTTGGCTGTTCGTCTGAGGATGATATGGAGATGCGATACGATGGTGGACTCCATATTTCCTCAGAAGTACCCGAAAAGAAGCATGGGTAAAGTGGCTTCCTCCATCCGAGATAATGGCTCGAGGAATCCTAAAGTGCGCAACAATGTGGTCTTTGACAAATCGAGTAGATATGACATGGTCAGCATGGTGCGTGGGAATAGCCTCAATCCATTTTGAAACATAATCAATAGCAACGAGGATGTATTCGAAGCCGTTGGAAGGAGGAAAGGGACCCATGAAATTGATTCCCCAAATGTTGAAGATTTCAGCAGCTAGGATGGGTTGTAAGGGCATCATGTCACAACGTGATATTGACCCTAACAATTGGCACCTAGTGAAATGTTTGGCATAATTGTGTGCATCTTGGTGAAGGGAGGACCAAAAGAAACCGCACTGCAACACCTTGGCTGTAGTTTTCCTCCCAGAGAAATGGCCTCTGCAGGCCTGATCGTGGCAGAAGGATAGCACACCGGGGAATTCGCTGTCAGGAATACAGCGACGGATTATCTGATCAGCACCTATTCGAAAAAGAAGTGGATTATCCTAGAAATAATACTTTGCTTCTGCAATGAGACGCTCGCGTTGGTTTTTAGGCCAGCCACGCGGAAGGGAACCAAAAGCAAGGTAATTGGCAATGTCGACATACCAAGGTCCACTTGCCACATTAATTGCCAATAGGTGCTCATCGGGAAAAATCTCATTGATCGGTAAGGTAAGTCCAATGTGGTCAGGGTCTAGTCTCGAGAGATGATCAGCCACAACATTCTGGGCTCCAGCCTTATCGCTGATCTCAATGTCAAATTCTTAGAATAGAAGGATCCAACGAATCAGTCTAGGCTTGGCATCCTTCTTGTGCATGAGATGGTGAATGGCCACGTGGTCAGTGAAAATAACAACATGTGAGCCCAGAAGGTAAGAGCGTAATTTCTCCAACCCAAAGACAACCGCCAGTAGTTCTTTCTCAGTGGTTGTATAATTACATTGGCCCTCGTCCAACGTCTTATTGGAGTAGTACACCATGAAGGGGTGTCTATCACGTCTTTGTCCCAGGATGGCTCCGACTGCAAGGTCGGAACCGTCACACATGAGTTCAAAGTTGAGGGACCAATCAGGTGGCTGCAGAATAGGGGCCTTGGTGACAGCATCATGCTGCTGCGTGAATGCTCGTATGCAGTCGGGGCCCATATCAAAGGGTACGTCGGTCGATAGGAGATGAGTTAAAGGTCGAGAAATCTTGGAGAAGTCTTTGATGAATCTCCTATAGAAACCGACGTGTCCCAAGAAGGAGAGGATTTGTTTGACAGAGCTAGGCACAGGTAAATCAGCAATTACATCAAGCTTAGCTCTGTCAACCTCGATACCCTTGTCGGAGATGATATGCCCAAGAACAATTCCCTCGTGTACCATAAAATGACTTTTTTCCCAGGAAAGCACGAGGTTCACATCAATACATCTCCTAAGGATACGGGTCAGGTTGGTAAGACAATCATCAAAAGAGGGTCCAAAGATCGAAAAGTCATCCATGAAAACCTCGAGAAAGTCACCCACCATGTCGTGGAATATCGCCAGCATACATCCCTGGAAAGTTGTTGGCACTTTACAAAGTCTGAACAGCATCCTTTCAAAATTCAAAGGTGCCAAAGGGGTAGGTAAAGGTGGTTTTCACTTGGTCTAGGGGGTCAATTGCCACCTGGTTATATCCAGAGAATCCATCCAAGAAATAGAAAATTTTATTTCCCGCTAACCACTCCAGGATTTGGTCAATGAAAGGTAGCGGAAAGTGATCTTTCTTAGTTGCAGCATTTAGTTTCCTATAATCTACACACACTCTCCAAGATGTAGGAGTGAGTGTAGGGATGGATTCGCCCCTGTCATTGACACGGATGGTGAGTCCCGGCTTTTTGGGCAGGACATGAATTTGACTCACCCAGGGGCTATCGCTGATCGGGTAGATTATACTCGCATCCAGCCACTTAATAATTTCCTTTTTAACGACCTCCCGCATGTTAGGGTTGAGACGTCGCTGCATCTCGCGGGAAGGTCGAGCCTCCTCCTTCGTATATTTGCGGAGAGTGCAGTAGAAGGGGCTAATGCCAGTTAAGTCTGATAAAGACCATCCAATGGCTACCTTGTGCTCCATAAGGACCTTTGTTAGTTTGCACTCTTGCTCCATTGTCAATTTTGAACTGATGATTACGGGGAGCATTTCATTTGGTCCCAAGAAAACATACTTAAGCGTATTAGGCAGCTCTTTCAGCTCGGGAGTGGATGGTGGGAGATCTGGCATTCCTTGGGACGAGAGTGTCCCAAGTGGATCAGAAGAAAATAGGTCAGGGGGAAGAAGTTGGCCCTCAGTTTGGCCAAGAAGAGGGGCATCTTGGATAGATGGATCCAAAAAGGGATAGCCCCAGTGAGTAGTATGTGGGCTCAAGGTCCCAGTGTGGAGTTGCAGTTCTGCCTAATTTGGCGGGAAAGAAAGGGCAATCCAGTCTTCAAGAGTGTGGACCGACGGTGAGTAGCCCGAATATGACTCAGACCACGAGGTATGGGAAGCAGAGAAAACCTCGTCAGAAGTCTGGTCAGGAGAAGGTACGGGAAAAGGGAGGGATGGGGGAACATCACAATGTGTGTCGGTCAGGCAATCGTCTGTGTTTAAAGGCAATCCACAGCAGTCAGAATAGGTCCCAATAAGTCCAATACACACACTGACGGCCATGTCTTCGTCAGACGTGTCATCCTCGATGTAATCGCAATCAAAGTTCTTGGCTGCTTTGAAGATGTTAAGTTTGAGTTTCTCAGATCCAACGGCAATCTCAATACAACCCGGCTCGTAGTCGATATGGGGGCAGGCTATGGCCAAGAATGGTCGACCAAGGATGATCGGACAATTAGAAAGTGAGCTAGGAACTTCCATATCCAAAATAAGTCAACAGGAAAACAGAGACTGCTGACCCTAACCACCATGTCTTCCACCACACCCTTTGGTATTTTGACAGAATAATCTGCCAACTGTAATGTGACAAGGGTAGGTTTCAGATTTCCCAAGGAAAATTTCTCGAGCATGATGGTTGGTATAAGATTGATGGAAGATCCTAGATCAAGCAGGGCACGGTTAAAATTGCAGCCTTGGATGCTACAAGAAATAAGCGGTGTGCCCGGATCTTTCTGCTTCGGTGGTAGATTTGACAGTATAGCACAACTCTCATTGGGCAAGAGAACCACCGGATTCTTTGTTTTCTTTGACTGTCGCCTGGGTGTAGTGTAGCCTTTGAAAAATCGGGCGATAGTAGGTATGTGGTTGATAGCCTCTAACAGGGGTACCTTGATTTCAACATCCCTGAATAAATTACGCAGGTTATCAAAGGTTTGCGTATCCTTTTTCTTGACTTTTGGCTCCCTCATTAGAGCCTCAGGGAATGAGACCGATTCTGGCACTAGTTTGGGTGTATCGTCCTCTTGTAAATGTGGTGCGCATCCCAAATGAGAGGGCGATGATGAAGATGGGCCAGGATCAGGTCGAGGCGGATCGACGATTTGCTTACCACTCCTCGTAGTAATCACATTGGACGTCGCGGGTCCAATGGGATCATAAGGCGGAGGAGGGTTCACAATAGGGACATAAGAGTGAGGTGCTATAGTGGGATTAGCCTGGAATCCCAGTGGAATGCTCGGAGCCTGCAGAATCTAATGAACCTGCCCCTGAGAAGGTCGTACCTGTGGTTGAGGACCACAGGGTACGAAATTTCATGGGTTTGGAACAGGTTGGGCTGGAAGAGTGCCCTGAGATCTAGTCACCATGCGTAGTTGACTGATCTCAGCATTCTGCTGCGCCAATTGGTGCTGAAGAGAGGATATGTTCTCCTCATAGCGCTTTGACATTTCCGTCATCATTTGCATCAATTTCTCAAGTGGACTTGATGCGTGTTCTGTTTGCGATATGCGAGGACCCGATGGCGGATTCGCCATAGGATTAGACTGGGCCCTTGGGATGACGGTGCGGATGGTCGCATTGTCCCACCCGTGGGGTTTTGGCACTGCGGGTTGCTGGAACATTCGAAGTTCAGATGATTTCGCCACCCTGAGTTATAAGTAGCTGAGAATGGGTTGTTCCCCAGGGTGCAAGCATCTTCTAGGCCAGAAGATGGGTCCGCATGTGCATATGCATCCAAGCACATGGAGGCTTGGTCCTCCGTGTCAAAATACTGGCTTACAGAAGCCAGATCCACATGACTTACCGAATCGCTGGGCATGACACTCGGTAAGAAAGATCTCACAGGGTTCTTGGGGATAAACCTGACATTGGAAGGATTGGGATTGTGACGAAGTGGTGAGGTGGGGGTGTTTGCCATAGAACAGGAGGGATTGGCCAGAAGCTCGTCCAGCTTCTTGTGCACGACGGAGACTTCATCCAATTTTTGTGCAATAAGGTTAAGATCAGTGGATGAATGGGAGGGTCCCGTGTCAACTTCGTGAACATTACGGGGCAAGTTGGTATGATTAAAGGCGACAATGGAAGCATTGGTCATTGAGTTTTCGCTCATGTTTTTAAATAATTCAAATGCTCCATTCTCATCTTTATTCATGAAATTCCCTCCGCAGGAAGCGTATGCAATCTGGTTCAAAGTCTCATTTATCCCATAATAGAAAATCTGGGCTATATGCCACTTAGGCAGACCGTGGTGCAGACACTTTCGGAGGAGGTCATTATACCTCTCCCAAGCCTC